>OU612059.1:105754074-106384074 GCA_914767635.1 Melanostoma mellinum
CTTCTCCGTCTCTTGATCGATGCAAATCCATGACAATTCCTCGCTTCCAAGTGTTTCTTTTGCAAGTCTCATCGACGATAATCACCACGTCTCTTATTTTGATAGGCTCCAGGGGTGGTTGAAACCATTTGGTGCGACGAGTTAAGTGTGGTAGATATTCTCGCACCCAACGTTTCCAGAATTGATTAGCTAGTTGATTTGATAAATTAAAATTTCTGCGTAGACTCGATCCGTTGTTGTCGTCGTCACTACGTTCTCTTATTCCACTTGAGCTTCCTACCAAGAAGTGATTTGGTGTAAGGGCTTCACCTATGGCCGAGTCCAGTGGTACGTATGTCAACGGATGGGAATTCAAAATATTCTCAATATCGGCTAACGTGGCTCGCAGAACGTCTTCCCGCAGATTATTTTCATGCAAGATTTCCATCAGAATACATTTCACTGATCGTATCATTCTTTCCCACACGCCTCCCATGTGGGGTGAAGCAGGTGGTATGAATGACCACTGAATTTCAGGATATCTCTGCTCTAGTAGGCTCGATGATACCTTCTCAATTTCTTCGACCAGAATACGGCTTGCTCCTCTAAAGTTTGTACCATTATCTGATATGATGCGTTTAGGTACTCCTCTTCGGCTGATAAACTGCTTATGGACAAGTAAAAATGATTCTGTTGATAACGATGTTGCAATTTCGATATGCACGGCTCTCGTTGTAAAGCATGTGAAGAGAACTCCCCATCGCTTCTCACTTCGTCGTCCGACTGCTACGTCCATTGGTCCAAAGTAGTCTACGCCTGTATAGGTGAAAGGTTGAGTAAATGGAGCTAACCTCTCGGGTGGTAGGCTACCCATGCTAGGAGGTGCCGGCAAAGCTCGACGATTTTTGCAAAGCTGACATTTTTTGGCGACTTTTGTTGCTAATGCTCGAAGGCCGGCTATTGAAAAACGTTGACGAACTTCATTTACCACGATCTCATTGTGATGATGATGAAACTTTCTGTGGTAAAAGTCAACTATCAACCATGTAACTCGGTGATGGCGAGGTAAAATGATGGGACGTTTCGTATCCATGGATATTCCTTGAATCATATCTACTCGGCCGCGTACTCGTAGCAATCCATTTTCGTCCAAGTAGGGAGAGCTTCTGAAAATGGAGCTATTAGAATTCACCCTACCGTTAGTAGATCGCAAGCATGCCAATTCTTCAGGAAATGCATCTTCTTGACTAAATTGAAACAGTATAAGTTCCGCCCCAAGAATTCCTTGTGTTTTTATGAGGTTTTGTACTCTTTTGGATACACTTGATAACTTGACAACCAACTTCAAAAACTGCAGTATGTATCGTTGAGCGCTTCTAAGTCTTTCCCATTTGCTAAACCGTTCAGGATCGGGTACTATGCTGCATAGAGTCCAACTGGTATCGTATAAGGAATTCACATGGCATAAAACATCTGATTCACAACTTGGAGAGGTAATTGTTTCGGTTTCAGGCCAGTCATTTTCGTTCAAACGAAGGAAGGAAGGGTCATTGAACCAACGGGATTTGTGGTCAAACTGTAGGTTTTTACTCCACTTGGTCCCTTCGTCTGCAACATTGTGGGCTGTTGGAACCCACCTCCACTCGTTGATTTCTGATTCTTCCAGAATCTCGCCTATTCGGACAGCAATAAATTGATGAAACTTTCTTGTGTCGGACCTTATCCAGCTTAGAACGTTTTTTGAATCAGTCCAAAAGAATCGACGTTTAATAGGAATAGAGCTCTCCTTACCAATAAACTTGGCCAACCTCAGACCCAAAATTGCAGCCATTAGTTCCAGCCTTGGAATTGATATGGGTTTCAGGGGGGCTACTCGAGTTTTCGAAGCCACAAGTGAGCAGGCAATCTGTCCCATCTTCTCTGCTCGCAAATATGCTACAGCGGCATAAGCATTAATGCTTGCGTCTACGAATAGATGCAATTCGACATTATCATTGCAGCTAACTAAAGGACAACATCGAGGTATGTGGATCGTTTTTATTAAAGGGATGAGTCGAATCCATTGCCACCATTGCTCAAGCTCATCAGTTCGTACAGGCTCGTCCCAGCTGACTCCAGATCGCCATATATTTTGCAGAATGACTTTAGCATGAATAACAAAAAAACCCAGCAAGCCAAGCGGATCGAAAACTGTCATAACCACTCGAAGAATTTGGCGTTTAGATGGAAAGGTTTTTTCATCAAAAACTTCTTTGGGGAATTTCTCGAAAAACGTCAGTTTATCTGTCTTTGGGCACCACCATAATCCAAGAACCTTTTCATGAAGTGCAGTAGTACTAAATTCCTTGATTCTTTTTTCTTGTTGAGAAGATAAACCTGTCAGAGATGTCAAAACGCGTTTTGAATTTGATGTCCAGTTTCTCATCTCAAACCCTCCTTCACTATGAATTTTCCGTACGGTGCAGGCCAATTTAATCATCTCATCTTCATTTTCCACACTTTGCAACCAGTCGTCTACATATGTGTTTCTCAAGATAGCTTCTACGGCTGAAGGAGTGTATTTTATCCAGCGGATCGCATTTCTGTTTTTGATGTAGTTGGCCAGAGATGGGGAGCATGAAGCTCCGAATGTCATGACTTGCATCACGAATGTATCGGGTTCCCTAGAAGAGTCACCATCACGCCACAGAAACATTTGAGATGCTTGATCTTCTTTTCTTATAAGAATTTGGTGAAACATCTCCTTGATGTCACCACACAGCGCGACAGATCTCTCTCGAAATCGTATGAGTACGCCCACCAAAGAAGTTAAGAGATCAGGCCCCTTCATCAAGTTTGTATTAAGGGAAACGTCATTGACTGTTGCCGCCGCATCCCACACGAGTCTCTTCTTATTTTTATTGAGGTTTGTAACTGTGAATATCGGAATGTACCATGCTTTTCCACCAGACAGAACTTCGCTCTTCTTCAGTTTTCTTACATAGCCTTTCTCTTGGTAGCTTCTGATGGTCTCAATTAAAAACTTATTTAGCTCAGGATCACGCCTCATTTTTGTTTCAAGACACTGGAGTCTTCGTTGCGCCATTGCTAGTGAATTAGGAAATTGGATGTTGTTGTACCTCCAAAGAAGTCCAGTTTCCCACCTCTTTTGGGATTGATGGTAGGTTGACGTCTGCTTCATTATTTTTTGTGAGCGTTCATCTTCTTTAGATGCAAGAGTGGACGTTGTAGTACAAATACCAACAGAGTCCAAGGAGAAATAAGCTTTCAGCATCTCGTCCATTTTTTCTCCAGAACTGCATTGGCACACGTGCATAATCCTTTGCATTTTTGAAGGTGTTGAACCACGATCCCGGCCATATACTGCCCATCCAATTCTGCACCTTGTAGCAATCACATCACTGTCCTCGGCTTCTCGGGTTTCAAGAGGCATTCCAATTTTAGCGTTGTCAATTCCGATTAGAATTTTGGCTCGAACGTTGGCATATGGCAAAATTGGCAAAGTACTAATATGATGATGTTCCTTAATAAAGGCAGAGCTAATAGATTGGACCGGTAGATCCAAACTAGACACCGTACGCACATTATGCAAAGTAAAATGTTGTGCATCTTTCTCACAAGATGAAATATTCACGCTTAGGATTTTGGAGTTCACATCGTTTTGAGTAATGTCGTTAGTCCATCGTAAGCACAATTCTTCTTTAGGGCCATCCAAACCTAGTTCAGTTGCAATGTCTTTATCCATAAGTGTAATGGCTGAACCTTCGTCAATAAATGCGTAAGCTTTAATTGATTTGGTTCCATTAAGCAGTTTTACAGGAACATACCGAAACATGGACTTCCGTGGCTCGTTTGAATGAAAGGAGACAACTCTATCGGTGGACTCTTTTACGACGGATTCTTGCTTTTGGTGTTCCTTATTTTCTTGATCATTTTCGCTGGTCTTATTAGAAGACCATCTAGCATATGACTTTCCTCCAGATGTATGAAGAAGACAATGGTGAGACATTACACAGCCATCTACGCCGCATCGCTTTTTGGAGTTGCAACGTCTGACGAAATGTTTTTTAAAGCAGCGCAAGCAAAGACCCTCTGCCCGGATAAACTTCCAACGTTCTTGCGTATTTAGCAATAAAAATTCATCGCAATCTGCCAGACGATGATCTGAAGAGCATTTTGGACAGGAAACCCGTTGAAGAGATGATTCTTGAGGATGATCCACAACGTCATGCACCATTATCATCGACTGCCTGTTTGATTTTTTTATTTCTTTGTTTGACACGGGTTGAAGGTGTTTGTATGTGGTCACTCGGCTAGCACAGAAAGCGAGTGTTGAAAGCCAATTGTCAAAGGCCTTAACATCTGTCCTAATCAATGTTGTTTGATGACGACTCCAATCAAGTTTCAGGTTACTCGGCAACTTACTCACAAGATCACTTAATAGCACTGGGTCTTGCAGGTAACCGTCTAAGCCAATTGCTTGAACTGTAGAACAATAATTTTGCACAGCCAACGATAAATAAATCAAGCTTTCCAAATTATCTGGTTTAACGGGAGCCTCCTGCCTTAATTTGTTTTGCATTGTTTGATAAATAACATCTGGACATCCGTACAACATCTTAAGAGTTTCGATTGCGGATGAAACGGTATTTGGCACAATAAGCTTTCCCCGCACTGCCTCCAATGCCGGACCTTTTAAACATTTCTGCAAGCGGAGAAGATTCTCTTGGTCCGTGAATCCACATCGCTCCGTTGATTGAAAGTAATTAGTAATAAAGACAAGCCACTCTTCATGTTTGCCAGAGAAGTTAGGCAAATCTTTTGTCATTACGTGGCGAGAAGCAATTTGTGATGTCGTCAGAGTTATATCAGCGCTGCTACTGTGATTGTACATATATGGTAAGTTGGATTCGTAATTCTGGTGTGATGGGCCCATGAACCTGTGGTTTGATGGCATTTCACTAGATCGAACAAATGTCGTGGCAGAGATGGGCGAGGGCATTGATACTGGCACTCCGTTCTGAATGAAAACCGGTTTGTAATGGTTCGTGCTGGGAATTTCTTGTGCAGTGGGATTAGGCATTTGCGATGACCACACGGGGTCAGTTCTACAGGTACCCCAATTGTTTTGATCCCGATTGTGCCCAGATGAATAGCATCTAACAGAAGCGGGCTGCCTGCAATGTGGGTTTGAATTCTGATTAAATTCAAAGGCTATGCGGTTTCCATCGATTGTATTATTGAGCATTGTTGAATGAAGCAAATTGCTTACTGCAGATTTCTGAACATTTTCGTACCAAAAATTGGAATTGAGTTGTGGGTTTGCGAACGTTGGCGATTCGTGCATAACCCCTAAGCGAGAAGTTGATACCGTATGATGAACTGGGTTGTTGAAAACTGTTCCTGGCAAAAATTGATTTGCCAATGCATATTCCGTCGTTTGAGCAATGAGCGTGGGGACTTCAGGAGTCGCATGCGCAGCTTTTGGTATGGTTCCGGTAGCATGGGCTGGACTTGACGAAGTTTGTATGCAATTAGCTCCCGATATATTGAGTGAATTATCAATGGCATTAGATACAGTAACAATTCCCTGACGAATCGTGACATTGTTGCTGGTAGATTCCATGGTGATAGTTAAATGTTTTGGAAGAATTAAACCTAAATTCAAAAAAAGATTTTGTGTTATTTATATTAGAAATTTTGCTCAACCAAATAAATTGAGTCCCGAAGAGAAGGAGTTGATGATTCCTCAGATTTTTCTGGATTTCCAAAGTCAAAGTGTCCACAGAATCGTTTTCCAAATTACGTCTTGAACATGCAAAAATATTTTAGAATGTTGAGCGGTCGGGCCGGGTGTAATAAAACACGTATTTTCAGTAGAAATCAGCACTAAAATCTTTATTAAATTTGATATTAGTTCACAAATTAAAATATAAAAAAATTTAATAAATTCTTACATTTGTGCAATAAGGCACCACCCGTTTGCTCCAAGGGTTCAAGTAAAAAGAACTTTAAAGTGAAATGATTTAAGATATGAATGGCAAATGTATGAAAATGAATAAAGAAAGCATGATAAATGTCACAGCGAAAATAATTCAATTCGTTAAATCCTGTCAAAATTCAATGGGCAGCTTACACAGCAAAACCATGGGCAGCTTGCACTGCAACACCATCATAAGCAGAAACCTCGGTTGCCCCGTGGTATCCAAATATAGCTAGGAGTAAAGCTACGTTCGTAAACCGAATGACTGGTCCACTTACGCTTTGCAGTTGCGGTACAAGCCGCGCAGTCTGCCATCCGCATTTCGCCCAACATCCAATCGGTGAGTGAATGTTGAACTTTTCTACGAAGTTACCACCAGAACTTCTTCTTAATTAGTCTCATTCAGTTTCTGGAATCGTTTGGAACTGCAAAAGCGGAACCTCCCTTTCAACCAGGTAACTGAAATCAACTTAAAAATAATGACTTCACGTTCACTCAGTTTTATGGAATCACTTGGTCGTTGCCAACCTCGCTCTTACCAATTTTCTGAAATTGATCAGTCAATTATTGATTTTAAGGGGAGCAATGCTAAGTTATAACATTGCTCCCCTGGATTATTTTTGGACTGACATTTAAACGCCACATAAGAGCCTTTTTTATAGTGGTTCTCATCCACTCCGGCCATGCACCAAACCGTATGTGTTTATTTACGTGCTATCACCTGCACCATCTGCAATAAAGATATCGAATCCTCCTTAGAATGTTTTTTCATTCGTATTTTACTGGCGGCTACCGACCAGTTAACAATGGTGTCTTCACGTTTCCCCAGTTTTCTAGGATCGTTTGGCGAGGGAACCAAACTTTACCCAGTTTTCTGGAATTGATCGGACATTTCATTGTTATAGGGAACAATATTAAGTCATATTGAATCCCCTTAATTTTTCGAAGTACTACACTAGCCAGCACCTCTTCCTTTGTTATGGAATCGTCCACCTCCAAACGTTAGAAAGGTAACCGGTGTCGTATGTACCACTCACTCTGTCAATTGAAGCTGCAAGAATCCGTTACCAAGGCCACATTCTGGGATAGGGTATCTATACAACAACTTTACGGGTAGTATGCAGAGTTACCATAAAACCCTGATCCTAACTGTCAGTTCACCACTAACAAAAACAGCGTTTTACCACTATTTCTCTTAGTGGCTTAACGACGAGCACCGCGTGAAAGTCGTTAGGACCTTGCTAAACATTTTTTACAGTGAAACGGCCCATTTAAGGGCCGTGTCGTTGCATTCACTATGAAAATCTAGCATAGCTCGCCCGTAGATAGGGACAGTAGGAATCTCGTTAATCCATTCATGCGCGTCACTAATTAGATGACGAGGCATTTGGCTATGCTCTAAAACCGAGCTAAAATCTTTATTCACCTATATTTACATTTCTAATTAATTAGTTACATAAGAAATAAAGTTGTAATAAGCAATTTTATATAAAAGGCAAATGAAAAATTATAAATGGTTTGTATTTTGGCTGGGGTGTTGGCAGCCATACCGTTTTGTTATTTCTTTTTAGCGCTGTTGCCAGGTCCTTCGCATAAACGTCTGGTGGATTAGCCAGCTGCCGCGGATGGCAGTAGTTATGATGTCCCTTATATTATGTGATTGTTGTCTATTTTAAGCTGGTCCACTAAAAATTTGTTGAGGGCACACCACGCTCCTCTGGCACCCACGATGAGGGGCAAAATTCGTATCCTTTTGTTAGGATAGCGCCTCTGTACTGCGTCAATAAAATCGCTGGTTCCGTAGTAGGCGGACTTGTTCTGGTATTGAAGGGCCAGCGGTTCAGGTCCTTTCCAGTGTACGCCAACGTCGCATATGACAACCAGATCGTCTTTGCTGAAGATGACGTCAGGTTTGCGAAGGGTACCGTCTAGTCCCCTAATACGTGGCTCCACTTCTACTCGCCAGCCCCCCTCCCTCGCTGCCGTCTCCAAACGCTTCTGCACCCAGTTGTGTCGTGAGATCCTCTCCCAGTGTGTCGCAGGGCAGGCTTGCAACACATGACAAAGTGTTTCCACCCTGTTACAGTTCCCACGACATCTTCTTTCTGCTGGTGGGTTCGAAGGAATACCTCGGGTCGGCAGGAGGTTGAACCTGAGCAGGATGGCTTTAATGTAGTCCTCGCCACTCCAGTACCTTGGCGGATTATAAACGAAAGAGGTGCAGCTTCCTAGCGTTGACACTTGTCGTATCCCGTTGCCTGAGAACGACGTCTCCAATCTGTCAGCATGGAAGTTTAAGCAGGCCGTTTTGTTGGCTTTGTCGGCCGCTATCAAAATCCGTATTAGCTGGATCCAGTCCTGACCAATGGCTGCGATTTGATGGATGATTAACCGGGGCGTAGAGGATATGATTCGAGCTGTGGGTTTGCAAGTGGAGTGCTTTTCTCGCGAACATTCTAATTTTTTGGTCCACATCCTTTAGCACTTTCCTGGTGGTGGTGGGCTTCTGTAGAGCTGAGATATATCTCGGAATAATGTATTTTTTAAGGATTTTTAGTTTTTGGTGTGGTTTTAATGGGGCGCGTTTAACTGTTTGGAGGTCCGCGAGCAGTTTTCCCGGGTTTGCTTCGGAGTCTCCCATTGCCGTGAATACATTTCCTAGATATCGCATTGATTCCTCTATGCCAAGAGCTTTGATCTCCAATTCTCCAGAGCGCGCAGGCTGTGAGGCTGCGAAGACTTTCTTTTTTGCCGGAACTGCTCTTAAGTCCAGCATGCAGCTCTTTTCCGCGTTCAGCATCATTCCGCGCTCTTTAAGAAACTTGTTTGCCGTTCCCAACATTCTTTCTATATCTTCCTTACAATCTGCGAACAGCAAGATATCATCGGCATACGCCAGGCATCTGAGTCTTCCATTGGGTGTTAGTTGGATTCCTGTGTGATGGTTCAAGTCTTCGAGGAACTCGTCCAGCAATATGTTGAAGAGGGCTGGGGATAAAGGGTCACCTTGCTTGACTTCTCTGTTGACCTCTACTGTCACCGTCTCATTGCCTGAAGATATTTGTGTTGCAGCGTCTTTTAGGTTTTCGGCCATATATGATATGAATTTCATGTCCAAACCAACTCTCTTCATTGCCCTCACTAGGCTATGGTGAGACACAGTATCGAAAGCTTTCGCCACATCCAGGGCGAGTATACATTCTGGTCTCCCCGTCCGCCTTCTGCTTTTGATAACCGTGTGCAGAGTGATGATGTTAGCAAAGCACCCGTCTACGTTCGAGAAGCCCCTTTGACATAGGTTGAGCTCGACTGCACTTATTCTGTTGGCCATGATTTTATTCAGGAGCCTGATAACGATGGACGAAATGGTTATTGGCCTATAGTCTCCGGGGTCTGCTGGGTGCTCTTTTTTTTGAATGAGCGTTGTTCTACTAACTTTGAGGGCTGATGGTGTAGTCTCTAAAAGGAGCATTGCATTGAAAAGCAATGCTAGTTTCTTTACTGGGATTGCGAGTAGCTTCCTAAGCGTGACTCCATCTGCGCCAGGGCAGTCCGATGACATTTTTTGCCTTGTCATTGATATTTCCTCCACAGTAACTGGGCCTGATACGACTGTTTGGTTACGAGGGTTTGTAGTGGGCGCGTTGTCTTCCTTGGATGGCGTTGACATCACAGAGGAAAAATGTGCACGTAGTGCGTCGGGTGGTCAGGGCTGTTCGGGGATGCTGTCGAAGTTTTGCCCGGACAGTATTCTTTGCGCACATCTCCTCGTGTCCCACGCGTACTCTTTTTGAACAAGTCCAAACTCAATGGCTCTGCGTCGGCTGGCTGATGTTGTTGCCCTGATTCTTCGGATGGCGCTAGCGATCGGGTTTGGTTGTTGTTGTCGCCGGTTGTTCTCTCGACCATACTGCTGGCTTAAACGTTGATACCATTCGTCCAACGCATTTCTGCTGATATCATTTGCTGACAGTAGGGAGATTCGAAGTTCTTCATCCCGTTCATCGAGGCCTGCAATACCTCCAATGTAGTCCAAGAGACTGTTGTTGAGGGAATTGTTTACATCTTCCTCTGCATCCTCTTGGATGTTTACTTCTTCTTCATTAGCGGATTCGTACTCCGAATTCCCGGACTCATAAGAGATCGCAGCAAGGGTCTCTCTGAAGCGCTCAACTCTTGCGCCAAACGATTGTCGCTGCCTCCTTCGTTTGATAGCCTCTCTTGATCTAGAGGAGATTGCCGCCAGATGGTTGATGATTTCTGTTCTGTCTGATGAGCCCAGTTCTGCCTCCGCTCTCGCCAGCTCATTTTGCTCGTCCTCCGTCCAAAAACGCCTACTAGATGTTCCCGCCTCAGCTTCCTGCTCCGCATTGTACGCAACCGTGTGTGCACGTTTGATGTGCTGCCGCAGGCCAATGTATGTTGTAAATGACCTACTGCAGATTGTGCAGGTGTTATCTTCCGGTGCGGTTGGACCTCGGCAGTATCGGCGTAGGTGTTGAAGTTTCCCCTTCTCCGTTGCATAGGACTTTCCACATCCTTCGCAGATGTGTTGGTAGCGCTGTGTTGTTATGGGTGATGGTGGCATCGCCGAAACGCTGCCTTGCCTGCTTCTCAGATTTCTACTTTCCATCACTTTCCTTACTTCTTTTCTGTTTTAAGAAGCTCCTCTCTCGGGCTGCTGCAGATCCGGATTTGTGTTGTGACCTTAGGTTACAGCGGCTGTTCCTATGCCACTTAGCAAATCCACAAACCCAAACTGAGCCGGAAATGTGTGTGACGTGTAAAGTGAAAATAGTTCGAGGTTTCGCAGAACGACCACTCGTGGAATTGTTGGCGCTCCTCACAGAATGGTGTATTTCCGCTTGACCACGTTGATTTTCCACTTTTCACTTTATTGACTGTTTTGCAAATCACACTTTTTCTCGCAAATCCTTCGGTGGATTTTCACAATTCTAGGCTTGTTTTAGAGCGAACGATTTATTTAATGCTTTTCCGAGGTTAGTTTGAATAAAATGTCACGTATTCCGACTAAACTCTCAATTTTCGGGAGCGACAAATAAACACGTCCGTTCACTTTAGCTGTCAACAAGAGAGTCATAGTTACTCCGTCCGTTTACCCGCGCTTACTTGAATTTCTTCACTTTGACATTCAGAGCACTGGGCAGAAATCACATTGTGTCAACACCCGTTAGGGCCATCACAATGCTTGGTTTTAATTAGACAGTCGGATTCCCCAAGTCCGTGCCAGTTCTGAATTGATTGTTAATTGATAGTCGTTATAAGCCAAAAGAAAATATCTTGCAATATATCTCAAGGTTTTTAGCAAGAAAATTCCACAATGGGCTACGTAAACTACTATCCGGGGAACAAAATTCGAAAATTTCTATTTATCCAGAACGAGTACATAAACCATGTTATTGCTTCCAATTCAAGCCCGTCTATCTCAATCTTCAGAGCCAATCCTTATCCCGAAGTTACGGATCTAATTTGCCGACTTCCCTTACCTACATTATTCTATCGACTAGAGACTCTTCACCTTGGAGACCAGCTGCGGATATCGGTACGGCCTGTTGAGAAGTTTGCGTAATCCCACCATAAATTTTCAAGGTCCGAGGAGAAAATATCGACACAACAGTAAATGTCATGCTCTTCTAGTCCATCTACCATATCTCTCTTCGAAAGACTTCCATGGTAGTACAACTATAAAACAGAAAAGAAAACTCTTCCGATATCTCTCGACGGCTTCTTTATGGTCGTTCCTGTTGCCAGGATGAGCAAAATATAGATTTCTACTTTCCATCACTTTCCTTACTTCTTTTCTGTTTTAAGAAGCTCCTCTCTCGGGCTGCTGCAGATCCGGATTTGTGTTGTGACCTTAGGTTACAGCGGCTGTTCCTATGCCACTTAGCAAATCCACAAACCCAAACTGAGCCGGAAATGTGTGTGACGTGTAAAGTGAAAATAATTCGAGGTTTCGCAGAACGACCACTCGTGGAATTGTTGGCGCTCCTCACAGAATGGTGTATTTCCGCTTGACCACGTTGATTTTCCACTTTTCACTTTATTGACTGTTTTGCAAATCACACTTTTTCTCGCAAATCCTTCGGTGGATTTTCACAATTCTAGGCTTGTTTTAGAGCGAACGATTTATTTAATGCTTTTCCGAGGTTAGTTTGAATAAAATGTCACGTATTCCGACTAAACTCTCAATTTTCGGGAGCGACAAATAAACACGTCCGTTCACTTCAGCTGTCAACAAGAGAGTCATAGTTACTCCCGCCGTTTACCCGCGCTTACTTGAATTTCTTCACTTTGACATTCAGAGCACTGGGCAGAAATCACATTGTGTCAACACCCGTTAGGGCCATCACAATGCTTGGTTTTAATTAGACAGTCGGATTCCCCAAGTCCGTGCCAGTTCTGAATTGATTGTTAATTGATAGTCGTTATAAGCCAAAAGAAAATATCTTGCAATATATCTCAAGGTTTTTAGCAAGAAAATTCCACAATGGGCTACGTAAACTACTATCCGGGGAACAAAATTCAAAAATTTCTATTTATCCAGAACGAGTACATAAACCATGTTATTGCTTCCAATTCAAGCCCATCTATCTCAATCTTCAGAGCCAATCCTTATCCCGAAGTTACGGATCTAATTTGCCGACTTCCCTTACCTACATTATTCTATCGACTAGAGACTCTTCACCTTGGAGACCAGCTGCGGATATCGGTACGGCCTGTTGAGAAGTTTGCGTAATCCCACCATAAATTTTCAAGGTCCGAGGAGAAAATATCGACACAACAGTAAATGTCATGCTCTTCTAGTCCATCTACCATATCTCTCTTCGAAAGACTTCCATGGTAGTACAACTATAAAACAGAAAAGAAAACTCTTCCGATATCTCTCGACGGCTTCTTTATGGTCGTTCCTGTTGCCAGGATGAGCAAAATATAGATTTCTACTTTCCATCACTTTCCTTACTTCTTTTCTGTTTTAAGAAGCTCCTCTCTCGGGCTGCTGCAGATCCGGATTTGTGTTGTGACCTTAGGTTACAGCGGCTGTTCCTATGCCACTTAGCAAATCCACAAACCCAAACTGAGCCGGAAATGTGTGTGACGTGTAAAGTGAAAATAATTCGAGGTTTCGCAGAACGACCACTCGTGGAATTGTTGGCGCTCCTCACAGAATGGTGTATTTCCGCTTGACCACGTTGATTTTCCACTTTTCACTTTATTGACTGTTTTGCAAATCACACTTTTTCTCGCAAATCCTTCGGTGGATTTTCACAATTCTAGGCTTGTTTTAGAGCGAACGATTTATTTAATGCTTTTCCGAGGTTAGTTTGAATAAAATGTCACGTATTCCGACTAAACTCTCAATTTTCGGGAGCGACAAATAAACACGTCCGTTCACTTCAGCTGTCAACAAGAGAGTCATAGTTACTCCCGCCGTTTACCCGCGCTTACTTGAATTTCTTCACTTTGACATTCAGAGCACTGGGCAGAAATCACATTGTGTCAACACCCGTTAGGGCCATCACAATGCTTGGTTTTAATTAGACAGTCGGATTCCCCAAGTCCGTGCCAGTTCTGAATTGATTGTTAATTGATAGTCGTTATAAGCCAAAAGAAAATATCTTGCAATATATCTCAAGGTTTTTAGCAAGAAAATTCCACAATGGGCTACGTAAACTACTATCCGGGGAACAAAATTCGAAAATTTCTATTTATCCAGAACGAGTACATAAACCATGTTATTGCTTCCAATTCAAGCCCGACTATCTCAATCTTCAGAGCCAATCCTTATCCCGAAGTTACGGATCTAATTTGCCGACTTCCCTTACCTACATTATTCTATCGACTAGAGACTCTTCACCTTGGAGACCAGCTGCGGATATCGGTACGGCCTGTTGAGAAGTTTGCGTAATCCCACCATAAATTTTCAAGGTCCGAGGAGAAAATATCGACACAACAGTAAATGTCATGCTCTTCTAGTCCATCTACCATATCTCTCTTCGAAAGACTTCCATGGTAGTACAACTATAAAACAGAAAAGAAAACTCTTCCGATATCTCTCGACGGCTTCTTTATGGTCGTTCCTGTTGCCAGGATGAGCAAAATATAGAATATATATAGAATAGAGACTCGAAATTTTTTTAATTATAACTTGAAAATTTTCGGCTTTCGCCTTGAACTTAGGACCGACTAACTCGTGATCAACCACTGTTCACACGAAACCCTTCTCCACTTCAGTCCTCCAAGGTCTCATTCGATTATTTGCTACTACCACCAAGATCTGTACCAAAAGCGGCTCCATGCAGGCTTACGCCAAACACTTCTAAGCACACCATTGTACCCTCCTACTCACTAAAGTTTCAAAATTTGTATCCAATCGAAATTAAATATAAATCATCTACTTTAGCGGTAATGTATAGGTATACAACTTAAGCGCCATCCATTTTAAGGGCTAGTTGCTTCGGCAGGTGAGTTGTTACACACTCCTTAGCGGATCACGACTTCCATGTCCACCGTCCTGCTGTTTTAAGCAACCAACGCCTTTCATGGTATCTGCATGAGTTGTTAATTTGGGCACCGTAACATTACGTTTGGTTCATCCCACAGCGCCAGTTCTGCTTACCAAAAGTGGCCCACTGGGCACAATATATCACAACCTACACCTTCATATCAAGAAAGGTTAGGTTCTTACCCATTTAAAGTTTGAGAATAGGTTAAAATCGTTTCGACCCTAAGGCCTCTAATCATTCGCTTTACCAGATAAGATTATTTTACATAATTTTTAGATGCACCAGCTATCCTGAGGGAAACTTCGGAGGGAACCAGCTACTAGATGGTTCGATTAGTCTTTCGCCCCTATACTCAATTCTGACAATCGATTTGCACTCAGAACTGTTTCGTTCTTCCATCAGGGTTTCCCCTGACTTCAACATGATCAAGTATAGTTCACCATCTTTCGGGTCACAGCATATATGCTCAAAGTACGCTCTAGTTAGAGGCATAAATAATATAAATATTATTATACATAACTGTATAGAACGCCCCGGGATTGAATTAATATTTCATAATAAAATATAAACTAATCCCATTATAACAGTTAAGTTAATTATGCCATTGGGTTTTATTAGAAATACCTAATGACTTGCACATATGTTAGACTCCTTGGTCCGTGTTTCAAGACGGGTCCCGAAGGTATCCTGAATCTATCGCATTGTTAATCATAAAAGCGCATACAATATAAACGATTAAATCAATAGATCTATGCATCATTGCAAAATTCCGAAAAATTTAAGCGCAATATATAATTAAATCTGTCAATGATTTATCAAATCCAATACATTTATTCTATGTTAGAAATCTGAAAATGACTAATTTGAATAAACTTAAGTAAAGGATCTTTTGATAGATATTTATTACATTAACAGATTACAATGTCCTTATATGGAAAAATTGCACACTATTTCTACAATATTATTAATATCACAGCATTAATGATGAGGTTCATCGGGCTTAACCTCTAAGCAGTTTCACGTACTGTTTAACTCTCTATTCAGAGTTCTTTTCAACTTTCCCTCACGGTACTTGTTTACTATCGGTCTCATGGTTATATTTAGTTTTAGATTGAGTTTACCACCCACATAGTGCTGCACTATCAAGCAACACGACTCTTTGGAAGCACCTTCTAGTAATCATTAACGTTATACGGGCCTGGCACCCTCTATGGGTAAATGGCCTCATTTAAGAAGGACATAAATCGTTAATTTCTCATACTAGATTATAGATGTTCCATACACTGCATCCCATATTTGCAATAAAGACAAAATGGCTTAGTGCTGCACTGTTTTCTTTTCGCTCGCCGCTACTAAGAAAATCCTTGTTAGTTTCTTTTCCTTCCCTCATTAATATGCTTAAACTCAGGGAGTTTTCTCATATGAGTTGAGGTTGTTAAACGTAAATATAAAAATTTTTCTTTATGTATTCCTTTATTATAAAATCTTTTCAACATATTTTATCACAATTAAAGAGAAGCTCTTTCGTCATTTCATTTTAATGTTATTAAAATTTTTTGCTAAAAACACTTACTTTCTTTCTATAATAAAAAAAATGATAATATAGAATACTAAGATTTTAGTTTTTGAGATACATATTTGTTAAGTTAATATTATGGATTAAATCCAATAATATATCATATGCTTTAGCAAACTTAAAAAAGACCAAAATAATTAAATTAAGATACTTTTCCATTTGCAAGCAACATATTTAAAATAGTCTCACAACCCTCAACCATATGTAGTCCAAGCAGCACTTCAAAATTAATTAAAGTACATAACAGCATGGACTGCGATATGCGTTCAAAATGTCGATGTTCATGTGTCCTGCAGTTCACACGATGACGCACAGTTTGCTGCGTTCTTCATCGACCCATGAGCCAAGTGATCCACCGCTTAGAGTAGTATAATTTTGTTTACTAAAAGTCATATTATAAAAAAAAAAATTAATATTAAAAAATTTTTTTTCTACTTTCCAAAAGGAAATTATTTAAATTAGTATCATAATGTTGCGAATGTCCAGTTTGTTTAGAACTGTTACTTAAAATAAGTACAACAAAGACACAAATTTTTTCTTCAAATATTTGTTTTTATATCATATTATTGATACAAAACATGCGTTCAAAAGTAAATTCAATTAAATATACTGTTAACGTATCAAATTTTGTATGATACATAACACTCTTCAAATAAAAAATATATTTTATATTTTTCAACATTTATTTATTTGCTTTTATTGTTAAATTTTAATTTGTTTCTTATTATAGAAGGAACACGTTAATGATCCTTCCGCAGGTTCACCTACGGAAACCTTGTTACGACTTTTACTTCCTCTAAATAATCAAGTTCGGTCAACTTCTGCGAAACAACCGTAACACGTGAGCGTCACAGTGATCACGTCCGGAGACCTCACTAAATAATTCAATCGGTAGTAGCGACGGGCGGTGTGTACAAAGGGCAGGGACTTAATCAATACGAGTTAATGACTCACACTTACTGGGAATTCCAAGTTCATGTGAACAGTTTCAGTTCACAATCCCAAGCATGAAAGTGGTTCAGCGGTTTACCCGGACCTCTCGGTCTAGGAAATACACGTTGATACTTTCATTGTAGCGCACGTGCAGCCCAGGACATCTAAGGGCATTCCAGACCTGTTATTGCTCAATCTCATTATTGCTAGACGCAATTTGTCCATTTAAGAAGCTAGTGTCCTTATAATGGGACAAACAAACAGGTACGACTCCACTTACATAAACACATTTAAACACGCTTACATTTTACTATATTCATGAATGAAGGCTATGAAAGCTTCAACGCCATAATCCTGAAAGCATCTATTTAATATATTTGAGTCTCGTTCGTTATCGGAATTAACCAGACAAATCACTCCACGAACTAAGAACGGCCATGCACCACCACCCATAGATTCGAGAAAGAGCTATCAATCTGTCTTACACACTTATGCTCGGACCTGGTAAGTTTTCCCGATTTGAGTCAAATTAAGCCGCAGGCTCCACTCCTGGTGGTGCCCTTCCGTCAATTCCTTTAAGTTTCAGCTTTGCAACCATACTTCCCCCGGAGCCCAAAAGCTTTGGTTTCCCGGGAAGCGACCGAGAGAGCCATAGAAGTAGCTACACCCAATTGCTAGCTGGCATCGTTTATGGTTAGAACTAGGGCGGTATCTGATCGCCTTCGAACCTATTAATTTCGTTCTTGATTAATGAAAACATCTTTGGCAAATGCTTTCGCTTAAGTTAGTCTTACGACGGTCCAAGAATTTCACCTCTCGCGTCGTAGTACTAATGCCCCCAAACTGCTTCTATTAATCATTACCTCTTGATCTAAAAACCAATGAAAGTAGATCAGAGGTCTTATTTCATTATTCCATGCACAAAATATTCAGGCATTTGGAGCCTGCTTTAAGCACTCTAATTTGTTCAAAGTAATTGTACCGGCCCACAACAACACTCGATGAAGAGCACTGAAGCAGGTTTAAATAGGAGGTATACATAATAATACAAGTACCATTACATATAAGAACTCCACCGGTAATACGCTTGCATACATAAGGTAATGTTCAATCCACAATTATAGTAGTACTACCCGTATGAAGCACAAATTCAACTACGAACGTTTTAACCGCAACAACTTTAATATACGCTATTGGAGCTGGAATTACCGCGGCTGCTGGCACCAGACTTGCCCTCCAATAGGTCCTTGTTAAAGGATTTAAAGTGTACTCATTCCTATTACAGGGCCTCGGATATGAGTCCTGTATTGTTATTTTCGTCACTACCTCCCCGAACTGGGAGTGGGTAATTTACGCGCCTGCTGCCTTCCTTAGATGTGGTAGCCGTTTCTCGGGCTCCCTCTCCGGAATCGAACCCTGATTCCCCGTTACCCGTTGCAAACTTGGTAGTCCTAGGTACTACCATCAATAGTTGATAGGGCAGACATTTGAAAGATCTGTCGTCGGTACGAGACCATACGATCGGCAAATTATCTAGAGTTCAACCATAATTACGATTTCCGAAAAAATCGCTTGATTTTAGCCTAATAAAAGCACACGTTCCATAAGGTTCGTGTTTATATTGCATGTATTAGCTCTAGAATTACCACAGTCATCCAAGTAACTGTTAACGGTCTGATGAACCATAACTGATATAATGAGCCTTTTGCGGTTTCACTTTTAATTCGTGTGTACTAAGACATGCATGGCTTAATCTTTGAGACAAGCATATAACTACTGGCAGGATCAACCAGAATAATGTTATTTATATAATAATTATCTGAAATTTTGAAAAATAGCACCAAATTCTTCTCGCAGCCAATTTTCCATGAGAGAAAATGCATTTCACAAAGGTTCCAACACTTATTACAAATAAATTAACAGATAAGAACATTTTATTATTGAACTTAACTGCACTATATTTATTTTGAATAAAAATTAACCTTTCACAAATACACATTTAATGAAGTTTTCAATCTTTCTTTATTATCCTCTACTTTATACGAAAAAGTTGCGTATTAATATAAAAATAATACATTTTTTTTGAACCAAGAATTGAAAATTCTTACTATCATAAATTTTTCAATCATTATTGCTGAAATGAACAAATTTATTTAAAATTTTTTCATTTTTGCTTAGTAATAATTGAAGCACTAATAAAAAAGTCTAGCTTTTTCACGTAGTGCAAAACCTGATATTAGTTTCACAATACAAAATGATCATGAAGAAGAGACTTAAATTTCTTTATGTCCCTAGAAGTGAAATATTCCATCACTTCCTTATAGTAGTTTAGAAACCGACATTGCGTGAACGCTTTTGTGAGCGCGACAAAATAATTTCTCGAAGATGTCCAAAGACTTATAATATTTTTCTTCTTTATCTTCATAATTTTTCAATTTATAGAACCCAAATCTTGTTATTTCATAATTTTTCATCAAAAATTATTCGTTGAACCCTCCTTTTTCATTTTATAAAACATCGCTTTTCATTATTTTTCAACAAAAATTATTTGTTGAATTTCTCTTTCCAAAAAGACTTAGAAAATTTTTCTTTAAAAAAAAGACTTAGAATAATTATTCCGAATTTTTAATGTAATAGAACATGGAGTCGGTATTCATAATTTTTCAACAAATATTTTTTGTCGAATTTTTTTTTCTTTCGCTTTAAAAATTTTCGAACGAACTTTAATATTAATACTATTGTTTTGAAAAATATAGTCCGTTAACAGTTTTGATATTTCATTTCCTTAAGTTTATAATAACTTGTTCTTCGAAAAGTGAATACAATTAAATTTTATCAATTTAATATAAATTCCATCCCATTTTTCTCATTAAAAAAAATAATCACAATTGTATTGTTGCTAAAGCATTTTTAACAAATTAAATACAAAATATATAACATGTATAATTTATTAACTATGCTGTTTTCAATTCTTATACAATACATATATGTATGCTTATATTGTGTATTCGAATCATCAAGCAAAGGATAAGCTTCGGTGGATCGCAGTATGGCAGCTGCTCTACCACTTACAACACCTTGCCCGTTACCAAAGTCGTTTACAATTGATTCTAGGCATTGACATCGTATTTAATAATGTTCAACTACATAACTAGCGCGGCATATAGGTGATACGTGATACATCCCATATTTGCTATGTTATATAGAACATTGGCATCAAATCCATTGTCGCTTATAACAAAATGTTAAAAGCTTTTAATGGTTTATTGCCATACAATTCAATTGCCCCATTTTTATCATTGCAGTCCAGCACGGATACGACCTTAGAGGCGTTCAGGCATAATCCAACGGACGTAGCGTCATACCACTGTTCGCTCGAACAAGTATTGTGCCATTGGTCCGTACCTGCGGTTCCTCTCGTACTACGCAGGAATGCTGTCGCAACAACAATAGTCATCAGTAGGGTAAAACTAACCTATCTCACGACGGTCTAAACCCAGCTCACGTTCCCTTGCATGGGTGAACAATCCAACGCTTGGTGAATTTTGCTTCACAATGATAGCAAGAGCCGACATCGAAAGATCAAAAAGCGACGTCGCTATGAACGCTTGGCCGCCACAAGCCAGTTATCCCTGTGTTAACTTTTCTGACACCTCTTGTTAAAAACTCTTTAAACCAAAAGGATCGATAGGCCGAGCTTTTGCTGTCTCTGTGTGTACTGAACACCGAGATCAAGTCAGCATTTGCCCTTTTGCTCTATGTGTGATTTCTGTTCGCACTGAGCTGGCCTTGGGACACCTCCGTTATTATTTGAGAGATATACCGCCCCATTCATACTCCCTACCTGGAAATGTCCTTGAATTGGATCATACCTGAGTGTTGGAGTTATGCCAAGTTCAACTAATATAGCCATATATAACTACATAACTATTTCATCGGGACCTGTTTATAATTATATAACAAACTCGTAGTACTTTGATCAAGAAGCTTGCATCAAAACCAAATACCATAAGACATATAAATACATCCGTATAATGGCTAGGAAATGATACACGTTCCATTTAATCAAGTAAGTAAGGAAACAATAAGAGTAGTGGTATTTCATTGATGATAAATAACCGAAGCTATTTATCTCCCACTTATGCTACACCTCTTATGTCTCCTTACACTGCCAGACTAGAGTCAAGCTTAACAGGGTCTTCTTTCCCCGCTAATTATTCCAAGCCCGTTCCCTTGGCTGTGGTTTCGCTAGATCGTAGAAAGGGACAGTTAAGTCTTTGTTTAACGTGAACACCTGCCAATTAAGGCTTATTTCACGGCGACCCTAGTCAACATAACGGAGTTGAATTTGGTGTCAACCACCACCCTAGTTGCCTAGTGGCAAAAGTGAACTCGTTGAAGCAGGCCCACCCCCTTGCTGAGGAGCGAAGCCGACCTACACTTCTTGCATTCAATGAAGAATGCCAATTGTTTCCGCATTCGGACAACCACAGCCCAAGCGATGCTCCCACTAGGGGGCCAACCTCATTGATAGACCAAGACAACGCCCCGCACCTCAAGCGCAGAACGTCGTCAAGGGGGCTCTATCTCCCGCGTTACCAGACCTAAACTTCTGGTGAAGCCGCGCAACCCGAAGGATACTTGTATATGAGTACCTCAGTACTCGAGGCCTACCAACCTCAATGTACGCAGCCAGCCACTGATCAAGGCTGAAACCAGCAGCCAGCCACGCACACCTTGGACCTTCTTAGTTTGTCTCTTAAGCTCAAAACGAGCCAGACGTAAGCCCCCCCCACCAAACGACAAGGTGAGGTCCCCGGGGGGGGGGGGGGGGTAGATAGGGACAGTTGATGTCTTATTTTACGTGAACACCTGACTATTACGACTTATTTCACGGCGAGCCTACTCAACATAACGGAGTTGAATTTAGTGTCAACCACCACCCTAGTTGCCTAGTGGCAATCATGAGCTTGTTGAGGCAAGCCCACCCCCTTGCTTAGGGGCGAAGCCGACCTACACTTCTTGCATTCAGTGATGTGATGAATGCCAATTGTTCCCGCTTTTGGGTAACCACAGCCACCACGATACTCCCACAAGGGGGCCTTCCTCATAGATAGTCCCAGACAACACTCACACCTAAGTGTAAAGCATCATCCAGGGGGCATACTATCTCCCGTGGTACCAGAGCTCAACTTCTGGTGAAGCTTCGCAACCCGAAGGTAAATTACAGATGAGTACCTCAATACTCAAGGCCTGTCAGCCTTAGATGTACGCAGCCAGCCATTAGTCGAGAAAGAAACCAGCAGCCAGCTACGCACACCTTCATACTTTTCATACATTTACCCTTACATACCAACGCTTTCATTCATAAACAACTTACTCAACTTTGCTTTCATCTTTGCTTTCATTCATTTAACTTCATAACCGACTTGTACTATGTACTGACTGTACATACATGCAATAACTTCATTCATCTTGTATCATCTTTCGTTCAATCGACGTCATATATAATGACTCCATCTGATCTTGTCTATGACAAGCACTTTTCACCTCGATTTTGGACTTTTTAGCCCCACTTATATCCGACTGCACATACATGCAATAACTTCATTCATCTTGTATCATCTTTCGTTCAATCGACGTCATGAATCATGACTCCATCTGATCTTGTCCATGACAAGCACTTTTCACCTCGATTTTGGACTTTAATAGCCCACTGATTCTTACACGAATTCTTTCATTACTAACCGATATACAGTACGGGAGCCTTTTTTATAGTGGTCCTCACTCCACATCCTTCCGTACAAAGGAGGGTAATTTTTTTCACTTAAGAGTGGTTTCCCCTTCCACCGGAATCGTCCATGTGTTTTTTATTGTGCTATCACCTGCACCTATCATGCATTGGCTGAAAAATCTTCTGCTCATAGTGTTTATCTTCACTTTTATTTACTGGAATCGGAAGGTCTTGGGACAACCTTTCTTTCAACCAGTTAACAATGGTGACTTCACGTTGACCCAGTTGACTAGGATCGTTTGGTGACGTAAGCCCAACGTAAGCCCCCCCACCACGTCAAGATTCGGGGGGGGGGGGGGGCGTAGATAGGGACAGTTGATGTCTTGTTTTACGTGAACACCTGACTATTACGACTTATTTCACGGCGAGCCTACTCAACATAACGGAGTTGAATTTGGTGTCAACCACCACCCTAGTTGCCTAGTGGCAATCATGAGCTTGTTGAGGCAATCCCACCCCCTTGCTTAGGGGTGAAGCCGACCTACACTTCTTGCATTCAGTGATGAATGCCAATTGTTCCCGCTTTTGGGTAACCACAGCCACCACGATACTCCCACAAGGGGGCCTTCCTCATAGATAGTCCCAGACAACACTCACACCTAAGTGTAAAGCATCATCCAAGGGGCATACTATCTCCCGTGGTACCAGACCAACCACTGGTGAAGCCTCGCAACCCGAAGGTCACTTACAGATGAGTACCTCAATACTCAAGCCCTTTCAGCCTTAGATGTACGCAGCCAGCCACTAGTCGAGAAAGAAACCAGCAGCCAACTACGCACACCTTCATACTTTTCATACATTAACCCTTACATACCAACGCTTTCATTCATAAACAACTTACTCATCTTTGCTTTCATCTTTGCTTTCATTCATTTAACTTCATAACCGACTTGTAATATTTACTGACTGTACATACATGCAATAACTTCATTCATCTTGTATCATCTTTCGTTCAATCGACGTCATATATAATGACTCCATCTGATCTTGTCTATGACAAGCACTTTTCACCTCGATTTTGGACTTTTTAGCCCCACTTATATCCGACTGCACATACATGCAATAACTTCATTCATCTTGTATCATCTTTCGTTCAATAGACGTCATGAATCATGACTCCATCTGATCTTGTCCATGATAAGCACTTTTCACCTCGATCTTGTCCATGACAAGCACTTTTCCTCGATTTTGGACTTTAAGCCCACTGATTTTTTTACGAATTCTTTCATTACTAACCGATACACCGTACGCAAGAATTTATTATAGTGGTCCTCACTCCACCCCTTCCGTACACAAGGAGGGTATGTTTTTCAATTAAGAGTGGTTTTCCCTTCCACACGGCTCAACAAGTGTTTTTTATTGTGCTATCACCTGCACCTATCATGTATCGGCTGAAAAAAAAAAAAACTTCTGCTCATAGTGTGTATCTTCACTTTAACTTACTGGAATCGGAAGGTCTTGGGACAACCTTCCTTTCAACCAGTTAACAATGGTTACTTCACGTTGACCCAGTTTTCTAGGATCGTTTGGTGAGGTAGCATCCAAACTTTCCTAGTTTTCTGGAGTTGATCAGTCTTTCCATTGCTGTAGGGAACAATATTGAGCATCATTTTATTGAGTTCCCCTATTTTTCGAGTTGCTACACTAGCCAGCACCACTTCCTTTGTTATGGGAAACAGCCCAAACGTGAGAAAGGTCACCGGTGTTGTATCGTGCAACTCGCTCTTTATATGAAGCTGCAAGAATCCGTTACCCAGTACACTTAAGCGCCCCTGGAATAGGGTATCTATACAACAACTTTATGGGTTGCTACGTAGAGCTACCATAACAGCCCCTTTGGGCATTCTTAGTTGTTAGAATCAAAACGATTCCAACGTAAGCCCCCCCACCACGTCAAGGTGACGCCCAATCGGGGGAGCGTAGATAGGGACAGATGAAGTCTTGTTTAACGTGAACACCTGCCAATTATGGCTTATTTCACGGCGAGCCTACTCAACATAACGGAGTTGAATTTGGTGTCAACCACCACCCTGAGTAAAACCCAGTAGTAATTTAGTAAACCTGTTGAGGCAAGTCCACACCCCTTGCTGAGGAGCGAGGCCGATCTAACACCTCTTGCATTTCAATGAATGCCAGTTGTTTCCGCATTCGGATAACCACAGCCACCACGATACTCCCACAAAGGGGGCCAGCCTCATAGATAGCCCCAGATAGCAAAGCCATGCACCGTGAAGCACACGAAACTAACGCCATCCAGGGGGGTCTATCTCCCGTGGTACCAGAATATAGCTTCCGGTGAAGCTTCGCAACCGTGAAGGTCACTTCCAGATGAGTACCTCAATACTCGAGGCCTGGCAACCTCAGATGTACGCACTCAACCACCAGCCGAGGAAGAAACCACTGGCCAAATGCGCACACCTATACAACTACAATACACACAAACACAAACCGACAAAGAAAACTAGGAAACTCAACGAGAAGAGTCCGAGTCAGGCACCGAACAGGCACCGCCACCACCAACCACAAAAGCACACAAATAGGAAGAACGAGTACATGTACTCGCACTCATCTCTACCTCAAGCCAGCATCGACATGGCCAAAACTACTACAAGAACAACATCAAAAACTACTACTGCCGATGTAACTGGTAAGTTCGCGCCCAAGCCGCAAGTCACTGTGCACCCTAAGCCCCACAAGCATCATGACAGGCACCCCAATCCCCAAACAACCTCCTGCCACAGATCGGCCCTAATGTCAATTAGCTTAAGAGCTTAAGGGCAGAAGGCGCAACCACTACAGCAAGAAACAGCGTTGGGGTGACCCCATTACAGGCAGAGAGTGAGTCAGGATGAGACCTATTGGCCCCCCTCCCGCCCAGTCATCTTCCAGCAATAGACTCAAGGAGTTGCGGGTTATGAAACCACAACCTGCCACAATACTACACAACCTCCTGCAACAGATCCAGCCTAAAAGCCACTTAGCTCAAAAACTTAGGACATAAGGCGCCATCACCACAGCAAGAAGTAGCGTGGGGACTCGGAAGCGCACAGCCGTAGCCCAAACTAAGTTCCCCCCAGATCTCAGGCGATTATCCAAGACTCCATGTAAACAAGGAGTCAAGTCCTGCCATCAAAGACCCGTAGAGGAAGAACCCCATGCTAACCTGCAGTGTCTACTCAATGGTTCCCAAACTGGGGGGCGCGCCCCCCTGGGGGGGCATGGAGAAAGTCAAGGGGGAACGTGACACCCAAATGAAATAAATAAAAAAAGTACAAAAATAATCTACTCAGATTTTTGAAATAAAGTCTTTCTTAGTTTGAAAAATTGTTTTTGTAATGTTTCAATTTACACGTTTTATTTAACCATTTCCACGCTTCCACATAAAGAATATTCACTTGACATAATGGTCAAGTGTTTTAAAAAAAATTAAAGCCATCGCGATGGCACGATGCATCGTTTAAAATAAAACAGATCAAAACACACAAGAGTCCGTCCCCCTCCATAGCAGTTACTGTCAGACGCAACGGGTGTGTGTGTACCCGTACCGTTACCTCCGGCATCTTCAATCCAATGTCAATAACCTTGAAGTTTGTTCAGTGCTTGCGTTGTAACTAGTCCGTTCGCCAGTCCGTTGTGCCAACAGTGCTTTCCTTGAATTAACAGTCAACGTGTTTGCTGTATTGTGTGTGTTCTGTAATTGCTGTTGTTTTTGTGTTGTGTTAGTTCTGTGTGAAGCTGAATCAGAGAAGATGAACACGGCAAAAAAACGCAAGTATATTGACGATTATATTCAAAATGGGTTTGTTTCCTTGCTTAAAGATAATGTTGATCACCCTCAGTGCGTTATTTGCTATGAGGTATTAAGCAATGACGCGATGAGGCCTTATCGTCTTCTGAGACATTTGTCAACCAAACATGCTTCTTTAAAGGACAAACCTAAAGAGTTTTTCGCTGCAAAATCTAAGAATTAAAAGCGCATGAAGTTAGATAGAACTGGATCTGCTGCTCAGTCATCTCTAAAAGTGCTTGAAGCTTCCTATGAATTATCTCTTATTATTGCTAAAGAAAAGAAAAGTCACACTATTGGTGAAACGCTTGTTAAACCGTGCCTTTTAAAAGCAGCCGATGTTGTCCTTGGAACTGATAGTAGGCAAAAGCTATTACAAATACCACTTTCAGACAACACCATAAAACGCCGCATTGATGATATGGCTGAGGACATCAAAAACCAGGTGGTTGATGCAATAAACAAATCTCCGTTTTTTGCTATCCAGCTTGACGAGAGTACAGACATAGCACAATGCTCTCATTTGATTGTATATGTTCGTTACATTGAAAATGAAAGAATGAAGGATGAACTGTTGTTTTCTACTGAGCTGTTGACCACTACTAAAGCTGTAGATGTGATGGAAGCAGTATCAGACTTTTTTAAGAAACACGAACTTTCTTGGCAAAAACTTATTGGTGTATGCACAGATGGTGCTCTTTCAATGCTGGGTTCTCGTTCAGGGTTTGTGCAGTTGGTCAAAGAGAAGAATGCTGATGTGGTTGGGATTCATTGTTTTATTCACCGCCAAGCCTTGGCAGCAAAAACTCTTCCTAACGAACTCAATGCTGTTTTAAAGCTTTGTATTAAAGTAGTCAACTACGTTAAGAACAGTGCATTAAATACTCGACTGTTTAAAATCCTGTTTGAAGATTTAGGAAGTGATCACAAAACGCTGCTATTTCATATAGAAGTACGATGGCTATCAAAAGGCAATATGTTGGGAAGACTATTTGAACTCCGTGATGAAGTGATAACGTTTTTAGCACAGCAGAAACAAAACGATCTTGGTGCAGAGTTCAAAAAACCCTGTAAACAAGTGATTTTGGCCTATTTATAAGACTTTTTTGAAACGTTAAATAACCTAAACTTGAGACTGCAAGGTGCAGACTCAAATATAGTAACACATCGGGATGCCATCAAGATGTACGTTGAGAAACTACAACTTTGGATACGTAAAGTGTCAATGAACCCCAGCAACTATTCAAGTTTCAGCAAACTAGTGGCAGTCTCAGAAGAAGTAAGTAAGGACCGTTTTTGAAAAACTTGATATTTGACCATTTAAGAACCTCAAGGTGGAGTTCAGCAGGTACTTTCCTTACTTGTCAGAGGAGTTTTACACACTTTGTGATGCTTCTTTTACCTAGGCTGGGGTATACTCAGGGTGTCCAGGGTCTACCCAAGGAAGCTTCGTAAGACTTGGGCTTCGGCGGTCCAACTTCTTAAATGAAAACGAGGAGACGGTCGGATACAGTTTAAATAAGTCTATATTTATTTATTTCTATTTTTCTCGGTTCTCTCAGGATTTGGTTTACAATGTTATATACAAGTTTTTACTCTGATTCAAAAATAGTGGTTGTCCCGGTCTGGCTAAGGGCTCGGTTCTGGCGTTGGTCTCCGGGACGCCTCTTCTTCTCGGGGTAGCGATGTTAGATCCCTCAGGTGTATAGGTCACAGCAACTGTTACTTCTATCTATCAATGGTAAACGTCTGTCTGCTTTAGGCAGGGCACTCTGTCGGCGGCGGCGGATTTCGTAACCAAAGTCTGCGGAGTGTGGTCGGCAGAACAATATATCGGCGGCGGCGGACTACGTGGGAAGTGCCTGCGTTGATTTCTTCTCTGGATTCACTTCAACTCCTGGGAACGGCAGAACAATTCATCGGCGTTGGCGGACTTCGTAGGAAGTGTATGCGTCTACTCGGAGGCAAAACACTCTGTCGGCGGCGGCGGATTTCGTTGTAATAGTCTGCGGTTGTGGGAATGGGATTTCCTCTTTGAATGATTGATGTCGATCGTATTAAAGGAAACCTAATCGCTCGGCCAAATGAAACCACAACGAATAGGTCGGTTATTAAAGACGGAGATAGAATCAAGAAGAACTTACACGAGCGGCCAAGTAAACCACCTCAATGTAATTCCCTTAGACGGAGATAGAATCAAGAAGAACTTACACGAGCGGCCAAATAAACCACCTCAATGTAATTCCCTTAGACGGAGATTAAATTAAGAAGAACTTACACGAGCGGCCAAGTAAACCACCTCAATGTAACTCCCTTAGACGGAGATTAAATTAAGAAGAACTTACACGAGCGGCCAAGTAAACCACCTCAATGTAATTCCCTTAGACGGAGATCGAAGCAAGAAGAACTTACACGAGCGGCCAAATAAACCACCTAAATGTAATTCCCTTAGACGGAGATTAAATTAAGAAGAACTTACACGAGCGGCCAAATAAACCACCTCAATGTAATTCCCTTAGAAAGTAGACTATGAAAGTCGAAATTGGGGAAGAGAAAAAGTAATGTACGTTAAGGCATAAAAGCCCGTAAATCTTTTTCCCGACTTATCGCAATTAATTCACTCCTATTCATAGATTTTCCTACTATAAGTAAGTGTGAATTGAAAGGCAATGATAATATTCCATACAAAAATAGGCTGGCTATTGGCAATGCATTTCCCCATAAGGAAATGCACACAAACTAAGCGGCAAGCAATATTTGGCCTTGGAATAAACTTTTAGTGTGGGATTTAATTGCGTGTGGGCAATTTAATAAAAAAACAAACACGTACAGTGTTTTGGTGCGGTGTTGTGGAGAAATTGTGACGCTTCGTCACAGATCCCCCCTTCTTTGAAAGACGAGAACCCTCTCGTCTCAACGTCCTCCGGCATTGACTGGAAGAGTTCGTATATGTTTTTCTGTTTTGAGGGACTTAAATCCTGCCCTTCTTTTTTCTTTATATATATATATTTTTTTTCTTTTTATTATTTTTTTTCCTTCTCTTTTTTTTTTTTGTTTCGTGTTTTTTTTTTTAATTTTTTTTTTGTTTTTTTTTTTTTCTTTTTTTTTCTTAAACGTTATAAAAAAAATTTCAACAAAATACCTTAATACCTATCCTGAGAGAAAAATAATAATTTACTATGATTATAACAAAAAAAAATCAAACCCGCTCGTCCTAACACTCCCTTAGCTCCATTGCACAGTGGTTCCACCGTAGGCCAAAATTAAAAAAATTCATTGCAACGGTTATAATAAAAACCCGTTATAATAAGCTGAGAACATCCTAAAGTCATAATAAATGAAAACCTAAATGCCGTTAACTATTTACTTTCGAAGTTATAACATTGCAAACACATGACATTTGAATTTTAGTGCTCCAAATGTTAATAGGACTTCATTTGCTGGTTTTGACGTTTTCTTATCTCTTTGTGGAGCGTTTCTTTGATGTGGATATATTATTAAAAGGTTAAACCTCCACAATTTTTTTTTTTTAATCAGTGTTAGACTAAATATAAACGTTTGCAAATTGGGCCTAAATAGAAAAACATAAAAAAAATGGAAAATCTTAATGTTATTTGCCTTAAACTTTTAACTGTTATGCCCCGCACTGCCCCCAAAGTGTTATATATAGCCAAAAAGGTCATTAAATATTCTATTAAGCACACTTTCAATCAGCTGCGGAAATTTGCGGTTTGATTTTTAATGAATTTTTAAGCGAACTAAGAAATTTATTATTTTTTCAACTTTAATCGCGAATAACTTCTGAAGGAAGTACTTTATTGAAAAATATCAAAACACCTTTTTTGTAGAACATTAAATTTTCTTTAAGAAACATGTTTGCAATATATCGTATATTGATTTGTTCCTTAATTAAAAAAATTAAAAATAAAAGAGCAAAATCAAACAAAAAACAAAGATTTGTTCCAATCACAACAGCTAAACTAAAGCAAACCGATCTTGAACCCTTTTACCGCCTTTATCTCAAGACACCTAAGAGATACATCAAAACTTATGGCAGATTCGTAATCAGAAAGCCCAAATCATTAAAGAATAAATAGTCTTTAGATGTTATCAAGTGAGTAAGTAATTATGGCCGCCTTTGTTCGAGAGTGGAACCACTGTGCATTGGAACCACCTTGCTCCTTCCCTGGAATGATAGCATCGCCTCGGTCCCGGTATTGTTGGGGGTTACATCGATGATATCGCATCTTCTCCGTAGAAAGAACGGTTTGGTGTCTCTTCGGAACACGAAGTTGACGCCTCGAAACGGGTCTGCTGTTCTACCCTTCTGGCGGTCGGCTCTTCTGCGTTGGGTTTTGGTGAGCGGAGGCTGCTCGCGGGTTTTCCGTAGGCTGGGGCTCTGGATTTCGGACATGACCGTGGGTTTCTTTCTCGGTGGGTAAAATCGGTGATCTTTCCGGCTTGCCCTGTCCTTCACTGATTGGACATGCACCATTTGGACGTCGGGGCTTGGCGGAGTTCGGATAAGTACGGCTGGTGGATGCATGGGCTTGCGGTTCACATGGCGGGTAGTAGGTTCGCTGGCTGGTTCAGCCCTTACCAATTGTAGCAGGTCTGGACGGGCTCCGGTATGTGGCTGTCGGGGTAACGTTGATCGTCTCTTGCAGCGGTTATTCAGGGAGGCGGACCATGGTCTTCTGGTCTTGGACGTCGACGGTTTAGTTTCGAAAACCGGCATTGATGAGCAGTCCACGTTTTCCATTGTCGGTAGTCGTTTGACGACGTTCATTTTCTCTCTAAACAAAGCCTTTGCCTCACTACGGTCGGTGATCGACTGAGGTCTTCTTTATTTGTGGACGTCTGCGCAATAGCGGCTGGGCTGTTGTCGGTATCTATATGACATGCATTTGCTGTCGCTGTGGTCGATTTCGGATTTCGTATAGGTGCTCGGCTCGTAGCAGCTGTGTGCATGGCAAGTCTGCGGCCTCCAAGCATTATCGTGCATCCTGCTTTTGATAAAAGGTCCATACCTAATATGGCGTCTTCTGCCAAGGTGGGTAGGAAAATAGTTTCTCCTTGCACTATTTTACCATTTAAATTTAGAGACAGGACATAATGCTCGGTTGGTACGGCTGTTCGGCCGTCAGCAAACGCTACGGCATGCGGCTGGTCTCTTCTAGCTACTCTGAGTTGGCGGCATTCTTCTCGTAGGCCAGGGCCGATAAAAGATCGAGAGGAACCGGTGTCGACCAAGGCATAATATACTCGCTCACCAGCCTCGATCTGCACGAACGGTCGGTGGTCGGTTGGACTGGTTGGACTGGTTGGCGGATAACGGCGTTGGAACTCCGGTGACAAGGGCAATCTTTGGTGAGGCGACCGTCCTCCCCACAGTAGGAACAGAAAAATCTGAAAGGGCGTCGGCAATCTCTCTTATTGTGCCCCCTTTGCTTGCATTGCCAACAATGCGTGTTTCTGTCGTAAGCGGCGGTAAGTGGCGGTATCGGCGTTCGTGGCATGACGGCTTGACTAGAGAAGGCGGGTGAAGACCTCTGGACTTGCAATCGAGGAACAGGTGCGGTCGGGTACTGGTATTGCTGATGACTTGAGGCAGGACGAGAGTTTCGCTCTTCTTGGCGTACGAACTCGTATTCCTCCGCAAGATCCATCAATTCCTCCAAAGACGTAAATTCAATACGCTTGATGTAGAGTCGGTACTCTGGCCTTAGTCCGTCATAGATGCGGTCTATGTTATCCTCTATAGTCATGCGCGGATGTTGTCGGATCAGGTACTGGAATGAACGTACGTAGTCTTTCGCTTTCTCCTTAGGGCCTTGTTTCTTGCGCATTATTTCATCCTCCAGTTTATGGAAATAACGTGCTGGCAAGAAATGACGTAGGAAGGCCTGGCGAAATGCTGCCCAAGTGGTTAAGGCGTCTCGGTTGATCCTAAACCATTCTAGAGCCGTGTTGCGGAAAATTTCGGGAAGTGTCCGGAGCATGCCGTTTAATGGTATCTCTTAACATGCGGCCAGGTCCTCGATTCTCTCCAAGAATTCTAGAGGTTTCCCGGAGCCGTCGAAACGGAATCCCCACTTGCGCACCGTATTCATTAATTCGGCTTCGAAACTGCGTCCGAATCGGCCAGGTGGCGGATATGTGGCGGCGGTCTGGTATGTATGAGGACTGTCATGTGGTTCGACTTGCGGAGGGGCGGAAACTGCTCGTTCGGATCTGGCGGGGGGACAGTAATTCGCTGTTCGAGAAGAAATAGGTGCGGGCATGGCTGGTGTCTGGAACACTGGTACTTGAAGTCTGCTTTGGAACACTTTCTGCTGCTTGTGTTCCGACGTGGATGGCGGTATATGCGATCCAGTAGCATGGTCTTCCTCGTCCGAAGGGTCGGCATTATTCCTTTCTTCCACCTTGTCTTCCCACTCAGCGCACAAATTCTGTGTTGAGCGGTGCATACGGGCTTCTTTTAGGTGGCGACTCAGGCGTTGACGTAACTCTTGGACCGTTCCACTGGTGTCTTGTCCTCGTTGGGTCAGTGTCTCTATTAATTCGGGCTTTTTCAGGAAATAGATGAATCCTAAGTTCTGGTATGGATTCGGATTCTCCTCGAGTTCCTGGGCATCGTCTTCAGGTGCTTTGGGGTCGGTATCGGTCGGCATCTTAGAAGCTGGTTGGTCAGGTTTCGGTGTCGGTCGGTGGACTCTGCGTCAGTTCCTGGACAGGTACGGCGGACGGTTGAACTTTCTGCAGGTCCCTGCTCGGGCGCCAAATTGTGATGCTTCTTTTACCTAGGCTGGGGTATACTCAGGGTGTCCAGGGTCTACTCAAGGAAGCTTCGTAAGACTTGGGCTTCGGCGGTCCAACTTCTTAAATGAAAACGAGGAGACGGTCGGATACAGTTTAAATAAGTCTATATTTATTTATTTCTATTTTTCTCGGTTCTCTCAGGATTTGGTTTACAATGTTATATACAAGTTTTTACTCTGATTCAAAAATAGTGGTTGTCCCGGTCTGGCTAAGGGCTCGGTTCTGGCGCTGGTCTCCGGGACGCCTCTTCTTCTCGGGGTAGCGATGTTAGATCCCTCAAGTGTATAGGTCACAGCAACTGTTACTTCTATCTATCAATGGTAAACGTCTGTCTGCTTTAGGCAGGGCACTCTGTCGGCGGCAGCGGATTTCGTAACCAAAGTCTGCGGAGTGTGGTCGGCAGAACAATATATCGGCGGCGGCGGACTACGTGGGAAGTGCCTGCGTTGATTTCTTCTCTGGATTCACTTCAACTCCTGGGAACGGCAGAACAATTCATCGGCGTTGGCGGACTTCGTAGGAAGTGTATGCGTCTACTCGGAGGCAAAACACTCTGTCGGCGGCGGCGGATTTCGTAGTAATAGTTTGCGGTTGTGGGAATGGGATTTCCTCTTTGAATGATTGATGTCGATCGTATTAAAGGAAACCTAATCGCTCGGCCAAATGAAACCGCAACGAATAGGTCGGTTATTAAAGACGGAGATAGAATCAAGAAGAACTTACACGAGCGGCCAAGTAAACCACCTCAATGTAATTCCCTTAGACGGAGATAGAATCAAGAAGAACTTACACGAGCGGCCAAATAAACCACCTCAATGTAATTCCCTTAGACGGAGATTAAATTAAGAAGAACTTACACGAGCGGCCAAGTAAACCACCTCAATGTAACTCCCTTAGACGGAGATTAAATTAAGAAGAACTTACACGAGCGGCCAAGTAAACCACCTCAATGTAATTCCCTTAGACGGAGATCGAAGCAAGAAGAACTTACACGAGCGGCCAAATAAACCACCTCAATGTAATTCCCTTAGAAAGTAGCCTATGAAAGTCGAAATTGTGGAAGAGAAAAAGTAATGTACGTTAAGGCATAAAAGCCCGTAAATCTTTTTCCCGACTTATCGCAATTAATTCACTCCTATTCATAGATTTTCCTACTATAAGTAAGTGTGAATTGAAAGGCAATTATAATATTCCATACAAAAATAGGCTGGCTATTGGCAATGCATTTCCCCATAAGGAAATGCACACAAACTAAGCGGCAAGCAATATTTGGCCTTGGAATAAACTTTTAGTGTGGGATTTAATTGCGTGTGGCAATTTAATAAAAAAAACAAACACTTACAGTGTTTTGGTGCGGTGTTGTGGAGAAATTGTGACGCTTCGTCACAACTTTCAACCAACCCGTTTTACATGGACATACAGTTGCTGCCAGAAGAGTTGCAAGAGGAGGGAATAGAAATAAAAAATGACTCTGCTGCAAGATACGATTTTGACAAAATGGTCAAGCCCTCATTTTGGTTAAAGTACTTAAAAGTTTACCCCAGTGTTTCAGAGAAAGCTGTTCGGATGTACTTGCCTTTTTCAACAACATACATGTGCGAAAAAGCGTTTTCAACTCTTGTGGGGATCAAAACCAAGTACCGCAACAAACTTGATGTCGAAAGTGACCTACGCTGTGCTTTGTCTGAAACTCAACCAAGGATCTGTCAACTTATCCAGAACTTACAAGCGCACCCATCTCACTAAATTACATTTTTTGTTTTCACCTTCCTTAATATGTATCTGTGTTACAATGTTCAATTCAGTATCAGTAATTATATTCGTTTTTCATGTGGTATACTTGTTTTAATTTCACCATACGTACAATTATTGAATCTTTCCATTCTGCGTTACCGCATTCAACAGTGATCGAAAAATCTACCTAGCTAGTCACCGTACCAAGTAGGCACATACTTGTACAAGTAGGAGTTGGTATGTACGGCACCGTGGAAATAGGGTATTGCAAAATGGAAAGCTGATATGTGTAGGGAGTCGTGGGGGGTCTCCAAATAACCAGAGGGGGCGTGGTACAAAAAAGTTTGGAAACCCCTGGTCTACTACAAGGACCAACAAAATGCCATTATTGCCGACGAATCTGGAAAACTCGTTCAGCAAAGATGGCAAGATAACCAGCCGTCTCCCTTGTGCAGAGAGCCCGACTGAAATCCCAAGCCTCATCTACCCGCACTATACCCATCGAAGTGAGATTCCTGTGATTGGAGTATCGCGGACACTCAGTCAGCACATGACACCAATCCTCTCTCGATGCTCCACACGCACATTCCGCCGACTCAGCCAAGGTCCCTTCATGCAGAAATGCATTCAGGGAGCCATGACCTGTAAGCAGGAATCCAGTGAAGAGTGAGAGATCCAAGCTTTCCCGTCTACTCGCACCCCTAACATCAGGCAGAAACCGATAAGTGGCCCTCCCCTTTTCACTGTCATCCCACCGAGATTGCCATCTGGAGAAGACACATTCAGCCAGGAAAGCCTTCCTTTCAGAAGGAGCCTTGCCCGAGCCCCAGTGCATTCGTCCCAGCCAACAGCCAAGAGCGGCCACTGCCTCCGTAACCTGGAAGCGATACCTCTGCGTACCAGCTCCAAGTCAAGCGGAGGCACACCAGCCAACAACTGAAGAGCCTCCGTAGAGACAGTCTTACAGACCGGAAGTGAACCAAGGAGCATGTTAATACCACTGGCGGGGGAAAGTATTAGCAAGAAACCCAGAGCAATAAAAATGAATACAACTGACACTAACGATTTTAAACTGAGAATGTGAATGCTTCATTTCTTAGAAGACTATTTATACATAAAACTAGCTTACATTGCAAATAATTCGACAATACTTGTGGGTGCCAGACAGGCATACTACTTCTATTGTAATTTAATATATTGCTGATTAATGAATATGTGACTGTGAGAACATGAACAGTTTTTTGAGTTAAGTGAAATGTGAAGATGATACAATATGAGATGATGATGATGATGACTCGCGAGGTGCGCTCTGTTTGTGCTTAGGACAGCATAATGTGTTGTGGTTGTTGTCTCAACATGCTGGGGCCTCCCTTAACTGATGAACCTCAGACATCAGAGTGATCTTGTGCCGTCCCAAAACCGGTTTATACCTGGAAGTCGGAAGTTGAGAATCTTCTTTTTCTCGGTACTGGAATCTCGCGGGTCTTCAGCTCAATCACAGGGTTGGCATGCTTATGCTGACGTCTTCTTTTGAACAGAATGAGGAGGATGACACAGATAAACAGCACCCCAATCAAACTATAGCTTATTGTGTGGTGCGTGTGGTGTGAGATGGTGTTTGCTGGTAACTGCTCATGATTCTTAAGAGCTGTTATCCAATTTTGAAGTTGTTTGACGTCCTCGTTCCCATTTTCAAGGAATACCTCTGGCAATGTCAGTGGACTGGAAGTATTCAGTGGCGCTTCCTGTAGGAGAGTAGTTATATTGGCGGCTGGGATGAATGCCGTATATAGCTCGCTTGAATGGATGTTATGCGACGTTATGATCATGGTATCTTCCTTCAAAATACAGTTTTGTTGTAGCGTTAACATTCCGTCGTCTTTGTGAGTGATGTCTGAAACCATGTTATCGCAGATCAGGTTAAACGTGTACTCTTTGTCAAGTACATAGATCCAACTGTTTGCTTTGTTCAATTGTATCCACACTGGTGATGGTGGAATGCTTCTTAACTTACAAAAGGGCGAAAGTTCTTTCTTGTGACTGAGAAGGTCCAATTCACATCTGCTTACATTAGATCTCCGATTGAATATAGGGTGTTGTTGATGACATAAGTACTTAGCATTGAAGAGACTACACTTACTCATTTCATCTTTAGTCATAGTATGGTATGATTCGCGAAGAATATTTACTGCTAAGTAATCAGTTGAAGGCTCGATGTACACAAATTCGTTCCCATGAGCTGCAGGGACTGGAATCATTTTAAAAACTTCGAAATCCTCAGTAGTTATAATAGGAATTCTAATTTCAAAGATGACACTCCGATTCGTAGTTCGTGCCTTTGCCGTCAACAATCGGTATAACGGCAAGAGGTTAGTTTTGCCTTCAGGTACCGTCAATTGAGGAGGCAAGTGGTTTCCGATGATTTTCACTTGATCATGCAGCTGATCTGGTGTTATGATTAGCTGATTGATTTTTGAATGGTGCAGGTCTGTTAACACGTCAAGCAGGGAGGTTTGTATTTGTTGGAAACTCAGCATGGCTAGCGTAGAGTATGCTGATAGAGTAAGGAAATCTTGTGCAGCTGTATTTTCTTCATTGTCAGTTTTCACGTTAGCTGACAAAAGCTCTAGGTTGTTTTGAAACACACGTAATTGTTGCGTAACTGCTTCTTCGTCTTTGCGTAGTATATTAGCAGTAGCCTCAGCAATCAACGTTTAGTTTTTAATGAGTCCAAGTAAGTGATTATCATTGGTTTTGAGGCTTTCGATGTCTTGCTCGTACTGGTCGGTAAACTCCTTGTCTAGGACACCGAAAAGCCTGTTTGCTACCATTCCAACGACGTCAAAAGGTGATCGCTTTATTCTTGTTTCTGGCTGCCTTTCTTTTTGTTGACTAAATAGAACTTTATTGTTGTCCCTTATTATTGACAACTGGTGATTGAATTGGTTTACCAAATTTAAGCAGTGATTGTAACGTTTCAATCTCTTGTCAATACCCCTTTTCCTGCAATATGTATGCATTCCATCAACCAGGTTTTCAAATCCCTGGATTTCACGCCAATAGTTACTTAGATCATAGTATACAACAAGCTTCCAATCACTTGTAATTAGATTGATGTTTACAAGTTTCTCGAAGTAAATGCCCGGATGGTTTGTGAATGGTGTTATTTCTGCACCCTTATTGGCCGGCCGCATCCAATGCTGTTGCACGAGAAGCAGAAGCAGTGTAGCTACAATTCTAGCCGGTTTAGTTAAGTTAATTTGATGTGTTGGGCACAAGGCTTCCTTTTTTTGTGTATTTGTAATAGTCGTTGACACTTGTGCTACTTTCTCCTTTTCTTCTTCCTCTTCTACATGTGAGCTGCTTGTTGGTTTCGGGTCAGTTTTCACGTTAGCTCTTGGGTCTTGTATCTCTATAGGTAAACGACATAATTTTGTAATGGGTCGTTTTATGTGTTTATTGTTACTTAACACAGTTGCAGCTCGAACCCCATTATCTTTTCCTGGGTGGACTTCCGATATTCTACCCATTACCCAGGTGGTCGGCGGCATACGATCTTCTTTAATGAGAACAACTTTAATGTTGGCTTCACTTTGCTTCCATTTAGGTCGTTGTTGGAGTTGCGATAGATATTCGGAAGACCATGTTTTCCAAAAATCTTGCGTCATCTTTTGTAATAGCTGCCAACGTGAACGGTATGTTCTTGTTTCCTCAATAATGGGTTCTGGAGAAGCATTTAAAGCACTTCCAACGAGAAAGTGACCAGGAGTTAGTATGGTCGTTTCGCTAACGTCATTTTCAATTGCAGTTAATGGCCGAGAATTTAAGCAGGCTTCTACTTGGGCTAGCACAGTGGCCAATTCTTCAAAGGTGAGAGTTGTTTCTCCAATGACACGTTTAAGATGATATTTCGTGGACTTAACACAAGCTTCCCATAATCCTCCAAAGTGAGGTGCAGCTGGTGGTATAAAGTGCCAATGTGTGCCATCTTTCACAAGTTTGATTGATGCATCCCTTTCTGCTTGTTTGATGGAAGCTCTTAGTTGTTGTTGGACCTCTTTGTTAGCTCCAACGAACGTGGTGCCGTTGTCACTTTTAAAGTGTGAGCACATTCCTCTCCTAGCGGTAAATCTTTTAAGTGCAGCCAGAAATGCTGATGAGCTAAGATCACTAACCAGCTCAATATGTGCTGCCTTGGTTGCAAAACAAATGAAGATTGCTATGTAGCCCTTTGTTGATCGGTTTCCTCTTCCCTTGGAGATGAGCACTTGAACAGGTCCAGCGTAATCAATTCCCGTATGAGTAAACGGTCTCGATGGTGTCACTCTGGCCGCTGGTAGTGTTCCCATTTTTTGGACACTAGGTTGTGCACTAAAGCGATAGCATCTAATGCACTTGCGTATTACTTCACGGATCACGCGCTTAGCTTGTAGTATCCAATAATGTTGTCTTAGTTTTGCCAACGTTAGTCGAACTCCACCGTGCAGTGTGCTGGCATGGGCATCTTCAATCAACAGCCTTGTAAATTTTTCATTGTGTGGTAAAATGTATGGATGTTTTTCTGATTGCATCAATTGTGAATTCTGCAATCGACCTCCTACAACGAGTATCTTGTCGCCATTTAAGTATGGGTTCAATGACAATATTTTACTCTTTTAGCACAACTCGTTACCACTCTTGATACATTTTATTTCTTCTGCAAAGACCCTTTCTTGAACTGCACGTATGATTGCGTTTCTTGCGTCATTGATTTCTTTTGCCGATAAAATGTCTGCTTTGTTTATTGCATTTTGAACAGCGGTTCGGGAATTTTTCAGTATTTCGTATTGTTCTTTTTGATGAGTAGTTTCTTTGTGGCCTTTGCATTTAGCAATGAATCGCCTGCAATATGCGGCTATTCTGACCAATTTGTAGTAACAAGAGAATCGTTCGAATATGTCTTCATATGGTCGCACTTCTACCGCCAATACCTTCCTCGTTTCAGGAACATATGTGGGAGGATGGTCAAGTTGAATTTGTGATGGCCAATCAACAATGTCCTGTTTTAGCCAGTCTGGACCATTCCACCATAGTTGATTATCTGCTATATGTTCTGGCAAGCAGCCTCTTGATGCACAGTCAGCTGGGTTCTCGGATGATCGCACATGTCTCCACGCATCAGGCTTTATTGCTGCTTGTATCTCTGATACCCTGTTAGCCACGAACGTCTTCCAGGTCGATGGACACTTCTGGATCCAGGCCAAGGTTATTGTTGAATCAGTCCAGGCGAAAACATCTCCAACTTGTGAGCCGAATGTTTTTAATATGTCTGTCATTAATTTAGACAAAAGATGAGCACCACACAGCTCCAATTTTGGGAGTTGAAGTTTCATCCGCATTGGTGCAACCTTGGTTTTTGCACCAAGAATATTGGTACGAAAAAGTCCATTCGGCAGAGCTACTCTGGAGTAAACTACTGCTGCGTAAGCTGCTTCAGAGGCATCGCAAAATCCATGGAGTTCAATTTTTTGGTGTCTTGTCGTTTCTATCCATCTGGGGATCCTTATTTCTTCAACGGCTGCAATGTTTTGTTTCAACTTGTTCCATTGATTTTGTAAATTCAAAGGGAGTATTTCATCCCAATCGACTTCTGATTTCCAAATTCTCTGCATCAATATTTTTGCGCCTACAGTCACTGGAGCCAACCAGCCAAGAACATCAAACGACATTCCCGACACATACAGTGTTACTGGACTAGTAGCACTTACATCAATTTATCAACAACTAGAAAAATTTTGGGAGATGGAAGAGGTTAATCAACCAAAATTCCAAAAGCCGGAAGATAAACGGTGCGAACAAATCTATAAGGATACACACTACCGAAAGGACAATGGGAGATATGTCGTAAAGATCCCATTCAACGAAGACATAATCCAGACAAAAGAACTAGGTGAATCGAAAAATAGAGCTACAGCCAGATTTCGTCAGCTCGAGTCACAACTAAACAAAAATCCAAAACTCAAAGACGACTATACAAAAGTTATAAATGAATTTATAAGCCTTGGGCACATGGTTGTAGTCAATAGCAACTCATCTGCCAAAAACGAGATTTTCTACATGACACACCATGCCGTTATTAAACCGTCGAGTACAACAACAAAACTTCGGGTTGTATTTGATGGTTCGGCAAAATCAACGACTGGAGTAAGCCTTAACCAATTAATGTTGATAGGGCCTAAACTCCAAGACGATATCACTTCAATTTTGACGCGTTGGAGGAAGCATAAATACGTTTTTACATCGGACATAGAAAAAATGTACCGTCAAATAGAACTGCATGAAGATCATCAGGATTACCAGAGAATATTATGGCGCAGTTCTAACAACCAACCGATTACGGAGTACAAACTTACGACTGTCACCTATGGTACAGCATCAGCACCGTACCTGGCTATAAGGACTCTTCAACAACTGGCTAAAGACGATCAATCCAAGTATCCAATCGCAGCTGAAATAATCAACCACGACTTCTATGTGGATGATGTGATGTCCGGAGGAGATACGATTTCAGAATGCAAAAGAGCTCAGAAAGAACTTGATGAAATGTTAAGAGGAGCAGGCTTTCAGCTTCGAAAATGGGCTGCAAACAACAAGAAGCTACTTCAGCATATTCCGATTGAGTTACGTAATCAACAAACGAAAGACGTAATGAAAGACGAAACAATAAAAACGTTGGGGATACACTGGAACCCTTTAAGTGACACCTTCCAGTTCAAAGTAAACCTAGAAACAGCAACATCCCCGGAAATACTTACCAAACGGAAAACCTTGTCCGAAATAGCCAAACTATTCGACCCTCTCGGATGGTTGGCTCCAGTAACTGTGAACGCGAAAATCTTAATGCAGCAGCTTTGGAAAGCAGAACTCGAGTGGGACGAACCACTTCCTGTTGAATTATTAAAACAGTGGAACAAATTGAAGAAGAACCTTATTGCAGTCGAAGACATCAGGATCCCAAGGTGGATAGAGTCCAAAAAAGATCAACAGTTTGAGCTCCATGGATTTTGTGATGCTTCTGAAGCAGCATATGCAGCCGTTGTATACGCAAGAATAATTCTTCCATCTGGCCTATATGCCTGCACCATCTTAACTGCAAAAACAAAGGTGGCACCAATAAGGAAGAAACTTTCTCTTCCAAAATTGGAACTATGCGGTGCTCATCTGCTTTCAAAATTATTGGCGGAAACAAAGAAAACCTTTGGATTACAAGTAGAAAAAACCTTTGCCTGGACAGATTCTACTATAACACTAGCCTGGATCCAAAAATGTCCATCTACCTGGAAGACGTTTGTTGCGAATCGAGTCTCAGAAATACAAGAGGCAACAAACGTAAACTGCTGGAGACATGTTCGTTCAACCGACAATCCAGCTGATTATGGTTCAAGAGGTTGTTTTCCAGAACAGATGGCAAACAATCATTTATGGTGGAATGGACCTAGTTGGCTGAAATTGGACTCCGAAAAATGGCCTTTAAACGAACAAAATACGAATGCAGTGATCGATATTCCCGAAACCAGGAAGGTTTTAACCATTGAAGTAGAAGAAATTGACGACTTAACTAAAAGATTCTCTACGTACTCAAAACTAATAAGGGTCGCTGCTTATTGCAGACGATTCATTGCTAACTGCAAAAACAAACTAATGAACCATCCCATGCAGACGGGTAACCTAACAGTAAAGGAATTGAACGATGGCAGTAAGGGAATCATACGATATATACAACAAAAGGTCTATTCCGAAGAACGAGAATCATTACGAGATGGAAAAACTATAAACAAAAAAAGTAAGGTACTATCCTTAAACCCATTTATTAACAACGAGAACATTCTTGTTGTGGGCGGACGACTACAAAACGCGAAACTTTCTAGTACAGAGAAACATCCGATTATCCTACCTCATCAAGAGTGGTTCACTAAACTATTAGTAGAAGACGCCCATGAACGCACACTGCATGGTGGTATTCGACTTACAATAGCAAAACTAAGACAACGCTATTGGATCATTCAAGCAAAAAGATGTGTTCGACAGGTTATAAATAAGTGTATCAGATGCTTTCGGTTTGCTGCACAACCAAATACTCAACAAATGGGACTACTTCCAGCAGCTAGAGTAACACCATCAAGACCCTTTACTCATACAGGCGTTGATTATGCTGGACCAGTTCAAATATTAATCTCAAAAGGAAGAGGAAACCGATCGACAAAGGGGTACATCGCTATATTCGTCTGCTTTGCTACTAAGGCTGTTCATATCGAACTTGTTAGTGACCTTAGCTCAGCGGCATTCATAGCAGCGTTAAAACGATTCACATCAAGAAGAGGAATATGCTCACACTTCTACAGTGACAACGGAACTACATTTGTTGGGGCTAACAAGGAAATCCAGCAACAAATGCGAGAAACAATTAAACGCTGTGAAGAAGATGTCTCCTTAAAGCTTGCTAAAGACGAAATGCAGTGGCACTTTATACAACCCGCATCACCTCATTTTGGTGGATTGTGGGAATCAGGCGTTAAGCCAACAAAATTCCACTTAAAGAGAATAATCGGTGAAACTGTATTAACATTTGAGGAGCTCTCCACGCTTTTAACACAGGTAGAGGCGTGTCTTAACTCTCGACCACTAACAGCAATCGAGAATGATGTTGAGGATACTACAATTCTAACTCCTGGACACTTTTTGATCGGAAACTCTTTGAATGCAGTACCCGAACCAATAATTGATGAAAAGCGAACATTCCGATCTCGATGGCAGTTAATCCAAAAAATAACTCAGGACTTTTGGAAAGTCTGGTCATCTGAATATCTGTCTCAATTGCAACAGCTTCCAAAGTGGAAGCAAAAACAAGAAAATATGAAAATTGGGGACATTGTTCTTATCAAAGAAGACCGACTACCACCAACAACCTGGATGATGGGAAAAATTTCAGACGTTCATCCAGGAAAAGACAACGGGGTTAGAGCTGCAACAGTGTTCAGCAACAAGAAACATTTCAAGCGACCCATAGCAAAGTTATGTAAATTACCAATTGAAAATGATGAAGAAGAAAAGGAAGGGAGACAAGTCAATACATCCACAACTCGCTCACATAAAATTCTTTCTTTGTGCACCTTGTTTGCCTTTCTCAACATAGTTGGCTCCACTCCAGTCCCCCACGATGTCGAGATAATTCCATTTCAAACACACCCGGGAATATACTTCGAAGATGTGGGACAGGCAAATTTGATTTCGAGTTCATGGAAGACAATTGTGTTCTTCAATTTAACAACCTATTGGCAAGAGTTTGAAAACTACAAAAAACTTGTGTCGCAAATGGAGAAAATTTGCTCATCTAGTGACTTAAAAGATTTCAAATCGGTTATGTGTGAGGGAATGCTACACCAGTTTCAACATCAAATTCAACAAATACAGCTAAACAATGAGATCTTATTACATGCAAACGAAGATTCAACACGACGTCAAAAACGATCACCGTTTGACTTCATTGGAACAATTACTAACGAATTATTTGGAATTCTCGACCAAAGATTTGCTAAAGGTTATGAGCAAACAATTGAAGCTGTCAAGGAAAATGAAAGCCACCTATTAAATCTAATGAAGAATCAGACAACCATAGTTGATTCTACTGTCAACATCTTTAAGAAAGAACAAATGGAAAATAAGAAGCAAATACAGCTCCTAAGTTCGATTGTTTCGAAACTTGAAGATGAAACCGGAAAATATGAGGACATGAAGATATTTTCGTCGAATGCTCTAAATGCGATCCTTATTATGATAAATTATAAGGCAACTCAGAGCATATTGTTGGATATCTTGCTGTCCACTCACACTGGAAAAATTCATCCACTTATACTTTCGGTACAACAATTTAAGGATGAACTTACGAAAATTCATGAAAATATTCCAAAATCTTTAATGATTCCTGGAGAGCGACATCATGAATCGATCCTGCAACTATACAAAATTCTAAGTGTGAGGGCTAGAGTGACCAATAGCAACATTATAATTGAGATCAGCCTTCCACTGCTGTACAATGAAGAGTTCAAGCTGTACAGAGTATTGCCAGTTCCAACCGAACACAACGGGAATCTCACAAGCATCATTCCATCATCGGAATATTTAATGGTTAATCTACAAGCTAACCATTTCAATCCACTCAACAAAGACGAATTTTCAAAATGCAAAATGAGGCCCTCGGACATCGTATGGTGCACACTTCAACATCCATTATACACAACTGGTGCTGCAGTTAGTGTCTGTGAAATGAACATAATTCAAAACAAACCAATTATGGGTTCATGTAATACAAAGGACATACCACCAAGGTTAAACTGGATTGAAATGCATCAACCGAATTCATGGATTTACAGTACTCCCGACCTGGTTATAGTAAACATGAACTGTGATTTTAACACGGTACCCATAACTTTGCAAGGCAGTGGTATGTTAAAATTGCCAGCAAGATGCATTGTACATGATCAGACCATGACTGTTGTGGGAAAACAAACAATGACAAGCAAACTGAGATCGTCGTTTTTACCATCATTCAACCTTTCTGAGCAGTTAACATCGTTTAACTTCAAAAGAGAGAAACAGTCGATGCTTCCAACAAACACTTCGATAGATTTTGCTACATTGGAAAAGGCAATAAACCTTCAAAAAAATCAGGAATATATATTGAATGAATTCAGTACCCATCGAGTTCACCAATATTCACTGTTTGGAGTCACTGGCTGTCTTACTATAATAGTTATCGTAGCTGTTATCATCTTCATCATCTTTCGAAAAAGAGATCAGCCACTTAAACCACCAACCATCACCACTATTCCAATGCGAAGTCTCAACAAGACGAAGTCTCAACAACGACGTAACACACAAACATCCTTTGAAGACATCGACTTCTGTGTATCTTCATTTTGAGAGGCCCAGCATGTTGTGACAACAAATGCAAACGACCGAATTCTACACTACAAACTAAGTAAACAACAGCAGGTGAATGACCAACAAGTTAATGAACGACACCACCAGTTGGCATGTGCATTGTATTTTATTGCCTGCATTGCATTTCTTTCATTTATGTATATATTGTTTGTTTCTTTTCGTTGCAATATAATCCACGATCCTATTACAATTCTTTTCCCGCAAAACTAAATTATTGATGAATTGCATTTATGTAAATTAGTATAAATACTCATAATAAGTTAAGAATAAAGTCACTTATCATTCACAAGTCAAAAGGTTGTTTTCTATTGTTACCCCGCACCAGTCGTAAGGAGCAATTAGTAAGAACCATCTCAACAGCGAGCAAAACGACATTTAAGTTTTTTCATTGACTTCCTCCCACCAGCGGCAAGGAGTTAATTAACAACTTATTTTGTCAATTATTCAGTCATAAAGTTTAGCAATTTCGGATAATGTTTTCCGTTTTGTAAGTACCAGCTCCCTTGAATTTATATCATTCAAGTGTACCTTAAACTGGAATGTGTCACTTATAGGGCTCCAATGAATTCCTAATGTTTTGATGGTGTCATCAGTGGCAATATTTATAATATTTTTGCTCCGCGACTCGATTGGAATACCTTCTAATATGCTTGCGTCATTCGCCGCCCACTTCCGAAGATGAAAACCAGCTTTTCTCAACATCTCCATGAGTTGCTTTTGAGCTTCTCGGCACTCTAAGATTGTGTCCTGTCCGGACATTACGTCATCAACGTAAAAATCATGCTTTGCTATTTCTGAAGCTATTGGATAGCTGAACTGTTCGTCCTCGGCTAGCTGCTGTAACGTTTTAACCGCCAAATATGGTGCTGAGGCGGTGCCGTACGTCACTGTAGTAAGTTTGTACTCCTTGATTGGTCTGTCAGGTGAAGTTCTCCATAAAACTCTTTGATAGTCTTGATGGTCTTGATGCAACCCAATTTGGCGGTACATTTTCTCCACGTCTGCGTTAAAAACATATTTATGTTTTCTCCAGCGCATCAATATATTCGAAATGTCGTCTTGTAGCCTTGGGCCAACCAGCATCAATTCGTTTAGGCTTACGTCAGTCGATGTTTTGGCTGACGCGTCGAATACTAGGCGTAGTCTGGTAGTAGTGCTGTCAGGTTTAATAACAGCATGATGAGGCATGTAGTATTTATCGCCTGTTCTTAATTGGTTCGGTTTTACTTGCACCATATGTCCTAGATTCAGAAAGTCGTTGATGACATCAGTGTACTCTTGCTTTAGCTTCGGATTTTTGTTAAGCTGAGCTTCGAGTTGGAGAAATCTTGCGATTGCTCTCTTTTTGGACTCACCCAGCTTGGATGTTTGATCTCTGTCTTTGAAGGGTATTTTGACCACATATCTTCCGTTTTGCTTCCGAAAATGTGTATTCTTGTTGAAAGTTTCACATTCTTTCTCCAATTCTGTTTGCAGCCTTGGATGTGACACCTCCTCCAGCTCCCAGAATTTTTCCAGCTGCTCATCAACTTCTTTTTGAACTATTAGCCCAGTGACACTGTTATTGCCATTACACCTTTCATGCATAGTTCGTCCTGATATCAGCCATCCTAAGTGTGATCTTTGAGCTATGAGCAGATTTTCAGCATCCCTCTTAAGACCATCCAGAATGACATTTCCAAATGTGTCAGCGCCGATGATCATGTCAATTGATCCAGGATTATTATATGTTGGATCTGCAAGCTCCAGTTTCTGCAAATTTCCTAGATTTTTGTGCTTGAATTTCTTTGATGGTAGCTGGTTTGTCAATTTCGGTAAGACCAGAGCTTCTACTAGCAGTTTGAATTCTGATGGGAACCATGAAGTAATCATCACTTCCACCTTGTGGTGTGAAGTGCCAGCTTTCGTTGCGCCTAGGCCACACACTTCAACATTCACCTTCGTTTTCTTAAGACCCAAAAATTCAACTTTTGATTAAGTAATTAATGTAGCTTGAGAGCCTGGGTCGATCAATGCTCGTAACTTGACACTGTTACCATTACTGCTACTTGCGTTGACCATTGCTGTCGAAAGCACAATGCTTTGATCTTGGAAGCAGTGATTCACTTGTTTTTTCTGCCAGTCAATGTGCAACATTGTATGGTGTTTTCGGTTGCAATGTTTGCATAGACGTTTGCTAAGACATGTACTTTGTTTGGGGTGTAGCAAACAGTTATAACAAAGTCCTGCCTGCTTGATTTTTTGACACCGTTCACTTGGTGTGTAGTTGCTGAATTGTGGGCATGAATATATCACATGGTCACCCTTGCAAATGGAGCACTGAGTGTTTTTGGAACCAACGTGAAATATTCTTAATGGTTTTGATTCATCCATTTGTTTTGATGCTCTTTTTACGGGAGTTAGTACTTCCAAGGCTTGGTATCGTCTTCCCAGAAAATCCAGCAAGGTTGTTACTGTTGGCATCTTGTTCGGCGCTAACAGGCTCTGCTCGAACAGATTTCGTGATTCTGGGTCAAGGGTTTTTGTTGTCAGGTGCACAATAATTGGGCCCCATGTTGAAGTATCAAAACCCAAATTGTTAATAGCTGCTAACCCTTCCTTGATTGCATCCAGCATCGTTTTAATATTGTTCGCTGATGGTGAATTTCCTTGTTGCCCAGCGGTGATCATTTTGTCAATGTGGAGTGATACAATTTTTCTCTCATTATTGTATCTATTTTTCAGTGTTTCCCACGCGCTGTTGTAATTTTCACTGGTCAACTTAAAGTGTTGGATCAAATGAAGCGGTTCTCCTTCCAAATGAGTTCTTAAATACTCTATTTTTTCTGCAGTGCTCAGACTACTTTTGCTGTGGATAATGTTCATGAACAGATCATAAAAGGGTTGCCATTCTAAGTAATTTCCCTTAAAAACTGGTATTTTTATTAAAGGTAACCTCGATGCGCATGGTTTTGTTTCTTCTCCTTTTGTTTGGTTTGTTTCTGCAATCTTGGATGCCATCTGATGCAGAAAGCGGTTAATGTCTCGTTTAACATTGTAGTAATCACTGTCTGTGACATACTTTGTTTGAAGATCAGAATATGTAGCATTCGCTATAAAATCTTCATGCAATTCAGTAAGATTTTTCAACTGATCCAATAACATTTTTTGTTGGTAGTCGTGTATTTCTTTGGAATAGTGCTCCAAAGTCTCTTCAAACTCTTCAATATTGCTTATTATGGCTTCAACCTTGAGTTCAAGTTTTCTTAAGGTTTGCGTTTGTATTTGGCTGGCGTTTGCCGACTTATCAGTAGAGCCTGATGAATGAGAGGGAGTAGGAGTTTTGGCCTCCTTGAGAGCCTCGGTCGTATGAGAGGGAGTAGGAGCTATGGCCTCCAAACTCCCCTTCAGTGCTTCATACATCTCCTTAACTCTCTCATAAGTTTTTCTTTCCATGTATGGAGTGTCATGTTTCACAACTCCTTTTATTTTTTCGTGATTTTCGTGGAATTGATCCCAGATTTCACCGATTTTGCGAAGTCTGTCCTCTTTGTACTGTTGGGTTTTCCGCGACGCACTGTCCTTGCTGAAGTTAATCTTAAGTTTTTCTAGCTCTTCCGCTAGTTTCTTTTGTTTGCCAACAATGATGAAGATTTCTGTTTCGTCTTACATCGTTTTTTTGTTTTTATAGGTTAGTACTTCTGTTTGTTTTCACTTCACTTTTTTATCAGTGTCGTAAGCCCTGATAAACGCTTTCACTACAAAAAAAAAAAAAATAACCACCATTCTTTTTTGTAATTTTCCAGTGTTAATAGCCCTGGTAACGCTTTCTGTGTTCGTTAATTTTTTCTCGAAGGACCAAATGTTAATACCTCTTACCACTGGCGGGGGAAAGTATTAGCAAGAAACTCAGAGCAATAAAAATGAATACAACTGACACTAACGATTTTAAACTGAGAATGTGAATGCTTTATTTCTTACAAGACTATTTATACATAAAACTAGCTTACATTGCAAATAATTCGACAATACTTGTGGGTGCCAGACAGGCATACTACTTCTATTGTAATTTAATATATTGCTGATTAATGAATATGTGACTGTGAGAAAATGAACAGTTTTTTGAGTTAAGTGAAATATGAAGATGATACGATATGAGATGATGATGATGATGACTCGCGAGGTGCGCTCTGTTTGTGCTTAGGACAGCATTATGTGTTGTGGTTGTTGTCTCAACAGAGCATGATCCTCTGAGTAGAGATAATCATACTACTTCCTCTCACAGTCTTTGCAGTGTCGTACCATATAGACGCACCAAATGTTGCACAGGCAACAAATAGCCCATTGTATATGATACGACCCGCAGACCTAGAAAGGCCCCAGTCACACTTCAGCATCCTACTAACTGCAGGCACAAGAGAGGTGAGTTTCGATTTCATCTGTAAAAGATGAGGTTGGAAACTCATCCTCTCCCCGATGGTTATTCCAAGGTACTTGACCTTAGTCACGTACCTTAGACACACCCCGCCAGCTCTTACATTTGGAGGCCGATTCAGGGACAATTTGCCCCTCAGAAGCATCAACGACGTCTTTTCTAGAGCCACATCCACCCCAGCACCCACACCCCAAGCGCCTACCATGCCCATGACCTCCGTGCCCCTGCTTTCCAGCTCAGCACGAGACTGACCTTCAACAAGGACCAAAAAATCATCAGCATAAGCAATGCACTTACAGTACGACTGCCAAGAAGAAAGGCGCTGCAGAAGAGGATCCATCATGAGGTTCCAAATAAATGGACCACCAACAGACCCCTGAATACATCCTCTCTCAACAACCACTGAGACGGAACCAACGGGACTCACAACACGAGCAATCCTATCGGAGAAGTAGCTCCTCCACATGGCAACCTCCCGACAGCCTACCTCCAGCAACCTCCGCTCGACACTCGACCAGTCAAGGTAATCGAACGCTCCTTTAAAATCACCGTACGACAAGGTGAGGTCCCCGGGGGGGAGTAGATAGGGACAGTAGGAATCTCGTTAATCCATTCATGCGCGTCACTAATTAGATGACGAGGCATTTGGCTATGCTCTAAAACCGAGCTGAAATCTTTATTCACCTATATTTACATTTCTACTTAATTAGTTACTTAAGAAATTAAGTTGTAATAAGCAATTTTATATAAAAGGCAAATGAAACATTATAAATGGTTTGTATTTTGGCTGGGGTGTTGGCAGCCATACCGTTTTGTTATTTCTTTTTAGCGCTGTTGCCAGGTCCTTCGCATAAACGTCTGGTGGATTAGCCAGCTGCCGCGGATGGCAGTAGTTATGATGTCCCTTATGTGATTGTTGTTTATTTTAAGTTGGTCCACTAAAAATTTGTTGAGGGGACACCACGCTCCTCTGGCACCCACGATAAGGGGCAAAATTCGTATCGTTTTGTTAGGATAGCGCCTCTGTACAGCGTCAATAAAATCGTTGGTTCCGTAGTAGGCGGACTTGTTCTGGTATTGAAGGGCCAGCGGTTCAGGTCCTTCCCAGTGGACGCCAACGTCGCATATGACAACCAGATCGTCTTTGCTGAAGATGACGTCAGGTTTGCGAAGGGTACCGTCTCGTCCCCTAATACGTGGCTCCACTTTTACTCGCCAGCCCCCCTCCCTCGCTGTCGTCTCCAAACGCTTCTGCTCCCAGTTGTGTCGCAAGATCCGCTCCCAGTGTGTCGCAGGGCAGGCTTGCAACACATGACAAAGTGTTTCCACCCTGTTACAGTTCCCAAGACATCTTCTTTCTGCTGGTGGGTTCGAAGGAATACCTCGGGTCGGCAGGAGGTTGAACCTGAGCAGGATGGCTTTTATGTAGTCCTCGCCACTCCAGTACCTTGGCGAATTATATACGAAAGAGGTGCAGCTTCCTAGCGTTGACACTTGTCGTATCCCGTTGCCTGAGAACGACGTCTCCAATCTGTCAGCATGGAAGTTTAAGCAGGCCGTTTTGTTGGCTTTGTCGGCCGCTATCATACTCCGGACTCGCTGGATCCAGTCCTGACCAATGGCTGCGATTTGATGGATGATCGGGTCTTGCGTTAACTTCTCGATCCTCTCCGATATAATGACTAGAATCCTGGTTCTAAGCTCAAATAGGCACAGTCCTCCGTTCTTTACCGGGGCGTAGAGGATATGATTCGAGCTGTGGGTTGGCAGGTGGAGTGCTTTTCTCGCGAACATTCTAATTTTTTGGTCCACATCCTTTAGCACTTTTCTGGTGGTGGTGGGCTTCTGTAGAGCTGAGATATATCTCGGAATAATGTATTTTTTAAGGATGTTTAGTTTTTGGTGTGGTTTTAATATGGTGCGTTTAGCTGCTTGGAGGTCCGCGAGCAGTTTTCCCGGGTTTGCTTCGGAGTCTCCCATCGCCATGAATACATTTCCCAGATATCGCATTGATTCCTCTATGCCAAGAGCTTTGATCTCCAATTCTCCAGAGCGCGCAGGCTGTGAGGCTGCGAAGACTTTCTTTTTTGCCGGAACTGCTCTTAAGTCCAACATGCAGCTCTTTTCCGCGTTCAGCATCATTCCGCGATCTTTAAGAAACTTGTTCGCCGTTCCCAACATTCTTTCTTTATCTTCCTTACAATCTGCGAACAGCAATATATCATCGGCATACGCCAGGCATCTGAGTCTTCCATTGGGTGTTAGTTGGATTCCTGTGTGACGGTTCAAGTCTTCGAGGAGCTCGTCCAGCAATATGTTGAAGTGGGCTGGGGACAAAGGGTTACCTTGCTTGACTCCTCTGTTGACCTCTACTGTCACCGTCTCGATGCCTGAAGATATTTGTGTTGCAGCGTCTTTTAGGTTTTCGGCCATATATGAGATGAATTTCATGTCCAAACCAACTCTCTTCATCCTCACTAGGCTATGGTGAGACACAGTTTCAAAGGCTTTCTCCACATCCAAGGCGAGTATACATACTGGTCTCCCCGTCCGCCTTCTGCTTTTGATGACCGTGTGCAGAGTGATGATGTTAGCAAAGCACCCGTCTACGTTCGAGAAGCCCCTTTGACATAGGTTGAGCTCGACTGCACTTAATCTGTTGGCCATGATTTTATGCAGGAGCCTGATAACGATGGACGAAATGGTTATTGGCCTATAGTCTCCGGGGTCTGCTGGGTGCTCTTTTTTTGGAAAGAAAGTTGTTCTACTAACTTTGAGGGCCGACGGTGTTGTCTCTAAGAGGAGCATTGCATTGAAAAGCAATGCTAGTTTCTTTACTGGGATTGTGCGTAGCTTCCTAAGCGTGACTCCATCTGCGCCAGGGCAGTCCGATGACATTTTTTGCCTTGTCATTGATATTTCCTCCACAGTAACTGGTGTTGATACGACTGTTTGGTTACGAGGGTTTGTAGTGGGCGCGTTGTCTTCTTTGGATGGCGTCGACATCACAGAGGAAAAATGTGCACGTAGTGCGTCTGGTGGTAAGGGCTGTTCGGGGATGCCTGTGAAGTTTTGCCCGGACAGTATTCTTTGCGCACATCTCCTCGTGTCTCGCGCGTACTCTCTTTGAACGAGTCCAAACTCAATGGCTCTGCGTCGCCTGGCTGATGTTGTTGCCCTGATTCTTCGGATGGCGCTAGCGATCGGGTTTGGTTGTTGTTGTCGCCGGTTGTTCTCTCGACCATACTGCTGGCTTAAACGTTGATACCATTCGTCCAACGCATTTCTGCTGGCAGCATTTGCTGACAGTAGGGAGATTCGAAGTTCTTCATCCCGTTCGTCTAGGCCTGCAATACCTCCAATGTAGTCCAAGAGACTGTTGTTGAGGGAATTGTTTACTTCTTCCTCTGCATCCTCTTGGATGTTTACTTCTTCTTCATTAGGGGATTCGTACTCCGAGCTCCCGGACTCATCAGAGATCGCAGCAAGGGTCTCTGTTCTAAGCTATTTCCGAAAAATAGGGTTGAAAGTCTCTATTAATTTATTACAAGTTTATCTTAGCAAAAGAAACACACTTTTCCACTTTTCAAATGTAAGTAAGACTTCATTTTTATTTCGTCCTCCATATAACCTCGGGAATATATATATAACCTTTATGTACAATGTTTACATAAAATATTTAACGAGAAATGGCAGCGTTCAATATAGGTTGTGGGCGGCAGCATCCAACAGTCTCTCTGAAGCGCTCAACTCTTGCACCAAAAGATTGTCGCTGCCTCCTTCGTTTGATAGCCTCTCTTGATCTAGAGGAGATTGCCGCCAGATGGTTGATGATTTCTGTTCTATCTGATGAGCCCAGTTCTGCCTCCGCTCTCGCCAGCTCGTTTTGCTCGTCCTCCGTCCAAAAACGCCTACTAGATGTCCCCGCCTCAGCTTCCTGCTCCGCATTGTACGCAACCGTGTGTGCACGTTTGATGTGCTGCCGCAGGCCAATGTATGTTGTAAATGACCTACTGCAGATTGTGCAGGTGTTATCTTCCAGTGCGGTTGGACCTCGGCAATATCGGCGTAGGTGTTGTAGTTTCCCCTTCTCCGTTGCATAGGACTTTCCACATCCTTCGCAGATGTGTTGGTAGCGCTGTGTTTTTATGGGTGATGGTGGCATCGCCGAAACGCTGGCTTGCCTGCTACTCAGATTTCTACTTTCCATCACTTTCCTTACTTCTTTTCTGTTTAAAGAAGCTCCTCTCTCGGGCTGCTGCAGATCCGGATTTGTATTGTGACCTTAGGTTACAGCGGCTGTTCATATGCCACTTAGCAAATCCACAAACCCAAAATGAACCGGAAATGTGTGTGACGTGTAAAGTAAAAATAATTCGAGGTTTCGCAGAACGACCACTCGTGGAATTGCTGGCGCTCCTCACAGAATGGTGTATTTCCGCTTGACCACGTTGATTTTCCACTTTTCACTTTATTGATTGTTTTGCAAATCACACTTTTTCTCGCAAATCCCTCGGTGGAATTTCACAATTCTAGGCTTGTTTTAGAGCGAACGATTTATTTAATGCTTTTCCGAGCTTAGTTTGAATAAAATGTCACGTATTCCGACTAAACTCTCAATTTTCGGGAGCGACAAATAAACACGTCCGTTCACTTCAGCTGTCAACAAGAGAGTCATAGTTACTCCCGCCGTTTACCCGCGCTTACTTGAATTTCTTCACTTTGACATTCAGAGCACTGGGCAGAAATCACATTGTGTCAACACCCGTTAGGGCCATCACAATGCTTTGTTTTAATTAGACAGTCGGATTCCCCAAGTCCGTGCCAGTTCTGAATTGGTTGTTAATTGATAGTTATTGCCAAGGTGATAGCGTGGGTTGTGTGTTGAAACACAAGGGAGGGAAGGCAGCGATTTTTACCGACGCCATCTGGTAAGGCTCTTGGGGAATTGGTCGAACCATCACATGGGGGAGACACAGAGTTGTAGTTGAGATAGTAGGTCGCGGTAGTTTTAGGTTTAGTTTTAGTAGGAATTAATAGTTTAAACATATACACTTGTGTCTAGAAATGTATATGCAAACATACATATATACACTTATATGCATAAAAATGTATATAAATCTAAGTGTAGTGATTAGGATAGTAACAGTTTAGGTTAGTAATAGGATGCAGCGACTTCCTAAGAACTACAACTCATCCCTTTCTCTCGTGTGGTGGCATAGTTACCTGAACTTGTGTACAATCCTCTTCCAAATTACCATCCTACTTCAAACCCCAACCTGATCCTATTCTGATCCTTATAAGGCATGATAAAAATTTTTGTTTGTTAGAGTTGAAGGAGATTGGAACAGGGCAAGAACCACCCCATTCCCACGAGCTTAGCCGAGCGACCACAAGCATGCCACTGCCCTGTTTCCATCCTGATTTCTGACCAAGTAGACTCACAACATAGTCGTTATAAACCAAAAGAAAATATCTTGCAATATATCTCAAGGTTTTTAGCAAGAAAATTCCACAATTGGTTACGTAAACTACTTTCCGGGGAACAAAATTCGAAAATTTCTATTTACCCAGAACGAGTACATAAACCATGTTATTGCTTCCAATTCAAGCCCGACTATCTCAATCTTCAGAGCCAATCCTTATCCCGAAGTTACGGATCCAATTTGCCGACTTCCCTTACCTACATTATTCTATCGACTAGAGACTCTTCACCTTGGAGACCAGCTGCGGATATCGGTACGGCCTGTTGAGAAGTTTGCGTAATCCCACCATAAATTTTCAAGGTCCGAGGATAAAATATCGACACAACAGTAAATGAATCGGTGATTGTTAAAACAACATAAGTGAAATTTTTATTTTTTTGTAGGAGCGAAAAAAATGATGTGTTTTCTACCCCTAAGCAATGAAAATACGCAAAAATAATAATAAAAATAATAATTATTAAAAGTAACAGATTATTGAAAATAGTTATTTTTGCGTATTTTCATTGCTTAGGGGTAGAAAACACATCATTTTTGTCGCTCCTACAAAAAAATAAAAATGTCTCTTATGTTGTTTTAACAATCACCGATTCAAATGTCATGCTCTTTTAGTCCATCTACTATATCTCTCTTCGAAAGACTTCCATGGTAGTACAACTATAAAACAGAAAAGAAAACTCTTACGATATCTCTCGACGGCTTCTTTATGGTCGTTCCTGTTGCCAGGATGAGCAAAATGCCCATTTTTAATAACAAACGGATATTCAAAACAGGTTACGGAATTGGAACCGTATTCCCTTTCGCTCAAAATTTATCAAGTATTTAAATTTTATTACAAATAAAGACTCGAAATTTTTTTAATTATAACTTGAAAATTTTCGGCTTTCGCCTTGAACTTAGGACCGACTAACTCGTGATCAACCACTGTTCACACGAAACCCTTCTCCACTTCAGTCCTCCAAGGTCTCATTCGATTATTTGCTACTACCACCAAGATCTGTACCAATAGCGGCTCCATGCAGGCTTACGCCAATAACACTTCTAAGCACACCATTGTACCCTCCTACTCACTAAAGTTTCAAAATTTGTATCCAATCGAAATTAAATATAAATCATCTACTTTAGCGGTAATGTATAGGTATACAACCTAAGCGCCATCCATTTTAAGGGCTAGTTGCTTCGGCAGGTGAGTTGTTACACACTCCTTTGCGGATTACGACTTCCATGTCCACCGTCCTGCTGTTTTAAGCAACCAACGCCTTTCATGGTATCTGCATGAGTTGTTAATTTGGGCACCGTAACATTACGTTTGGTTCATCCCACAGCGCCAGTTCTGCTTACCAAAAGTGGCCCACTGGGCACAATATATCACAACCTACACCTTCATATCAAGATAGGTTAGGTTCTTACCCATTTAAAGTTTGAGAATAGGTTAAAATCGTTTCGACCCTAAGGCCTCTAATCATTCGCTTTACCAGATAAGATTATTTTACATAATTTTTAGATGCACCAGCTATCCTGAGGGAAACTTCGGAGGGAACCAGCTACTAGATGGTTCGATTAGTCTTTCGCCCCTATACTCAATTCTGACAATCGATTTGCACGTCAGAACTGTTTCGGTCTTCCATCAGGGTTTCCCCTGACTTCAACCTGATCAAGTATAGTTCACCCTATACTCAATTCTGACAATCGATTTGCACGTCAGAACTGTTTCGGTCTTCCATCAGGGTTTCCCCTGACTTCAACCTGATGAAGTTTAGTTCACCATCTTTCGGGTCACAGCATATATGCTCAAGGTACGCTCTAGTTAGAGGCATAAATAATATAAATATTATTATACATGTGGTACCCGTGGTGTGATGGATAGCATGTCCGCCTGTTAATCCAGAGGTTCGAGTTCGAATCTCAACAGAGGCAAAAACGTTTTTTCCACGGGTATCGCCTTTCGCGAGGAACTGGCAAGTCCTCCGTTAGTATTCATTGCCATGAAAAGCGCTTTCTCAATTAGCCGTTCGGAACCGGCAGAAAATTGTAGGTCCCTTTCATTCCCTCACAAGGAATGGTTGTGAGAAAAGCGCTAGGCCCAGGGGCTCCTCGCTCTGTTGCGCCACCCTATTTATTTATTTATTATTATACATAACTGTATAGAACGCCCCGGGATTGAATTAATATTTCATAATAAAATATAAACTAATCCCATTATAACAGTTAAGTTAATTATGCCATTGGGTTATATTAATAATACCCAATGACTTGCACATATGTTAGACTCCTTGGTCCGTGTTTCAAGACGGGTCCCGAAGGTATCCTGAATCTATCGCATTGTTAATCATAAAAGCGCATACAATATAAACGATTAAATCAAAAGATCTATTCATCATTGCAAAATTCCGAAAAATTTAAGCGCAATATATAATTAAATCTGTCAATGATTTATCAAATCCAATACATTTATTCTATGTTAGAAATCCGAAAATGACTAATTTGAATAAACTTAAGTAAAGGATCTTTTGATAAATATTTATTACATTAAGAGATTACAATGTCCTTATATGGAAAAATTGCACACTATTTCTACAATATTATAAATATCACAGCATTAATGATGAATTTTCCATAACGGATTTTCAGGTTCATCGGGCTTAACCTCTAAGCAGTTTCACGTACTGTTTCAGAGTTCTTTTCAACTTTCCCTCACGGTACTTGTTTACTATCGGTCTCATGGTTATATTTAGTTTTAGATGGAGTTTACCACCCACTAAGTGCTGCACTATCAAGCAACACGACTCTTTGGAAGCACCTTCTAGTAATCACTAACGTTATACGGGCCTGGCACTCTCTATGGGTAAATGGCCTCATTTAAGAAGGACTTAAATCGTTAATTTCTCATACTAGATTATAGATGTTCCATACACTGCATCCCATATTTGCCATAAAGACAAAATGGCTTAGTGCTGAACTGTTTTCTTTTCGCTCGCCGCTACTAAGAAAATCCTTGTTAGTTTCTTTTCCTTCCCTCATTGATATGCTTAAATTCAGGGAGTTTTCTCATATGAGTTGAGGTTGTTTAACGTAAATATTAAAATTTTTCTTTATGTATTCCTTTGTTATGAAATCTTTTCAACATATTTTATCACAATTAAAGAGAAGCTCTTTCGTCATTTCATTTTAATGTTATTAAAATTTTTTGCTAAAAACACTTACTTTCTTTCTATAATAAAAAAAATGATAATATAGAATACTAAGATTTTAGTTTTTGAGATACATTTTTGTTAAGTTAATATTATGGATTAAGTCCAATAATATATCATGTGCTTTAGCAAACTTAAAAAAGACCAAAATAATTAAATTAAGATACTTTTATGTTTGCAAGCAACATATTTAAAATAGTCTCACAACCCTCAACTATATGTAGTCCAAGCAGCACTTCAAAATTAATTAAAGTACATAGCAGCATGGACTGCGATATGCGTTCAAAATGTCGATGTTCATGTGTCCTGCAGTTCACACGGTGACGCACAGTTTGCTGCGTTCTTCATCGACCCATGAGCCAAGTGATCCACCGCTTAGAGTAGTATAATTTTGTTTACTAAAAGTCATATTATAAAAAGAAAATTAATATAAAAAATACTTTCCAAAGGAAATTATTTAAATTAGTATCATAATGTTGCGAATGTCCAGTTTGTTTAGAACTGTTACTTAAAATAAGTACAACAAAGACACAAATTTTTTCTTCAAATATTTGTTTTTATATCATATTATTGATACAAAACATGCGTTCAAAAGTAAATTCAATTAAATATACTGTTAACGTATCAAATTTTGTATGATACATAACACTCTTCAAATAAAAAATATATTTTATATTTTTCAACATTTATTTATTTGCTTTTATTGTTAAATTTTAATTTGTTTCTTATTATAGAAGGAACACGTTAATGATCCTTCCGCAGGTTCACCTACGGAAACCTTGTTACGACTTTTACTTCCTCTAAATAATCAAGTTCGGTCAACTTCTGCGAAACAACCGTAACACGTGAGCGTCACAGTGATCACGTCCGGAGATCTCACTAAATTATTCAATCGGTAGTAGCGACGGGCGGTGTGTACAAAGGGCAGGGACCTAATCAATACGAGTTAATGACTCACACTTACTGGGAATTCCAAGTTCATGTGAACAGTTTCAGTTCACAATCCCAAGCATGAAAGTGGTTCAGTGGTTTACCTGGACCTCTCGGTCTAGGAAATACACGTTGATACTTTCATTGTAGCGCGCGTGCAGCCCAGGACATCTAAGGGCATTCCAGACCTGTTATTGCTCAATCTCATTATTGCTAGACGCAATTTGTCCATTTAAGAAGCTAGTGTCCTTATAATGGGACAAACAAACAGGTACGACTCCACTAACATAAACACATTCAAACACGCTTACATTTTACTATTTTCATGAATGAAGGCTATGAAAGCTTCAACGCCATAATCCTGAAAGCATCTATTTAATATATTTGAGTCTCGTTCGTTATCGGAATTAACCAGACAAATCACTCCACGAACTAAGAACGGCCATGCACCACCACTCATAGATTCGAGAAAGCGCTATCAATCTGTCTTTCACACTTATGTTCGGACCTGGTAAGTTTTCCCGTGTTGAGTCAAATTAAGCCGCAGGCTCCACTCCTGGTGGTGCCCTTCCGTCAATTCCTTTAAGTTTCAGCTTTGCAACCATACTTCCCCCGGAGTTCAAAAGCTTTGGTTTCCCGGGAAGCGACTGAGAGAGCCATAGAAGTAGCTACACCCAATTGCTAGCTTGCATCGTTTATGGTTAGAACTAGGGCGGTATCTGATCGCCTTCGAACCTCTAACTTTCGTTCTTGATTAATGAAAACATCTTTGGCAAATGCTTTCGCTTAAGTTAGTCTTACGACGCACAGTGGTGCTTCTGCGGAAATAAATGCAAAAAATGAAATTTGGAATACGGATTTGTTTGATTTATATTTTCATAGAAATATAACCGTTGTATCATTTCCAAAATTTGGGACAGTTATGTCAAGGAACATGGGAGATACAGCGCTCTAAAGTTCATCTATCTTTAGGTTTTGAAAAGTATGTAATTTCTTGCATTTACTTCTTTTTAATGAAGAGTAGCATTTTAGTAACTGTTTGTGAAAAATAATTTTTTTAATAAAAATATGCTATTAAGCTTTAAAAAAAAAAAAATAAATTTATAAAAAATTTTGTTTTTTTTGCATTTTCCATTTAGTTGGGTTTAGACTGAGTGCCCTCGAATAAATATTTAAATGTTCTTTCCCTAGAGCTACAGTTTTAGCTACACTAAGCTACGTCTAGTGGCTACTATTTTTGAAAAGCTACAATATTCTACTAACTTTTTTCGAAAGATTCGTATCCGTCCTGATCCGATCTTGAACGTATTGTACAAACTTGTTTCACTGAATCCAATTTAAGAATCACGATTTTGAATTTGATCATGTTGCAAAAGATGCAATTTCGTAGACAGTAATCGTTGGAAAGATTGGCACCAGGATTTTATTTTTGACAAAAATTTATATTTTTCATTTTAAAATATAAAATATAATTAATCCTTTGGCAAATGTCTGATCTACGAGCCCAAATGCTAAATAGTTGGTCTATGTTAATTTATTACGGATTATTTAATCCAACGATAATGTGTAGTAGACCAACTCTATTGCATAGCAAATCGCTGAAAAAGCACACTCTTAACGGTATTTCTTGTGATTTTGATTACTGGGGGTTAAGGGCATACTGTCTAAGATAGCTTTTTTTTTTTAAAAAAAAAAAAAAGAAATTACCCACTTATGACAAATTTAACTTATATAGAAATTTGCAAGTTCAAAAAGTGGAAATTCAAAATTTCTGGATTTGTTTCACATTCTACAACGTTTTATGCGAAGTTTTATTTGAAGGAATCGGTACGTGCGATGGGAATAGCTCTAACTGTGACAAATACTAGTTCTGCAAGCAATTGAATTACTTGTGGAATGAATGACTTATCCAAATGGCAATCTAAGATCCTGAATGAAGAAACTCTTGTTCTAGGAATGTCATTATTGCATGCACGGATTTGATTTATGGAGTACATATTGCACCTGGGAAATAGCTTCAGCTTTATAAAGCGTTGAGAGTCAATGAGACCACTCGTGCTATAGGAAAAGGAAAAAAAAGAATTCAAGTGGAATTCCTCTCAAAGGTTGGAATAAGAGAAGTCCTGAACCGAGGAAAAAACTTTTTTCTTTGAGTGAAGAAGCCTTTGAATTTACTAAAAAACCAATTAACATTAATATTACGTTAATATTATCATAATTGAAAAAATTTCGATCATGTCAATAAACGCTGCAAATCGGAAAAATGTCAATAACTTTTCTTTTAATGATTCTTTTTCAACCAAAATTTGTCAAAATGTGTGTTTGGCACTTCCAAGCAAGTCTGCAAAATTTCATTCGATTCCACTTCTTGGTTCAGACTTTACGGACTTTTTTCCGATCTCCCATACATACAGCACCACTGTGCGACGGTCCAAGAATTTCACCTCTCGCGTCGTAGTACTAATGCCCCCAAACTGCTTCTATTAATCATAACCTCTTGATCTTAAAACCAACGAAAGTAGATCAGAGGTCTTATTTCATTATTCCATGCACTAAATATTCAGGCATTTGGAGCCTGCTTTAAGCACTCTTATTTGTTCAAAGTAATTGTACCGGCCCACAACAGCACTCGATGAAGAGCACTGAAGCAGGTTTAAATAGGAGGTAATACGCTTGCATACATAAGGTAATGTACAATCCACAATTATAGTTGTACTACCCGTATGAAGCACAAATTCAACTACGAACGTTTTAACCGCAACAACTTTAATATACGCTATTGGAGCTGGAATAACCGCGGCTGCTGGCACCAGACTTGCCCTCCAATAGGTCCTTGTTAAAGGATTTAAAGTGTACTCATTCCAATTACACGGCCTCGGATATGAGTCCTGTATTGTTATTTTTCGTCACTACCTCCTCGAACTGGGAGTGGGTAATTTACGCGCCTGCTGCCTTCCTTAGATGTGGTAGCCGTTTCTCAGGCTCCCTCTCCGGAATCGAACCCTGATTCCCCGTTACCCGTTGCAACCATGGTAGTCCTAGATACTACCATCAATAGTTGATAGGGCATACATTTGAAAGATCTGTCGTCGGTACGAGACCATACGATCGGCAAATTATCTAGAGTTCAACCATAATAACGATTTCGGAAAAAATCGCTTGGTTTTAGCCTAATAAAAGCACAAGTTCCATAAGGTTCGTGTTTATATTGCATGTATTAGCTCTAGAACTACCACAGTTATCCAAGTAACTGTTAACGATCTAATGAACCATAACTGATATAATGAGCCTTTTGCGGTTTCACTTTTAATTCGTGTGTACTTAGACATGCATGGCTTAATCTTTAAAGACAAGCATATAACTACTGGCAGGATCAACCAGAATAATGTTATTTATATAATAATTATCTGAAATTTTGAAAAATAGCATCAAATTCTTCTCACAGCCAATTTTCCATGAGAGAAAATGCATTTCACAAAGGTTCCAACACTTATTTCAAATAAATTAACAGATAAGAACATTTTACTATTGAACTTAACTGCACTATATTTATTTTTGAATAAAAATTAACCTTTCACAAATACACATTTAATGAAGTTTTCAATCTTTCTTTATTATCCTCTACTTTATACGAAAATGTTGCGTATTAATATTAAAATAATACATTTTTTATGAACCAAGAATTGAAAATTCTTACTATCATAAATTTTTCAATCATTATTGCTGAAATGAACAAATTTATTTAAAAATTTTTCATTTTTGCTTAATAATAATTGAAGCACTACTAAAAAGTCTAGCTTTTTCACGTAGTGCAAAACCTGATATTAGTTTCACAATACAAAATGATCATGTAGAAGAGACTTAAATTTCTTTATGTCCGTAGAAGCGAAATATTCCATCACTTCCTTATAGTAGTTTAGAAACCAACATTGCGTGAACGCTTTTGTGTGCGCGACAAAATAATTTTTCGAAGATGTCCAAAGACTTAGAATATTTTTCTTCTTTATTTTTTTCAATTTATACAACCCAAATCTTGTTATTTCATAATTTTTCATCAAAAATTATTCGTTGAACCCTCCTTTTTCATTTTATAAAACATCGCTATTCATTATTTTTCAACAAAAATTATTTGTTGAATTTCTCTTTCCAAAAAGACTTAGAAAAATTTTCCTCCAAAAAAGACTTCGAAAATTTTCCTTCTTTATCTTCATAATTTTTCAACTTATAGAACCCAAATCTTGTTATTTCATAATTTTTTATCAAAAATTATTCGTTGAACCCTACTTTTTCATTTTGAAATTTTTTGGTCCAACTTACCTATAGTAGTTTAGAAACCGACATTGCGTGAACGCTTTTGTGAGCGCGACAAAATAATTTTTCGAAGATGTCCAAAGACTTAGAATATTTTTTTCTTCCAAAAAAGACTTAGAAAAATTTTCGTCCAAAAAAGACTTAGAAAATTTTTCTTTAAAAAAAGACTTAGAATATTATTTCGTAAAAAAGTTTTTATCGACCGAATTTTTAATGTATTCATAATTTTTCAACAAATATTATTTGTCGAATTTTTTTTTCTTTCGCTTTAAAAATTTTCGATCGAACTTTAATATTAATACTATTGTTTTGAAAAATATAGTCCGTAAACAGTTTTAATATTTCATTTCTTTAAGTTTATAATAACTTATTCTTCGAAAAGTGAATACAATTAAATTTTATCAATTTAATATAAATTCCATCCCATTTTTCCCATTAAAAATAATAATCACAATTGTATTGTTGCTAAAGCATTTCTAACAAATTAAATACAAAATATATTACATGTATAATTTATTAACTATGCTGTTTTCAATTCTTTCACAATACATGTATGTATGCTCATACTGTATATTCGAATATCATCAAGCAAAGGATAAGCTTCAGTGGATCGCAGTATGGCATCTGCTCTACCATTTACAACAACTTGCCCTTTAACAAAGTTGTTAACAATTGATTCTTGGCATTGGAAATCGCTTTAAATAATGTTAAACTAAATAGCTAGCGCGGCATATAGGCGATACGTGATACATCCCATATTTACTATGTTATAAAGAACATTGACATCAAATATCCATTGTCGCTTAAAAGAAATGTTATATATAAAAAAGTTTTAAAAGCTAGCCATATGACTATGACTGCTTATCGGTAATAAATTATTAGCAAGAAGCAGTACAGAGTTCCTTCTGTCCCTATCTCTTGTTTAATAATTTGAATAGCATGCAGTATTTATTCTTAATTTTTTTAATCAAAAGCTTGCTCGATATTTAAAATTTATTTCTTTTGATCATAGTATTATAGCTGGTCCTCTTTTATTTTTAAATAAATAAATCAATCAATCATCATCATCAATATCAATATCAATATAAATATTATATTATATAATGATAACATGCTTTTTTTTAATGCATCAAGCATAATCACTATAATAGTTTAGAAACAGACGACGTGTAAGCAGATATCTTATTTCGATATATAAAAAAAGATGAATTTATAGCATTGATTGATGTGCATGATCAAGCATAATCACTATAATAGTTTAGAAACAGACGACGTGTAAGCAGATATCTGATTTCGATATATAAAAAAAGGTGAATTTATAGCATTGATTGATGTGCAATTATAAGTTTGTATAATATTCAATATTTTTGATTGTTAATATGATTCTTTAATACATTGTGGATGTTTCCTGTTCTGTTTTTTGATTAATTATTTGTATGATACAATGTTAAAATCGAATGGCTATAATTTGTGCTAGCGCTGCTTCTCATATATTAAAGCATATTATTTACTTCACAATATACTAATGCCCTTTTCAAAATAAGTTAAGATTAACATGACTCTTGTTATCTTTTTTATCTATGTTTTTATAACATATAGTTTTTTCACAATAGAAAAATAATATCAAATAGTTCTAAATGATTATGATAAAGAATGTGTACATACATTATAACATTCATTATCTTATTTCTTAAGGAATGCTGTCGCAACAACAATAGTCATCAGTAGGGTAAAACTAACCTATCTCACGACGGTCTAAACCCAGCTCACGTTCCCTTGCATGGGTGAACAATCCAACGCTTGGTGAATTTTGCTTCACAATGATAGGAAGAGCCGACATCGAAAGATCAAAAAGCGACGTCGCTATGAACGCTTGGCCGCCACAAGAGAGTTATCCCTGTGGTAACTTTTCTGACACCTCTTGTTAAAAACTCTTTAAACCAAAAGGATCGATAGGCCGAGCTTTTGCTGTCTCTGTGTGTACTGAACACCGAGATCAAGTCAGCATTTGCCCTTTTGCTCTATGTGTGATTTCTGTTCGCACTGAGCTGGCCTTGGGACACCTCCGTTATTATTTGGGAGATGTACCGCCCCAGTCAAACTCCCTACCTGGAAATGTCCTTGAATTGGATCATACCTGAGTGTTGGAGTTATACCAAGTTCAACTAATATAGTCATATATAACTATATTACTATTTCATCGGGACCTGTTTATAATTATATAACAAACTCGTGGTACTTTGATCAAGAAGCTTGCATCAAAACCAAATACCATAAGACATATAAATACATCCATATAATGGCTAGGAAATGATACACGTTCCATTTAATCAAGTAAGTAAGGAAACAATAAGAGTAGTGCTATTTCATTGGTGATAAATAACCGAAGCTATTTATCTCCCACTTATGCTACACCTCTTATGTCTCCTTACACTGCCAGACTAGAGTCAAGCTCAACAGGGTCTTCTTTCCCCGCTAATTATTCCAAGCCCGTTCCCTTGGCTGTGGTTTCGCTAGATCGTAGATAGGGACAGTGGGAATCTCGTAAATCCATTCATGCGCGTCACTAATTAGATGACGAGGCATTTGGCTACTTGAATTTCTTCACTTTGACATTCAGAGCACTGGGCAGAAATCACATTGTGTCAACACCCATTAGGGCCATCACAATGCTTTGTTTTAACTAGACAGTCGGATTCCCCAAGTCCGTGCCAGTTCTGAATTGATTGTTAATTGATAGTCGTTATAAACCAAAAGAAAATATCTTGCAATATATCTCAAGTTTTTTAGCAAGAAAATTCCACAATTGGTTACGTAAACTACTATCCGGGGAACAAAATTCGAAAATTTCTATTTACCCAGAACGAGTACATAAACCATGTTATTACTTCCAATTCAAGCCCAACTATCTCAATCTTCAGAGCCAATCCTTATCCCGAAGTTACGGATCTAATTTGCCGACTTCCCTTACCTACATTATTCAATCATCTATTTTAGAGGAAATTTTGGACGCCTTCGATGACGCTGCAGATACCCCTGATGTTCCTCTTCCTTCTCAAGATCTTGTTTCCTCTTCATCCAATGAACCTACTATTAATCGTTTAGGCGCCATATGGACGCAATCGGAGTGGAACAGCAGACTAAATAAAATCAAGGATAACAACCCAACGGATCTAACCAACCCCTTCATTATCAAGAACGTTCCGTCCCATGCCGACTCGAAGTGGATCCGCAATTATTTTAAAAATCATTATGGTATTTATTTATTGAATGTTGTTTGTAAATATAAGAAACGTAGTAAATCCCAATCCTTGGTAATAGATATCCCTACCAAATACGAATGGCTATTCCTTCACCCTTCTGGTATAGAATTAAGTATATCTAATATGTCAATTAAACCCCTTAATCCGAAAATATCACCAAATCCTAATTATGCTTCTAAACCTAAAAAAAGTTCTAATCCCGATTGGAGTTTCAAAACAAAAATCTTCCCAAATTTCTCCGGTCCAAAGACAAACTTGCTCATTAAACCTCCAGCAGCTTTTAGCCCGATTCCAAACAGTCCCTATCTTAATCCGAAAAATAACCATGGCCCATCTATTTCTCAGCAAAGATTTCCTCTTAGTAGAATCAACGAACAACAATCCACACTCCCACAGAAACGTCCTCAACAACGCGTATCCTTCAATATTAACCCGGATCCACAGACCCCTCCACTAAATTTTTCGAATCCAATAAAATCTCCTTCTGTCCCTAGTTTCGACCTCACCTCAGGCGCCAAATATCCAAACATTATTAGTTCACATATTTTAAACCCAAGCCCATCCCGCTCTCCGCTCTATTCCCCACCAACACTTGATTCTCTATTACCACCTACTGTTAAACTCACGCAACAGTCCCTTGCTGAGTCTACCGAATCCCGTTATGCTCTTTCAAAACTTAGAGATAGTAAGGTGTTTGACAACATTCGTCTGTTCCTGGCATATCTTCACGATAAACCAGACGATGTGTGTGTAGACGGTAAAACGAAAAGCTACGTATTAGCGTCTATTCAAAAGGAAGGACTTCCTTCTGATCCTCAACACCTAAGGCAGCTCTACAAAAAATACCACGAGCTCTTGAATATTTCTTCGGTGCAAGTCTCCAAAGATCTCTTAGCTTTCTCTCGGTACGTTCAGTCCAAAAGAATCTCTTACCTGCAAAGAATCCGTTCTGAAACAGAAAAGTTCTATCGCTCCTAACACTGAATCCAGTTGTCCCCCTTCAAATCTCCACCCTCTGTCTTTTTATTACCAAAACGTACCTGATTACATTGGAGTGTTTTATAAATTTTCCAACCTCAATGAAGCTCTTTACAATGACTTTACATCCACCACCTAAGCTAATCTAATCTCGGAGCCAAAATCGTTTTATAAGTTTATCAATTATAAGAAAAAAAAATGATGGTTTCCCTCCTTCTCTTCACTACGAAAGCCAATCTTCCAACGAACCAACAACAATCGCAAATTTATTTTAAGTTACTTTAAACTGTCTTTTGCCCAAAAAACCCCAGATCTGTGACAAAGCGTCACAATTTCTTCTTCCCACCCAAAAGGTCACACTAAAACAATACACGCATTCATTTTACTAACGTATGGCGAGCCCACATTCCAAGGCCAAACGTTGTTTGCCTATCAGACGTGTACATTTCTTTAAGGAGATTTACAATGACAATCTCCATCTCCCTGTTTATCGCAAAGTAAACACACACTCCAAGGCCAAACTGTGTTTACCTTTCCACGGCGTATCTCTTCATGTGCATTTTCTTATGGAGAAATGCATGGGCAATCGCCATCAAATTTTTATATGGAAATTTGTCATTGCATTATAATTCACATTTTGTTTTGGTAGCAAAATCTATGAATACGGGTGAATTAATCACCAAAAATGAGAAAGAGTTTTATTAAGTTCCATTTATCCTGGCTATCCTATCTGAATAAAAGGAATTTTACCGAATCGCTTTCTCCCGTCCCGTGCAAAGAAATTCCTCTTGCTCTGGCTATCTTAGCTGAGCATTGGGTATTATGTTTCAACTTTTTGACTTTTTACAGTCTCCGTGCAAAGAAATTCCACTTGCCTTGGCTATTTTAGCTGAGCACTTGGTATTGTCTTTATTATTCTACCTTTTGACTTTTTATAGTCTCCGTGGAAAGAAATTCCACCTACCCTGGCTAACTTAGCTGAGCATTTGGTATTGTCTTTACTATTCCCCAGTTCAGTGCAAAGAAATTCCACTTGCCCTGGCTATCCTAGCTGAGCATTTGGTATTGTCTTAACCATTCTACCTTTTGACTTTTTACAGTCTCCGTGCAAAGAAATTCCACTTGCCCTGGCTATTCTAGCTGAGCATTTGGTATTATCTTTACTATTCCGTGCAAAGAAGTTCCACTTACCCTGGCTATCCTAGCTGAGCATTTGGTCTTTAAATATTCGACTATCTGACTTTTAACGGTCTCCGTACAAAGAGATTCCACTCGCCCTGGCTATCCTAGCTGAGCATTTGGCGTCGTCTTTAACTTTTAGTCACCGCAGAGGGTAATTGAACTACTCCGATTTGTTCGAGCTGAACTTTCCTCGTTATCCAACCGCAGACATTTTCCACGAAGTCCGCCGCCGCCGACAAAGTGCTGTGCCTCTAAGCCGACGCAAGCACTTTCTACGAAGTCCGCCGCCGCCGATAGATTGTCCTGCCGTACGACACAAAGCAGGCGCTTCCTACGCAGTCCGCAGCCGCCGATAAAATGCTCTGCGTTGCGTACAACGCAGACCTTTCCCACGAAATTCGCGGCTGCCGATAGAGCACCCTGCCTTACGCAGAACCAGTCAAGAAGTTACCGCCGCCGCACCGAGGAAATAGTAGCCGTAGGACACCGACGTATCCGAGAGAAGTCATCGCTTTTACTTGAGTGAGGATCTATACCAGCCGCCCCTGGATTAACAGCCTAATTGTGCTTCGTTCAAGAATAATTGGCCTTATCAAATCTTGTAAAAATTGTAAAAACATTGTAGACTTTATCCTGAAAAGACTTTTAGTAATAAATTTAGAGTTATAATTTAAAACCGACCGTCTCCGCGTCTTCATTTTGAGAAGTTGGACCGCCGAAACCCAAGTCTTACGACGCTTCCTTGGGTAGACCCTGGACACCCTGAGTCATACCCCAGCCTAGCAAAATAAGCATCACAAATTGGCGCCCGAGCAGGGACCAGCAGAAAGTTCAACCGCTTACCGCACCTGTCCAGGAACTGACGCAGAGTCCACCGACCGACACCGAAAACTGACAGACCAGCTTCCAAGATGCCTACCGATACCGACCCCAAGGTACCTGAAGAAGATGCCCAGGAATTCGAGGAGATACCAAACCCGTAGCAGAACTTAGGATTCATCTATTTCCTTAAGAAACCAGAGTTAATAGAGACACTGACCCAACGGGGACAAGACACCAGTGGAACAGTAAAAGAGTTACGTCAACGCTTGAGTTGCCACCTGAAAGAAGCCCGCATGCACCACTCAACACAGAATTTGTGCGCTGAGTGGGAAGACAAGATAGAAGAGAGGAATAATGCCGACCCTTCGGATGAAGAAGACTTACCGCCGTCCACGTCGGAACGCAAGCAGCAGAAATTATTCCAAAGCAGACTCTAGGTTCCACTGTTCCAGAAACCAGCCACGACCGCACCCGATTCTTCCGAACGGCGAATTATGTTCCTTCCGCCAGATCCGAACGAGCAGTCTCCGCCCCTCCGCAGGACGAACCGCACGCCAGTCCACATACGTACCAGACCGCATCCACATATCCCACACTCGGCCGATTCGGACGCAGTTTCGAAGCCGAATTGATAAAAACCGTTCGCAAATGGGGATTCCGATTTGATGGCTCCGGTAAACCGTTGGAGTTTTTAGAGAGAATTGAGGACTTAGCATTGTGCTACGAGATACCATTGAACGACATGCTCCGGACACTTCCCGAGATCTTCCGCAACACGGCCCTAGAGTGGTTCAGGATTAACCGAGATGCTTAAGCCACTTGGGCAGTATTTCGCCAGGCCTTCCTACGTCATTTCTTGCCAGCACGTTATTTTCATAAACTCGAAGATGAGATAATGCGCAAGAAACAAGGCCCCAAGGAGAAAGCGAAAGACTATGTACGTTCATTCCAGTACCTGATCCGACAACATCCACGCATGACTATCGATGATAACGTAGACCGCATTTATGACGGACTACGACCCGAATACAGAATTTACATCAAGCGTATAGAATTTACGACTTTGGATGAATTGATTGATCTTGCGGAGGAATACGAGTTCATAAGCCAAGAAGAGCGAAACTCTCGTCCTGCCTCAAGTCATCAGCAATACCAGTACCCGACCGCACCTGTTCCTCGACTGCAGGTGAAATGGCCTTCACCCGCCGACTCCAGTCAAGCCGTCATGCCTCCAACATCGATATAACAATCAACCGTCCCGTACGTACGAAACACTCATTGTTGACAATGTAAGCATAGAGGATAAAAAGGACTGCCGACGCCCTTTCAGATTGTTCTGCTCTTACTGTGGGGAGGATGGTCGCCTCACAAAAAATTGCCATTGTCACCGGAGTTCCAACGCCGTTATCCGTCAACTTGGCTCAACCAGTTCAACTGACCCTCGACCGTTCGTGCCTATCGAGGCTGGCGATCGAGTTTACTATGCCTTGGTCGACACCGGTTCTTCTCGATCTTTTATCGGCCCTGGCTTACGAGAAGAATGCCGCCAACTTGGAGTAGCTTGAAGAGACCAGCCGCATGCCATAGCATTTGCTGACGGCCGAACAGCCGTACCGTTCGAGCATTATGTCCTGTCTCTATATTTAAATGGTAAAATAGTGCAAGGAGAAACTATTTTCCTACCCACCTTGGCAGAAGACGCCATATTTGGTATGGACCTTTTAAGAAAGGCAGGATGCACACTAGAGCTGGGAGGCCGCAGACTTGCCATGCCAACAGCAGCTACGACCCGAGCACCCATACGAGATATGAAAGGAGCCGCAGCGACGGCAAAATATTGTCTTGTTGACACCAGCAAATGCGCAGCTGGTATTGCGCAGGCGAATGCAAATAAAGGAAACTTCATTCAGTCACCGAACACCGAGCAGCAAAGAGCTCTTTGTAGAAATCAAAAAACTAAGTCGAAACAACCGAACCAATTAAGAGTAATGGAGGGTGGCAAGCAACCGAGAGAAAGGCCACAACCTACCTCGCCCGACAATCCATGTAAGAGGAGACCCTTTCAGCCCCGTCGACAACATCCCGGAGACTGTCCAATCGTCTTGCAGCTGGGACGAACTGAGCCGGCCAGCGAGGTTACTACTAGACGAGTGAGTTGTAAACCAATCCATCCACATTTTTCCGACCACCGCCAGTCCCAGAGGTGCAGATGAGTCAAGTCAAGTCGATGAGGGACAAGGCAAGCGTTTTATGGGACCAAGAGCCGGAGCAACGCTCACAGCCTCCGCTCACCAGAACTCAACGGAGGAGAGCCAACCGCCAAAGGAACCCGAGGATGGACCCATTTCAGGGCATTGAATCCGTGTTCCGGAGGAACACTAAGCCGTTCACCATCCGCAGGGGATTCGGAATCATTGACGCGACCCCCAACGACACCGGGACCGAGGTAATGCTATCTATCGTTTAAAGGAAGAAGTAAGGTGATCCCAATGAGGTTGGAGGGGTGAAGGTTCACCCAGGGAAGTAACGCAGCATGAATTAAATTTGTTTGGTTGGTACGGTCGTAGGACGACTATTGTTTTAGATTTTTTTATTCTCTCAGGATGAGTAGCGAGTTTTCGTAATTATTTTGTTTATAACGTTTATATAAAAAAAAAAAAAAAAAAAAAAAAAAAAAAAAAAGGGCAGGATTTGAACAGTCAGTACCAGAGGACGCTGAGACGAGAGGGTTCTCGTCTTTCGAAGAAGGGGGATCTGTTACGAAGCGTCACAATTTCTTCTTTCCACCCAAAAGGTCACACTAAGACAATACACGCATTCATTTTACTAACGTATGGCGAGCCCACATTCCAAGGCCAAACGTTGTTTGCCTATCAGACGTGTACATTTCTTTATGGAGATTTACAATGACAATCTCCATCTCCCTGTTTATCGCAAAGTAAACACACACTCCAAGGCCAAACTGTGTTTACCTTTCCACGGCGTATCTCTTCATGTGCATTTTCTTATGGAGAAATGCATGGGCAATCGCCATCAAATTTTTATATGGAAATTTGTCATTGCATTATAATTCACATTTCGTTTTTGTAGCAAAATCTATGTATAGGGGTGAATTAATCACCAAAAATGAGAAAGAGTTTTATTAAGTTCCATTTATCCTGGCTATCCTAGCTGAACAAAAGGAATTTTATCGAATCGCTTTCTCCCGTCCCGTACAAAGAAATTCCTCTTGCCCTGGCTATCTTAGCTGAGCATTGGGTATTATCTTTCAACTTTTTGACTTTTTACAGTCTCCGTGCAAAGAAATTCCACTTGCCCTGGCTATCTTAGCTGAGCACTTGGTATTGTCTTTATTATTCTACCTTTTGACTTTTTATAGTCGACGTGCAAGGAAATTCCACTTGCCCTGGCTATCTTAGCTGAGCATTTGGTATTGTCTTTACTATTCCCAAGTTCAGTGCAAAGAAATTCCACTTGCCCTGGCTATCCTAGCTGAGCATTTGGTATTGTCTTTACCATTCTACCTTTTGACTTTTTACAGTCTCCGTGCAAAGAAATTCCACTTGCCCTGGCTATCCTAGCTGAGCATTTGGAATTATCTTTACTATTCCGTGCAAAGAAGTTCCACTTGCCCTGGCTATCCTAGCTGAGCATTTGGTCTTTAAATATTCGACTATCTGACTTTTAACGGTCTCCGTACAAAGAGATTCCACTCGCCCTGGCTATCCTAGCTGAGCATTTGGCGTCGTCTTTAACTTTTAGTCACCGCAGAGGGTAATTGAACTACTCCGATTTGTTCGAGCTGAACTTTCCTCGTTATCCAACCGCAGACATTTTCCACGAAGTCCGCCGCCGCCGACAAAGTGCTGTGCCTTTAAGCCGACGCAAGCACTTTCTACGAAGTCCGCCGCCGCCGATAGATTGTCCTGCCGTACGACACAAAGCAGGCGCTTCCTACGCAGTCCGCAGCCGCCGATAAAATGCTCTGCGTTGCGTACAACGCAGACCTTTCCCACAAAATTCGCGGCTGCCGATAGAGCGCCCTGCCTTACGCAGAACCAGTCAAGAAGTTACCGCCGCCGCACCGAGGAAATAGTAGCCGTAGGACACCGCCGTATCCGAGAGAAGTCATCGCTTTTACTTGAGTGAGGATCTATACCAGCCGCCTCTGGATTAACAGCCTAATTGTGCTTCGTTCAAGAATTATTGGCCTTATCAAATCTTGTAAAAATTGTAAAAACATTGTAAACTTTATCCTGAAGAGACTTTTAGTAATAAATTTAGAGTTATAATTTAAAACCGACCGTCTCCGCGTCTTCATTTTGAGAAGTTGGACCGCCGAAACCCAAGTCTTACGACGCTTCCTTGGGTAGACCCTGGACACCCTGAGTCATACCAAGCCAAGCAAAAGAAGCATCACAGATCTAGACCAAACTTACTTTTCCTATCTTCGCCATTTTTCTACTGGGCCTTCTAATCTAAGCTTTAATCAGTCAACTGTTCTTAATGGTCTCCTCAAACTTAAAGACGAGTATAATCCAGGTCCAGATGGCATTCCTGCTATTTTGCTTAAAAAATGTTGTTCGAGTTTAGCCCTTCCTATCACTAACCTTTTCAAACTATCCCTTTCAAGTGGTGTTTTTCCGGACTTATGGAAAATATCTGTTATTTCACTTTCCATAAAAAGGCCCCAAAAACCTTATTTCTAACTATAGACCCATAGCCAAACTCTCTCATATCCCTAAGCTTTTCGAAAGCATTCTGTATGAAATACTTTTTTTCCAGTGCAAATCAATGATATCCTCCAAGCAGCATGGTTTCTGTAAGGGAAGGTCTACAACCACAAATCTAGTTGAGTTTGTTTCCTTCTTTCGTTCTGCGATGGAAAAAGGAAACGAAGTAGACGTCATTACCACAGATTTCAGCAAAGCTTTCGACAAAATCTCTCACACTTTAATCCTCTTTAAACTTTCCTTCCTCGGATTCAGCCCTATCCTACTCAAATGGATATCTTCATATTTGGATAACCGCCAATATAGAGTTCGTTTCCGTTCTACTCTTTCAGTTCCTTTTGTGGCAACCTCCAGTGTGCCCCAAGGCAGCCATCTTGGACCCCTCTTTTTCATTCTTGCCATTAATGATGTCGAACAGATCATCCAATATTCTTCTATATCACTTTACGCGGATGACGCGGATGTTCTAAAAACTTTCCTGAGTTAAACATTGCCAAATGCGAAGCAATAACTTTTTCTCGTAAAAGAAATAAACCTCCCCCCAGATCCAATTATCTTCAGAACATTTCCATAAACCGTGTGCAGCTTATCCGAGATTTAGGAGTTCTCTGCGACAGCGAATTAAATTTTCGTTCTCATATTGACGAGGTAATATCAAGAGCTAATTCCGCCCTTGGTTCTATCAAGAGATGGTCCAAAGAGTTCCACAACCCCCTTGTAACGAAATTCCTCTATATTTCCTATGTTCGCCCTCTCCTAGAGTATGCATCGCAAGTGTGGGCTCCATATCAAGCGGTTCATATCTCTAGGATCGAAAGTGTTCAACGTCGTTTTCTGCTGTTTGCCTTTCGGGATCTCTACGATGCCTCCTTACCGCGAACGTCTCGCAATCCTTAATCTCAACTCCCTAGAAAACAGAAGGAATGTCTTTGACTTCATATTCATTCACCGACTTCTTACTGGTAACACTGACTGCTCCCCTCTTTTAGATCTTATCTCCTTCAACGCTTATCCCCGAAACGTAAGATCATCCCGATTTTTCTTCCTTCCTGCTCATCGTACATCCTATGGTCTCAACGAACCCCTAACCCGCATGATGAGTAAGATTAACTCTGTTCCTTTTCTTAATCTTCCAAGTTCTTGTCTGAAAGTCCTCCTTTTAAACCATTTCTCATCCCTGTAGTTTAATTTAGCTTCAATTAGTTTTAATTAGTTTAAGTTTAGTATGTTTAAGTTATTTTAAGCTTGTATTAAGCTAATAAATGGGGCGGTAGCCCCACCAAAATCCAAAATCCAGTAAAAGGCACACTTAACATTAGTGGTTTCCGCAATATTTTTGATTGGGCGCTTGATTTTCCAAAAAAACACAAAAAGCCCTTTTTTGGTTGCTTTTTCAAATTCATGTAATGATTGAAAAACAAATTTTTTTAAAAACTCGATTGCCAATCCTTGTAGAGAATTTATTTAAGTTTTGGAAACCAACCTCAAAATTTCTGTGCGATAATTGGTTGCTGAGATATTGGCAATCAAAGACAAAATGATCTTTTTCCATTCAAATACCGATATCTCAGCGAGAAATGCTTGTATCAAGATTTTTAAAAAACCAAATTATGGCTGAATAAACAAGCTATCCGGTTCATATAGAGGTTAAGTTGAAAAAAAATTTCCACGTCTGTAGATTAAAAAAAAAAACAAAAAAAATTCGAAAATTTTTTTTTCGGTGGTTTTCTTATTATTACTCGAAAAATATTTTCAAAAAAAAATTTTCAAACTCATATTCGAAAACTAGACACTTAGAGCTACATTTGGTTTTTTTTGCTGTACGACCATTTTTGTATAAGTTACAGCCTGTTGGAAATCTCCCAAAAATTTGGATTTTTTTTTTCTGCTCCCTTAATTTTTGTGCGAAGTGTATTACAAAAGCTCCTTGTCCAACAAACTTAAAAGAGCTTCAATCATATTTAGGGCTTTTAAATTATTACCGAAGGCTTATACCTGATTTGTCAGGGAAGTTAAGAAATTTGTACAACTTGTTACAGAAAAACAATAAATTTTTTTGAAATAAGAGCTGTCAGGAAGAGTTTGCTAGATCCAAGGAACTTACCGTAGAAAATAATGTTCAGGAACTATATGACAAAGACAAACCAATTCTAATAAGTACAGATGCAAGTCCATACGGCGTTGCAGCAGTACTTTTGCATGTCGTTGATGGCTTAGAAAATCCGGTGTTATTTGCGAGCAGCACACTTAGCGATTCTGAAAAAAATTACTCGCAGTTACATCGAGAGGCCTTAGCAGTAATGTTCGCTGTTAAGAAATTTTTTAAATATATTTACGGCAAACATATTTTGATCTACACCTACAATCAGGCCTTAAATTAGATTTTTAACCCTAAAAAAGGAACTCCTTCAGCTGCTGTGGCAAGATTACTAAGATGGGCGATAACGCTTTCAACCTTTGATTATTCAATCAAACATTAGCCTGCCAGGGAACTGGCTTTTGTTGATGCTTTATCGCGTCTACCACTTCCTGATACCACTGATGTTGAAACAATTTGCATCAATTCAATAAATTTTTTTGAGGAATTAGGTACCTATAGACAAAGAGCTTATTAGAGCTGAAACCAAAAAAGATGTAGAACTTGGTCAAATATATGAATTTTTAAAAACTGGTTGGCCAAAGCAGGTGAAACCAGAGATAAAAGCCTTTGCTGCTTTCAAAAATCAGTTAATTTTAGAAAATGGTTGTGTATTTTACAGGACTAGAATTGTCATTGCATCAAAACTAAGAAAGCAGGTGCTTCAATCAATCCACAGTAACCATAATGGAGTTGTTATAATGAAAAAAATGTGTCGATCATACGTTTGGTGGCCGAAAATTGATAAGGATGTTAAAGAATTTGTGACATGTTGTGAGTTTTGTCAGGTAACAGCTGTTGTTCCAAGAGAAAAAGTTGTTTCAAGTTGGCCCAGCTGTAATTATCCCCTCGATAAAGTACATTTAGATTTTTTTATTTTGAAAGTAAGAATTTCTTTTAGGTGTGGATGTATTTAGTCGCTATTTGATTGTTGTTATAATTTATTTATTTTATTTATTTATTTATTTATTTCTACAAGCAGTAATACAGCTAACAGAAAACAGCACTCCAAGAGCTTATTAAAAAATTAACAATAATAATATTTCAGTTTTAAATTGAGTTCTGCTAAGATTAAACAAATCAACATTTGAAGATACTTCATTGAAATTAACAACAGATCTAGATATTGTTTCATTACTACCATAAATAGTTCTATGAGGTCTTTGAAATAGAAAATATCTTGTTCGCATTGGTCTAGCGGGAATATATATTGGTACTAACGTAAGCAACGCAGGGCATTTTATGTGGTAACAAAGTAAGTCTCTAATGAGCATAATGCTATGGACTTTACGTCGAGTCTCCAAAGACTTTATCCCAAGTAACTGGCATCTAGCTTCGTATGTAGGACTGAAGTCCCAGCGCATTTTCCTAAATATATATTTAGTGAACCGTCTTTGAATTTTTTCAATCCGGTCTGAATGAACCTTATATGCGGGACTCCAGACAACACTTGCATATTCCAAAAGTGGCCTGACAAGAGATGTAAACAAGGATAAGAGCGTGAATGGATCTTTGAAATCTTTTCCGTTTCATTTTATAAAGCCCACCAATGAGTTTGCTTTAGGGACAAGATAATCGAAGTGGCTTTTGAATGAAAGTGAAGAATCAAGAATTACACCTAAATCTTTAATATTTGAAACACGAACTAATGTCTGGGACTCAATTACGTAATTAAAAAGCAAATTATTAGCCAATCTAGAGAACGAAATAACATTACACTTTTTAATATTTAATTTAAGGCAATTAATCTGACAACATGTTGTAGGAGAATTAAGATCAGATTGAATGTGTTCGCAATCAACCATACTCGCCACTTTCAAATACAGTTTCAGATCATCAGCATATAATAGACATTCGCTATACTTAATGACAGAGATTATGTCGTTAATGAAAATCAAGAAAAGGAGGGGGCCGAGGTGACTACCTTGGGGCACGCCTGATATGCAATGTATTTTTCTTGAGCAAATATTACCAATCTTAATAAGTTGTATTCTATCAGATAGGTATGAGGATAACCAACAAAGAATATTGGAATGAAATCCAAAAATTTCAAGTTTCTTTATTAGTGTTTGATGGTTCACAGAGTCGAAAGCCTTGCTGAAATCCGTATAAATTCCATCGACTTGAAATTCTTGTTCCATAGCTTTGGTGACGTATGAGGTAAAGACGGATAAATTGGTAACAGTAGATCGACCTGAGACAAAACCGCGTTGTAAATCTGACAAATACTCACACGTCAGGAAAACGAGCTTATTTTTGACTATGCTTTCAAACATTTTAGGAATTGCAGATAATTTAGAAATTCCCCTATAATTTTCAACATCATTCTTCGAACCCGACTTGTAAATAGGAATCAGGTAAGAAATTTTCCATTCTTCAATGAAATTGCCCTCATGGAGGGATTTATTAAATATTTGGAGTAATGGAGTCCCCAATGATTCGCGACAATATTTAAGCACAGCGGGTGGAATATTATCTGGACCTGCACTAAAGTTTGGTTTAAGAGACTTCAACGCGGAGATAACATCTGTATAACTTAATACGATGAATCCAATATCAATCCTACTTGTGAGGTTATTTAAGGAATTGCTATTAAACTCAGAATGAGAGAAAATTGATTTAAAAAAGCCAAAAAACAATTCAACGGTGGATTCCAAGCTCGATGATTCAACACCTTTGAAAAACATCGTATTTGGAATCCCTACTGAATTTCTCTTGGAATTGATAAAGGACCAGAATGATTTTGAATTATTCTTAATATTGCTTTCGATATCCAAGATGTATGCCTTATATAAAAACTTACTGAGAACCACAAATTCTTTCCGTAACTTACTAAAACGATCGTAATCGATGTGATTTTTTGATTTAGTGAAGGTCGAATATGCTTTAAACGCTTCTCTCTTTTTAAATTGCGCAACTGTTTATTAATCCACGGCGAATTCGAAGATTTTTTACTAGAAGAGTGAGGGACAAATCTATCAAAACCTGTTACTGCAATTTCAATGAAGCGGTTATACATAGTTCTTTGATCAAGTAACATAAAAATATTTTGCCATTCAATACTAGAGAAATAATTATTCAATTCAACAAAATTTGCCTTTGAAAAATTATAGGATTTTACACTTGGTTTAGCATCATTTAACAAATAAGTATAAAACTCAATTTCAAAAAACAGTTCTTTGTGATTAATAGAGTCATTTAACAAAGAAAAGGATACATTAGTTAGATTGACTTTAAATTCATCACAACATATAAAAACTAAATCTAATATTTTATTTAAAGAATTTTCAATATAATTCACTTGATTTAAGTTTAAGGAAAATAAAGAATCAATAAATATAATTTCAAAATCTTTTTTCATATTTAATGGGAAAAGCATTTTATCTGATTCAGACCATTCCCATTTAATCTCACCCAGATTAAAATCACCTACAACACAAATATTATCACCTAAAGAACATAAATTATTTACGAAATCAATGTTATTTAAATGCTTTTCATAAAGTTCTATGGGGCTGCTTGGAGGCACATAACTAACAGTAATGAATAGATTTGTTTTACACAATATATCAATTTTGACAGAGATACAAAGTTGTTCCTGGTCCAAAGATGGCAGAACGATTTCCTTACAGCATAAATGAGATCGAACAGCAATTAAAATTCCTCCACCACGTTCACTTGATGATTTGCAACGATCTCGACGAAAAATATTATACATGTTGCAATTGAAAAGTTCTGAAGATGCGATTCCGTTGTAGAGCCAAGATTCAACAATCACAATGACATCATAACATGCAATACATGTGTTTTTAAAAAGATCGATAACTTTGGTTCTGAGACCGCTGGCATTGTGGAAATAGATTTTTAGTGATGAAAGACTTTTAGGTTCATAAGGATATTCAATATTCGTTAGGTCATCGTTGTTTTCGTTGCATCTGAAGAGTTTTTTGACTTAAAAACAAACGGTCTAATTTTGACCCCTATTGGCCAAAAGTTTTCAGCATAAACCAGAGGCGCAAAATCAACGGGAACGGGAACGGGAACGGAGATGCATGGAATCTCTGCTAAAAACTTAATTGATAAACTAACTCATAATTTGTTTTCAATTTTTGGGTTTCCCACTGAGATTGTCACTGACAATGGACCACCTTTTGCATCGTTCGAGTTTAAAAGTTTTTGTTCAAATTGTAAAATCAAATTGATCCAGTTTATCATCCACAGTCAAACGGGATAGCGGAACGACACGTGCGTATTGTAAAGAATGATTTAAAAAAGTTTTTGTTGAGCTCGAAATCAAGTTTGTCACTGCAAGAAAAGAAGGATTTGTTTTTATTTAATCATCGAAATACTCCAAATTCAGTGTCCAATGAGACTCCATCTGATCTTGTTTTTTCACATAAACCTAAAATATTAATTGACAATTTATGTAAGACTAATAAAATTGATAACAGAAATTGAAAAAAAGAATTTTAAGTATAAAAAAGCAAAATCTATAAATTATAAGACATTTGAAAATGTTAATATAAAAAAATATAAGGTAGGGGAGGATTGCTTATATAAAAACAGCGTTTGATGCGGTGGATAGGCAAGCGCTTATCTACAAGCTCTATGAACTTGGGATGTCCACAAAGTTTGGAAAAGTTTTACAGAATCTATACAAGGAAACTAAGGCAGCAGTTTGAAATGGGGAACAATTATCTGAATGGTTTCAAACGGAGTCTGGCGTTCGACAAGGGTGTGCACTGAGCCCTCTCTTATTTGCGTTATTTATAGAGGATCTAACGGATTGCATTTCCGGAGGTGTAGAATTCGCGGGGACCAATACAAAGGCCCTCTTTTACGCTGACGATATAGTACTACTGTCTACCTCGCCCCAATCGCTTCAATTGATGATCAATCAACTGTATAGGTACTGTACAACTTGGAATCTTCAAGTTAATTTAAACAAATCAAAGATAATGATCTTCAGGAATGGTGGAGGAAGAAATAGCCAAAACGAAAGATGGTTCAACAATTCAACACCTATTGAAGTCGTGAACGAATTTAGATACCTAGGAGTGTGTTTGATTTAAAACCTGAATATGGAAAAGCATCTGAGTGAACAACTTGTTAAAGCAAAGAGAGCTATTGGAGCTACGTGGAAAAAGTGTTTCTTTAAAAGAAGTATAGCTCATAGTTGTAAATTCCGTGTATTTGAAGCAGTTTCTGAATCGATTATGTTCTATGCGTCACAGGTATGGGGATACAAGCAATATGGAATTGTGGAAAAGTTGCTCAGGTTCTACATTAAAAGGATATTTCACCTCCCGTCCAACACACCAAACTACGCCTTGATGCTGGAAACAGGATTATCACCACTCTTAGTCAAAACCCTCAAAGCCCAGGTGGACTATATAATCAAATCGAAAAAGAAAGTTTTTTGTGACCTTCACTCCATTTATGCGTTTCGCCCAGGTACAACAGTGGGCTCATCAGTTAGATGCTGTTGTACCCTTCTAATACGCAATGTTTTGGTCGATGTTTACCGACACCTATATAAAGTTTACAGTGCAAACACACTGTAAACTTTATACTTTTAGGGGAATGTGATTACATTCATGCACCTAAAAATATGTTTGCCCGTGGTCTGGCTAATGTTTACATACAAAAATTTAATAATAAAAAAAGAATTTTATTATTGTTAGTTGGAGTATTGTGATTTAAAAATCGAAAAAGAAAGTTTTTTGTGACCTTCACTCCATTTATGCGTTTCGCCCAGGTACAACAGTGGGCTCATCAGTTAGATGCTGTTGTACCCTTCTAATACGCAATGTTTTGGTCGATGTTTACCGACACCTATATAAAGTTTACAGTGCAAACACACTGTAAGCTTTATACTTTTAGGGGAATGTGATTACATTCATGCACCTAAAAATATGTTTGCCCGTGGTCTGGCTAATGTTTACATACAAAAATTTAATAATAAAAAAAGAATTTTATTATTGTTAGTTGGAGTATTGTGATTTAAAAATCGAAAAAGAAAGTTTTTTGTGACCTTCACTCCATTTATGCGTTTCGCCCAGGTACAACAGTGGGCTCATCAGTTAGATGCTGTTGTACCCTTCTAATACGCAATGTTTTGGTCGATGTTTACCGACACCTATATAAAGTTTACAGTGCAAACACACTGTAAACTTTATACTTTTAGGGGAATGTGATAACATTCATGCACCTAAAAATATGTTTGGCCGTGGTCTGGCTAATGTTTACATACAAAAATTTAATAATAAAAAAAGAATTTTATTATTGTTAGTTGGAGTATTGTGATTTAAAAATCGAAAAAGAAAGTTTTTTGTGACCTTCACTCCATTTATGCGTTTCGCCCAGGTACAACAGTGGGCTCATCAGTTAGATGCTGTTGTACCCTTCTAATACGCAATGTTTTGGTCGATGTTTACCGACACCTATATAAAGTTTACAGTGCAAACACACTGTAAACTTTATACTTTTAGGGGAATGTGATTACATTCATGCACCTAAAAATATGTTTGCCCGTGGTCTGGCTAATGTTTACATACAAAAATTTAATAATAAAAAAAGAATTTTATTATTGTTAATTAATTAATTAATTCTTTTTTTATTATTAAATTTTTGTATGTAAACATTAGCCAGACCACGGGCAAACATATTTTTAGGTGCATGAATGTAATCACATTCCCCTAAAAGTATAAAGTTTACAGTGTGTTTGCACTGTAAACTTTATATAGGTGTCGGTAAACATCGACCAAAACATTGCGTATTAGAAGGGTACAACAGCATCTAACTGATGAGCCCACTGTTGTACCTGGGCGAAACGCATAAATGGAGTGAAGGTCACAAAAAACTTTCTTTTTCGATTTTTAAATCACAATACTCCAACTAACAATAATAAAATTCTTTTTTTTATTATTAAATTTTTGTATGTAAACATTAGCCAGACCACGGGGAAACATATTTTTAGGTGCATGAATGTAATCACATTCCCCTAAAAGTATAAAGTTTACAGTGTGTTTGCACTGTAAACTTTATATAGGTGTCGGTAAACATCGACCAAAACATTGCGTATTAGAAGGGTACAACAGCATCTAACTGATGAGCCCACTGCTGTACCTGGGCGAAACGCATAAATGGAGTGAAGGTCACAAAAAACTTTCTTTTTCGATTTTTAAATCACAATACTCCAACTAACAATAATAAAATTCTTTTTTTATTATTAAATTTTTGTATGTAAACATTAGCCAGACCACGGGCAAACATATTTTTAGGTGCATGAATGTAATCACATTCCCCTAAAAGTATAAAGTTTACAGTGTGTTTGCACTGTAAACTTTATATAGGTGTCGGTAAACATCGACCAAAACATTGCGTATTAGAAGGGTACAACAGCATCTAACTGATGAGCCCACTGTTGTACCTGGGCGAAACGCATAAATGGAGTGAAGGTCACAAAAAACTTTCTTTTTCGATTTTTAGATCACAATACTCCAACTAACAATAATAAAATTCTTTTTTTATTATTAAATTTTTGTATGTAAATATATAATCAAAGTTTTGAACATGGATAATGAAAGACTTCCAAGAAAGCTGCCTTATACGTAGTCAACCCGAAATACAGCTGGTATGCGGAATGGAACGAGCTCGCGCAATGGTGTGGTATGAAGCTAGACTTGCAAATTGAAAATGTTAGCGTATGGAAAGGTCAACTTTATAAGTTATTTACAGAGGTGGATGAAAAGCTTAGAGAGAAATATGTCGAAGATGCCACCAGCTCTGTACACCGAGTTGTTTACAGTCGCCTATGCCATAACCTAGGACAAAGAAACTACTTCAAAGACCAGAATAGTGTGGAGCATATCTCGATGATGGTGAGACTTCGTACAGAACTTCTACATTTGAATTATATGCCATATAGAGAGGACCTTCCCAGCTTATGCAGCCTGTGTAATCGGGGGGAAAGAGAAGATACTTTCCATTTTCTAGGAAAATGCTGGTTTTAATAGAGACTAGGAGCTTTTTCTTCGGCTGCAATTATTTAACCGACACTGAAATGATAGAGTATTTAAACGAAATGGATGTGCAAAAACTTTTCATGTACTGCAAAGTAGCGCAAGTTTACAGAAACAGAATTCTCTCCGGAAACTTTTGAAGTAAGAAAAATTAATAATAATTAAAAAAAAAGAAAAAAGCAAAATAAGAAAAATTTGTTAAGGATATTTAAGAGACTTAGACACAACTAATTTATTTATGTAATTTATTTGGATTGTCAACCGGGCAGACGGCATTGCCATGCTTTATTTGATTTTGGAATACATAACTATATTTGAATAAGAAAATAAAATCTATTTACTACTAGTCAAGACAAAAAAAAGTTGTATGAGACGGGGGTCTATATCGCTCCGTGTAGGCGCGAGGGGCAATTTTAGATGAAATTTACTCCTTTTTAAAAAAAAAACTATTAAAAATCAACTTAGCCACTTACTTTCTCATACTTAAGCGTTTTTGAAAGCTATTGGTTTTTTTTTTTTTAATAAAAATTTGAATTTAAGTTCACTTTATGAACAATTTTGGAGAGATCAAGCCTCAAAGTCAAAATTTTGAAAAAAGAAAATATTTTTTTCTTAGTTAATTTTTTTTTCATAATTTTTCCCCAGAGAGGTCAATTGTTTCCTTCCATGTTCAATGCTCTTATCAATATTTACTCAGAGCAAAAAATCGAACAAAAAATTTTTTCTTGGTTTAAGAGAAATTGAAAAAAAAAAAACGAAAAGTACTATTTTCCAGAAAACAAAATGTCGTTAATTTCCCGCTAATTTAACTTTTTTCCTGGAAGTGAAATATGAAATTTGTCTTAAATAGCATATAAAAAAAAGTTAAAAAAAAAATTGTATGATTTAAATTTTAGTATAAATTATAACTAGTTATTAAAATTTTAGAGTTATCTTCTAATTATATTAGTTAAAAGTATAGTTTTAAAACTAAGACCTATAAATTGGTCTCAAAGGACAGCACATAAGCTAATATGTGCTCTAGATACTATTTCTGGTCTAACGTGTTGATGAATCCAAAATATATGGTTTTTTGCCAAATAAATACTCGCGAATTTTTTGTGCATTCAGTATACAAACAAACATATATCAATAAGGGATGCATAAATTTTTATATAAAAGGAAAAACATCACATCAACATGCTCCCCACCTAAAAAAAACTTTGAGCCGTTAATTTAACTGATGTAAGTCTCTTTGAATGGTTGAAAATTAAAAATTTGGCAAAAAAACAAATTTTTTTGTTTTTATCAACTCGTTTGACAGGAAACAGCATTAAGAGCACAAATCAGTATATGTGCTGTCCTTTGAGACCAAAGTTCAGGTTTGTAATAGGTCTAAAATTTAACTTAAAACTAATATAATTAAAAGACTCTAGAATATTAGTAATTATGTATAATTTATATTAAAATTAAAATCATAGAAATTTTTTTTAACTTTTTTTATATGCTATTTAAGACACATTTCATATTTCACTTGCAGGAAAAAAGTTCAATTAGCGGGAAATGAACGACATTTTGTGTTCTGGAAAAAAGTACCTTTCGTTTCTTTTTCAATTTCTCTTAAACCAAGAAAAATTTTTTTGTTCGGTTTCTTGCTCTAAGTAAATATTCATAAAAGCATTGAACATGGAAAGAAAAAATTGCCCTCTCTGGGGAAAAATTATGAAAAAAAAAAAAAAATTAATTAAGAAAAAAATATTTTCTTTTTTCAAAATTTTGACTTTGAGGCTTGATCTCTCCAGAACTTTTCAAAAAGCGAAATCAAATTAAAATTTTTATTTAAGAACAAAGCAACAGCTTTCTAAAGATTAAGAAAGTAAGTGGCTAAGTTGACTTTTAATGGTTTTTTAAGAAATGGAGTAAATTTTATATAAAATTGCCCATCGCGCCTACACGGAGGGATATAGACCCCCTTTCTCATACAACTTTTTTTGTCTTGACCAAAGCTATCCATCCTTACCCTTTGGGAAACCGTATCTAAAACATCCTAAGTAAATAAAATAAAATTCTAAAAGTTAAAAATTCATTTTAAAAATAATTAAAAAATTGAGAGCGGTGACATTTTTTTTTTAACTGTTTTTTATACGCCATTCAAAACATATTTCCGAAAATTTCATGAAAATCCATGGACTGGCCCTGGATTCCTAGGTAAAAAGCTTACGGCCCTTCACTATACTTGATGTACTCTTCTCGAGTTCATTGTGTTGATGAGATTAGTTCTAGACATATAGATGATGTTAATTCTTTCGATGTTCTACACGTCAATCTATTAGACCCATCTTTTAAGTCTGATGAGTATGTTAGATTGATTGAAACGGTGGGGAAGAATAAAAGTCAACTGCCAGATCTTCAAGTGACAGAAGGTTTTGTTTATAAGACGGTCAAACTCAGTAGAAGTAGTCTAATTGAGGATGACCAAACATGAAAATTATGGATACCTTCAGCAATGACGTCTCACTTGGTTCGTTTGGCACATGATCCACCTGAGGCTTCGCATGGTGGAAATGCAAATACGCTGAATCGCCTTTGCGAGCGTTTTTACTGGCCTAATATAGCAGCTCAAGACAAAACGTTCATCGTGGACTGTAGTATTTGAACGTCATCTAAAGCTCCAAACTCGATTCTAAGACCGCCCATGGGACAAGCATTCATAGTGGAGCGACCTTTTTAACACGTCTTCATCGACTTTTTAGGCCCCTATCTCCGTTTAAAACAAGGTAATGCATATTATATGATCATATGTCTAGACCAACTTACCAAATTTATAGTTATCCAACCTTTACGCAAGGCTACGAGTGATTCAGTCATAAAATTTCTTGAAGAACATGTTTTTCAATTTTCGGTATACTATAATGATAATTATTTTATTGAAAGTTATACATATACAATTGATACTTATACTAGATAGTTTAAGAATTTAAAAATGATAATGTAAGAATGTTGGCATATAGGGGGCCTAACCAAATACATTGTCTAGAATTGAAATATTGAACTAATATTATATAGCTGAAAAGAAAAGAAAAATCTTATATATATATAAGTTATATACGCTCCGAAATGCACTCCAGCAACAGAGGCAAATCTTCAACATGATAAGAATGACATCATGTTCAACAAGCCAAAATAAAAGATAACACAGCACATGCAACTGTAACAATAAAGATAACACAGCACATGCAGCTGTAACAATAAAGATAACGAAACTGTAGATATAAATAGCACCTAGATAAAATATTGTTAGTCAGAATTAAGAAAGTCTTCAGTCTACGAGGTACTCTCGTTACAAGACTAAATAAATAAGTTTTGAGAAAATAAAAACTCTTAGTTTCATTAAAAACAAAACTGGCGCAGTCGGTAGGATAGAGTTAAATTGATTCTATCCTGTAAAAATCTACAATCCGTTCCGGTACAGTGAATTTAATTTTCAAATAAAAGTTTTCCTGCGAAAAAGTTTGAACGAATATTTGAATTGATAACAAAATCGGAACCGCGACATCCTTAATTATTTCAGTGAAAAACCGTACCAACATTGACGGAAAACATTTAAATAATTTAAATCAATTCAGTGAACTAGAGACAGAATCCTTAACGAAAATAAAGATTTTAAATCTGTTCAGTGAATCCTGATTAGTCCATGACTCAACCAACGCATATGGTGTATGTCAGAAAGTCCATAGAGGAAAACTAATCAAAACAAACATTAGATTAAGTGAAAATAGAAATTGCAAATAAAGAAGAAAATAAATACGAAAATAGATCGTGTGAGTAGAAAAATAAAAAGAAAAAGTGACCAGTATAAAAGTAGAAGAAAAGGGCACCATCCGAGCACCGACTTAAGAAGAGTAGATGTCCAGAAAATTTAAGAAGTGGATTAAAACTAGCTACAGACATACTGACGAAGAATCATTATCAGGAGAAGAAGCAGATCAACATTTAAACAACATAAGAAACCAGGAAATACCTGAGCACATCAGTAAGAATAATTGTAAGCTAGAAAATAATAAATTTGAAAATTTTGAAAACAATAAATTAAAAATTAATATTGAAAATAATTTTGGTGAAAAAACTATAGCAGAAAATAAAAATAAAAGTGAGTTCAAATTAGAAATCAGTTACCAGAATACTAACAAAATGTCCTTAGCTACAGCCAAGAAGAGCTTAACGCTCGACCCTCTGAAATATATAGAGAAGTTAAGTCCTTTCGATGGGAGGACAGAAGACTTATACACATTTCTTACAAATGTTGACGGAATTATTCCAATCTTGAATGAGTATGATAATCAGAGCCAAATCATGTGCATTAATATCCTTAAATTGAAGTTCATAGGAAAAGCTAAACTCTGCATTGAGATACATCCTCACTTACAGAAATGGACCGGCATCAAAGCGATGTTGATCTCTAATTTTGGCGGCTTTAAAAATAGCATTCAGTTGTATGAAGAACTTAGACAGATATGTTTTAGAGGAAATATCCTTAGATTTTATAATGACATTCAAAAAATACTTTGCGATCTTAATCAAAAAAGTGTACAAGAAGATAAAACACATGAAGTAAATAATAATAATTTAACGGCTTTAAATATTTTTAAAGAAAAACTACCAGTACATATGCGTACCATCCTTTTTGCTCTCAAGCCTACCAGCTTACAAGAAGCTTTACATCAGCTATCTGAAGCTGGTTTTGTTAATACAAATCCTATTGATGAGAGCCAACAAAAACGTCAGATGAATAATAGAAACTTTCAACCTAAACTTTACATCCCACAACAGTATAGTAATAATTCTTTTAGACCTCAGAGTAATTTTCAGACTAACTCCCAGAATAATTCTCAGAATAACTCAGGACAATTAAGAAATAATTTTAGTAACAACTTTAGACAGAACAATTTTAGACCACCCTACAATCACTTCAGTAATCAAAATAACTTTAGACCCCCATTTCAAAATAATCGTAACCCTAATAGAAACTATAATAATCAAGGGAATGAGCCCATGGAAGTCGATCCAGGCTCGAGCCAATTCAGGAGGAATCCTAACCTAAGCAATAGGCAGGTAAACTACAATAGAAATATAAGCCCAAAAACTGATCCTGCGGGATACGTAGAAACAAATACTAATATTAATAATAACCCTGCGGGATATCCAAAAACAAATAATGAAACAGAAAATTTTCAAATACCAGCCTCGGATTGCCTTTTGTTCGGATAGAAAAAGCAGGCAGGATATTAAGAATGCTAATCGACACAGGAGCGACGAATAGTATATTAAACGAGAAAGACGCTCCTCAAAATCTAATTAAAATACGAACAGAACCATTAAAAATTAATACCGTAGGAAACCCAATCTTAGTTGAAAAAGAAAAATTAATTTGGAAAGTTACTGAAGACTGTTTATTTCAGTTAATGACTTTCAGTCAGAGCTTTAACGGCATCATTGGCAACAACATTCTTATACCAAACAATGGAAAAATTGACTATGCAACTAAGATATTAGAACTAAACGGAACTAAAATACCAATCTTTTTTGATGAAACAGATGAACGTGATTATTCCATGGAGATAAATCACTTAAATGGCTTAACGCCTCACGACACTATTTTCGACGAATTTGAAAAGAAAAATATAGACCACATGAATTCAGAAGAGAAAAAAATTCTATTTCAAACTTTAAACGAATATTCAAACGTATTCTTCCACAAAGGCGATGATCTCTCTTTTACATCACACGTTAAGCATAAGATACCAGTACAGGATAATTCTCCTATTTTTACTAGAATCTATAGATATCCCGAAGTACACAAAAATGAAGTAAACAACCAGATTCAAGATTTATTGGATCAAGGTATCATTAAACATTCAACTTCTCCCTATAATGCTCCGATTTGGGTTGTACCTAAGAAAACAGATAAGATGGGAAATAAAGAATGGAGAATAGTAATAGACTATAGAAAACAAAACAAGATAACAAAAGAAGATATATTCCCGATCCCACTCATAGATGATATTTTAGATAAAATGGGACGAGCAAACTATTTTCCACACTAGACCTTACGAAAGGTTTTTACCAAATTGAAATTGATCCCGAAGACCGAGAAAAAACAGCCTTCAGTACTTTATCAGGTCATTACGAATGGATGCGTATGCCATTCGGTTTAAAAAATGCACCCGCAACATTTCAGCGGATGATGAATGAAGTCTTAGGCGATAACATTGGCAAAATATGCTACGTATACCTAGACGACATTATTATTTTCTCAGCTTCCCTTCAAGAGCATACACACCACTTAAAACTAATATTTGAAAGATTACGAAAAGTTAATCTTAAAGTTTCACTAAACAAATGCAATTTTCTTAAAAAAGAAAGTGAATTTTTAGGTCATATAGTCACACCAGAAGGCATAAAACCAAACCCATCTAAAATTCAAACAATTAAAGATTTTCCCCTTCCAACTACGATTAAAGAAATACAATCATTTTTAGGTCTTACCGGTTACTATCGCAAGTTCATAGAAGACTATGCAAAGATAATAAAACCTATGACCTTGTACCTGAAGAAAGATTCTAAAATTGATTTAAAAAATGAAAAATACATTGGCGCGTTCAATAATTTAAAAAAAACTTTGCAAGATACATTGATAAACAGACACCCAGATTTTACAAAAGAATTCACACTGACAACCGATGCTAGCAACTTCGCTATCGGTGCAGTCCTAAGTCAATCCCACGGACCATTATCTTTTGCTTCACGCACTTTGAATAAACATGAGTGTAATTACTCAACCATAGAGAAGGAACTTTTAGCTATCGTTTGGGCCACCAAACAGTTTAGACATTACCTTTACGGTAGAAAATTCAAAATATTAACAGACCATAGGCCTCTAGTTTGGCTCCAAAACTTAAAAGAACCTAATTCAAAATTACAACGATGGAAGATTAAACTCGAAGAATACGACTTCGATATCGAATACATCCAAGGCAAGGAAAATAAAGTAGCTGATGCTTTGTCAAGAATTAAAACTGAACAGATAAACGCATTTGAAGAAGATCTCGTGAGTACCCAGCATAGCAATGAATCAGACAGTTCAAATCTTATCCCAATAACAGATAAACCCCTCAATATGTTTGAACGCCAAATAATTGTTAAAACAACAAGGGTAGATTCCCGAGAAATAACATTCCCATACGTAGGAAAAAAACAAATAGTAATTACAAAAAAGAATTTTACCTCTAAAGACTTTGAACAAATAATTTTAGAATGCGACATAGGAAAACCTAACCCAATATTTTTTGATAATGATGACTTACCACTAAATAGATACGAACCAAACGATGAGTTATTTCTAAAATTCCAAGAATACTGGAAGCAACACCATTACAAACAAAAACTATACAGAACCATGTCCAACTTAACGAACTTACATTCCCCAGAAACTGAAGAAATAATTAATAACACTCACAAAAAATACAATCACATCGGTATAGAAAAGACGTACTTAGAAATCATTAGAACCTATTATACACCAAATCTTAGAGAAAAAATAAATAAAATAATCAATAATTGTGAAACTTGCAATCTTAAAATAGAAAGAAATCCACTAAAACTCCCATATGAAAAAACTCCAACACCAACAGGCCCCCACATACATTATCACATGGACATTTGGCCCATTCCTAGAAATGGAAACTACCTAACATGCATTGATAAATTCTCTAAATTTATCGCATTAGAAAGACTAGAAACAAAAACCCAAGCTGACGTATTAACAGCAATGACAAAGATATTCATTTGCTTAGGTTATCCAAAAGTCTTAACGACCGATAACGATAGATCTTTTCTTTCATATACAATACAACAATATCTCAAAGATAACGATATAATGAATCATATAACCACGCCTTATCGCCACACAGGCAACTCAGACATAGAACGTCTACATTCCACTCTAAACGAGCACATTCGACTTTTTGAAAAACAAAAACCAAATTTAGTCGATAATGTAACACGTACCATAGAGGTTTATAATAACACTATTCATTTGACTACACGGGAAAAACCAAGTGATATACATTTTGGTACAACAGACAATAAAATGTATTTGAAAGAATTGAAAGTACTAAAGAAAAAGTTTTAAATAAAATTAATAAAAACAGAAAAGATACGGAGATAGATCCTAATTTTACAAAAATAAATAATCCAGAACGATACGACAAGTTGAAGACAAAACACAAAAAGGTGAAAGTGTTAGAAATTAATAAAAACAAAATAACAATACGACCAAATAGAGACCCTCAAAAATTACACAAAGATCAATTTAGAAAAAGAAAGAAACAGTTTAAAAATGATTCCATTAAAATTGATAATAGCAGTATTTCTATGGCTGTCAACGTTGACTCATAGTCAAGAGATACAAATGTATGAAATTACACGAGAATTTGCGATTATAAAAAGTGAATCAATTAATTTGATAGAGGATTACAAGACAATAGTGCACGTTATAAATTTAACCAAATACGAGCAAGCAATATCTTAACTTAAAGAACAGTATAGGCTCATTCCAAACAAACGATATAAACAAATTAGTGAAATCACAAAATTAGAAACTAAAATTCAAACATTAATACCCCATAAAATAGTTAAAAGAGGAGTTATAAATCTAATTGGATCAGGCATGAAGTTTCTTTTTGGGACAATGGACGATGAAGATCACCAGAATATAGAAAATAGACTGAAAGCCTATGAGGAAAACAATGAAGAAATAATAAAAAATAACAACCAACAGATAAAGATTAACGACCATTTCAATGAACAATTTGAAAGACTAATAGATACAGTAAACAGAGGGACAACTTTAATCAACGAACTAAAGAACCAAAGAAGCGATGTAAATGACCTTAGAACGGAAATAGAATTTTTTAATCAGATTAATGAAGTAAAATATGCTTTAGAAAAAATAGAGGATATTATTTTAACAAGTAGAACAGGTATGCTAACTCAGGACATTTTAACTCTTGAAGAAATTCAAGAAAATAACATAACGTTCGATAAATTACAACACCTAAAGATAAAATTAGCAGTTTACAAAGTTAATATCTTAATAATAATTTCTATTCCCCAATTCACAATTGAACGCTATAACAAATATTATATCCAAAATTTTCCTGTTAATAATAAAACTTTGAACTTAATCACAAACATAATTTTAGAGAAAAATAATAAAACATATTTCCCAGAAAATGAAGTAGAAAAATTAGAACTAATAAAAGACGAATGTATTAACGATTTAATATTTCAAAAACCACTTAAAGATTGTAAAAGAATTAATTTTAACCACACAGAAATAAAAGAAGAAGGAGAATTTATCGTAATAAAGAATATTGAACAAACTCCTATTAAACAAAACTGTAATGACTTAAACTACACTATTAAAGGAAATTATCTGATTAAATTAAGAAATTGTAAACTTCAAGTAAAGAATAAAAAATTTAACCGAAAAGAATATCTTGGAGACTTAATAGTCCCAATATTAGATTACAAATTTGCAACAGACAATAAAGATATTGATTTAATTGAATATAAATTTGTACAAAATATAAAAGAGCTAAGCAATATAGAATCTAGGCACAAAACAATAAGCTATAGTTTAACATTGGTATCAATAGTTTTAATCTTAGTAATAGTAATATTCATTTGCTTAAAAAGAAAAAATAACAGCCTCAGTACCAATAATACCGTGAATCTACCATCCGTGGAGTTTCATCAGATGGACGATTCAAAGGGGGGAGGAGTTATATACGCTCCGAAATGCACTCCAGCAACAGAGGCAAATCTTCAACATGATAAGAATGACATCATGTTCAACAAGCCAAAATAAAAGATAACACAGCACATGCAGCTGTAACAATAAAGATAACACAGCACATGCAGCTGTAACAATAAAGACAACACAGCACATGCAGCTGTAACAATAAAGATAACGAAACTGTAGATATAAATAGCACCTAGATAAAATATTGTTAGTCAGAATTAAGAAAGTCTTCAGTCTACGAGGTACTCTCGTTACAAGACTAAATAAATAAGTTTTGAGAAAATAAAAACTCTTAGTTTCATTAAAAACAAAACTTATATATATAATATATATATATATATATAAGATTTTTATATTATTTTTATATTATTTATATTATATATATATATATATATATCTTTTGGGGTGTGATTCTTGGTCATATTGTAAGAAAAAAATTGTTTTACAGTTAAGTCCGTTTCTCAACTTTGACACCACTTTTGGACAATTTAAAAAAAGGCTAACATTGGTGTACCCTGACCTGTGTTAAATTCGATATCTCTGTCAATACTGATGAAAGAGACCTAATCTTAGACTTAATTTTTTTTAAGAAATAACATCCTTAAAGACATTATTTTAGTTGATCTTCCTTAGGTTAAGGGTTGCCAGATTTTCAGTTCTAAGTGGTGTTAAAATTTTCTTCACAAAACAAAGCTTTGATTTTGAGGTAATTTTTTTGCAGAAAATGCCTTGTAAACATAGAGTTTCTTTATTCTTTACAGATGAACAAAACAATAATAAGGAAAAACTTAGCTTTAAGTTCACTCAAAAACCCATACATTTTATGATATTTGAAAATATACAAAATTTGTAAAATTAAAAAAAAAAAATTTAAAAAATTTAGCTTTGAGGTTTGTTTAAATAAAACAATAATATGGACACTTTAAGTAGTTTTTCTATTTATTTTATACAAATACAATCATAACAAGTGCTCAAAGTGCCCTCCGTCGTTTTGAATGCATGCCAGAGCCCATTTTTGGATTTCATTGTGAATGTTTGCTTTAAATAGGGGGCATGAATGGTCAATAGGTAAATAAGTCGTATAAAAGAATAAGTAATAAATTTGTTCATCAGTATATCATAAAAATGTCATGATTGCAGTTTTATCAGAGAGTTTTTTGAAATGCCTTCATTTCCAAAAGAGGAATACGCAGACATTTTTTTCTTATGTGAGTTTTGCAATGAAAGTTCAAGAAGAGCACAACGAAGATACTACGAACTTTATTCTATCGTAAAATCTGGCAACCCTAAGCCTATAGGAGCTCAATTTAAATACAGTTTCAAAGATTACAAGACTACAAGTAAGACTAGAGTTATCGAGAGCAAACACCTACAATGAAATTCAAAAAAGGGCCCTGATATGCATTCAAAACGAAGGAGGGCACTTTGAGAACTTGTTATGATTGTTGTACGGAAATGTACTGAAAACCACATAAATAAACATTAAAATAAACAGAGCAAATACAGTCCACAAAATACTATGTCAAATTAGATTGTAGACAAAAACATAGAATTCTATATACTAAAATTAATGAGGTTATTGTACACAAAGTCATATGACTAATTCTTGAAACAAATCGAAATACAAAGTCAAAGTGGTTACAAAGTGAATTTTGCGTTTTAATTATTCTAGAATACTTTACTTTACAGAAAATTTCTAGGTTTAATATTTCGAACATAGATAATTACAATTGTATTTGTATAAAATACGTAAAAAGCTACTAAATGTGCCCATATTATTGTTTTATTCAAACAATCCCCAAAGCTAAAAATTGTTTCTATTTTTTTTTTTTTATTCTATCCGTTTTGTATTTTTTCAAATATCATAAAATGTATGGGTTTTTGAGTGAACTTAATGCTAATTTTTTCTTTATTATTGATTTGTACATCTGTTAGAAATAAAGAAACTTTATGTTTACAAGGCATTTTCTGCAAAAAATGACCTCAAAATCAAAACTTTGTTTTGGGAAGAAAATTTGAACACCACTTAAAAATAAAAATCTGGCAATTTTAAGTCTATAGGAGCTCAAATCAAAAACCGTCTTAAAGATTGTTATTTTTACAAAAAATTAAATCTAAGACTAGGTCTATCATCAGTATTGACAGAGATATCGAATTTTACACAGGTCAGGGTACACCAAAGTTAGCCTTTTTTTAAACTGGCAAAAAGTGGTGTCAAAGTTGAGAAACGGACCTTACTGCTTAACAATTTTTTTCTTAGAATATGACCAAGAATCATACCCCAAAAGATAATACACGAATTACCGCACACTCAGTATAAGTCGGTTGACTTTTGTGATCTCGGGATGTTCCGTCCAGGTTGTCGCTGGCGTTCCTCTGCATAGGGAATTGGAAGGGTGTGGCATTAGCCACGGAAATATGCTGACTTAGGGTCAGCGTAGAAGTTGGTGGCTTCGTCGTTGGCTGGTAATATTTCTTCGTTCAAAGTGTTCATCACGCTTTGGTATCTAGGCTCGGGGTGTTGGTCCTCACTGGTCATCTTTCTCACCAAATGATTCGAGTTGTTGTTGATATCTGCAGCCATTTTCCTTATTGTCAATAGCACGTATTGATCTAGGGGCATCACTTTGGGTTTCTCGTACACAAGCTGGTTGCTGTTGTGTCTTTGGCGCTGGTGGTTTAAAGTGAGGCACAGTCTCAGAATTTTCCTTTCGCTGTCTTGGAGATGGCAAACCAGACTGGGCTGCGTAGTTGATGACGGGCCTCAGCAGTTGCTTGTACATCAGAAGTTTCGTTGACTGACTTAGTCCTGTTTTTCTTTTCATCAAAGGATAAATTCGGTGCAAAGCGAAGTTGGCCTTCTTCAGTTCAGTGCGTGAGTGCGGGTTAAATCTAAGCACCTCGTTAAAGTTGATACCTAAATACTTTGCGTTCAGTTGGGCAGTCAGTCTGGTACTTTCGGTATACCCGAAACGTTGCTCTCCGACAACGGGAAACAGCTCATAAGTAAGGACTTTTCAAAACTTTTAATCTCATATGGAAGTAGGCACGTATTTGCCACAGACGCATGACAGCGAAAGAGTTAACCGCTCAATCCTTACTGCTGTTCATTCATACATCGCCAAAGAACCTAGTCAATGCAACTGGAATAGACATATTTCGTCCATAGCAAGTGCGTAACGAACAACCACCCATGCCGCTATAGGAATGTCCCCCAATGAAGCCCTCTTCGGGCAGTCGAAAGTGGAACATGGGAACGAAAGTGAGCTGGGGTAGAGGGTTTAAGTCACTATGACAAATTAAACATAAAGGACGAGAATTAAGAATTGCTTCTAAGGAATAAAAAGATTAATATAATTTTCAACAGTTAAAAAAAAACCACTCATTATATTTCCATCGTCAGTGAGACGGAAGCATTGCTTCTGAAATGTGCATTTGATTAAATTTAATAAGTGTTTTTAACTGTTGAAAATTATTTTCATCTTTTTATTCATTAGATTGAAAACACGTGGAATATCTCTACTACAAAACTCATCAATTGTTTTTATTTGATTTAAAAATGTACATAATTCTTCATAGAAAAAAAATGGAATCACCGGCGCAAATGAAGTTTCACTGACTTAAGGCCTGCCTAACACAATCCACCAAAATGTGGGGCAGACGGAGGAATGAAATGCCACGTGATTCCATCCCTGGCCAGAACGTTAGTGATGACATCATTGTGAGCTTGTGCCATAACTAGATAATGCATCTCGTTAAGACACCGGCGAGCTCCTTGAAAGTTTGTCCCGTTGTCGCTGTAGACGTTCGAACATTTACCCCGACGAGAGATGAATCGACGAAATGCTGCAATGTAAGGTCACTCACTAGCTCCAAGTGTATTGCCTTCGTACTCATACATACAAACAATGCTATGTATGCTTTCGATAGTTTAGCTTTTCGGCAGCAAGATAAACGTATTGTTAATGGGCCAGCATAATCTATTCCTGTATTTGTGAATGGACGATTTGGTTGGATTCGACAAGATGGGAGATCACCCATTTCCCATTATCTGTTGGCTGGTTTACTTCCTCTGCATAAAACATTTGTGACATTGATGGATGATTTTTCGAATAAGATTCCTACTGCCCATTGTCCAAAATTGCTACCGTGCAAAATCGAAGGTTTCAGATACTCCAGCATGCATGTATCGGGTATGTATGTCTGAAATAATGAGACTAGAAACTGGATTATATTTTGGTACGATAATAGGATGTTAAATATTAAATGAAACAGATGCGGATTTTATTCGTCCCCCAACGCGAAGCAATCCTTCATCATCGAGAAAGGCTGATATCGTAGCAGTTAAGAGTTTGAAGGCAGCTGACGTGTTGTTCTCAAATTTTGAAGGTCATCTGGATATGCGTTCCATTGAATAAATTTCAAAATAGCTATTTTCGCGTTGTTTAATATTTGAAATAAATCACATAACATAAGCAGTAGCTCTCAGTAAACGAAACCACGAAGAGAATTTTTTAATGAGGTCGTCTAAGACATGATTATCTAACGCTATGACCAATGCATGCCTTAAAACTGATCTCTCTTCCAGCAATTCATTGTTGAATAGCTTTGCAGAAAATTCAGATTTGGGCCACTGCACTTCAGGTTCTGCAAGCCAGGTTGGACCATTCCACCAAATCGAGTGCTAAAAAGAACCGATGGTAAAACACCTCTGGACACACAATCAGCAGGGTTCGATTCCGATAGAACATAGTGCCAACAGCTCCTTGGTAAAACTTCTAAAATTGCTGCGGTGCGGTTCGCGACGAAGGTTGTCCAGCGACGAGGAGGTGAAGAAAGCCAATGTAACACTATTTCTGAGTCACACCAAGCGATTGTTTGATTAACCTTAAATTTTTTTAAAGATGATTTAACAAAAGTTATTTACCGTGATAATAAAAGGGCACCGCAAAGCTCGAGACACAGAATAGAGACAGGTTTAACAGGAGCTACTTTAGTTTTTGCGGCGACGATTCTGGTTTTGGTTTGTAGATTAGAATCCTTTTGAAACCTACGTTTCATCGAATGTAATCGCGACATCCTTCAGAGTCCCAACAAAACTTGGGTAAGGTGTTTTAAATGGTAGAGACACAATTTTTTTTCGATCCACAGATCGCGAGAAATTTTGCCGGAAATGGTTTTCAGCTGGATCATTGAAGGTATCTAAAGGCGAACGAAAATTGACCTCTTCTAGGTCCCAGAACCGTTACAAGAGAACATCTACATCAACCGAAGTTTGAAAACTCGATACGCGATAGTTTTGGTTATCTACATCCAATAATTTTCCAGAAATCACCCAACCAAAGAATGTATTTTGAGCAAATGGCTTCCCTGATGGTCCAACAACCGTCTCTGATTCTAAAACTGACCAAACTTTATCTGATCCAAAAATAATATCGGCAGGGCCTTTTGTGTTAAAATAAGGATTTGCTATGTCTAGATTTCTGATACACTTAACATTAATTTACTGAGCACGAAAACATAAACTGATTTTTGAGAATCTGATAAACGAGAAAGAAAGTTTATCGACAGACATCCCTTTGCATAGCCAGCATCAGGTGAAGATAGTCCCATAACTGGAATTCTGGCATGAGTTCGTGGTAAACCAAGCTTTTGAGTGAATGATTCAGTAATAAACGAATCCCATTTGTTTTTAATTTTAGCAAGAATTTTTGGCAGAATAGTCTGCACACGAAGGCCTAACTTCATCGAATGGTTGCTAACTAAAGGAGCAACCGTAATAAGATTCAATGATGAATTTAAAGATGTTGAAGAGCAACCAGCTGATGCCGAATTTGTACCGTCATCTTGATGTACAAGTTGATGATGACGGGCTTTGCAAACGCGACAACAAAACGACAACGACCGACATCTATTTGATGAATGACCTGATCGCAGGCAACAGAAATAAACCGAGCTATTTTTTGTAAAAAAGTCTACGAGACGGAATTTCTAATCCTACAAACTTAGAGCACTGATATAATTGATGAGAGTCTTTGCACATTGGACATTGTGATTTCACATTCGCAGATTCAGACACTGGAGCTCGAATAGTACCCGATTGTTTTCCATGCGATGTGTTTGAACGATTGAGAGTTTCACAGGCTTCCAGCGCATCACAACGTCTTTCAAGAGTTCTATGAGTTCGTTAATTGACGCATCTTCACGAGAACCGATTTCTTCTGACCTCGCCTGCTTTGTACCGTTGTCTAGCTTCCCGAATAAAATATATATAAGCCACGGGTCACGACCTGTTTTATTTAACGCATTCAACCCTCGGACCACTTCGTATGCCACGTCTGTTACCTTACGTAGATTATGAGCATTTGAATTGTCTACCGACGGAAGTGATAAAAACATTTGAACATAGGATTGGACAATCAAATTGACCCGATCAAAATGTCTTTCAAGTCTATCCCATGCCTCAGTATAATTAGCATCCGAAATTTTTATATGCTGAATGAGATCAGCCGCTGTTCCACCCAACACCGATTTCAAATAGTGGAAGTTTTGAGTTGACGACAGATATGATTTTGTATCCACGGAACCCAAAAATAAATCACGAAAAGATGGCCAGTCCTTGTAATCACCAACAAATTTAGGGATTGTGATCGGAGGTTATTAAATTTTTCCTAATCTTTAGCAGAAGAGTCTAGTGCTTTCAAAATGTCACCTTGTTGAGAAACCACGTGTTCTAACCTCATGGTTTGGTTATTAGTCTCTGAATTTTCAGCCGACTGTCTTTCAAGAATTGCTTTTTTAAGCCCCGCGTGGGCTTCGAAGTATTTTGCTTCATAATTCCCGAAATGATAATAAAATATTTGAAGTTCTTCTTCATCCTCTACGTGTTGGTGGCACTCATAATAGAACGATGAAAATTCACTCCATGCTTCCACAACCCTATCTAGCCGAATTTCGCGACTCAAAATTAGGTCGCAAAGCCATTTTCGGTGGGTTGCGAGCACATACTGACGTTCTAAAAAAAAATCTTATAATTTGAAGAAAAAAAATTTGTATATATACTCATATTTAGGTATAAAATACATGTTATGCTGGCATATGTGTTGTGTCGCAATCGCTTGTGTGTATTTTATAAGAAAGCGAACACATTTGTCTAATATAATAAACAGAAAATCAGTTGCAACACAACATAACACAGAACACCACAGCAAACAAATGTGTTTCTTGTTTTAAGTATAATAATCACCCTTATTGGGATAGGCGTTTCACAAAAACGCTTAAAAAATTACAGAGCTTCAGCCGCGATAATTTTTGTTTTCATAAAAACATAAGTTCAGCCCTCTTATCTGTTCCTCATTGCTGTTATGTTAAATTCCATAATGAGTATTACTTAGCTCTCCTGCCGCTTATATCTCCGAGCACTGTTAAGTGCACGATTTGTTGACGTAAAACAATGTTTGATCAAAGTTAGACTTACATTTATTTTCAAACGTATACCCTTCTATAGTACTACATTCAACCAATGTTTCTATTTTTAAATTTTTGTTCAATTTCTCTGTTTACCACTCACTTGAACTTAAGTGAACTTTAGTTCTCAAATTCTCACTTGCATAGACCGAACCTCTGGTTCAATCCATTGAAGTGCAATATGATTCCATAGTACAATCGTTGAGTGGGTCATAGACAGAGTTACTATATCATTCTATTTTCTTCTTTTGTTTTTCTTTCTTCGAATCACTATGTGCATGTTCATTCATAACGATTTTGTCATTATGTGTCTTAGCATGCACAAGTGGGTTCGAATTATCAGATGTGAATTAATGGATACACAACATTGCTCTTACCATTCCCTCAAAAGTTATTTTATTTAAACGGCAATTATGGCACCTAGAGGTAAGTCATTTTATTGGTGTTATATTAAAACTCCATTCGAAATAATGGTCAGTTGATCACTCACCGTCATCGCGAGAGAACGTGCACACAGCGGACTGAAAAGAGAAACCCAAAGACCCCGAACAAAAAAGGGACACTCCCGGACTACCTGCCAGGTATCTGAACTAGAAGAAGGACCGAACTGTTAATTATTTTTTTTAGGAAATATAATAAAAACTATTCCTTAAATATTTTTTTTTTTTTCAGAAAAGAATTGACCTTTTTAGGAAAAATTTAATCTTTGCAGGATTAACGCTATCATTTATATTTTTCCCAGGAAATTTTAAAAATTAATAATTACTTTCAGAAAAAATGGAGAAACTGACACCAGAAACGGCATTCACCGCCTTAGCAACTCTGCTGAAGCGGATGCAAGCCGACCTGGGGCCAGAGCACCTGCAGCAGATACAGCTCGACGGACCGAAGCCAATGGAGGAAATCATTGTAAACGAAGGAAAGGAAGAAGATCTTATCTGCCTGACTGTCGACGAGGCAGATAAATCTGATAAATCCGAAGAGGACGACCAGTTCACCCAGGTAACTGGAAAGAAACAGTCAAAGAAGAACACCGCAAAAAAGAAGAACCAAGAGCCGCCATCATCAATCGGGCCGGTAGACACAACTTCACCTACCCCAATCACCGCAACAGCACCAGCAGTGGCACCAGCAGTAGCATCAATAGTACAGCCGTCACAACCAACAACATCAAAAAAAGGCACAATCAACCTCCACAAAAATAGGAGCACCAAAAACAAGCGAGCCAGCCAAGGGTTCCGGAATGCCGCCAATTTTCTGTTTCTCAGGAAACATTGCAGAAATAAGCCGGTTCTGTAAAGGGAACAAATTGGCGGTCACGTTCAAAAACCGCAACACGAAGACAACAATCATCAATGCCGGAAACCGCCAATCATTCGAAGGAATTAAAAAATTTCTAAAGGAGAGGAAAATCCAGTTTAATTCCTTCACACCGAGGGAGGATTGGAAGAACCTGCCTCTGCTCAAAGGCATCCACCACTCTAACGCTGCCATTGAAGTCGAAGACGAGCTCAGGATAGAGGGCCTCCCAATCTTCAAGGTCACCGAGTTCAAGGCCAAGAAGGCACAAGGAAAGTCCTACAACAACTTCGTCGTTTAACTCGACAAGACCTGCCACCTTAGCGAGGTCTACACAAGGACACTTGTTATGAACCAATAGTTCAGTGGGAAAGACTGAAGTCCAACGATATCGTGCAATGCAGGAATTATCAACGATTTGGACATGTTGCCACCAACTGTGGCCGTCAGTTCGTGCAAGGAGGTGCATGAGCCAGGTCTGTGCAAGCGGACTACTAACACAGGACTAGATTTGTGGTGTGCCAACTGGCAAAAGGAAGGACATCCGGCAAGTTTCAAGGGGTGCCCAACCCTTTAGGCCAAGACGCGCACATCAAGGGGTTATGACTATTGTATAATGTTATTAAACACAGTGCGAGCATTTAGGAAAATAGGAGAGGATTTGAAAGGAGACACCGATGCACGTTGCTTTTGAATCTTTGTAAATCGTAATGCAGGGGAAACACAGAGCCAGGTAAAGCATTCCACATTCGGGTGGTGCGACTAAAATAAAAATCTCTATACTTGACTGTACGCCCGAAGTTGGGCTCAAGGCAGAACTGATGAGCATTCCTAGCGAGGCGGGTGTTGCGGCTAAATTGTTTCAAGGGAGGAATGCAGCTGGCTATTTCACTAGAGCACTGTTTGTGGAAAAAGCGATAAAAGAGAGAGAGACAGGTAACGTTTCGACGATGTCCAAGAGAATCAATCGATTCTACGATGGAACTATCACCTATCAATCTTAACGCTCTATTTTGTACCCTATCAAGTAGGCGCAAAGATGTTTGAGAAGCACCTGACCAGATATGAGAGTTATACTCCAGTTTTGGGCGGATGAAGGCCTTATAAATTGTAGCCAGATCAGAAGGGGTGAAGAACTTCCTGCATCGTCTCAAAAAACCTAAGCATTTAGCAGCGTTTTTGGCGACTTCAAATATGTGGTCGTTCCAACGAAGATCATCGTTTACACACATACCAAGTACTGACAGCTTTTCGGTTTCTACGATGCAGGTACCATTCATGGATAATGGCAATGGGGGAATGTTAAGCTTCAACGACAAGAGACAGCATTGAGTTTTCGAAGCATTGAATTCTACTAGGTTCATAAGACCCCATGTAACAATGCTGTCAAGGTCAGAATTCAATGAGCTTATCATACACAACCGTTCCAGTTCCACATCCGAAGAGCAGGGACGTGAATTTGGAAACGAATATGAAAAGCTGAGGGTCGAGTCGTTAGCAAAACAGTTAGCGGATTAGAAGTTTCAGACAAGAGATCATTAATGAAAATGAGGAAGAGAGTCGGAGACAAAACGGAGCCCTGGGGCACACCAGCATTTATAAAATGGGTATCAGACTTGAAGCCATCCAACACAACTTGTATTGAACGGTCGGAAAGGTTATTTCTAATCCAACGAAGAAGAGACTCATCGATACCAAAAGCACGCATTTTCGATAAAAGAGCCTGATGCCAAACTCTATCAAATGCTTTAGAAATATCAAGCGCAATAATCTTACTTTCTCCAAAACAATGTAAAGATTGGTTCCACTTTTCGGTGAGATAAGCCATCAAATCACCAGTGGACCGTTTGCTACGAAAGCCGTACTGACGGTCATTAAGAAGCTTTCGTTCTTCAAGATATTTCATAAGTTGACGGTTTATCAACGTTTCCACGACCTTGGAAAGAAGGGACGTTAGTGCAATTTGACGGTAATTGGAAGGGGAGGAAGATTCACTTTTTTTAGGGACGGGCTGGACAAATGCAGTTTTCCATCTGCTCGGAAAAATCCCAGCAGAATAGGAAAGATGGAAAAGTTTACGCAGTGGTTTTGCCAGCGTAGAAGAACACCTCTTCAGAATAACGGCGGGGATACCGTCTGGAAAAGCGGATTTATGTATATTGAGATCTTTGAGGACTCTCGCAACCGAGCGAGTTCGAAAAAAAATCTGCTTCATCAAAGAATTTGCAGACTCGAGCTCAGGCGGAGCCAATTTGCTATGCGGAAGTGTCGAGTTGGCAGCAAACTGAGCTGCTAGCAAATTGGCTTTGTCGATGGAACTGACATACGGAGAGTCATTGAAGACGAGCGTTGGGATTGGGACCGATGACGTGGTCGAATTCTTAATGTTCTTAACAAAAGACCAAAAGTTTTTACTTCTTTTTGGACACAATAGTATTTTTTGCCTTACTTTTTGGTCATGTAAAAACTTAGCCCTTTGTATTTGAGCATTACAAATATTTCTAGCTCGTTTGAACAAATTTCGGTTTTCTACTGTAGGGTTATCTTTAAATTATCGAAAACTACTTTCTCTATCCCTAATCGCTTCCTTACAGCTAGAGTCAAACCACGAATTCTCTTTTTGGGGATGATATTTTTTGTTCTGTGAGGAACAAAATACTCATGCCGTTGAGAATTACGTTAGATATAATATCAGCTGATGCATCAACGTTTCCGTCGACAAAGCACAATGCCCAGATAAAATTTCGAAAGAAATTATTCAGGCCGTCCCAATTGGCTTTCTCGTATTGCCACACTGTTCTTTTAGGGACTTTATCTTTTTTTACCATGACGCAGAACGAAAATTTTACCGATATGACACAATGGTCCGATTTGCCTAAAGGAGATGATACTAAAACCCTGTATTTTTCGGGATGAGAAGTGAGAAATAAGTCAAGAGTGTTGGCCGCATGGCCTTCTATATCTGGAACCCGAGTGGGCTCATCAACAAGTTGAGTTAATTCGTTAAACTCGGCGAAGATCTCAACATATTTTCCTTCGGGTGTTGTCTGGCCAGAATGTCGAAGCCAATCTGAATTGTGTACATTGAAATCGCCAGCAATTGCGATTTCAGTGTGACGATAAAGGGAAACAATTCTTACTATGGAGTCAGATAGCGCATCAAACTCGTTAGAGGTTGAATTGCTATCTAAATTGGGGCTTCTATAAATAAAAAAATAATGAATGATTTGCTTACGGACGGTGAATTTTAACCACATGAAATTAAAGTTCGTATTAGAAAATAGGCCGTATTGTGGTAGAAGTTGGTAAGGGGCCGTCCATAAAATACGTCGCACTAAGATTAGCTGTTTTCGAACCCCCCCCCCTCCCCCCGTGTCACACTGTGTTACACTTTCTGTGACCCCCTATGAATATTACGTCACAAAATCGTACACCCCCCCCCCCCCTGCGCATGATGAAATTTAATTGATAGTGCAGTTGCAAGTTTAAATTTTTTTTATAATAAATTAACAAAGCGCTAGAGTCGCGCCAAAGAGCTAGCGCTCATGTTAAAATATTGAGTGACAATTTATTGTATTAAAAATATATGCATTTAAATGTCTGTAGGTATGTTTTCTAATACGAAATGAATTACTTTTATCATGACAACGATTTAAAAAAAGCTAGTCGAAAGAAATACTGTAGTAAAATTTTTTGATGAACGGCGAACGCTACGTTGCGGTAAACCCCCCCCTCCCCCCTTGTCACATCTTGTCACACTCAGCGGGACCCCTCCCTCCCCCCTGTATGCGAACGTATTTTATGGACGGCCCCTAAGCAATATCATGTCTAACATATACGGCGAGGCCATGGGAGGAAAAGAATAGCTATAATCTATTATAGCTATAATAGCTAAGCTATATCCAGGCAGGTTGAATTCTGAGGGATCAGAACCAACACCCACCTGTGTTTCACTTAGTGCCAAAACAGCTGGCCTGCATTTTGCAGTGTGAGCGTACACAGCAAAGAAATTCGATCTTAGCCCCCGAGTGTTGCTTAAATCGACCCGAAATCTACCCGACATTACAATTCACAAAAACACATAAAACAAAATATCAAAAAAAAATATCAAGTTGACTGAAAGGAACGAGAAAGTCACAGAGAAGAAGGCCCAGCAGGTATTCGCCGCAAAATCTATCTCCATGGCAACCCGCCCAACCGTCAGCAACGCCTCAATGTTCAGAAGCGGACCTTCACCCAAGTCAGCCACATCCACAAAGCAACAACCAACTGCAGCCAAAACTTCAAAGACAACACCAGCCAGGCCCACCAGACCGACACCAACCTCACCTATCAACCTCAATTACGAGGCACAGCGGATGTTTGGGTGCGATCTTGTTACCCTGATACTAAAAAAAAAGACGGCAATACCTACCAGCTACGATAGCATGAGTGAAGGAGATGAGTCCGCGACCTTAGCCACCTTCATATTCCAAATATGCAACTAAAGAGGCTCCACATCATGACGTACAACGTAAATTCGTTGTACAGCCTGGAAAAGAGGACGTCATTCAACATGTTCATGAAGAACCATAACGCGGACATCGCCCTCTTTAGTGAAACAAATGTGACAAGGCGTAACAACATCGACATTATGGGCTACAAAACCTACCGACAGGATTAGTCCGATGAGCACGTGGGAACAGCAATTTATGTTAGGAATAACATAAGTGCCAGCACCAATAACACAGGCCTACTGACCAGCGAAGCAACAGCAATCACCATTCAAATAGGAAACGAATCCCTCATCATTATTGCATTGTATGTCCGCTGCAACTCAACGAGAAGAAACATCCACAGCAATCTCCACATCCTCAACAACGTCATTTCCAAAAGCACGTACGGGCTAATTGGCGGCGATTTTAATGCAAGGCATACCCGTTGGGACGACACGGTGATAAACATAAAAGGCAAGGCGATTACAGACTGGTTGGATACGTTTAGTGCTCAAACCTCACTAACAGTTGTATCCCAACGTAGGCCAACAATCCCAAGGACGCCATCTACACTTGATTTCTTCCTGCCAGGCTTACAAAACTTCACCTGTACCCTCATTCCCAACGGCACGGCCACGAAGCAGTTCAGGTGAACATAAAATTGCACCATCCTCTCTTTCTTGCCATGGAACCGCCGGAACACTTCATAAACTACAAAACACTGGATGCTGCGACGTTGAAAAGAGACGTTGAGGAAGCTTTAGTTCTTCCAGCAAAAAACAGGAACATGTTGAACTCTGAAATTGACCCTGCTGTCGAGTCGTTAGAACAAGCGATTTTTACTCCACTTGACTGCCAAAAGCAACCAAAGAAGAGCATAGACAGCACAGGCAAGTACTACGTAAGAAACTGCAAAGGATACACCAAAAGGAACTCAGCACAACCAATGTCAGCTACTGGACTGTTTGGGGCGAACTTCAACAAGCCAACATAATGTTCCGGAACGCGATCCAGCACTGCAACGACGTCCACTTCCAGAAGAGACTGGAAAACATAAGACCTGAACCAGATGTTTTCAAGAAGTTTAACAAGATAGTTGGCACAAGGAACACAATACCGGAAGTCATCACATCCAACGACGGGGAAGCCATATCAGATCGGGAAAAGGCGGAGGCATTCGCTTAACATTTTGAAGGCAACTTCGTGCGCGCACCATCTAATAACCCTGATTTTCTGGACGAAATCGAGACATCCATCCAACGGACACTGGGGCCCAACACTGATGCAGCAATATTCAGCAACAATAATCCGTCGAGTGACCCAATCAACTGCCTCAACCTGTCCACTCCGGGAGAAATTGCAGAAATTATTTACAGCTCCAAGCCCAAGAAATAAACAGGCCCAGACGATGTCTCAAATTACGTCCTAAAGAGGCTCCCACAGACAGTGATGATCTTTCGGGCTATCATCTTAAGCAACTGCTTTAACAACAGCTACTTTCCCTGCAAGTGGAAAACGGCCAAGATAGTGGCGATCCCGAAAAAGGGCAATCCAAACCTCATCGACAACTACAGGCTCATTTCCCTACTCAACAATCTAAGTAAACTACTGGAGGAGCTAATACTTAGAAAGTTGAAAAAGTTCTGCAGGGATAATAATATCATCCCAAATATGCAGTTCGGCTTCCGGGAAAAGCATTCAAACCTGCATCCGCTGGTGAAAGTACAAAATGACGTCGCCGAAGACCTTATCAGCCGTCGTATCACTTTTCAGCTCCATTAATAAAAATAATTTTTTCTTTTCTCTCCCACAGAAACTTTTTCGTCCAAATTGGAAGCGCAAAGTCCGCCACCAAGAACATCAGAGCAGGAGTCCCTCAGGGATTAAAACTAGGACCATTCCTCTTTAGCATCATGACGTCGGACCAACCAACCCCAAGGGACTGCGAAAACCTGCTTGTCGCCGATGACTCTCTGACGTATAGCACATACATATCACCAGCCATAGCTGCCCGGAGAGTGAAAACTCACATCCACAAACTATATTCTTATTGTAGTCAGTGGGGTATCCCGATCAACGCAGCTTGGTCAGAGCTCGTCTGCTTCAGAAGGACCGGAGGAAAAGGCCGTTGTTCTGCTGATAACTGCAGAGCCACATCCATTACTCTACCTGATGGAACTGGACTGGCTGCCCAAAGAAACGCGAAGTATTTAACTTTAACGAGGTGCTTAGATTCAACCCGCACTCACGCACTGTACTTTAGAAGGCCAACCACGCGTTTCAACGACTGTACCCTTTGCTGAGGCGAAGGACAGGACTAAGTCAGCCAACAAAACTACTGATGTATAAGCAGCTGCTGAGACCCGTCATCAACTACGGAAGCCCAGTTTGGTTCACCATCTCAAAGACCGCGATGAAGGAGCTCCTAATTTTCGAAAAGAAGATTCTGAGACTCTGCACCGGCCTTACTTTCAACCACCAGCGTCAGAGACATAACAGTAACCGAATCTGTATGAGGCAGCCAAGATTACGCCCTTGGACCAATACGTCTTATCGACTGTATTGAGGACGGCTGCAAATATCAGCAACTATCCTAGTCCTCTGGTGAGAAGGATGGCCACTGAAGACCGACACCCTGAGCCAAGATACCTAAGGGTGATGAACACCTTGGACGAAGAAGTAATACCAACCAACGACGAAGCCACCAACTTCTACGCTGACCCTGGGTCAGCATAATTCCGTGGCTGAAGCCACCTCCCACAACCTACCCATAAAGAGGGACACCAGCGACAACCGGGACGGAACATCCCGAGATAACTCAAGTCAACCGACTTTTAATTAAGAATTCTCTTTTTTTTCAGCTATATACCTACTTACTTAGGTGGGCATTACAGTTCGGGGTGAACCTGGGCCTCAACCAACATCCTTCTATAACGACTTCGATTTAGGGCGAGCTCTCTCCAGTTTCACACTCCAAGTCGGTTGAGGTCTTCATCCACTTGATTGCACCACCTAAGACGAGGTCTTCCCCTTCCGCGATTTCCCTGCAATGTGCTTTCGAACACCCGACGAGCCGGAGCGTTTGGGTCCATCCGCTTTACATGGGAAAACCATCGTAGCCTTGTGATGCGTACTCTTCTGGCTATGCCCATGTCGCAGTACAGCTCATACAGCTCGTTGTTGTATCTTCTTCTCCACACATTGCCTTCGCATACGGGACCAAAGATCATTCGGAGAATTTTTCTTTCGAAACGACCAAGGGTTTCCTCATCCACTTTCGATAGGGTCCATGCTTCCGCGCCGTAAGGCAGGACTGGGATGATTAAGGTCTTATACAAGGCAACCTTGGTTTTTCTGGAGAAGGTTTTGTTTCTCAATTGCCTTCTTAGCCCAAAGAAGCAACGGTTGGCAAGAGTTATTCTCCGTTTGATCTCCGCACTGATGTTGTTGTCCGTGTCTACAGCGGATCCTAGGCAGACGAAATCCTGTACTACCTCGAATTTATGTCTGTCTATTGTGACGTTTTGTCCAATTCGTCGATGTTCTGTGTCCTTGTTTGATGACAGCATATACTTCGTTTTGCTCTCATTAACCAAAAAACCCATTTTTGCCGCTTCTGTTTCAATACTCGCAAAAGCACCTATGACCTCACGCTTTTTTCTTCCCATTACGTCAATATCGTCTGCATAGGCGAGTAATTGTACAGACTTTTGAAAGATTGTTACTCTGGTGTTGACGTTTGAGTTTCTTACAATCAGTTTAAGTATGATGCTGAAGAAATTGCATGACAGTTTATCGCCTTGCCTAAAACCTTTTTCGACATCAAAGGTCTCGGTGAGTTCTTTACCGACCTTGACGGAGCAGCGTGAATTCTCCAAAGTCATCCTGCATAGTCGTACGAGTTTTGCAGGGATGCCGAAACTAGACATGGCTCTGTACAGCTCGTCTCTGTAGATACTGTCATACGCGGCCTTGAAATCGATAAAAAGATGGTGAATATCGATATTACGTTCTCGGGTTTTTTCCAAGATCTGTCGTAATGTGAAAATTTGATCTATTGTGGACTTCTCTGGTCTAAAACCACATTGATAAGGACCTATCAAGTTGTTGACGTAGGGTTTCAGACGTTCACATATTACAGCAGACAAGATCTTATAAGCGACGTTAAGGAGGCTTATCCCTCTATTATTGGCGCAATTGTGAGGGTCTCCTTTCCTTAGAATCGGGCATACGATACTGAGGTTCCATTCATTGGGCATGCTTTCTTCATACCATATCATGCAGATCAGCTGGTGCATGCTCCTTACCAACTGATTTCCAGCTGCCTTGAAAAGTTCGGCATCAAGGCCATCGGCACCTGCAGTCTTATTTGATTAAAGTTTGCATATAAGAAGCTTAACTTCTTCTAGGTCGGGAGGACGGCATTCTTGTTCATCGTCCAGGCTGAATGGGGCAATCTGCCTGACAGCGGAATTTGTGTCCTCATCGCCGTTAAGCAGTCTGCAGAAATGATCTTTCCAGATCCTCATTAGTGACTGTGACTCTATAACTATGTTTCCCTGCTGGTCTTTACAGGCTTGAGTTCGGGGTTTGCCACCCTGGCAGGATCTTTTTACCTTTTGGTAAAACTTCCTTATCTCGTTCCTGTCATGGCACCTCTCTATTTCCTCAAACGAGCGCTTTTCATGCTGCTTCTTTTTATTTTTGAGAAGTCGGTGTTCTTCCCTTCTTCTTTCCTTGTAAATCTCGTTGTACTGATCGTAAGCAGCCCTCGTTCGTGTTTGCAAAAGCATTTGTCGTTCTCTTTGCTTGGCTACATTTGCTTGCCTACATTCTTCATCGAACCATGGGTTTCGTTTTGGTGGCCGAGTGAAATCCAGAACCTCAGAGGCAGCGGTTCTGATGGCTCCTTGGCATTGCTGCCACTGGTCTTCAATGCTTAATGCTGGCGGCATGGGATTCAAGGATAATTGGAAGGACACTCGATTGGAAAAGACATTGGCAATCTCTTGCGATTGTAGCTTTCCGACGTCATATCTCTTCACAGCATAAGTTCGTGCTGGTCGTGAACAAGATATCTTCATTCGTACCTTGGCTACAACAAGGTAGTGGTCCGAGTCAAAGTTGGCCCCACGGAAAGTTCGGACTTCTAGCACACTGGAAGAGTGCCTTGCGTCGATCGCAACATGGTGAATTTGGTTGACAGTTAATTGATCTGGGGATCGCCATGTACCTTTATGAATTTTGAGATGCGGGAAGCGTGTACTACTTACAACTAGATTAAGCCATGCAGCAAAATCAATTAGCCTCAGTCCGTTTTCGGAGGTTTTGTCATGGAGGCTATGCTTAACGATTGTATTTCCAAAGATGTCCTCCTTCCCTAGCTTTGCGTTAAAATCGCCAGGAACGATTTTCACGTCGTCTCTAGGGCACTGCTCATACGTTTCTTCGAGTAGCTCGTAGAAACAGTCTTTGGAATCGTCGTTTTTCTCTTCTGTGGGGGCGTGGGTGCATATAAGGCTTATGTCAGCGAATTCAGCCCTGATGCGGATGGTCATTATACGCTCATTGACTGGATTTTGGCTAATCACCTTATCCCTGAGTCTTCCTCTAACGACAAATCCGCACCCGAATAAGCGCTGTTTCTGTTGTCTGTAGCAGTCGCCATAGTAGATGTCACAGTTTTTCATCTTCTTCATGTCGCTTACAATTCTATTGTTCCGGATTCCTTCGTCAACACACGCACTTACTTGTTTAGCAGGTCAGCTCTGGACGGAGCATCCCAAGTCCCAGTGGATACCGCTTGGAGGTATAGTAAGCACAATTGACGTGTACTATAAGTTACAGCATCTGGGCGCTATTTCATAAACATTGACAAGTGACAATTCTACAAATTTGTCGCAGTTATCTGACGAATTTCTATTTCATATCGTATTGACAGGTCGTATATGACAATTTTCTAGTGACAAATTTGTCGCTGTCAGACAGTGATCAATTTGTCGTGACAATTTTGTCACTGTCAGATAATGATATAATTGTCGTAACATTTTTGTCACTGTCTGACAAATTTGTCGTGACAATTTCTTGCAATGTATACAAGAGACTGAATCTAGCTACAATTTTTTGACGCAACGATGAATTTAGCTTTTTGACACGGCGCAGAGACATAAGTCCCCGGGACATAAATCCCAACTTTTATTTTTGGGACTTATGTCCCATCTAAGTGAGACATAAGTCCCAATTTCGATTTGGGAGTTATGTCCCACGGCATCGGGACATAACATAAGTGCCAACTTTTTTCCGTTGAAGATGGGACATAAGTCCCAACTTTTCAGGAATAGAGCTTAGTAAATCGTCGTACATTTCTACTAGGCAACCAAACAATTTTTGCTTGCCATAAAGTTGTTGGTCCTTGATATCTTTCTCTCAAATGATTTTAAGTTACGGAACCAATAACCTATAAATAGTCTCAGAATCGTTATCTACTCTTTCAATACTGATTCGAAGGCTCTGTTCGAAATATTATATTCCATCCAGCGGGCGATGGAAAATGTTTACTTCAATTATAGCTGAGGTATTTGCACATATAGTTCCTCCGACTTTTTACGCATTCAAAATTAGAGATATGGTTTTCCGGAATTAGGAGATAATATTTTACTTGTAGAAATTAGTAAATTTTTTTTAATTTCAAAAAGAAACTTAAGAAATTTGAATTTTTGAGTATTTGAGAAAATAAAATTAAAAAATCGCCGCGAATGCACCAAAATCATTGTTAATTCTGTCCTTAAAAATTCGAGGATGACGTATTTCGCGAATTTGTATCTCAGACTCATTATCACTTTCACTTGAAAAAATAATATTCGAGATTTCTAATTAAACTTGTCACTTTTCGACCGAAACTCAGTTGCCTGTCACAATTGTCAATTACATACTGACAAATTTGTAATTTGTATAAATTTTTCTGTTCCAGAAAAAAATTGTCACTACAAATGTGTCGGGGAATTTATGAAAATTTTAAAAAAATCCCTGACAATTCATTGTCATGACAATTTTTTTATGAAACGAAATTACGACAATTGTCGCAGATTTCCCGACAATTCTACAAAATTGTCAATTTTTCTATGGTACAGAATATAGACAATTTCCCAGTTGTCATTTACAAATTGTCACCTGTCACCTGTCGCTATTGTCAATTTTTATGAAATAGGGCCCTGGGCGCCGCCGCCAAGTTGGCACCAACCAGGGCCCTATTTCATAAAAATTGACAATAGCGACAGGTGACAGGTGACAATTTGTAAATGACAACTGGGAAATTGTCTATATTCTGTACCATAGAAAAATTGACAATTTTGTAGAACAGTCGGGAAATCTGCGACAGTTGTCGTAATTTCGTTTCATAAGAAAATTGTCATGACAATGAATTGTCAGGGATTTTTTTAAAATTGTCATAAATTCCCCGACACATTTGTAGTGACAATTTTTTTATGGAACAGAAAAAGTTATACAAATTACAAATTTGTCAGTATGTAATTGACAATTGTGACAGGCAACTGAGTTTCGGTCGAAAGTGACAAGTTAAATTAGAAATGTCGAATATTATTTTTTCAAGTGAAAGTGATAATGAGTCTGAGATACAAATTCGCGAAATACGTCATCCTCGAATTTTTAAGGACAGAATTAACAATGATTTTGGTGCATTAAATGATTTTCAATTTAATGAAAATTTTCGCGTCGGCAAAAGTACTGCGGAATATATTTTGAATAAAATCGGTCAACATCTCTAGCATCCCACTAAAAGAAACCGTGCTCTTGATGCTAAGACCCAAAATTTATGTGCGTTACATTGGCTTGGAAGTGGAGCCCAGTATCATGTAGTTGGTGATGGACAGGGTGTGTCAAAAAGCTAAATTCATCGTTGCGCCAAAAAATTGTAGCTAGATTCAGTCTCTTATATACATTGCAAGAAATTTGTCAAAATATATGACAGTGACAAAATTGTTGCGACAAATTTGTCAGACAGTGACAAAAATGTTACGACAATTATATCATTATCTGACAGTGACAAAATTGTCACGACAAATTGATCACTGTCTGACAGCGACAAATTTGTCACTACAAAATTGTCATATACGACCTGTCAATACGATATGAAATGGAAATTTGTCAGATAACTGCGACAAATTTGTAGAATTGTCACTTGTCAATGTTTATGAAATAGGGCCCAGAGCCTACCCGAATAGTACAACGCCCATCCACCTTCAGCTATATAATATTAAGTTATTATTTTTATTCTGGACAATGTATTTGGTGAGGCCCCCTTTGTGCCAACATTCCTACATTATTTTAATTTTTTAGTTTTTTTAACTACCTAGTATAAGTATCAATTGTAAATATATATCGTTCAATAAACAAAAACTAACTAACTCGAAATAATGGTGAATTTGAACATCGCTAATAAAACATTAAGAGTTGGTGTTTCTTATATCTTCAAACTGTAAGTTAGTATGTCTATGTATGTGCCACAGTGCCGAATTCAATGATGTCATTTTCATTGTTGTTCTTTTATTTAATAAATATTGTGTTTCTACTTGCAAAAATTTGTTAAGACTGTACAAAAAAGGTAAGGCACTGAAACTTTTCTTCTGTTTTTGTTAAAAAATGTTTGACTAGGGATTTATTTTATTAGGAGCAATGACAAAAATATTGTGAAGATTATTTAAAATTCGGTTTCAGTTCATTGATCTCGGATTGCATCGAAAAGCCTATATTTTTTCTTTGTAGTAAATCTTTTGTATTATAACATGTGCGGTGGCTGTCCAGAGGTTACACGATAAATCGTTTTTTCGAACTAAGAAAAGAAATTCAAATGCTTTTAGTCATGCGAAAAAAAACGAATTTTCAGATATAGTTAAAAAATTTTACTGGTTGATTAAGGTTGCCTATTTGGCAGATATATTCGAAGAATTCAACAAATTGAACCTTAAATTACAAGGACATGATATCACTATAATTCAATTCAAAGATCATTTGCTGTGCTTTTTTTGAAAAGCTTGAAAACTGAAGTAGAAAGGTAAGTGAGCACTGAGCAATAACATAGCAATGTTTCACAAACTCAGCGAGACCCAAGCCAAAAATGAATATGCTGAGGAAGAATTAGAAAACCTGACCATCAATCACCTGACTTATTTAAAACAGGAGATTGCTACATACTTCCATGATTTGAATAATTTTCAATTATATATATCGTGGTACCCGTGGTGTGATGGATAGCATGTCCGCCTGTTAATCCAGAGGTTCGAGTTCGAATCCCAACAGAGGCAAAAATGTTTTTTCCACGGGTATCGCCTTTCGCGAGGAATTGGCAAGTCCTCCGTTAGTATTCATTGCCATGAAAAGCGTTTTCTCGATAAGCCGTTCGGAACCGGCAGAAAATTGTAGGTCCCTTTCATTCCCTCACAAGGCATGGTTGTGGGAAATGCGCTAGGCCCAGGGGCTCCTCGTTCTGTTGCGCCACCCTATTTTTTTATTTTATATACATTTAATTGTATAAATATATTGAATGTAAGACACATTCTCTTTTCAATTGAATAAATTTGGCACTTTATTAATTTAGGTTTATTTTGAAGTTATTGCCATGGCGAAATTTGAAAGTAGATTTCTAGAAAATTCTTAATATGTACCAAATATGTATACGGGGAGGTTTATAATTCAACATTTATTCAAAAACATTGGTTCGCAGAGTTTTTCCACAACTCCAATTTAGGTCGCTAGTTCTAAAAGATTGGGAACCACTATTGTAGAAGGTTCGATTGTGGCTATTGTAGTCCACCGCGCGCGTAATACATGCTTTCGTACTGCCACGTTTTTGTTTTAGTACATTCATTTTATTCCAAAACCAAAAAAAATGTCAATCTTAATAGAGAAATAAAAGATTTCAAGGAAAAAACCAAGTTCTGTTCGGTATCTCAAATGCAAAAAAGGTATCTCAACAAATTATAACACCGTGTAATAGTAAAAAAAAGTTCTTCACACCAAAAAATGTTCTTAATGTTCAAGACAATTAACGATCAGTGTCCAAGTACCGCACAATTAAATGATCCGCACTTGAGGTTTTCTCTTTCTCGAAAAAGTTACGCAGTAAAAAATGGTTTTGTCACGATTCTTTTAAGAATCCGGCTCGAAGGACCAGTATGATTTAGATCGCACCACAAAAAAATAAAGCAAGAAAAAAGCCAATCACCAATTCAAATATATGAATATATAATTCGCAGAGATTCAAATTAAGTATATGTATAATTATATAAATCAAAAAACAAGCGATACTTATCTGCGGCTCTGCTGGTCAAAGGTGTGGTCGCTGCTGTGGTGTCGATTAGAATGAAAGTCAATTTGTTCAATAGGCAAATTGCAACTGGTGTATGTTGAAGAAACTATTCAGTATGTGTGCAGCGAGAAGATCGTAGCACATTCACCACACTTTTGAGCAGAGGAGAGTAATAGGTTCAAGTGTGTTAATTATTGTGATAACATACAATTCATCTTCAATTTAACAGTTAAGCCAAAAAATTTATACATTTAAAATGAATCCTAAACAGTTATACTAACGCTTGTCGAAGTTCTACTTCTTAATAGTTCTTATTAGAAAAGGTAAAAAATTTTACAATTTTACAAAATTTTAAGTAAAGGCTTAGGTTAGGTTGAATGGGGGGTGCAGCCACAAGTTGCAACACCTCACTCGGATCTCAAGGATCCATTGGGCTCCCCGGGAAATCAGAGCATGAGGAAATGGGAGGATTGGAGAGGTAGATGGTTATTGTGGTAGGGAACTCCCACTGAACCACTTGGAGCCCTGAGTAAATTTCAGGACGTTGCTTAGTGGGAGATTAGAGATGTCGCCCAGTTCGTCGAAAAAGTATTCTCCGAGATTTTTTTTCCGAGTGTGGGCCAAGCTAAGACACTCACAGAGGAAGAAGAATGATCCCTCCTCTGCCTCCTCATCTTGGCATTTTCTACATAAGTCGGATGTGCTAATGCTCATTCTCATCATGTGGGTACCCAACGAGTTGTGTCCCGTGAGAATGCTAATCAACAGAGAGAGCCGAAGTCTGCTTTGCTTGAGTAGAAATTCTGTTTTTTTCTTGGAAATATCTGGCCAAGGGTTTCTAGAGACTCGGCATGTTTCTAAAGATGACCACCTGTCATTGGCGGTTTTTAGAAAATTGTGTTTGATTCTGTTTTTTTCTTGCTCAAGTGGCCATAGAACTGAGGTGTGCGTTTCGTTGGATTCGAATGCTGACCCAATTTCAGTCAGTTTATCCGCCATTTCATTGCCGATTATGTCACGATGTCCTGGAACCCGGGTTAAACTAACTGTGTTTGTTTCGCTGAGCAGTCTTAGGTTACTGCGACAGTTGTCTACTAGTCTGGATTTTGTGATAATGGATCAATGGATGAGATAGCTTTAATGACCGCCTGACTGTCTATAAAGAAGTCAATATTTATGTTGATCAGGTTTTGCGTAGCTTCGCGGCTTCGCACACTGTGAGTACTTCTGCCTGATAGACACTGCAGAAGTCGGGAAGCTTTATTGATATTTACATGGTGGGGTAGTCTGAGAAGATACCTGACTTTTCCCCTTAGTCCGTTTTGGACCATCTGTGAAGACGGAAATGTGACTTCCTTTTATAACCCTGTTTTCCTCCCAGCTTTCTCTTGTCGGAAAGACTGTTAGGGCCGCTGGGTTGAAGTCAATATGGGAGGGGGGGGGGGGGGATAGTCTTGAATGTCTATATCTGTATGGTTCATGATGGTTCTATGGCCTGATATGCCTGTTTTCCAATTGTTGCATCGTTTGAGTCGCAGTGCGCTTTTGGCCGCCATCTCCTTAGTAAAAAGATCTAGGGGGGGCTAGTGACAGGAAGGTTTCCAGAGCTGCAGTTGGTGTTGTTCTCATGGCACTAGTTGAGCCAATGCATGCAAGCCTTTGGATTTTGGTCATGGTCTTAAGGTTTGAAGCCTTCTCTAATGATGGCCACCAGACTAGACAGGCATATGTGAGGATTGATTTTATTATATACCTATGTATACATCCAGTGAATGGTTTTGGGACCAGGGGGTCAATTCCCGATCTGTGAAGCTGTGAAGTGAAAAAAAATATATCGTTTCAGTTTTCATACAGTTTTTTCATTTTATCACTTCACGAATCCATTCTAAGCGATTCCGGATCTAAAAAGTACTAAAATGTTCTAAATGATAAATTCTGACAGTATCTCTCATTTTCTCTCTCATTTCAATTGGATTCCAATTGGATTTTTCATCGTTTGAGTTTTGCGGCCATTTTTCATAATTGAATTTTTCACCGACTCATACGGCAATGAAAAGTAATTTATCATATGAAAAAAAATTGGCATTTGAGGTTGGATTTTCATTAATGGAGAATCGAATTTTCGGTGAAGCTGTGATAAATGTTTTCACTTCACAGCTTCACAGATCGGGAATTGACCCCCTGGTCCCCATTTTTTCCCAAAAATTCTTCTACAAGTAGTGTAGAAAGCGATTTGAGCTTTCCTTTCTCTTTCTTTTAAATTTTCTTTCCAGTTAAGTTAACGATCAAGGACAATTCTGAGATTTATTTTGCCGTACCAGATAAGTTTATTGGTATACCATTAATGGAGGGAGGAAGTATATCTGGAATGTTACGTTTTCTCGTAAACAGAACAAGATCTGTTTTTGTAGGGTTGACGTTTTGCCCACAGTTTTTTGCCCAGCTGCTGAACTTGTTTAGAGCTGTCTGAAGAAGTTCACAAAGGGTGGTTGTGAATTTTGCCGAAGTCATGATGACGATGTCAACGGCATAGGCTACTGCTTTTATTCCGCTCCTGTCAAGTATAACCAGGATTTGGTTCACTACTAGGAGCCAGAGTAGCGGGGATAATATTCCTCCTTGAGGTGTACCTCTACAAGTTTTGACTTTTAGGGTACTTGCACCCATTTCTGCTTTTACTATTCTCGTTTGGAGCATGGAGTCGATCCAGTTTGATAGCGTTGGCTCGATATTTATGGAACTTAATGCCATGCGAATCGCACTGTACTCAACGTTGTTGAAGGCCCTTTCTATGTCGAGGAATGCAGCCAACGTGTACTCTTTATATTGGTTTGACTGTTCAATGGTTCCGACTACTTCATGAAGTGCAGTCTCCACTGATTTGTCCTTTATATATGCATGTTGGGCTGAAGAGATCACATTGTTATTCAGGTTTGTTCGGATATGCGTTTCTATAAGTCTTTCTAGAGACTTAAGTAGAAAGGAGGATAAGCTTATTGGTCTGAAATCTTTGGGTTCAGTGTGTGAGGGCTTTCCGGCTTTGGGAATAAATATGACTTTAACTTCTCTCCAACTAGTCGGAATAAAGGTGAGGTTTAGACAACCTCTGAATATTTCCACTAGAATCGGCACAATCAAGTCTTTGGGGCTTTAGAGCATCATTGGAATGATACCGTCCAGACCTGCAGATTTGTATGCTGAGAATGAGTCAATGGCCATTATTGCCTTCCTTTTATCTACTAATAGATTTCCTATGTTGGATCTTACGTTAGCGCTTGGGTTTCCACGTTCTGGGGATGTCATTTGAAAACAACCTGGAAAGTGGGTGTTTATGAGTGACTCTAGGGTTTCAGAGCATGAGTCAGTCCATGTGTTATCAGGTCTTCTAAGTAAACTAGAGGTATTTTGGACCTTGGACATGACCTTTCTTAGCCTTGCTGCGTCATTTGTACACTAAATATCTGAGCAGAAGTTGCGCCAGGCTGCTCTTTTTGCGTAGGTAGTTCTATTTTTGTATTCATTTTTACTGATCTTGTATAGGTCCCAGTCAGCCGTAAGGTTGCTTAATTTTGCTCTATTGAAGAGCCTTCTAGAGTTCCTTCTAAGGATCGATAGTTCGCTTGTCTACCATATGGGGTAGGATCTACCTTTTCCTTTGGATGGCGGGCATGAGCTTTCGTAGGCATTGATTATGTCTGACGTAAGCTTGTTTACCTGCGTCTCTATGGCTGAGCAGTTAAGCAAAGGCTGATTGTTGTTTTGGCTGAGAGTAAGGGCCAGTTGGTCATCTTTAGAAACATGGCGAGTCTCTAGAAACCTTTGGCCAGATATTTCCAAGAAAAAAACAGAATTTCTACTCCAGCTAAGCAGACCTCGGCTCTCTCTGTTGATTGGCATTCTCACGGGTCACAACTCGTTGGGTACCCACATGATGAGAATGGGCATTAGCACATCCGACTTATGTAGAGGATGCCAAGATGAGGAGGCAGAGGAGGGATCATTCTTCTTCCTCTGTGAGTGTCCTAGCTTAGCCCACACTCGGAAAAAAACCCTCGGAGAATACTTCTTCGACGAACTGGGCGACATCTCTAACCTCCCACTTAGCAACGTCCTGAAATTTACTCAGGGCTCCAAATGGTTCAGTGGGAGTTCCCTACCACAATAACCATCCACCTCTCCAATCCTCCCATTTCCTCATCCTATGATTTCCCGGGGAGCACAATGGATCCTCGAGATCCGAGTGAGGTGTTGCCACTTGTGGCTGCACCCCCCATTCAACCTAACCTAACCTAACCTAAGGGCCAGTTTTTGGTTATAGAGACCCTAGTCATTTTTCCTATGGTTTCTATAAGGGATAAAGTTTTCAGATTTGTGTTCTATCTCAAATGTTATCATTCTGTGGTCAAAGAAGGTTACGTTGTTGGAGATCCTCCAATTACTGGTTACAAGCGTACCAGAGTTGAAGGAAAGTGTAACGTCTAACACTTCTTTTCGTTGGCCAGGGACATAAGACGCAGGAACAGGTGAAGCGCAAAAAAAGTCTGATATTCAATGAAACTCTAGCCTCTCCCTTTTCAAGACCGTTATGCGTTAGCAAATAACATCCTGCTCGAGGTGCCACTGCAATTTGCTTAGGCAATAACCGAACATAACGGATCTAGAGACCAGTAAAGGTCGATAAACAATCCTCAAGCCAGTGGTTGAACAGCGACGCCGAAGGCTGAATGGCTGAGGAGTTCTTAGTCGCTAGTTGCGAACTCTGGATACCTAGGCAAATCCAGTTTAAATTATAAGTCCTTTACGTTGGCATAGGGCTCTGCCAATGGTGACCTCCTTTCCCTATTACTCGTGGGTACAAAATTGATATTTTTAATGAAAATCTTCAAGAGAGTGATGCTGCTCTAAGTGCATCCACCCACACCAATGGAGACAGGTCTTGACGACCTTCCACCTATTGGTTCTTTGGAGGAAGCGAAACTTCTTAACGAGGCTGCCCCTACAACACACACTGATCAAACGATCGAAACCACCCAAAAAGCGCGCGTCAAGCTTTGTGGAGCTGCTCGCAAACGCTTTAAATTCCTTCTGGCTAGCGGCCTTAACAAAGCCGAAGCCAGGGAAAGAGCCAGAACGGCTGTTCCAAAGGGAGAAAAAAGGAATCGCTCTGAATCCTTCCCTAGGGACACAAATCGTTCCAAAATGGCAAAACCCAACATTGCTCACAAGCAGAGGTCTGTTGATGTGCCTTCCACATTAAATCCGCCTCCAAATCAACAAAAAATAGAGCAAAAAAATTTTAAGCAAGCGTTGGAGAGTAACAAAATAGGTATCCTTGCCTCAGACTTCCCGGAATCGCTACTTAACACTGACCAAATGACAGCGGTGCAAGACACCATCTTTGGTTTGATTTGCAGCCAAAAGACAGGGGATATCAGCCCCAAATTCTTTGGCACTAATTTCAGACCAGGGTGGCTTGTCTTCAACTGCAAAAATAAGGTCACGGCTGATTGGCTAAAAGGCGAAATTCCAAAAGTAAAGCCTTGGGAGAAAGCCTCACTGAAGGCGGTCGAAGAGGAAGAAATTCCCAAAAACCAAATTCTGATAGGCCATTTCCCCGTTGGCCCTACATGCACGAACGAACAGATTCTCACTGCGATCAAAGTCCAGAATGAGGGTCTCCCCGTTCCTGAATGGAGAGTCATAAGAAGAGAAGCCAAAGGTGCCGTCTCTATTCTTACCTTTTCGGTGGACCACATATCTGCGGCTCTACTGAAAACCAAAAAAGACATAATAGACTTTAGGTTTGGCGATGTTCAACTCCGCCATCCTAAGGCCCCATACAGAACTGGTGCCCCCAAGCCCCCACCTAACTCCCCTGTCAAGACAGCCTGTACGACTCTGACGACAGGTAATAGTGCTCCACAGCCTTGACCAACGTCAGATCTACAAAACAGGCTGACAGCTCCAATAACCCTAGGTCCTCCCCCCTCAGTTGTTAATGCCACAACTACCTTACCAAAGGAGTCAGCCGAGAGGCCCTCCTCACCAAAAGGTACCTCTGGCAATACAACACCAACTCCCCCCCCCCCCCTCCCTGCTCAACTACCGTTGCTAAACCAACACCAAAAAGCGGTAATGCAACACCAGCTGCAAAAAGCAGTACAGCCAAATTCATGGCTCAAAAACGGGACCCCAGGCCCAAAGGTAAAGCTCGGAAGAGGCTATTAAAAGCACCAGCGAGCTTTACCCCAACCCCAAAATCTAAAATCTTATGCACGCCAAAGCTGCCTCAGCTGCGGCAAGCAGGGAATTTGTCAAGCAGGATCTGGACTGCTTACTAGTCCAGGAACCATGGGTGGTAAGAGGCCAAATAAAAGGCCTTCCAACACAATCGTGTAAGTTAATATACGACAACACGCAACTCCAACCACGAGCTGCGCTTCTTATCCATAAAAGAACTAACTTTCTTCCCATTCCAGAATTCATCACAAATGATCTCGTTGCGGTACTAGCTGAGATCCCCATGGCAAGAGGCTTACAAAACATTGTAATAGCCTCAGCCTACTACCCGGGTGATACTACCTCCGCACCACCTGAAGAGGTTAAAGAACTTGTTAGCTATTGCAACGCAAGGGGAAGACAGCTACTACTTGGTTTTGATGCCAACTCCCATCACACCATATGGGGTAGCAAAGACATCAACAAAAGAGGTGAGTCCCCTTTAGATTTTCTCATGCATTCAAACTTATACATTCTAAACAAGGGAAATGAACCTACTTTTGTCACCTCCACTAGGAAAGAAGTGTTGGATATGACAGTGGCAAGTTTTGCCATAGCCAACAACATTCTCAATTGGCATGTCTCGAAAGAGATATCATTCTCGGACCACCGGCACATCAGATTTGATCTGTCAAGGCCGAATCACAACAATCTAGAAAACAATAGGGTACCAAGACACACGGACTGGAATCTCTACACAGAGACACTTCGTTGTGAATTTGAACCATCCTATCCAAATATTGACTCTCCTTATCAACTTGAAAGGGAAGCAACACGCTTAAGCTCACAAATTACAAGCGCATACGAGTCCAGCTGTCACATTAGACAGATCAACTCAAATCGCGATGTTCCCTGGTGGAACAGTGAGTTGGAGAAGTTAAAAAGAAAGCTTCGAAAGTTGTTCAACAAAGCTAAACGAACCAATTCGTGGAGCGAATATCGAACAACTCTAACGACTTACAACTCGATGATAAGAAGGCAAAAACGACTTACCTTGAAAAACTTCTGTGAAAGTATCGATAACTTGCCTTCTTCAATTAGAGTTCAAAGAGCCTTAGCTAAAGATCATAACAACGGTATTGGTCTCTTAAAAAAATCGGATGGTAGTTTTACCCAAAGTAACAGTGAAACTCTGAGCCTACCTTTGGACACTCATTTTCCTGACTGTATACATACCACTGATCAATCTCTAACCACAAATGTGAGTTACACTAAACCTAATAGCACAACAAGAAGTCTAGCTAGAAAAATTTTAAACGAAGACTCCATCAAATGGGCAATATCCTCCCAACAGCCTTTCAAGGCGCCCGGGGAAGATGGTATCTTTAATGCTCTCTTGCAGTATGGAATTGATACCATAATCTGCTCACTTATACTTATCTAAAGATCCAGTTTTGAATTAAGCTACGTCCCTCAAACTTGGAGAAAGGTGAGAGTATTATTCAAACCAAAAGCTGGCAATAGATCAAACTCAGACCCAAAATCCTTCAGACCAATCAGTCTCACATCCTTCTTTCTAAAGGTCAAGGAAAAAGTGATTGATTTACGATTTACACATTCGCAGTACGGCCTTAATAGCAAATCCTCTAAATGTTAACCAATTCGCTTACCAAACTGGTACATCCACTGTTACAGCTCTTCATCAGCTGGTCAGCAAAATTGAATGCGTTTGCTAAGAAAGACATCATACTCTGTTCTTTTCTTGATATTTCTGGCGCCTTTGACAATACTACGTACTTGTCAATTCAAACCGCTGCAACTGTCAAAGGAATAGACACACCAACCATTAAATGGATTGACTCTATGTTAAGTGGCAGAATCATCTCCACCACACTAGGTCAAACATCAATAACAGTTAATGCTGTTAAAGGCTGTCCCCAAGGGGGTGTTTTATCTCCCCTACTCTGGTCAATTGTAATAGATCAGCTCTTGGATGACCTCAATAAACTGGGCCTTGATACACAAGGCTACGCTGATGACCTTGTCATCTCTATTCAAGGCAATCAAGAAGCACAGGTCACAAACCGTATGCAAAGTGCCCTGAACAAAGTTAATGACTGGTGCAATAAAGAAGGGCTTAAGGTCAACCCCACCAAAACAGTCATCATTCCATTCACCAGGAGACGTAAAATCGATCTCTAAACACTATCCCTAAATAGTGTTCAAATTAATTTTTCCAAAGAGGTCAAATATCTAGAAGTAACCCTGGATTTTTAGTATTTAGTATTTATTTTCAATCGAAAACGCTGTACAGTAAGAATAAATTCTTATAATAATACAGGTAGTGTTTTAAGTTACAATTAGTATTAAAGGTAATGTCTTATTAAAAATCATTATGCAAAATTAAAGAGATGGGAAGAAAAGAGAGAAAGAATCAAAGTCTTTCAAAATCATGAATTTTCTTATATTATATATATATATGCAAATTCAAATTAAGTTTAGTGAGAAGATTCCAGTGATAGATATGAAAATAGTAACGAAGAAAACTGTTTGTGTCCAATCTTGTTCCTAAGTGATAAAGGGAGATGATTCCAAACTTCCACAGCATGAATGAAAAACTGGCGACATGAGGTGACGCAACTATGTGTTTTGGGTCGTATCGTTAAGCTTCGAGCAGAAGCCGACAGGTTTAACTCAGCAAAAAGATAACCCGGCGATCTATTTTTCATTATTTTGACGAGTAGAGACAAACTTTTGAATCGAAAGAAGCAGCGAAGGTTACATCCCAGAATTTGACGCGCATGACTTGAAACGTGATCATATTTACGTAGATTATACACAAACCTAGTTATAGAGTTAAACGCCATATTGACTTTTCGGAGTGATTCAGAGTCCATTTCAGCAAAGATTTCACAACCAAAGGTAAGGATTGGTAAGATTAGAGACTTGGCCAATTTCATTTTAACTTCAATGGGTAAGAAGAATCTGGAACTCGATAAGCTACGAAGTGAGGCATATACTTTTGAGACTGTTTTATTGATATGGTCGCTCCAAGTAAGAGTATTATTAAAAATGATTCCAAGGTTCCTTACTTTCGAGACCATTTCGACCACCTGACCATTCAGGACTATGTCTGGGAAATCATCAAAATCTAGTTGTTGGGTGCTTATCGGTATACACTTAGTTTTAGTCGGATTAAGTAATAGCCGGTTTTCAACTGACCATTGGTAAACTGAAGCAAGATCTTCATTAGTTCTTGCTATTGCGTCTTCGACAAGGCCCAGACGGAAACTGCGATAAATTTGAACATCATCCGCATAGATATGATAGGAGGAGTGATTCAGAACAGATGGAAGATCGTTTATAAATAATAAAAAAAGTAAGGGTCCCAGTATCGAACCTTGTGGCACACCTCTTTTTAAATCAAGGAATGATGACAGTTTACCTTTGTTGAATACTGCTTGTGATCGATGATACAAGTAAGAGAAAATAAGTTCGGTTGCAGCAGACGAGAAATTAAAAAGCTTGCATAGCTTATTACAAAGCAAAGTTGGTTCAACCGAATCGAAAGCTTTTGAAAAATCCAAAAGAGTTAAAATTGTTATTTTACTTTCCTCTGAAGCTTGCCGAACATCTTCGCTGACTTTCAATAAGGCGGTTACACAACTGTGACTTTTCCTGAAGCCAGATTGCAAAGGGTTAAGTAAATTTAAGCTATTAATATACGCTTTAGTTTGGTTGCTGATTATGACTTCAAAAACCTTAGAGATGAAAGGTAAAATAGCGATCGGTCTATATTCTGAGTTTTTACCTGAATTCTTTGGTACTGGAATTACTTTCGCACGCTTCCACTCAATAGGGTACTGGCTTGTCGAGATAATTGAATTGAAGATTAAAGTTATGTATGGTAGAACTTTGGGCAGCAAAATTTTTACGAAATCGGGATGAACACAATCCAGCCCAATACACTTTGATCTTACAGAGAAAACTGCTTCCCCAACATCGTATATATGTTGACCTCAGAAAAACAGAAAGCATCGTAAGATAGGTTTTCATTTCTCAGTTCAACAATGTTTTGATCGCTTGCGACAGGATTAGCAAATAAGGCGTTCAACTTGTCTATATCGATTTCATCTTCATGGGAAGAAGAGTTATTACTAATTCCCAGATCTTTAACTTCTTTCCAGAAATTTTTTGAGGAGCGAATCGAGCTGAATTTGTTAATGTAGTGCAATCTTTTCGCCTGCTTGATCATACAAGTAACTCTATTTCTAGCCCTTTTAAAGTCGCCGAACATGTCCTGACATAAGAACCTTTTCCATCTCAAATACAGACTGTCACGAAGTGACATAGCTTTCATAATATTGTCCGACATCCATGGGCAATCAGGGTACTTAATCACTTTGGTTTTAAAAGGAACATATTTTTCGAAAAGATAAGAAACAAGCCTGTTAAAAGTGCCCACTTGCAAGTTAACATCAAGTGTTTGAAACATTTCAGTCCAGTTCAGAGAATCACATTCATAAAATAAATTTTGTAGCTGAATGTTACGAAAATCTCTGTATTGAAAGCTGTGTGGAGGATTATTAAAATCTTTATTGAAGTCAAGAGTGGCAAAAATTAAATCATGAAATGAAAAAGCTGAGGCAGAAAGTTGGTTATAGAATTTTAGATGATTTGGGTCACTAATTAAGATAACATCTAACAATGAGGGAGAGCAATTGGGCTTAAAATGCGTTGCTTCCGTAACATTTGCAAATGTGAGATTTAGAGACTGCATCACATCTTTGAAATTTTTGCTTGAGTTACTAAGAAGATTAATGTTCAAATCACCGCAAAGTACAACATTATTAGATCTAAGCGAAACCTCACTAATAACAGATTCAACAATTTCAGAGCAAGCCACGTTTGGTGGCATGTAAAGTGAACCAACTATGCAATTGTTTCCTGCGTTTAAAATTTCAATAAAAATAAATTGACTACTACAATCCTCATCAGAACTTAGTACCACACGAGATCTTAAATTTTTTCGCAGGTAGATAGCTGCGACACCACCTATTCTATCACAGCGATCAGCACGATATAGCTTGAAACCACGTAGAGAAACAAAGTCATTTTTGATATTAGGGTTGAACCACGTCTCTGACACACAAACAATGTCTACTTCACTCATAACAAAAGTGTGTCGAAATTCGTCAATTTTATTCATAAGACTCTGTGCATATAGATGACAAATGCTTAGACCCGATTTTTGTCTGCATAAAACATTAACCACCGAACCCAGGTTTTCACGTCTGCTGTGAATGCTATTGTGATTAGACATAATCTAATTATTTTGAATAATAAAAGAGAAAAAATTGAACAAAAACAGTAGTATAGTAATATTGAAGACAAAAAGAAAGGCTCACTGGAAATTTCTCTTACAATAAAGCAACAAGAAAAAAGAAAAACAGAGAAATAAAAGTAAGAGAAGAAAACTAAAACAAGAAAGCAAAGAGGAAAAGTAAATAAAAATTAAAACGTTACAGTTGCTGTCGCTGATCTATTGTGTGTTGTTTTATCGCAATCATTTAAAGATGTGCCCATTGCATTTCTCAGCTCTTCCGTTGAATTTATTTGTATAGGAGATTGGTCAAGTGCTCTGCGTACGAAGAGGTTTCCATTAAAAGTGTGTACAGACGTGATGAGCGCTCGTTGTTTGAAGTTTAGCGCCTGTCTATGTAGTTGGTAGGTCCGTTTAGTTAAACTCTCATTTAACTGGATAATAAACTCAATTGGAAACCTCATCTAGACAAAACCATAGCAAAAGCAACAAATGCTTTCTGGGCCTGTTCTAGACTCTTTGGTAAAAAGTGGGGACTTAGGCCAAAAATGATTTACTGGACTTACCTCACTATTGTCACACCCATCATAACCTATGCTTCGCTGATCTGGTGGCAAAAAACAGAACAAGTTTATGCCCGCAAATCTTTGCAAAAGTTACAAAGACTAACCTGTGTAGATATCACAGGTGCAATGCGCACCTGCCCAACTTTAGCGTTAGAAAGTTTATTAAATTTTCCTCCGCTACATCAAAGAGTAGAGAAGACTGCTGGTCTGCTGCACTAAGCGGACTAAAGCTTCATCTCACTAACTACTCGAGAAAGGAAAACTTACAAGGACATATGAGTACTCTGCAGGTGCTCGCAATACTGAAATCGCCTGCAGCCCACTCCTCGGACTTTATGCCTAAACGCATAATGTTACATCACCCCTTTGAAGTAATCTTTCCAAACCGCTCAGCATGGAAGAACCCTGTAATTCTTACAAATAACTTCCAATACATCTGGTATACCGACGGTTCAAAAACAAACAACGGTGTAGGTGCAGGGATTTACGGTCCCAACTTTAAATCATCTACATCCCTTGGTAACACAACTATTATCTTTCAGGCAGAGGTAATGGCTATAGAATTCTGTATTAGGGAATGCATTAGAAGAAACCTCCGAAGATCAAGTATCCTAATCTGCTCTGACAGTCAGGCAGCACTAAAGGCTCTGTCCTCGACAAACTAGTTTGGAACTGCCTGACATGTATAGTTCAATTAGCTACTCACAATAAAATAACTCTTTCATGGGTGCCTGGTCATGAAGGCGTACCGGGTAACGAAGAGGTTGACCGACTTGCTAGACTTGGCTCTCAGTCCCAATTCAAAGGCCCTGAACCCTACTGTGGTCTCCCATTCAGTAGCCTTAAAAACGAGTTAGCTACCTGGGAACGACAGAACATGATCAGCACCTGGAACAACTCAAATGGCCATCGTCAGTCAAAATTATTCATTGGCTTATCCCACAAACGTATGAAAGAAATTCTTGACATGAGCAAACGTGACGCAAAGTTCCTTACGGACTTCTTCACTGGACACTGCTCTCTCAAGTATCATCTTAAAAACATGGGCATCAGCCAAGATGACACCTGTCGTCTCTGTCTTGCAGACATAGAAACAGCTGAACACATTTTATGTGAATGCCCTGCCTTAGCTAGATCCAGGCTAAAAATATTCAATAAAGGGTTCCCCTGTCCCATTGATATCAGAAACACCTCTTCCTCAAAGATTCTTAGGTTCTTACATGACCTCAGCTTCGAATGAGCTAACCTATACACTACGTGTTTTTAAACCTAAGGGAACAGCACAAAAGATCTTTCAGGTCGACGTGCTTGTAAAGGTAATTTTCACCTTCACCCTACATAATTAAAAAACAAAAAAAAACACTTCTTTTCTTACCTTTGTTATAAATGTTGGTTCGTTACCTCTATTCATAATTATCAGGTTGTTCTCAATAATATATTCAAAAACTGACTAACATCTTTCGTTTGTACTACCCCACTGTATATGATGGGCATTAGCATCACAGTCCATGAGAAGGTCCCAGCTATTCCTTTTTGATGTGGCGACCAATTCTGCAACAGCTGCCGGCGGAAGGTTGGAGGTTGCATCGCCCGGCATTTAAACGGAGGTTAGGATTAGGGGTGGTGCCCCTTTTCGCTCGCACTTCACTGTTGTCAGTATATTACTACTGTGAGGGGTAAGAAGAAGAGATTTAAATTTGTCTTTGATCAAAAAAATGTACGATAATTACCTTCTGTAGGCCCTTTGTTAAAGATCCGGCCATGATTTATAAACGGCTCTTGTATTAGGGCTAAGTCGATGTCAGTTTTTGACATCAACGCGGTCAAGGTGGCAGAGGCCAACTTACTATGCTGCAGGTTTATTTGTAGCACCTTCATCATCTTTTTTGTTTCCATCATTTTTATTTAGAAAGTTGGCAGCCGTTGCCGACCTCACCTTAACCTTGTTTAGGCCAATATTTAGTCTATATCCCCTTTCTGGAAGCATAGCCATTGACTCATGATTGAGCATGACTAAGACTTCTTGGCCTGCGCTGGTAGGCTCTTCCATCTCCAGTACTTCCCAGTCAGCACTTGGGAAACTTGGGTTGAGTTTTCGTAAGAAGAGCTCAATTGTTTCCTTCTTCAAGCGCGGTCCAGGAATGTTTATTCGGAATATGGGTCTGGTGGGGAGGTCTTTCTTAAATTAAACTTTTAATGTTGCACCTTCTCTAAAGTCCGCCATTTCGGATATCCTAGTTTTTAGCCAGTTCGGAGTATATTCGTCATTGTAGGTGAGAATCTTGAAAGCCTTCAACGTCGAAATGGGTCCGAAATCAGGCACCGCGCCCGAGGACGTGGGAAGGTCGTCAGTCATGCATTCGAGTAGCCTTATTTCCACTCGAGTCCAGTCTATTTCGCTTTGCCTTTTTCTAGACTCTCCTCATTGATAATGGCCACCTGAAGGCTCTCTTTTTTCAATTCCGCTACAGTCCTTTTGTTGTCAGTTGTACTGGCCGTCTTGGGCTTTTTGTTCACGGACATTGGAGGGGGGGGGGGGGGGGGGGTCGAATCGTTGTGTCTGGCTTTCTTTCTTTGACTGCTTTCTTCGGGCTTCTTAAACCTTTCGGTTTTAGGACCATCCAATAGTGGTGGTGTTTTTTGGACACCACAGTCTTTGTCAAAATGGTTTTCTTTTTATTTCCATCTTTGGTGACTCTACCTCTGGGTTCTGCCAAGGGCAAGGTCTTGGCTTCCATTTCCTTGATTAATTTCTGAGTCCAGCTTAAGCGTTTCCAATAAGGGAAACACAGCGTTGAGGTGACCCCTTTGCCGAATCTTCGTACGGTCCTTCTGGCATTTTCGAGCCTCTTTTGACCTGGGTCCTTGACATCTTTCCTATTCTGTACCCTCGGACTAGCGTCTTTACCTTTAGCCGGCTTTGATGAGCGATGGCCTTTGGTTGGGGCTTTATCCACACAGACTTTAGGATGAGTGCTTTTTTCTGGACCCTTGTTTGGAGTTGAGGTCACTTTGGCCGAATTTTCATTTTTCGCCAGGAATTCGCCTCTTTTAGCCTCTGGCCGAAGACCAAGAAGAAATTCTACCCTCAGTGCTGAATCTTGGGCTTATTCCCGAGAAATTCGTAACACGTGAAGGCAAATTAATGCTTAATCCAACGCAGAAATGAAAATAACTCTTAATTGTGTGAATCCAAATTAAAGTATTGACAATCTACCATGTAGTAAAAGTCACGGGACAAGAAGATTGGCATTCAAGCGTAAGCACGTGTAGGAGCGAAAAGTCTCTCCATTTCCTGTCATACAACTCGGCCAGTAAATCTATCAACAAAAGTCGGCCGCTCAGCTCCAAAAACCACAACATTTGCTCGAGTGCATACATTTAGCGAGACCTGCTTACCTGTGCGTACAATCTCCATTTCCTGTGATTGGAGCCCGCAACATCATTTACTGTCTTTCGTCCAAGATCTGTCAAGATCACCACATGCACGTGTACTTCGTGTAACTCTGAATGTTAAAAGAGTAAGAAAAGTATTCCTTTGAGCATTTATTATGACCTTATTGGTGATAGGCAGGGTCTGAAATTTCCAAAAAAACATTTATTCAGTGCGCTTTAAAGCTGACTCCTTACAAGGGCCTAATGTTGATGGGTATATAAACATCTTTGAAGTAAATGGTCCGCCATCTAACTTTTTTTCAACCTAGGTAAACAAAAGATTTTATAAGAAATATACATAAAATTTCCCGTTTAAATGTATTCCGCTTAGTTGCGTTTCCCGCTTAAATTGTCCAAAAATCAAAACTCTGTATTCAGTTTGATGGGAAATTGCCCGGTTAATTGAACAAAAAAACCAAATCATTAAAATCAAGCTTTGTTTACACCTTAAATGAAACTAGAAGCTAGTTTGGTCGCATTGTTGCGAGCCTCCTTGTAATTGTCAAATTGACATGACCTAAATCATTTGTTTTTAGGTTTGTTCGTTAAAGCCCTGGGGTTGCTACAAAGCGTCTTTTTTTTTTTTTTTTTGAGAAACCTAAAATCGCCCTGAATGTCAAATAGAATGTTTTTCTAGCGCTGGGGTTGACCTGAGTTTTCCCTCAACTCTCCCTAGGTTTTTGCTGTGACGAGTTGAGAGCTGTCAAATGGCATATATATTTTTATTCAAATGACAGGGATGTGTGGTGAATTTGTGGCCTAATGTTTTTTAAGAACTGGAAAACCCAGGTTTTTTTGACAACTCATCGGATTGTCAAGAAAATGTGGGTTGATAAATTTCAACGAAGCAGCCTATTGTATATAAGGAGACGCAATTAACCGGGGATTACTGTAGTGCTTATTTCGTGAATAATAACACTTAGCTCATGTCTGATTTGACAGATAACTAGTTTTATCCTTCCGCTAAACAAATATGGTTAACTTTACGCATGAACAAAGCTGGAAAATATGCGACATTACTTTGAAAGTCATGGTAATGCTGCAGAATGTGTGCGAAAATTGCGTTCGGATTTTGGAAGAACAGAAGCACCGTCAACTCCGTATGTTCGTTATCTTGTGAATAAAGTGAAAGAAACTGGCATCCTTATCAACAAAGCAAAGCGTGAAAAGCCAAAAACAGTGCGTATGCCCGAGAATATTGCTGCTCTGGCAGAAAGTGTGCGTGATAAGAATTATAACTTTTCTGATTGCAAATAGTGATGATTAAGAAAAAGATTATTTTGGTTTTCACTAACTTATAACAGACTAGTATTCACGAAAATTCTGGCAGCACCATGAACTAAAACAGCTACAATTACCTCGTTTCACCAAGAGAACTAAACTATTTTCTTTACAAGAACCAGTACCAGCTACCTCATACTGCTTCTAACTCCAATGCAAAAAGCTCATTTAAGATTGACCAGTAGGTAACGCGATTATTACCCCTTCTAACAAATCAATAAATCACAACAGCGGTTGGTTTTCATGCTGTCTGCTGCCGAAACTTGAAATGTATCTTTTCGAAAAAATTAAAGTGGCGTTTACGGCGACTCAAATGTTGGGACGACCTTAAAGATATGTGTACACTGTACATCTTATACCATGATTTGAAAACGCAAAACCTTTTGAAAAAAAGTTTCGTTTTAGTTCTCTTTAAATGTAAATAATTTTGGGTGTTTTGAGCACATTTAAAGTGCCTTGGTTTTCCAACATCTGAAAAAGGCTCCTCTCTCATTTAAAATCAGTTCATCTATCTGCAAGTTATCATAAAGAAAAATGATGACATTTGCTTCACATTCAAGACGTTTTAATGCATATCACCTCATAAGCCAAATAAAATTTGAAAACAAAAAAATCACAATATTTATTTAGTCTCTGTTCAAAGTTAAGCTAACACCATGTAGTATCCAATAACTTAAGTCTTCGTGTGTCTCCAAGTTTGCCTCAAAAACAAGACCAGTTCCCATAGCATTCCGTCTTAGTGATGTTGTATAAACCGGAGCCAAAAATGTGTTCTTTAAGAAACAGAAAAAAAAAATTTATTATTCCAAGAAGAACACTTATGGCGCCTAACTTAGGAAAATGTAAGAATAGTAAATGTTTTCTTTTCATTAAAAGTCAAAGATGATATGATTTATAGGAAAAAATTACACTGGGGAAATAAAACAAAAAAAAACCACTTCAAATGGTCTTGTTACCCCGAAGTCTTCAATACAAATAATTTATGAATTTATTTGTAAATTATTTAGAATAATAAATAATAAATTACACTGAAGAAGTAATAACTAATGGTAAATATATTGGCCAGCTCACCAGCTTGACCTGAATTTGGATGCCCTAGTGTTGCAATCTTGGAAAACCAACTCAATTGATTATAAAGGATTCCAGAACGAGGTGCTTAAAATAAAAGCTTAAAAAAAATTTAAAATTGCAACAATTTATCTCAAAAACTATAAGACATAGAAAAAAGTAGCTTACAGCGTTTGATAAAAAATTTATTAAAGCAACTAACTACATCAATTATTTTTTTATTGGCATTTGTAATTATGAGAAACATAATACTCAAAGTGATTTTTAACATTTTTTTTCGTAAGTTTTGACTTCGAAGTCAGTTATTTTAAAAACAATAAATTGAAACCACTTCATTCTAAAATAATAACAAGGTGCAGATTTTTGGCTTTCATAAAAAGTATAATTTGTATTTGTAGGTTTTCCCGTTGTAACAATATTTTTTTTTCTAGATTACCTCCCGTAAAAAATACTTGTATTGAACCTATCCACCAAAAACCGTTATTATTTTTTGTCGACAAAGTGATCGTACTCTCCCCGCATTTATATGAGTCTGATTCACATGGGATCTTAAAATTAGTTTTCCTTCTTAGAAAGGATTAAGAACATAGTGGATGTGCTTAATGTATAAATTCTAGTTTCCTTTTATTTGAAGGAAAAACATTTTGAGGTACCGAAAAACAAAGTCCCAAAATTTGGGCGCTTATTTCAGCTGTCAATGGATATGAATTCATAGCTCACGTTGTCTCCCACTACATGACATAGTATGATGGAAACTCCGCCCACTTTCTTATAACTACATCTACTTTCTTAATGTTTGTTTTTCTCCTAGCTACTTTCTCCGGGTCTGTTCGTGTAAATCCTTTATGTTCAACCACAAGCCCGTACTACCCGAAAGGAAGTTTTCACTATGGCAGGGGATTCTGGAGGCCCCATCTAACATACTTACGCCACCCTTACTGGTGGTTACACGTGAGTCGAAGATACCGTAACCGATGACTCTTCGTGGTTTGAGCTGGAAAGATGAAGAAGGCAGTTCGGAGGTCTTACCTCCAAAGCTAAATTCTCATCAGGGCTAAGCTGTTGGCCAGAGCGGTGCAACGTGAACGTGCTTCGGACTAAGTGAAGCTGAACAAGTTGATCCCACTCCAACGATGGCATCCTCTGGAGAACAGCTTTCCAAGCGTCAAAAGAAGCTGGAGAGAAGGCGATCGGTAAAGGCTCAGTGCAAAGAGGACTCCAGGGTGGCCGAAGGCAATGAATTAAGTTGCAATCCTTTGGTGACGGCGGCGAAAAGAGACAAGTCGGAAGAGGTCTCACCCACCAATTCAGGAAGGTTTCCGGAAGCTTTGCGAATCCTCCTGTTGGTCTAGCTGGAATGTCGGTGAATGAAACTGGAGGAAAAATTGATAGGTGATAGTTCAATCGTAGAATCAATTGATTCTCTTGAACATCGTCGAAACGTTGCCTGTCTCACTCTCTTTTATCGCTTTTTTCACAAGCAGTGCTCTAGTGAAGTAGCCAGTTGCATTCCTCCCCTGAAACAATTTAGCCGCAACACCCGCCTCGCTAGGAATGTTCATCAGTTTTACATTGAGCCCAACTTCGGACGTACAGTTAAGTATAGAGATTCGTATTTCAGTCGCACCACCCGAATGTGGAATGCTTTACCTGGCTCAGTATTTCCCCTTCATTACGATTCACAAAAATTCAAAAGAAACGTGCATCGGTGTCTCCTTTCAAATCCTCTCCTATTTTCCTAAATGCTCGCACTGTGTTCTATTACATTATAAGGGTATTCATAACCCCTTGATGTGCGCGTTAATTATAAAAAAAAAAAAAAAAAAAAAAGGAACAGATCGCAAGGCTTGCAAATTCGGTCCACGGACACTGACTGGAAGGGACGAAGCCGGCATGGTTGAAACTACTGGAGGTCAAACCGAAATGTTGGTGAATGAAACCGTGACTGCTAGTCAGTCTGGTAAACGGACACTGACCGGACGTGATAAAGCCTCGAAAGAAGCAATGATAATAAATCAAATTAACCTTCAACATTCTAAAGCTGCTACTGCACTTCTATGTAGTAGGCTTTCCGTGTTGAACACAAAAACTCACCTCGTAGCAATCCAAGAGCTATGGGCCTGAAAGAGCCGAGTTCTGGGTCTTGGAGGCGAGGGTTCAATATTCTCTATGAAGAACGGCCTGACTTACCCCCGACCTGTCTCATCATACCGAACTCTTTTGTAGCAACTAAACTTGATCATTTCTGTGGTCAAGACATGTTTCGGCTATGGTGAACTACGAAACGAACGGTGAGTGGCAAACTTTCGTCGTTGCGTAAGTTTACTTTCCCTGGAACTCCATTTCACCCCCTCCCTCAAGACAGGCTGTGGATTTGGTGGAGTTTTGTAAAAGCCGGAAGTTGGGGCTTATCATGTGCTATGATGCTAACGCTCAAAACATAGTTTGGGGCAGCGTCAAATGCAACATGAGGGGCAACCATCTTCTTAGTTAAATTCTGTCTTCTGGCTAAAACATTAACAATGTTGGAAATAGGCCAACTATTATTACGGCTATACGAGAGGACGTAGTTGACTTGACACTATCTAACAGATATGCCAAGGAGATTACCAACTGGAAAATGTTGCCGGACGTGTCACTCTCAGACCACAGATACATTGAATTCCATGTAGTTTTAGTTACAAGAAATCCCAGAAAAACTAACTGGAAGCTTTTCAGCGATGAGCTCGGTAATTTCGTCAAAACTTTACCTAAGCTCTCAACATCACTTAAAGTGGAAGATACAGTTCTAGAAGTGAATTGTGTCTTTGCAAGTAGCTTCGAGCTGGCAGACCTAGTAGATCTATGCCACCGTGGTGGAACAGTGAACTACAGAAACTTCACAGGGAAACCAGAAGTACTCTGAATAGGTCCCTCAAGACCAAATCAGAGGTTGACTGAAACCTGTATCGATCTAAACAGAATGACTTTAAAAGGTTAATTCGAAGATTAATGCCTCTTTCAAAGAATTCTGTGAAAGTATAGAAACACTCAGTGACACTAGTCGACTTACTTAAGCCCTTAAAAGGAGCAAGGTAAACAAACTTGAAACTCTCAGGAAATCAGACGGTACCTATACCGAGTCCAAAGCAAAGACACTACGTCTTATGCTGGAAACTCATTTTCCAGGAGATCAGATATCAATTGGACCACAGCAATCTATTTCTCTTCGATCAGGTGAATCCGATAAATCCATTTGACGTGGCTGGTATACGTCATCGTTAGTTGTTACCGACGAAGCCATCAAATATGCCGTGGCATCTTTTGATAGTTTCAAGTCATCTGGCACTGACGGTGTTTACCCAGTTATGTTGCAGGAAAGTATAAACCTTTTGCTACCTATTTTGAAAAGTATTTTCACTGGTTATTTAGCTCTAGCGTATATACCAACTCCATGGCAAAGTGTTAGAGTCGCCTTCGTACCAAAAATTGATAGAGAAGACTACTCACTCGCCAAGAGCTTTAGACCCATCAGTCTTACCTCCTTACTGCTTAAAACGCTGAAAAGAATGATTAAGACTTACAAACTTAAAACCTCACTCCAAACACACCCTTTGTCTCAGATAAGATGCAACATGCTTACCAAAGAGGAGAATCTTGCGAGACCGCACTTCAAAATCTTGTAAGCAGGATTGAATGCGCACTTAGTAGGAAAGAGTTTGCGGTGGGCATTTTCATCGACATTCAAGGTGCTTTGGACAATGCTAGCTTCGATGGTATGTACAATGCCGCGAGAGAACACGGAGTGGAAGAGTTATTAGTGCTGTGGATTAAAGCAATGCTAATGAAAAGAACCGTAATTACTGAGGCGGAGTGAAGACAATATGTCGCAACAAGAGTGAATAAGGGCTGTCCACATGGTTGCGTTTTATCTCCCCTTCTGTGGTACATGTTGATCGACTCTCTACTTATAATGCTCAATGGTTCTAATGTTCACGCCCAAGCTTATGCAGACGAAGTCACCATGCTCTCGGTTGGTTCTAGCCTCCAAGCTGTCTCTCCCTAGCACAGGGTGCGCTTTATATGATTGACACCTGGTGTGTCAGAAACGGTCTCTCCGTCAATCCTCTTAAAACCGAGGTTGTCCTCTTCACGAGATGGAGAAAATTGACTGGTCTGACCCAACTTACGCTTAAAGGCGTCAACATCCCCTTTTCAAATGTAATCAAACATCTTGGAGTGATCCTGGATAACAAGCTTCATTGGTCTAAACATGTCGAGTCTGAAACTCCTAAAGCACTGTCAGTCTTCTGGCAATGTAAAGGAGCCTTTGGCAAGACATGAGATCTTTTACCGGAAAGGGTCCTTTGGATCTTTACGGCTATGATAAGACCAATTATTTGTTATGCGTCAGTTGTTTGGTGGATTAAGCTCTCGCGTAAATACGTTACTGCCTCGATTGCCAAACTTCAAAGAACAGTTTGTCTTGGTGTTACTAGGGCGTTCCCCAGCACAACGGGAGCTGCTCTCGGCGCAATGCTGAGCCCCTTGATACCTACATCATGGGGTGTACTCTCAAGACCATTTATCGTTTAAAGCGATGTGGTCTCCGGCACAATTTGCACTGGAGCTTTGAGCAACTCGCTAGCAGCATATCGTTGGACTCACGTCTAATGGAAATGCCGTCTGACACCATGATCCCAAGGCTCAAACTGCGTTAAAACTACTCAGTCAACTTTCCTTCGGTTCAGGACTGGTTTGCTCCAGAATCTGAGCCTGGAAAAACTGTTATCGTATCTTCACAGATGGCTCCAAAACCGACGAGGGTTCTGGTGCTGGTGCCTTTGTTGAGAACGACGACATACGACTGCACTCATCTTTGGGATCATACGCATCCGTTTTCCAAGCGCAGGCTTATGCTATCCTAATGGCCTTGAGCCACATAACGAACAATGGATGGACGGGGAGAAGTATCTTTGTTTGCAGCGACAGCCAAGCTGTGCTTAAGGCCCTTCTCAACCCTCTAACCACTTCGAGAGTAATCCAGGAATGCAAGAGCTCTCTGAAAGCGTTCAGAAGATTGAATTCCTTGAGTCTCATTTGGGTTCCGGGCCATCACGACATAACTGGAAATGAGATCGCCGATGAACTTGCTAGGCAGGGATCTCAGACAGCTTTCTCAGGACCTGAACCGTCACTTGGTCTGCCAGCGTCCTCAGGGAGGGCTTCAATCAACGATTGGATCTGTGAAGAGCACAACCGACGTATGCTCCCCAACGGTAGTAAGAGAGTTGCAACATTTCTGCTAGCTCGTAGCAGAAAAGACTGAAGGCTTATTGGCGTTGCCAGCTGGCACTTCTCTTTTTCTAAGCATTTAAATGTGTTAGGCTGAAATGATACCACACTCTGTGAATCTTGTGGAGAAGATGAGGACACCGCAGAGCACTTCCTCTGTGAAGGTCCTGCTTTTTCTCGTATAAGGTTACAGATCCTCGGCGCAGACATGGTGAGAGCTGGTAACTTAGGCTCCTTATCATGGCAGCGTCTTTTGACTTTTCTCTGAACTTCTGGAAAGCTATAACAAATAGAAGGTTGCTAACTGGTAGTATAATGGACCGGTATTTAGGTTTGAGTGCTCCAGCTGTTATTTTAAAAACCTCCAACAAAAAAAAAAAAACCCCGAAAGGAAATTTCGTTCACTTCGATTCGCTTTTTACTCACGGATAAAATAAAGAAACAAAAAGCCAAGCGGAAAAAAATTTCTCAGGGGAGTATGGATGTGTGGTGTAAAAATAAAAATTCGTACTCCGTTGAGAAACTTTTTTCCGCTTCGCTTTTAGCTTCATTATTTTATCCGTGAGTAAAAAGTGAAGCCAACAAAATTTGCCTTCGGGTAATACGGGCTTGTTGTTGAACTTGAAATTCGCGCGAACTGACCGCACTAAACATAAACAGCCTTATTTATAAACCCATAATAGGGAGTGAATATCGCTATGTTCCGCTTAGAATATCTCTGAACAGGAAAGCCTTATTTATAAAACTTTTTGAACGTAACATAGAGGTAGAAAATGCTGAACGTGGATGGAGGTAGTATAGCGACTGAATAGGTTTTTGTCATCGCTATTGTCAACTGACGAGGGAGTGTTAGTACGCCGGCGGATGCATAGATGGCTTTCAGAGACCCGTTTGATTTCGATAGTGAAGTACACCTGGGTATTACCGATATATGTTATAGATTAGATTATAGATTATAGGTAGGCAAGATATACCGGGTGCGAAAAAAACTATGGAAACCCCTGTAAATATGGCAGAATATGCGTTAAAAAAAAAATCAAAGACCCTATATCCGACGTATTTTTCAAGCAACGCTTGAAATAAAAAATACGAGCAAAATGATGTGAAATAAATGGGCTTCAAGGTTACGTCCAAGGTCAAATTCAAGGTCACCATCGTATTCCTCGTCGTAAAAATACGTCGGATATAAGGTCTTTGATTTTTTTTTAACGCATATTCTGCTAGGGGTTTCCATACATTATAGCTATAATGGTTTATAGATAAGAATTTATACAACGTAGAATAGAGTGCTATTCACTTTATAACTATTCATCTGTTCAGAGCTATTTAGGGAAATCTAATAAATACGGCTGATACTAGATATATAATGCATAGTTCCATAAATATTTCTTATAGACGTGTGTTCCTCTTTGATATGTCATAATCCACAATCAGAGCATTATCTTATGTCTAGTAAAAATGGGTCCAAATCAAAATAAGGAGAAAAACGATGACCTTCTCTTTGTGAGATTCTCGATAAGTCTTTGATGAGGTCAGAATGGAAAAAGTGTTATCGATCATTTTTCCTTAACTTGGATTCCGAAGAAATCACTGATACAATAAAAAAATAAACTCCTGCATCTAGGAGGGCCGCAGTTGCAAGAGTTAATTTTTATATCATTGAAGCATTAGTCAATTCAGCTACTACTGAGAACGATACTGCTGTTTAAGATGTATTCAACGTTATGGTAAGAAAATTAAATGATTATTTTTCTCCAAAGAGAAACTCGACGTTCGAAAGGCATCTGTTCAGAACAATCAAGCCAGATGATGGGGAGAATTTCAATAAATTTCTTTTACGGCTTCGAAATCAAGTAGTAAAATGCTCTTTTGGTGAAACCAAACAAAAAAGGGCTGAAATAAATATAAAAGATAAGGTAACAGACGCATGGGCTTCTAAAGATTTAAAGAAACGGTTATAAGGAAAGGAGCATTCATTAGAAGAGGTGCTAGAGATGTGCCAAGTACATGAGCAGATTGCTAGTCAGACAGAGTAGATGGTTATAATTATTCTGTCGTCAAGTGGGACCAACAGCATCCACTCGGCTCATAAAAGAAACGTTCCAAACCAAGATATAGAAAGTCAGAGATGTGGGCGAATGGGTCTTTCATCAAAGAGTGATAGCCGTCCAGCTAAAACCTGCAAATGCAATAGTTGTGGATTTTAAGGTCATTTTGTTTAGAAATATAGAACAAAGTTCGACAAGCGTGTATATATTCTATGTATTGGTGCCATGAGAAGAGCATATAATTGAATATTTGGGAATTGTCTTCTAAAGCCAATACACAATAGAGCGTTGCGCCGCGTTGACCTCACGTAGGCTTCACGTTACATGAGAAATCTTCAAAGCACCCTACTGTTATTCAATCGACTAAGCTTGTGCGGAATAAAGAAGAACGACCATCGTCGTTAATAGTAACTATCGATAACAAAATTCGATTTTTTCTTTTGTATTAAGTACATGGAAAACTAAATCGATTGCTTATTTGTTAATTACTTCTGATAAAGAGATGAATGAGAAGATTAGTGAAATGTTTGGTGTAATGAATTGAGCTTTGAGCTAGGTATAATGTGCGTTGTTGCATTTCCATACTGTGTTATCGCATGCAATCTAGTTTCTGATAACATTTGCTGTTTAAATAAAAATGAAAACCTTGTCGATTTTTCAACATACTGAAGCGGATTTCTATCACCTTCACATGATTTACATTCTCATTCCAGTTGATTTAATTTTTTACTTTCGACTTACAAAAACTAAATATTCAAGCAGCAACATTTCATTGTCTAGTCACCAAATTCTATAATCGACTTTATATTTAACCATGCATCGAAAATAAATCGAAATCTACGGTATGATAAATATTACATATGCATATACATATGTCGATTTTTAAAAACATCTTTTCAGAATTATAGTTGTTTAAGTGATTAAACATCACCTTCGTTGAACAATCAGGCAGAAGGCATGTTTAATACAGGTTAAACAACGAGAATTGAAATATCTATTTACCAGTTACATCGATACACTTCTGCTAATACACACAAAAATTCAGGTTAAGCTTACTTCAATAAATGCAAACTTTCATTGTAACACTTTTTTCACTTGTATTTGCTTCTTGTATGAAATTAAAGATCATATGAGCTATGGTATATTAGGTACATTAATCTCTTGTCAAGTATTCTATGTTTTTGTTAACGTTATTGACGATTGACATTTCGTGTGGAATCTAGTTTTAGGTATTGTTTCACGTTTTATCTTATTAGAACATTCAATGTACTTCAGTGTACTTTGGTACATTCTCCCAATTCTAAATGGTGAATGGTAAAATTTCGACCACTTCGACCACAATTGGGACCACTCAGGTATACATGTAAATAAACAACAATGCACAGTGGTTCCACTCTCGAGCAAAGGCGGCCATAATTACTTACTCACTTGATAACATATAAAAACTTTTTTTCCTAATATGATTTGGGCTCTCTGATAACGAAACTGCTATCAGTTTTAGTGTTTCTCAATGTCTTGTGATAAGTGTGTTAAAAGGGTTCAAAATCGGTTTACTTCAGTTTAGCTATTGGGACTAGAAAAAATCCTGTAAGAGGTATGTTTGTAGGGCGAGAAGAAGACCTTCACAAGCAGCCACCTTCTTCACCGAATAACGTCCACCTCTGCCTTTGGAAACGATTTCGTATGGACCTAAAAAATCAGAAACAATTTTGATACCCACCCCAAACTGCGTTCTCTTGACTGCTACAACGTCGCCCACATCGTAATTCTTCGCTTCTTTTCTCTAACGGTTAAATGTTTTCGTTTTTTCTGCTTGTATTTTTTCAATTTGCTGTCGGACTTCAAACCTCACCTCCTAAGAACTTCGATGACAACACGATTCGACCGTTCAGCTTGTCCGTTACCCCTTGGCACACCAGTCGTTACTGTTATATGCTCTATGTTTTCTTCAGAGCAAAAATCCTGAAAGATTTTGGAACAAAATGCTCCTCCTTTGTCTGTGATGAATCGTCTCGGGTTTCCAAAATGTTGTTGCAATTCCTTTATCTTCTTTAAATTTGCCTCTGCAGCAACTGTCTTGGTTGGAAAAACCCAAAGAAACTTTGAAAATCCATCGGCGACCGTCAAGATGTATTTGTACTGCTTCGTTGTCAGATCCATGGGTCCGATATGATCCAGATGAAAAATGTCTAATGGTTTTTCTCCTTTATCGATTTGGTTGAGGAATTCCTTTTGCTTGCCAGCTTTTCTGTTTGCCAGTATGCATTTAACACAGTTATCTATGTGCTTGTGTACTTTGTCCCTTAACTGGGGAATGAAAAACTCCTGCGATATGAGATGCATTGTTTTTTGTATACCAAAGTGTCCTTCCTCGTGTTTCATGTTGATGATTTCCGCTTCCATTTTGCGAGGAACGACTAAAAGTAGAAGGCCATCAACTTCTTTAAAAAGTAACTCACCCTGGGTTTGAAAGTTATCGAAAGGTTTCTGCTTCAACACCTCTTTAGCTGCCGTTATAAAACTGTCTACTTCTTTTGCCTTCTTCATTCGAGCCAATAGCTCCCGATGAAAGACGTAAACGACTGGTGAACGGCTTAGTGAATCCACATGGGTCATTCTTGAGCCTGCGCGATTTTCAACTTCGTAATCGTAATCCTGCATATATTAAATCCATCTTCTGACAGAATTCGGCAACTCTTTTTTGTTTACAGTTTGATGAAATGCAGCACAGTCAGTCAAAACTCTAAACTTGGTACCTAGTAGGTATATGCGAAATTTTTCAAGTGCTTTGAATTCAGCATATGTCTCTAACACAAAACTGTGCCACCTCTGTTCAGCTGCATCATTCTTTTTGCTATAGTAAAAGACAGGGTGCAGCCGATTATCGATACTACGTTGCAAAAGAATCGCTCCTATGCCTTCTTGACTGGCATCTGTATGTACTTCAGTATCTGCTCCTTGGCAGAATATAGAGAGCACATGCTTGTTCGTCAAAGCCTGTTTCAAAGCTGCGATTGCCTCTCTTTGAGGTGCTGCAATTATAAATTTAAAATTTTTTTTTGTTAAATCAGTTAATGGTTTAGCAATGATTGAATAAGAATTTATGAATCGCCTGAAAAAACCCGTGAGCCCTAAGAACTCTTGCAACTTTTTAAGATTTTTCGGCTCTGGAAACTTTGACACAGCGTGTATTTTCTCCTCTGAAGGACTTACCGTACCATTCATTATAACGTGCCCTAGAAAAGTAACTCTTTTCTGCAGGAACTTGCACTTCGACCAATTAAAAATCAATCCATTTTTTGCAGCATCTTCTAAGGTAATGCTTAGTTTATCCAGACATTCTGCACTGCTTTTCCCGGATATGATAATGTCATCCATAAATGTTTTTAATGTCTTCTGCCTTACAAGATCTCGAAAGACAAAAGAAATATATCTTACGAAAACTGCAGGACCATTTTTCAGTCCGAATGGAACGAAATTAAACTCACATTCGCCATTCTCTGTCGCAAACGCAGTAAATTTTTTGCTTCTTTCCTCGATAGGAACATGAAAAAATCCGTTCTTTAAGTCCAACGTGATAAAAACCATATCATTTCCCAAATTGTCTAACACATTTTCATTCAGTGGTAGCGGAAATTCATTTCTCAGTGTCTTAGCACTTATCCCTCTATAGTTAATGCATACTCTAAGGCTACCGCACTTCTTTTTCACAACAACCACTCTACTTGTAAAGGATGAAGAAGAGGGTCCAATGATATTTGACTTAAGCCACTCTTCCACTTGTTTTCTGACAACTTCAGCTTCATTAACTGGAATCCGTCGTGGCGGTGAATAAATAGGCGTTTCATCACTCAATGTTATTGACATCTTGATGAGACAATCTTCTACCTTTTCAGGTTTGTAATTTGAAATAAGTTCTTTCACTTGAGATTCGTGTTCAACCGGTACTTCAATATCAGAATTTACATCATTTTCTATGTTCATGATTGAGTTAGCTTCATCTTTTGCATAGAACGTTGTATCTCCATCTATCATGACGACCTTCGCTTTTGCCATAATTTCCCGTCCGATTATCGCTTCGAAACGAATACAATTGTCCGGTACCACGTGTATAGTACTCTTTAATGCAACATCGTCGATCCTAATTTCGGCTTCAAAATTAACCAACGTACCTTTCGGAGCCCAGATCGACTATATTTATCTTTACATTTGAAGAAAGCTTTATTTTGTCCAACCTTTAAAAGCAATCATTACGAATCAAAGAAATCTCAGCACCTGAATCTATCAATGCGTCGATGGAATAATCGTTCACATAAATCTTCTTTGACTTCATAATAGAAAACGCATTAGCATCTTTAGATTTTGTTGATGGGCAGTTATTTGACATGTGTCCCGTACCGTTGCATTTAAAACATTTGGTTCCAGCATGGCAGTCTTTTCTTTTATGATCAGATGATCCGCAATTAAAACAATGCTGCAAGTGTGTACCACCTGACATTTTACCGTAACCCTGTCCGCTAGTTCTTGATGACGAGCCATTATGGAAATTACCGCTGCTACCACCAACAATGCCCTTACCGTTTCCACTACTCATCCCAACTTTAGCTCTAAATTTCAGAAAAAGCTCATACTTTTCGAAAAATTCTGAGAAAGTTCTGGCACCATATAATATGATCTTATGGTCTTCACGAGCCCAAATGCCATTGATTATGTATGTAATCAAAGATATATCATCAACATCCGCTAATTTTCCGATTTCTTTCATGAAATAGGCGTATTCCCGAAAAGTTTTCTCTTTCCCCATTTTCCTATTTTGAAGACGCATGTAAATATCCGCTTTGCAATGTGTTTTTCGAATTCAGCACACAACTTTGTTTTAAATTCTCTATATGAGGTACAAGGGCACGTTTTCATGAAGCATTTCGCCGGTCCTACCAACTGTTTCCAAGCAAATATTAGTTTCTCTAGCTCCGAAATTTTAAGCAACAATGCGACGTCCTCAAATTCTGCAAACCGTTCCTTAACTGACGAGCTTTTATCGCCACTAAATTTCGGCAACATATTATCTCCCACATCTTTCACCGAAAAACGAAAAAAATAATTATCGCCATCACCACGTGGCAAACCAACTGAATTCAGCCCCTGCTCTTGTCTACTGCTTGATTGACCAACTCCTGCTGAAATAGCCGCTTCAGATAACTTTCTCGCCATTTCAGTCGCTTTCCTATTAGCTAGTTCCGTGTTGGCCTTTTTTAGCCGTTCAAAAAGTACAAGTTTGACACCCGTTGTGTCCAAACCCAATTTGGTCAGCTCAGCTTTTAATTGTTCCACGGTCCAGAAATCCATTGCAAAAATTTTTGCGAAAAGGAAGAGAAAAAGAAAATCTTATTTCGTGAATGAAATAAATTGGAAGTAAGATTTGGTTACAGTTTTTCCAAATGCCTCAGGTTGAGCCCCCAAATGTAGAGCGAGAAGCAAAAATTAAAATCTCGCCACTTTATGTTACAGTTATTATCTTTTATTTCAAAAGAAATTTCTATTTCGGCTTGTTCACTGCTTGCCGGCTTCTTTTACAATGATCTCTTCTTCATCTTAAATATCTTGCTGTCATCTCAATCGGTTCATCTCAATCGATTCATGTGACCCGCAAGTGTTGTTCAGTGTATGATTGATTGACAGCTATTTTACTATAAAACTACCGGTGCTGCCACTTTTCCTACATGTTTTCTACATTTACCGAAATATAATTTTTTATTCTAAATATGTTTACATAACTTATAAAAGTATGCTCGTACTATATTGTGTAAAAATTAAACTCTTAGCAAAACACAGAAACGGCTAGCTATCCAAGTATTCAAATTAAGCTTTTTTTTTCAAATAAGACTTATTAAAAAGTGTTTTTTGTACAATGCATATATGTACATCGTTAGGTACGTATAAATTTTTCAAAAACTAACTTTGAAACGTAGGTACTATTTCTAGAGATCTATCAGTGGTGTTTTCTATGCCCATTTTGAGCCAAACAAATTCAACAACAATTATTTTTGTAGAAAATTAGATTTCCTTAAAAAAATGTTAATATGAAAATTTTTGTCAGGCTAACCGTTTCTAAGTAATCAAGCTTGAGAAACTGGTATGTATTTTTGATTTTGTTCTTTTACTTTGAATTTTTGTAATTAACAAAAAAATCAATGTACGATAAATTGCAAACATGTTTCTTAGAGATAATTTAATGTTCTACAAAAAAGGTGTTTTAATATTTTTCAATAAAGTTCTTCCTTCAGAAGTTATTCACGATTAGAGTTGAAAAAATAGTAAATTTCTTAGTTCGCTTAAAAATTAATTAAAATCAATCTGCAAATTTCCGCAGCTGATTAAACGTGCGCTAAATAGAAAATTTAATGACCTTTCTGGCAATATATAAATAACACTTTGGGGGCACGGCGGGGCGAAACAGTTAAAAGTTCAAGGCAAATAACATTAAGATTATCAATTCTTTTTTTGTTTTTCTATCTAGGCCCAATTTGCAAGCATTTATATTGAGAGAGAACACTCTCTCTCAAAAAAAAAAAAAAAAAAATATTGGAGGTTTAACCTCCCAATAATATATCCACATCAAAGAAACGCTCCACAAAAAGATAAGAAAACGTAAAAACCAACAAATGAAGTCTTACTAACATTTGAAGCTTCAAATGTCATGTGTTTGCAATGTTATAACTTCGAAAGTAAATAGTTAACGGCAAGTAGGTTTTCATTTATTATGACTTTAGGATGTTTTCAGCTTATCATTACTGTTTTTTATTATAACCGTTACAATGAATTTTTTAATTTTGGCCTACGGTGGAAACACTATGCGCTGAGCTGACTGCTTTGATTGCTGGCTCGCTGGCTGAACTACTAATAAATGCGCTTTGTGCTCTCCATGGTTCATCTTTATATTTACCTAGAAAGTAGCCACACACCCATTTGCTTTTGTATAAATACATAGCTACATTACATATGTATGTCCATACGCTTGTTAAGAGCACAAAAGAGAATTGAATTATTAAAATATATGCATTGCATCGGTTTTGTGTACATAGTCACGTAGGCCATCGTTATGAGGGGTAACGAAACGATTTCGCATTATATGAGAATTGCTTCTTGTAATGAAGAAGAGAAAAAATAAAAAGAATTGAAACGCTCCCGATTTCAACGTGTTATCGCTGTGTAGTGTATGTCTCGCTGCTTGCAGTGAACTATGTGCTTATATGTATATTTATCAATATACTTGCTGAACCGTTTAGAAAGAAAAACACTCGTTTCGATTGTTCATTTAGAATTTTATTTTTTGTTCTTGTGGTTATGAATGTACATGTTAGAATTAATGTGTTTTGGCTCTTATCATAGTACATTTAACAGCTTTTCGATTATCTTGACTTTCAATAACATTTTAATATATTTTCGTTTACCGGTGGCATTCGTTGGCTTGCACATTTTTCTTTCTCTGGCTGGCACTTTTTTATTTGTCTAGCTTGCACTTTTTCTGAACTATGTGCTCATATATTTATCAATATACCTACTTGCTGAACCGTTTAAGAAGAAAAACACTCGTCTCGATTGTTCTATTAGACTTTTATTATTTGTTCTTGCGGTTATGAATGTACATGTTAGAATTAATGTGTTTTGGCTCTTATCATAGTTCATTTAACAGCTTTCTGACTTTTAATAACATTTTAATATATTCTCGTTTACCTGTGGCTTTCGTTGGCTTGCACTTTTTCCTTTCTCTGGCTGGCACTTTTTTATTTGCTTAGCACTTCTTCTATTATTTGTTTAAAACTTTCGCACTATTGTCTGCTAGCACTATATATATATATATATATTAGGGTGGTCCTTATTTTGTTTTTTTCCGAATTTTTTTCCACGATAGTCCTAAATCGGTTCTAAATATATTTAAAAAAAATCATGCAAAGTTATAGCCCTTTATTTCAATTTTAACCCGACCCCCCCCGACAATTAAAGTTGAAGCTTAAGTCAATTATGACCTTAAATAACTCAGAAACCGTAAGAGTTAGCAAAAAATCATAAAAGACTTTTTTTGTAGAGCGTTAAATTTTCTATAAGAAGCATTATTATTTGATATGATCTGTTCATTATTTCATAATGAAAAAAATTTCAATCAACAGAACTTTTCCTATGTTATTTCCATATAAAACTTTGATTGTCGGGGGGGTCGGGTTAAAATTGAAAAAAAGGGCTATAACTTGGCATGATTTATTTTTAATATATTTAGAACCGATTTAGGACTATCGTGGAAAAAAATTCGGAAAAAAACAAAATAAGGACCACCCTAATATATATATATATATATATATATATATATATATATATATATATATATATATACATACAATACATATACCCGGCTCGACGTGGACCAAAATGTATATTACCGAATTGAAATTATTTACTTAATGTCTTTTCTTTACTTGCGCAGACGCTTTCATAAAATTAAAACACATGATATTTTTGTATTGGGAAAAACCACACTGGTAAAAAAAACCCAACGTTTATTCTCGCTGACTATCGGAACAAGACTAAAAGCCAACACACAATTCCGCGTCGGCTTCGCGTCGACCTCATTTGACAGAAAAATCAAAAGTTCAACCATAGGAAATCTATAGAGTCTCACACAATCACGCTTTGTCTTCAAACGTAACGAAGCGACCTTCAAAAAAAGTTCAGCTATGTTGAACTTTTGCTCGCTTTCTGACATATCTCTCCATTTTAGTTTTACAATAGGGAAGAGTAATAAAATAGACGTAAGCAAAACATCGATTAACGAAACAAATTATCGATATGTAAGTTTCGATGTTGAAATGTGTTTCAGCTGAAATTTATCGATGTAATTACTAAACAAATTAAGTTCTCGATGTTACAGGTGTTTTAAACTTGACTTTTATCAGACTATTCAACGCAGGTGCTATTGAAGCATTTAAACTACTATGTACGAAAGTACAGTGAAGTATATTAAATGTTCAAATAAAATAATTAGTGAAACAATACCTAAAATTAGATTCCAGAAGAAGCAGTAGCAGCATAAGTAGCAATAGTAGCATAATCAGCACCACAGAAGAAGCAGCAACAGTTGCAGACGAGCAGTAAGTCTTTGATTTACATGTCGTAAGCTTGTCTGATTGCTTTTCATTCGTATTTCTGATGATATAAAAAGAAATAAAATATTACTATGGATGAGACCAAAAATTTCAAATATGGTCAATTACAAAAAGACCTCTTAGCGAAGATAATAAAGGACTTCACCAACTTTAAGAAATCTTCTAAAGAACGTCGAACAAAGGCGTATGCGTCAGCTCGTCTAAGCAAGCTAGAAGAAGATATGTCATCGGCAAAAACATATTATGAAGCCATCGTTGGAGGTGGAATAGAGTATGAAAGTAGAAGAATTAAAGGTGGTTTATGAAAAAATATGAAGATGAAATTTACCTGGAGTACCGTAAAGAATTTTTGGAAGTAAACGAAAAATAGTCAACAATCGTCATCATCAAAGATCTTCTGTACAGGGTTGCGAATTTATGAATTAAAAAATCCCTAAATCATAAGCTAATTGTTGACTTCTGATTTAAAAAAATGTAATTCGCAAGCTAGTTGCTGATTTAGAATTGAAAATTTTTCAAGTTATAAGTTAGCTGGTGACTTATGAATTAAAATTTGTTCAATTCATAAGCCAGTTGGTGACTTGTGAATTAAATTTTTTCAATTCATAAGTCAGTTGGTGAATTATGAATTAAATTTTTTCAATTCAGAAGCTAGTCGGTGAATTATGAACTAAATCTTTTTCAATTCATAAGTCAGTTGGTGAATTATGAATTAAATTTTTTCAATTCAGAAGCTAGTTGGTGAATTACGAATTAAATCTTTTTCAATTCATTAGTCAGTTGGTGAGTTATGAATTAAATTTTTTCAATTCAGAAGCCAGTTGGTGACTTGTGAATTAAATTTTTTCAATTCATAAGCTAGTTGGTGAATTATGAATTAAATTTTCCCAAGTCAGGAGCTGATAAGTGAGTTATGAATTAAATCTTTTTCAATTCATAAGCCAGTTGGTGTCTTGTGAATTAAATTTTCCCAAGTCATGGGCTGATAAGTGAGTTATGAATTAAATCTTTTTCAATTCATAAGCTATTTTTTGAGTTATGAATTAAATTTATTAAATTAACTCAATTCTTCTTCTTGTGCACTGAATTATGCTTCATTTGCTGCATCACAATTATCTTTGAAAGGTAGTGATTGAAGTATTTGAAATCTCTTCTTAGTTACATATGTTAATAAACAAACCTCTAAAGATCTATTTTTGGTTTAAAGTAAGAAGGTACTTTCCATTTTCTTTTGATTCAATATGAATGTTTTAGAAACTGCAACAGTTTTTGAAGGCTTTTCACTTCATAACTTCACTAAGAAATTTGAATGCTAAAAAAGAAACTAATGGCTTAGTTATGGAAAATTGTGGAAAAAAAAGCTGAGAAAATTACCTATTTTACAACAAAAAAAAATTGACTTCGATACAAGCCTTATGGTGTACTTTGTCGGTGTGTAGTTTTTTTGATATCAAGCATTCCTTTGTCTCAACTTTTTGTACTCATCGATCTTTTGTGGCATCTTTTGCTATTCACCTCGTCTGAGCCCGTTGATTTCAAAACATCAGTGGTGAATTTATGTTGTTGTAAGAGAAAGTTTTATCTTGAGAGAAAGCTTATATGTTTGCGATGATACATTAGAAATTACTTGCAATTGCATAAATCACTCTTTAACTATTCCATTTTGGTCTGTTGATAAGTAAAGTAAAAAAGTGCAAGTGCAAAAGTGTATATTTCTTATAAAAGTGAAAAAAAAACTTAATACGTATATTAACGTTGGGAATCATCGTGTTTATTTCTCAAGGTAAAAATTAAAAAAAAAATTAAAATTTTTAATTAAAATAAAAGTTAAACCTAGAATGTAAAAGTTTGGTTTGAACAAAACATTAAGGCTAGGTGGACATTTTTAGCGAACTCAGAACTCATGTAAAAGTGTTTGCTTGTATTAGTAGATCATTTTATTCTCTTAAAAGTAATCCCTCTTGCCATCGTCGCGTGTGATTTCAAATTCTCCCTATTTTCTCTCTCTCTTTGGTCTCGGCAACAGCCAGAAACTAGAAAAGAATTACGCACTTGCATAAGCAGAACAAAGGGGTGACCATTATACGAGCATGCAAGTAGGCATATAAAAAAACAGATATCACAAGGCACACTGACGAAGATATATGCATGTGCACAATATGTCCGAATGAACATTTTTTACGATTTCTTGTTTTTGGATGGGTTGAGATTGAGAATAGAAAATGTATTGTGTCAAGTCAGGAAAGTAAGAAAACCGGTTCTTTTTTTTGTAAGTTTGCTTGCTGAGATAAATGCATATAATTACAAATAATGAAGATGTTGTAGGGTCGATATTTCTTATCTTGTGTTTTTGCGGATGTTGAAAACATGATATTTGTGTGATTTAAATGTAGGTCAGTTTCTTGGTTTAGTTTGATCAGCAAAATTAATGAAAAAGGGGATAACTTGGGAACTTAGATAATAGGTACTCTTTTTTTTTCATTTATTTATTTTTATTATTTTATTTTTATTTATTGTTTTTATTTTTTTTTACCAATAACTTGTATCCATTTTAATTTCATTTGCAAGAAGATATATTTCAAGAAAATAAAGGAATGGATGTTTTTTTGAAAACTCCAATCGAAGGACAAAAAATTCCATAAGAAAATTCAAAGTTTTTCAAGTTAAGTTTGATTTAAAAAATTTTCCGTTACAATTATTATTATTTTTTTTTTTTCACTTGAAATTACAAAAACAGTAATCTTTTGGGCCATAACCAAGCAAATTGAGATTTAAAGAAGTCATCCTATGAAACGGCCTGTTTTTTTGTGGGAGTTCTTAGGATTTTTTTCAATGACCAGTAAATAGATAGAACTTTAAATTTACTATAATTTACTAACATATATTATATCGACTGATAAATATAAATTTTAAGCTGAAAGTATAAGGTAGAATATGAGTTATAGTTCTCTGTATACCCCGCTTGAAAAAAATGAACTCGCAATTCCTCAAACCTATTTATAGTTGAGTAGCGACCCGCCCCGGCTTCGCACGGGTACAATGCTGATACTACAGAAAAACTGTGAACGTTGTATATAAAAACACAGCGGCCCGCAATGGCTTCGTACGGGTATAAAATTAAAAACATATTTTCTCTTACTCTTGAAAGAGCGACATACAACGTTAAAGGTTTGACCCTGCGATTTATTAATGGTCATTCCAAAAGATGTTTTCACCGGAAATTGCAAGCGTTTAAATTGGAAGGGTAAATCCGATGGTATCAGAGGGATTCGGGGAATCAATACATCTTCTCCGGTACCACATCCTGTGAGTATTGTGCACTCTATTAAGAAAGTTTTCAGTGATTTTACCTGCAAACGCGTGCCACTGCAAAGCTTATGTGAATTCAGGTTTCTTAATAAAATAACAGGTGGTACCCGTGATGTGATGGATAGCATGTCCAGAGGTTCGAGTTTGAATCCCAACAGAAGCAAAAATGTTTTTTCCACGGGTATCGCCTTTCGCGAGGAACTGGCAAATCCTCCGTTAGTATTCATTGCCATGAAAAGCGCTTTCTCGATTAGCCGTTCGAAACCGGCAGAAAATTGTAGGTCCCCTCCATTTTCTCACAAGGCATGGTTGTGAGAAATGCGCTAGGCCCAAGGGCTCCTCGCTCTGTTGCGCCACCCTATTTATTTATTTATTTTATTTTAATAAAATAACAGGACAACCTACTTAACACCATTTTGTGTAGAGAGTCCTGATGGGTTCAAAGAGTTTATAAATTCTGTAGGAAAATGAACAGCTTCTTCCAAATGGAGAACAGTATCGACCGAGTAGTATATTTTCGTTGGCGCATTTATCTTTGAAAGAATCAAGTTATTTACCTTATCTACTTGTTCGTTAGTTGGTGACAGAATCGCTCTTTCTTTGAACCAAGATATTGTCTTTGAACTTATGTTATCAATGTCAGGCTAGAGCCTGACTGAGGCGAGCCTCACGTTCCGTTGACGATTCTTCATCTCTTGCTGAACATACTCTTTTGGCATTCACTGTGCTACGACCTATATTCGAACAGTTTTTTAAAAGCTAAGTATGCAAAGTCTTAGATCTTGTTTAGAAGTTATTTTGACAAAAAGTTTGAAAAAAATCAAAGTTATACTTTTGAAGTTATTTCTAAAAATCAAAATTTTTCAAAAAAATTTATAAAAAAATTCCAAAACTAAATTTTTTTAAGTATTGGTATGCAGTCGTTCTTTAACAGCTTACGATTTCTTAAATCCAAAATTTCATCAAGATCGCGTCAGCCATTATCGAAAAAGTAGGGTTTGAAAAAAACGGCACTATGGGAGGTACCGGTTTTAGGCTTTTTCCAAATTTTTTTTTTACATCATAAGAAAAACAATCTAAAATTAATCCTACACACAAGATTTTATCGAAATCGTTGGAGCCGTTTTCGAGAAAAATAAGTATTGTCGTATTGGTTGTAGGTATGACAGGTACCGTTATCTCAAGCCCTAGAGACCCAATTCCAAAAACCCCTCTGAAGACTGCTCCACAGACCCTAACTGCAAATTTTGGAGCAAATCGGTCCATTGGTTCAGGCTGTAGATCCATATACAGACAGACAGACAGACAGACAGACAGACAGACAGACAGACAGACAGACAGACACACAGACAGACAGACAGAATTGCAGGAACCACTTTTTTCGTATTCTCTATCATCGTAATGTCATGTTTAATTGTTATCTCAAAATTTTTTTTCTGCACGATTGCAAGACTTGCCTTATAGTACCTATAATCGCAAGTAAAAATTATTTCGCATACACCTTACCCAAACGCACATCTTATTCCAAATAAGTTGAATCCTATATGCCTATGTAAGATACTGACCTATACCTACATACATTTTCATGCCAACCGCGTTATGTCATCAACAAAACAATAGAAGTTCTCAAATACAAAATAACTACCTAGGTACCTAGCCAAATACAAAATTTTTAGCTGAAGAAAAAAATGAAACACACTCTCATCAAGTTGCGTACACTTGACCAAGAAATTCCATTCTATTAGTGCAGTGGTGCTATTTTCTCACCCCTTTCCCTTTGTGCGTTTGCCTATGTCCGTTTCATTCAATCCTTCCTCATTTCAAACTATTTTTCTACAATGCAAGCTACTGCTACCAGCAAAAAAAAAACAACAGGCACACAGTTTTTAATGAGAAATGAATAGCACAAAAAATCACAAAATAAGGTTATAGGTATAGAATATAGATGATATGCATGCATGCATAACGCATAAGATCATCTGAGCGATACTCCTTTTTCAAATCATAGAGAATAGAGAACAGTCAAAAAGAGAAATCGGCGCTAAACTTGGTGGCGGATTTGCTTCGAACTAAAATGCGTATGTATATGTTTTTAAGCAAGATTTTCTAGTAAAAAACCCAAAGTAGACAGTTTTTCTAGAATTAATATTTCAAATTCTGTGACCACAAGAGTATATTTTTTAATTGAAACTGATTGAGATTATATCAAAGAAAAATACCAAAAAAAAATTGAGGTTCTTTTGGCTTCTCGTTAATCAGAAATCGTTTGCAAATATGACTTTATTGAAATTGAATTTTAGCGGTTTGGAGAAGAAAATATTGATTTTGGGCTGGATTGTTAGTTGAGGAGCTTTATTACCTTCAAAAAAATGTATATATATATGCACTTGAAAACACCCACGCCTTGCCCCATGCTTTATAAGCTAAAAAAAGGCAGTTTCACAAACTTCTCATCATAACACCTGTTTCAAAACACTCAAAACTATGACTAATGATTTTATAAGATGCGCCTGATATCTATCTACTATTTACTTTTTATTTCATGAAAAAATATTAATAAACGGCAAAGTTATTGCCAAAAGAGTATGCTGAAAACCGAAAAATTACAACAAATTGAGGAAGGTTTTTTTCATATAAGGAGACAAAATTTAAAAAAAAACGCTCGATGGTTAGTTGCATATATATTTTCTAGTTATAAAACGAAAAAGAAAAAAAGTAAAAAGTTCATAAATACGGATGCCCCGACCAAAATAGTGAACAAATCGAAATTTTCAATAAAAAAAAAACGGCTTCCGGTCCCTATAAAAACCGTTAGGGAATAACTTTCAGCATTTGAATGATACACAAATGTTTGTGTGTTTATTATCTTTACAATACATTTTGTTTCATAAAATTATCAAGAAAATTGCAAAAGTTATGAATCAATAAGTCAACGCACCTTTTAAATTTTAATGAAAAATGCAAGGGACACCTAGCCTTAAAACTAAATTGAGACTTCTAAAACAGATGATTTGCTTAAAAATATTCCAAAATCTCAAGTTTTTTTTAACTTTAAACTTTTTTTTATCGACTCAAATCGGGTTTTTAAAATGTTTTGAAATGTAGGTAATTTCACTGGCTCTAAATTCCAGCTTATTTATATAATAGTGTTGGAAGATAGTGTCTTCCATGACGTTATGTTCATGACGTTATATCGTTCGTTGCTAGGCACATCCATTGAGCAAGCGCGCGAATTGGCTTATTGGGCTTTTCACAGAATTTGCCTAACAACGAACGATATAATGTCATGACTCATGAGCAAAACGTCGTGTAAACAACAACACAGATTGCAAAGAAAGCATTTTGGTGTTTTTTTTTATGCTTTTAAGCTTTAAATTCCAATAGTGTTTGAAGATAGTGTCTTCCATGACGTTATATCGTTCGTTGCTAGGCAAATCCATTGAGGAAACGCGCGAATTGGCTTATTGGGCTCTTCAAAGAATTTGCCTAGCAAGGAACGATATAATGTCATGAGCAAAACGTCATGTAAGCAACAACAAAGATAGCAAAGAAAGCATTTTGGTGTTTTTTTTTTTTAATGATTTTAAGCTTTAAATTCCAATAGTGTTTGAAGATAGTGTCTTCCATGACGTTATGTTCATGACGTTACATCGTTCGTTGCTAGGCAAATCCATTGAGGAAGCGCGCGAATTGGCTTATTGTGCTTTTTACAGAATTTGCCTAGCAACGAACGATATAATGTCATGAGCAAAACGTCGTGAAACAACAACACAGAAAGCATTTTGGTGTTTTTTTTAATGCTTTTAAGCTTGAAATTCCAATAGTGTTTGAACATAGTGTCTTCCATGACGTTATGTTCATGACGTTATATCGTTCGTTGCTAGGCAAATCCATTGAGGAAGCGCGCGAATTGGCTTATTGGGCTTTTTACAGAATTTGCCTAGCAATGAACGATATAATGTCATGAGCAAAACGTCGTGAAACAACAACACAGATAGCAAAGAAAGCATTTCGGTGGTTTTTTTTAATGCTTTTAAGCTTTAAATTCCAATAGTGTTTGAACATAGTGTCTTCCATGACGTTATGTTCATGACGTTATATCGTTCGTTGCTAGGCAAATCCATTGAGGAAGCGCGCGAATTGGCTTATTGGGTCTTTCACAGAATTTGCCTGGCAACGAACGATATAATGTCATGAGCAAAACGTCGTGTAAACAACAACACAGATAGCAAAGAAAGCATTTTGGTGTTATTTTTTTAATGCTTTTAAGCTTGATCAGTAGGAATTTTTTTTTTTATACACCAAACTTTTGTTTTGCTTAGATTAAAAACATGGATTCTAATGAAGATTCAGTGGGGAGTGAATTTTTTGGACGAATAAATATTCGAGACGAAAGTTATGAGGATACAAGTCCAGGGTGCTCTCAAATTACTGGTGCAAACACCAACACTGATAGTTCAGTAATTTTAAGTCAAGAAGAGCAAAGCCTTCTTAAAAGCTGTAAAAAAACCAGTTACTTGGATGGTCGTTTTTTTACAGTCGACACCAAGGAGTCTGTCGCGAAAAATAAAATCATCGCAAAATGCAACAATTGTTCTTTAGCTTTATCGGGAAGGCTAGATGTATCATCAAATTAATTGCGACATTTAAAGGTAAGTTTTTGGATCCTGTGGTCACATTGAATGATCATTTCTTATAAGTTTTTCATTGATTGAATTAGAATTTTAGTATTTTTTTTTTTAATTTTCTGAATTTTCAAATTGAAAATTCATACCTTTATTTTTTATCGTTTTTTTTAATTGCTTTGGAATATATGTATGTACTTAAATTTGATAAAAAAAAAATTAAGTACGTGCAACTGACGTTTAAATTAATACTTTGCTGTTCGATACCAATAAATACATAGTAACACTTTAACTTTAACCTACTGATTTTATAGACAAAACATAGTGATAAATTTGACGAATATCAATTGCACAAGGCACAAAAAATTTTGAAATTAGATGAATCAAGCCGCATAATTCAACGTGTGACTTGCAAATTTTCGCAAAGTCAGTTTGAAAACAACGTTATAAATTTTATTTTGAAAAATCAGCTGCCGATGCGAATAGTTGAAGATGCGGCGTTTCGAAGAATCTATAATGGTAATCATAAATTTCTCTTAACTTTTTTAAATTGAGAAAAATTGATTTTACTAAGCATTTTCAAAGGGCATTGCTTGTTTTGGGGCCGGAAAAGGTAGTTCTTGGAAAGTTATATCAAAAATCAAACTAATGGGTCAAATAATTTTGATCGAATAGGAAAATTTTTTAAGCGAGTTTTGATAGTGGGAAACCTAAAAAATTAGCTTTCGAGAAAATGCGTTGAAAGACATAATTTTCAAGAACCTTGACTTTCTTCAAATATAAAAAAAAAATTTTTTGAAGTTGGAAGCAAGCAAAGCCCTTTAAATTAATAATGTATTTGCATTTTTATGGAATATGTGAATTGGCCCCCTTAAATGAGGTTAAATCAATAGTATTTCAATAAAATCCATTTAAGGGGTAAGGGGTAGTCAGGAGCGTTTCAATAGTTTTTTTTTTAAGTAATTATTTTCTTTTAACAAAAACAAAAACTCGTATCATTTCGTCATACTTTAACACTACTTCACTAAAATTAAAAAAAAAATACTAACTATTTTACAAGTTATGGCGGTCTAAGTTCAACCGGTTTTAAAAATGGGTCCTTGCGGTGCCAACTGTAACTCAAAAACCGCTCGATACATTTCAATGAAACTAATACAGTTTTTAGAAAACATGAAAAGCTAGTTCCTGATTGAAGGATGTTTTTTCAAAATTAACAAACGGGATAACGTACCACGGAATTTGTAGGACAATCTGACTGTTAAATTATATGAATGTTAAATAAGTAAAAACCAAAAAATCAGCTTGTTAGTAATCACTTTTTTTGACCTCGTAATCGGTACATTTTTGAGGAAGGGGACTTTTGGGATCAGACCATAAAATTTGTAGGACAAAAATTTTTTCACATAATTCAGATAATTATCTTGAAGTTTAACTATGAAAAAAACTGTTACTATAAAATTTTTTAGTATCATGAAATCGACATATTTTACCCTTACTACCTCTGTTAGCTACCACAGTCGAAAGTTTTCGATAGAAAATTGTTGGGCGTCTCAACAAAATGAAGCCACTAAGGGAAAATTATTGATGATAGTAATCCCAAAAAAATTTGCACCAGGGATCCCGGTCTACTATAGACAAACACAAAATAGCTATTGCAGGATTGCAGCTACAAGCTACATATATCACTTTTGCTTATGTACATAACATAGCTGATTACACATAGGTTAGGTTAGGTGGAAGTGGCTGTCAGTCAATGAGTACATTGCCTAACACACTTAGGCCGCAAGGGCCCATTGGATACCACAGAGATCAGCAAGTTAATCACCTACTGATCTCAAAAACCCGATGTAAGATTAACGAGTTGATCACTTATTAATCTTCCATTACGGTACTAGCCGGTTAATCACCTGCTAGTCGAACCACGTGGAACTTTAAATGTATTTTGAAAGACTTTTATGATTACACATAAAAAAAAACGAAATTCTTATAATTATTTTGGAGAATAACGGCGTTTAGGCCCACCATTGAAATGTACATTTCACTTTTGTACATATTTCATTAATATAAATATCAATGAATTTTCTACACATCAATTAAAAATTAAAAGAAAAAAAATTTATAGTTTTACCCTTGAGCACAAACACATCACATACAAATCTCGCGCGAGTTATGTGTGGTGCCGCGACGTTTAGTAAAAAAAAACAAATGTTAACCTTTACAATCCGTTTATTTTATCAGACTCAAGTAACAATAATAAGTGTCATGCTATTTATACAGAAATAATTCAATAAAAAGTGTCAAGTTTACAAATAATGTTTACGATGGATGACCTGTGCTGGTTGCTGGAGTGAATGTGCTGATGGTTGTTGGAGTGTTAGGTTGGATGACTTGTGCCGGAATGTGCTGATGGTTGGTGGATGGTTGTATTACGATGGGTTGTATTACGATGGGTTGGTTGCAGGGCGGTGACCTGCATGAATGCCGTTTGGTGTTATGTTTTGGTTACATTCGTAACTCCTTCCCTCTTGGAGTGAGCTACGGTTAAAGAAGCTGTAAGCGTCTTTTGCCGGAGCTTACATGATGTTAAATGCAGGAGTTGGTGTTTGCTGATCTCCAATATTGATGTTGTGTGATGACGTCTTTGATTGATCGGTAGTTTTTATATGGTATATCATAAGTAGTACTCCAACATAAAATTATAGTTCAGGAATTTGATTAGGAATGTATCTTGAAGGTATTGTTTTTCAGGGCCACATGTTGATTGATCTCTGTCTCAGGACTGTTCAGGAACAAAATGTAGTTTGGTTCTGGTTGGAAAATCTGATGTTCGTCTTCTACATCTAGGGTCTTGCTGTGTGCTGGCCTGTTTGTGATCAGATTGGCAATGCAGCTGGTCTCGATGCTGACATCTTGGGATGTGGTTGCTTTACAGTACAATATATTTTCTATTTCTTCGCATTTTTCATCAAAGTATTGAATTTCATTGTTGTTGAGGATGCAAAAGGGTTTAGTGGAAAGTAGCTTGTTTTTTATTGGAATGGGTATATGGTGGAAAAAGGAATATGTTTCTTTCTTAAGGGAGGAGATTTGGATGTTAAAAATTATGTTTGAATGATTATAGTATGCTTGAAATTCCAACAACTCATAGATATGTTCGTTTGATTTAATATCGACTGATTGATTTCGTAAAGAATGGTATATAAAATTTAATTCGTCATTACTAAGGATCTGTTTTGAGATAATATTTAGTTTAGCAAGAACTGTGGACTCTGCTATGTTAGTCAAATGGTTGTTTAATAGTTCTATGTTGAAATTGATCTGATTTAAATACTGAATATATCTTATTGAGTTTTCATCTGTTCTGATTTTATTTCCTAGCATTTTTTGAGTATGAAGCAAGTAGTTTTCGATATGTTTTTGTTGATCGTTAATATTATTTGTGATATTATCGAACCTTTCAATCATTTGTTTATCAAGCCTATATTGGTGATTCTCTTGTTCCTCAAAAGTTTCTTGTGTTTGAGTTAGTTCTTCAATTTTTGTTATTGATATTTAAAGCATCGTCCGTGTCCATGTTTCCTGTTATACTTTTTACAACTGTTCCTAGGCCCTTTATTAGTCCTCTTTTTCATCTTAAATTGGGTATTAGAGTTTGGAGTTTACTTTGTAGTTGCTTGTATTTAATTTGTATTACTTTCAGAGAGTCGTTAAAACCGTGAATGGTTTTGAAGACCTCTAGTGAGCTACCTATTGCTTAAATGTTTTCCTCGTATTTCTGAAGCTGAACTATGTGTAAAAATTGTTGCCTTCCTCCACATAAAGATAATTGCACCCGAATTCTATGCATTAACTGCAACGAAGAAATTCATACTTCCTACGACGCGACCCCTCTTGTGCCGCCTTCCTCTGGTATAAATCTGTCAATAAAATTAAAGCCGATCGTCGTTATACTTTTCGCGACGCGTGGCAAATTTACAATGACAATCCCAACCTACATCAATTATTGTCTCCATCGAAGAAGAGAAATAATTCGAATCCCACGATAGCAGAGATAATAAAAAAGAGAATTGAAAATGCGAAAAGTCTCCAAACTTCTTCTCACTCTCCAACAAAAACTACAACACCTACCACAAGAAACACAAACCAAACGATCGATCCAACACAGAACATGCACTTGTCTTATCAAAAAGATAACATTGTTTCTCAATCTCTAATGGAAGAACTTAGTTCAATCGATAAATCACTCATCACCCCGAGCCCCACACATTCAAAAATTCAAACACACACAAATTATGATTCTTCTGCACACGGATCTCTTTTGTCATCCATATCAGATACTGAAATGGAAGACATACCACACGTCACACCATCAAACATCAACAACAACTCAACAAACCAAAAACCAAAAAACTCAATCACAACCAACAACAACTCACTCCCGCTCACCGAACACTCAAACACAAAAAAATTCACACACCTAACAAATAACCTTAATAAACAATAGTTACTTTTGTTGGATAATGAATTCATTATCCTCCAATGGAATATGCAAGGCTTTATTAACAACAAACATGCCTTAGAACTTCTCATATCAAAACTCAACCCGGACATCATAGCGCTTCAGGAAACACACATCATACCATCAAATACTCATATGTTCAAACTAAAAAATTATAAACTATTCTATCATAATAAAGACTACGAATATTGCAAATCAGGTATAGGGTTTCTCGTTAAAAACAACATACCTGTGACTTCTCATTGTACCTCCTCTTCAAACCTTCTCTATTATACTATCGAAATCCCTGCAAGAAAACCAATCAGGCTCACCAATGTATATAAAGAGCATGAAGTTTTTGTCACAACTGAAATTCTGCATGAAATCAGAATTGATACAAGCTATCATCACCTGTTCCTAGGTGATTTCAATGCTAAGAACACCGTATGGGGTTCAAACTCCACCAATCGACTTGGTGCACTTTTCGAACAGTTTGCCATTGATAATCGCCTCACTGTCTTAAATGATGGATCGCCAACTCTCCTTAACACAAGAAACACTTTTTCTGCCGTTGACGTTACACTTGCATCCGAAGATCTAGCTCCACTTCTTCAATGGGAAGTAAGTTCAGATGGGGAAAGTAAGGACAATTTTCCAATAATTATACGTACCAATGGGAGAACAACTGTTAGAAAAACATCTACCCGATTCAAAGAATCTCAGGCTAACTGGAGAATCTTTGTTTCAACTACGCGTTCTTTATCCATAACTGTTACAACATCCAACAACATCAACCAGGAAGCAGCTAAAATTACAAAATTTTTTAGAAGCGCAGCTGCTAAATCAATTCCAACAACGAAACTGAAAGATTAAAAAAGTAAAAATAGTCCCATATGGTTTAATGAGAAAATTGCCTCTTTGATCAAGGCTAAAAACATAGCCTGGAAGAACGTTCAAAGATATCCATCAACACCAAACTGCCTAGCTTATCGCAAAGCTTGTGCCAAGGTCAAATACGAATCAATCAGTGCAAAAATATTATCTTGGGAAAACTTCGTAAATAACATGGACCCTACTCTAGACACCAAAACATTATGGAATCGTATAAAATCTCTAAGATCTCCAAACTTCTCTCAACACCTGCACTTGGGCAAAGTATAGCGAAAACAACACCTTCTCAGATAACATCATTGCAGAGAAACTAGCTTTTAAACTAAGTGATCTTACACTCAATCAAGACTCTTGCCAGGAACTTATAGAGAACATTACAAGAATAGAATTTGACTCAACATTAGAAACGCTCAAAGGTAACACCCCTGGGGATGACAAAATAACTTACAATATGGTAAAATCAGCAGATGATACTCTGAAAAATCGAATATGCGCTCTTTACAATAACATCCTTCGGACTGGTATCTTTCTTCATAATTGGAAAAAAGCCATACTGAAGCCGATCAGAAAAACCTCCCACAACCGTCACCAAATAGAAGGTTATCGTCCCATTTCACTTCTACCTGTTCTGTCCAAAATTTGAGAAATAATCTAAGGACGTAGAATCGGATGGCTGATGGAAAAGTCGATTAGAAATGAACAACATGCCTACAGGCCATACAGAGGAGCCCATTCGCTTATTCATCTTATGGAACATAAACTAGCTGACAATATATCACATCGTAAGCACAGCGTTGTTTTGTCAACTGATCTTGAAAAAGCATTCGATCGTGTCATGACAGTTCCGGTTATAGAGGAGTTACACAAATGGAGAGTTCCCTACCAACTTTTAAAGCTCATTTCATCTTTTTTAACTGGAAGAACATTTTGTGTAAACTTTAATGGGTATACTTCAGACAAATTGAAACTGGAAAACGGAATACCGCAAGGTTCTCCTTTATCAGTATACCTTTAAAATGCTTACATAGATGTACTCATAACTGAACTGGCACAACCAAAACACAATCTAGACTTCGTTGGGGTATACGTAGATAGCATCTACATGATAGCTTCAGGTGACCCATCTAAGGTGAATACAGTCCTAAATTCCGCAGACAAACAAGTACATGCTTGGACGCAGAAAACTGGTGCAAAAGCTCCTCCTTCCAAAATAGAAGCCCTGCACCTCTTCAGAAAACAAAAATGCCCAGGCTCAACAACACCACGCGTGCTTCGCAACACCAACATCATCTAAAATAAAGATCTGAGAGTTCTTGGAGTATCTTTCAGCCGTAACATGAAATGGGATGTTCACATCAAAAACACCATATCCAAACTGAAATGTATTAACAACGCACTAAGAATGATATGTTCCCGTCGAAAAGGTCCTCATTTAGAAACTGCTCTAAAAATAACAAAGGCCTTGGTTGAAGGCACACTACAGCATGGCCTTACATTATACATGTGGTCTACCAAGAAAAACTTATAAAGCATTGATACAGCAGTTAACGAATGCTACAGGACTGCTGCAGGTGCCCTTAAGACAACACCAATCGAATCCCTTAGAATAGAAGCAGGGTATAACTCCATTACCAGACTTGATCAAAAAAGGGCAGGGAATCTGATAAGCAAAGCGCTCATAGACTGGTCTCATCCTCTATCCCAATCAGCACAACAAACTTTGTCCAAGAAGAAACAAATCAAGATAAACTCAACTTCTTCATTCAATAAAATTGTTAGGGCTCATTGCGAGGGCTCATGGATGCATCCGTTCAGAAGTACCAGAAAACCCGAACACCTTATCCCCTCCTCCTTGGAAAAGACACCTACTGAACATCGACACCAGTCTCTCTTTACAAAAAAAAAAACAGAGCACCTCAAATCAAACTTACCTAATGCTTCACCGCGAACTACTTGATACCATTAAGCGCATTAGAACGCTTTACACTGACGGATCCTTTAGGGACAACAACGCAAGTTATGCAGTCATCGAAATGAACGCAAGTAACGAAGAGGTCAACACTATTCAGGGAATTATACCAGACGCAGCCGGTAGCTATATTGCTGAGGCACCAGCGTTGTTAAAAGCCCTTGCAATTGCGCAAACATCTGCAGTAAAAACATTGATCTTCACTGACAATTTGAGCATCCTTACTGGAATTCAAAGTGCAAAAAATAACTGCTCGCACTGAACAATATCCGGAGCATCCTCCATAACAACGGAAGAATAACTATATCATGGACACCAGGACATTTGGGTGTCAAGGGAAATGAGGCCGCAGATAAGGTAGCTGCCTTATCTGCGTCCTCATTTCCCTTGATTCATATGATTTATGTAAGCAGTCAATTACCCTTACATAAAAGAACTACCTTTGATACCTCAACTGATACGGAAAATCTTCATATCAAAAGTAAATGAGGAACTAGAAAGATAATGGTTTGGAGAACAAAACTTTCTTCGACTCCACCACCCAACCCATCTCCGTATACCATACTAAGCAGGCAAGAATGCATCACCATATTTCGGATAAGAGTAGGTAAAACCATTGTATATACAGGGTGATTCGCATAAGGTGTGACAAAAAGATAGGGTGTGTAGGTTGGACCTAGACAAGCAAAAAATCTTAAGGGAGGGGGGGTCCATTTTCCCCCGTTTAGGCGGAAGGGGCAATTTAAGAAAAAAGTCACTAAAAATTGGAAACAAATTATTTAAAAATAACGGTAGTACCTACAGAGTCGTACTATAGCATTTTGAAAAGCCAAAAACTTATTCATTAATTTAAATTTAAAAATAAGTTGTTCAAATAAATTGTTTTTGAAATATTAATTTTCAAAGTCAAAACTTTGAAAAAAAAACAAAATTTTTTTTTTTTAAACCACTTTTTTTCCAAATTTTACGTTATTAAGTAGTATTTTTCTGGCTTATTTTCAATGCTGTTATTTATTTTTGATCAAACACAAAAAACCGGATGTCAAAATAACCTGTAGTTTTTGAGAAAACCAAAAATTACAAAAACGACTTTTTTCAAATTTTTTTTTTAAAGTTTTTTTTTTTTCGATAATGGATTCTTAAGTGAACTTACGAAATAGGATGAATTTTCTCTTTTCTTTTTTTATTGAGAATTCACTTAAAAATAAAATAACGAAAAAAAACCTTTAAAAAAAAAATTTTAAAAAGTCGTTTTTGTAATTTTTGGTTTTCTCAAAAAATACAGGTTATTTTGACATCCGGTTTTTTGCGTTTGATCAAAAATAAATAAGAGCATTGAAAATAAGCCAGCAAAATACAACTTTGTTAAAATAAGGCAAAATGACATATTTTTATTATTTGAAACATTTATTGAATCAGGATCCGAAAATTATGATCATTTTTTTCCCGAATTTTCTCTTCAATGGACTGAAGCTACGAGAATGCACTCCCGTGGCAGAGCAAGTGCAGGATGTTTATTTGGTATAAAGAAAACGTTTAAAAAAAACACCGGTTGTCGTTTTGTTAGTAAAATGAATAGAATTGTGATTGAATTGAAGGCTGAAAATAATGTTCTTACCATCGTACCTGTTTATATCAACTGTAACAAGTGGACAGAAGAGTTTGCAGAGGTATATAACTTCCTTTTGGAACAACACGGAGAAAATGTAATGTTGGTTGGAGATTGTAATGCGAGAGTAGGAGACACTCAGTTGCTGCAAATGGTACCTGATTTCACCCCAAGATCATTGAACCATATAAGATCAGCCAGTGACATTATTTTAGACACAAACGGGAGGAAGCTTATCGAAATGTGCGAATCACTCGATTTGACGTTGCTCAATGGAAGAACGCAAAGCGATAAGGCTGGTAATTTTACGTTTTTGAGAGGAACTTCCTGCTCAACCATTGACTTCTGCTTTATTCGTGGTAAGTGGCTCGATTGTGTAAATGATTTGAAGGTAGATCAGCTGGTATATTCGGACCATTTTCCACTTATAATAACGTGCAACCTCAATCAAGTCTCAGAGCTATCAAATGAAAGTTTTGGATTGCTAGCAAAATTCCAATGGAAGGAATCATTCTTGGCTCCATATTTAGCCAACCTCGAGCAGAGGCTTGATCTTGTAAGTGACGTCCAAATAAGTTCTCTCGAAGGTGTTGAGCTTTTAGTGTCTTGTATAAAAAATGCAGCCCAGCCTCTTCAATCAAATCACAGGCGAAAGAACTGGAAATCCCCATGGTTTGATCATGAGTGTGCTACCGCGAGGAATAAATCGTTCAGTTTCTTAAAGCTAGTCAGAGAGACAAACTCAATCATTTCAAAAACAATGTACCGAGAGGCAAACAAGACCTTTAAGAACCTCTGCAAGGAAAAGCAATTTCAGTATTCACGATCACTAATGGAAAGGCTGGTAGAGGTCAGGGACAGTCGTTCTTTCTGGAAAATAGCACGTGAACTAAATGGCATACCGTTCGCGAAAAAAACCGAAATAAGCACTTCGCTGCTGGCAGACCACTTTCAACGGCTTCTTTCAAATCAAGAAAATCCAGACCAATTTCAATTTGCTTACCCTTGGACCGAAAATGAAACCCTTGATCGAGCTTTTTCAACTCAAGAGGTGAAGATTGTGTTACAAAGATGCAAGAACAACAAGGCTCCAGGTGACGATAGAGTTCCATACGAATTCTATAAGTTTTCTTCGGAACTCTTTGTAGAGAAATTAACGAAAGCCTACAATTACATTTTCGCAAGTGAAAGCTTCCCTGAAAGCTTCCAAAGAAATATCATCTTCCCACTTTTTAAAAAAGGTGATGAATATGACCCAGGTAATTACAGAGGAATTTCGTTCATGAACTGTGTCATGAAGGTTTTTACTGGCGTGATACTAGACAGACTTACGACATGGACCCAAGAAAATAACACTTTAAGTGAATTCCAAGCCGGATTTAGAAAAGGATACTCTACAGTAGATCACATTTTCTCCCTCACTTGTATCGCTCGTTCATACCTTAACAAAAGTAAAAAACTATATGCTTTCTTCATTGATTTCAAGGCTGCCTTCGACTCAATTGATCGTAAAGCTCTGTTCTATAAGCTAAGCTGCTTAGGTATATCAACTAAAATGATGGCAATGCTAAGGGGGCTGTATGAAAATAATTTAACGGCAATATGGGATGGAAACGAACTATCAGACTGGTTCTCATCGACTTCAGGAGTTAAACAAGGTTGCCTCTTGAGCCCGCTTCTCTTCTCACTCTTTCTGGATGACCTCACAAGCTACCTGCCCGGTGGTATTTGTTTTGCTGGTACTAAAATAAAAGCACTTTTATACGCTGACGATATTGTCATGTTCGCAGAGACTCCAAATATGATGCAAATCATGATTAACAAATTGCAATTATACTGCCAGCTATGGAGCCTTACTGTTAACACTAGTAAATCAAAAATAATGATTTTCCGAAACGGCACTGGACGTTACGCAAGAGAAGAAAGATGGAAATTCATGAATACGGACATCGAGGTGGTAAAAGAATATAAATACTTGGGTGTTATCATTACGCCATCGCTATCGCTCAAAAAGCATTTGCAAGAGAAGCTGTCAGAATCAAAAAAGGCTATCAACTGCAATTGGAAAGGAGTTCTCAGCAAAAAAAATATTGCCCCCAGCGTTAAATTCAAACTTTTTGAATCAGTTATGAGATCGATCCTCTGCTATGCTGCTCAAGTATGGGGATTCTTACAGTACGAAGAAGTCGAAAAACTACTAAGGTACTTTATCAAGAAGATGTTTTGGCTCCCTATGAACACGCCAAATTATATGATCCATTTGGAAACAGGAATTGCTCCGTTATTCATTTACACACTTAAAATGCACTTCCAGTACATTGCAAAGGTAATGGCACTCCCAAGTCATCGGCTCCCAAATATCATCGCAAGATCTTTACTTGCGGAAAGAACTCAATTTTTCGAAGAATGGACCCTCATTGGTCTGGAACATGGCATTCGATTACTAGAGATGGATTCAGAAACCTGGGAAAAGGTTTTCCCACCGTTATTGGAGAAAATAGAAGAGAAAATGTTTGTAAATTTCGCGGAGACAGCACGTCAAAGTGAATCCCGAGTTCTATACAAAGAACTACAGTTTGATATGGGTTCTAACAATTATTTCAACGACCAAATCCCGATTAAGTTCATATCGCTTATCTTTAAGACTAGAGGAGAACTGCTTCGTTTAAATTACCAACCACATGGCGCCAACGAACAATCACAATGCAGCTTATGTAACCTCCAGGCAACCGAAGATGTTTTCCATTTTCTAGGAATTTGCCCCATATTAAAATCGATCCGCCGCTTTTATTTTAGCAAAAGTATTTTGAACGTAGAGGAAGTAAAAGAAATCCTAAATGGACTGAACTGGAACGCACTAGCCAAATTCGTCACTTCAGCCTTAAGTTACCGAAGCCAAATAACAAACGAGGCATTCTAATGAACAACAAAATTACATACAGAATTCACAATTGCAACGTTAACAACCTGAATAAATGTTCTTTTTTGAATTTATATAAATCTTTACAAATTATATGTTTAACTCTCTTTTTTCTGGCTGACGGCAAAAGCCAATGCTATAATTAGTGAAATCAAAAAAATTAATTATAACTATAATTGTAATTATGCTCATGAATTTTATAAATTATGCTAAATAAAGTCACTATTACTACTACTACTACTACTACAACTTAAAAACGTAAAATTTGGAAAAAAAAGTGGTTTAAAAAAAAAACTTATGTTTTTTTTCAAAATTTTGACTTTGAAAATTAATATTTCAAAAACTATTTATTTAAACAACTTATTTTTAAATTTAAATTAATGTATAAGTTTTTGGCTTTTCAAAATGCTATAGAACGACTCTGTAGGTACTACCGTTATTTTTAAATAATTTTTTCCAATTTTTAGTGATTTTTTTCTTAAATTGCCCCTCCCGCCTAAACGGGGGAAAATGGACCCCCCCCCAATACGATTTTTTGCTTGTCTAGGTCCAACCTAAACACCCTATCTTTTTGTCACACCTTATGCGAATCACCCTGTAGAATCTATATACAATGGTAAAACTAACTTTTCCAGTAAACACTATTACACCAACGAACCTCCGGAAGAGTGTACTCTTTGTAGAGAGGTTCTCTCAGTTTGGCATATCCTGGCCGTTTGTCCAATTTCACGCCTAACCACTAATACCGATTCCACCGAAGATATGAAGAAAAAAATAGCCGAAATCCTTGATCCAACTGATACCAAAACATTCCTACGCATCAAAGAAACCACAACTTCTCATAATTTATTTAAAGATATTTGAACATTACAACTTTTTTTATCCAAACGACATCTATGGTCTTGTTGCCCTGATGTCTTTCGTATAAATATCTTATAAATTTACTATGTAAGCTATTTTGGTTAAATAAATAAAATAAATGTATTAAGTTTTTGTATGTCTGAATTGTCCTTGCAGTTCCTAGTTTTATCGTTAATAGTCCGTGGTTGTTAGTCAGGTCTTTTATTTCCATTTTCTGTCCTGTTGTTGTCTGTATTAGAATTATTACTGCTAACCTGAAATTTACGTTTACTTTTAATTTTAGATTTATGAAGTTTCTGGTTGTTAGTTGTAAGAACTGTAACAATTCTATTATTCCTGGTTCTATGTTTGCTAAATCTTGGAGTGAGCTTGTTTCTTCTATTTTCTTTCCTATATATGAATGATCCTGATCTTATAACTAGTTGTTGGTTTTTCCCTATTTTGGTTTAATTTTTCTATATTTTTTAGTACTTGTTCTCTTGATTTATCCCTGATGGAGGGGAATAATTTTGCCTGAAATTCGTTAAGTTTATTATGGTAGTCGTGAACGTTATTGTATTTTATGTTCTTAAATTTATACGTTCTTCCATAAAATAGTACATAGGGGGTTAGTTTAGTTGCAGAATGAATTGAGTTGCTGTATGTTATAAGATTTTCGTCAAGTATGTTGTCGTGGTGTTTTTCTCTGTGTTTTGCATAAATGATTCTTTATATTTCTGTCAATGAGGAATGAAGTCTTTCAACTGGGGAGTTGCTACTTGACTGTTGAAATGATATGTGTTGATTTATATTGTATTGATCAACAAAATCTATAAAAACTGTAGAAGTAAATTCGGCTCCTTGGTCTGAAATTAATTTTGCTGGGATGCCGTGTAGGCTCATAAATGAAGAAGAGATTTTATTATTGTTATGCTATTTCTGGCTGGAATTGTGTAAGCAGCTGCGAATTTAGAGAATTTATTTATGATGGTGAGAATTTTTTGATTATTGATACTGTAAATATCAATGCGAACAATATCTAAGGGTTTTTCTTTCGGGGTTTTCTGGTATTTGATATTCTACTTTTTGGGGTTTCCTTTCGTATTTTAGATTTTGGCAAGCCTCTCAGTTGTTGATAACTTTGGTTATTTTGTTTTTCATAAACGAAAAGATTAGATTAGATTAGATTAGATTTTATTCAAGATAACTAGTTACAATTTTACATCATTGAGGAACATTGAATAATATAGAGGCATGACATAAAAGTCATCTGCCTGAGTAGGAAGTTTTCCTAGCTGTGCCCGCGACTTCGTCCGCGTGGAATAGTGACTTTCAGCAGCATTTTTAACTTTTTAGGAAATAAAACTTCTAGCCTTAAAAATGGCGGTACATATTTCCAAAAAAAAAACATTCAACCCCTATTTCAACACTTTGTAGCCCTGTTAAAAATACTTTTGAGATCGTAGTTTTTGAATTCCAATTTCCGTTCCCGTGGGAATATAAGGATAGATATATAGCCTTTATCCTTCCGCATGTTCTAGACCATCTCTGTAGCTAATTTAATGAAATCTGTTTAGCAGTTTGAACGGGAGACATACGAAAAACATACCGACATAGCTACATTCGCATTTTCAATATTAGTAAAGACTCCCGTTCCCGTGGGAATATGGTGACCGTTTTCGTGGGAAATTGTGGATAAGTTAAAGTTAATGTTACTCCGGGATTATGGAGCATTCCAACGGTAGAAGAATGTTTAAAATCGGTGCTGTAGTGTAAAAGTTCCCGTATACGTTCCTGATCCCGTGGGAACATAGGGAAAAAATATATAGTCTATGTCTTTCCTCACGTTCTGAACAATCTTTGTTTTAAATTTCATTTAAATCGGTTTACTAGTTTGGGCGGGAGATGGTAACATAGAACGACGGACAGACAGAGCTCCTTTCACACTTATTATATTTCTAAGGACTCCCGTTCCCGTAGGAATATGTGGATGAATTAAAGTTAATGTTACACAGGGATAGTGTAGCATTTTAACGGTGGAAGAATTTTTGAAATCGGTATTGTATATAGGGATCCGTAGGAATATGGGGATGAATTAGTTTTTATGTTACTCGGGGATAGTGTAGCATTCTAACGGTGAAAGAATTTTTGAAATCGGTGCTGCAGTGTCAAAGTTCCCATATGCGTTCCTGCTCCCGTGGGAATATAGGGAACCGTAGGAATATGGGGATGAATTAGTTTTTATGTTACTCGGGGATAGTGTAGCATTCTTACGGTGAAAGAATTTTTGAAATCGGTGCTATAGTGTCAAAGTTCCCGTATACGTTCCTGCTCCCGTGGGAATGTTGGGAGCCGTAGGAATATGGGGATGAATTAGTTTTTATGTTACTCGGGGATAGTGTAGCATTCTAAGGGTGAAAGAATTTTTGAAATCGGTGCTGTAGTGTCAAAGTTCCCGTATGGGTGATTCTTATACAACTGTGATTTTTTATGTCTAATACTGTATTTACTGTTTGGCATGATTTGTTTTATTAAAAAGTGATAATTATGATGAATTTGATAGTATTTTACTGTCGACAATGTATATTGAAGCATAAGTATTGATGGATCACAATGTACATGAAATTGACTGGTGTTTAATCTGAATTGAATGTATTTTTACAATTTAAATATATGTATTTTATTATTATTATTGTTTTGCTTTTTATACTTTTTGAATATTGTGGCTTATGTTAAAACAAAGTGAGATGGGCTTTTAGTTTAGCTAAAACAGAACATGATTATTAAAAAAAAAAGAACTTTTAGTTAAGTCAAAACAAATTTTTTTTTTTAGCAACTTATATAGGAATAATATTTGTTTGTTAGAAATTTTCAGTAATTATTTTCGTTCTATAAGAGTTGGCTGCTATGAAGTAGTCATAAAGTTTTTTCCAATTTTGGCCATTTAGAAAGCTTTTTACTTCATTCAAATCAAGAACATTTTTTCCAAAGTAGAAACGCCTTAGCTCTCTCAGTATAGGACAAACGCCAATGAAATGGTGCACATCTTCCTTTTCCTGTAAATTGCAGATAGTGCAATTGCCAGTTCCTTCGTTACGATATGGTGTAGAGTTCAGTCTTAACATTTATCCTCTGATTTTAAAAATTGTTCCAATCATAAGGCACGAATAGCTGCTTTGAAAATAGTTGTTTTGATTAAGGTTGTAATTTGCCCTCGAGTAATATTGTCGCACGTTGACTCTCGAGCTCTTTCAATAAAGCTGTATCTTTCATTTTCATCTGTTAGCTGTATAACTTCATTGAAACATTTTTTCCATTGGTTCGTATTTATTTCGCTTAGGTGTAACGTAATTCCACAATCCGCTGTTAATCTTAACCAATCTTTTATAAAAAGTTTTTTTTCAACATTGCGTGCAGGAGAATTATCTTGGGCAGTCTGTAATCATTCATTTTTGTTACTCTTACGAGATAATCAGCATGTATTTTAAGGGTTGCGATAAACATAGTTGGGAGTCCGGTTTCTAAGTAATACATGTACTTGGGTGTATTAATGGGTAAGTAGAAAATTTTACGCAGAAAGAAACGAAGCAGGTTCACAATGTTTTCAAATCTCTGCCCTCCTCAAACCTGTGCACCATAGAAGAGAAAAGACTGTGCAGTATCATTCAATACACTCATTTTTGAGCTTACAGCTATGTGTTTACTGCTGAAAATCCTGTTCCAGTTCGAGCAGATTGCTGTCTTGGCTTTACCCAATTTAGTTTTAAATGTTTTTCCATTTTTAAGTTGAACGTCAGCTCCATTCCCAAGTAAGTGTATGTTTTTACCAATTCCAAAACGCGTTCACCATATTTCCATACTTCGTTTCTTGCTAATCTTCCAGATCCTTTTTGAAATATCATGATTTTCGATTGTGCAGTACTCTAAAAGCTTGTTAATCATCATTTGGAGTGAACTAGGTGATTCAGCAAGTAACACGATGTCATCTGCAAACATAATGACTTTCATTTTCAAACTACCGATCTCTACTCCACACGGAAGCCAATCAACCAGATCGTCCAGAAACAGTGCAAACAGAAGTGGACTTAAACTACAGCCCTGTTTTACTCCGCTATTTATTTCCAATTTCTCCGATTTATCCTTGCCATTAAATATTTTTGCTGTTGTTTGTTGGTACAATTTTTCTAGTGCTCGTACGAACTTTGCTGATATTCCTTTGTTATAGAGCTTGTAAAACAATGCGTTTCGATTTACTTTATCAAAGGCCGCTCTGAAATCAATGAAGCACGTATACAGCTTCTTATTTTGGTCCAATTTCATTTGAGCTGTTGATGTTAGTACTACTTAAGCAGTCAGGGTTTTGAAAGGGGCATAGTTGTATAACGACCTTGTTAAAGGTAACGGAAGACATTCGACGAGCTTTGGACAAAGAATATATCAGCTTTCTCATCCTTTTGGTTTTCTCCAAAGCCTTTGACATGGTCGACCACTCAATTCTATGTGATAAACTTCTTCGTTTCTTCAACTTTTCGACTTGTTCTGTTAAACTTCTATCTTTTTATCTGTCCGGACGAAAACAGTGTGTGCAGTTGAACAATGTTCTGTCTGATCTTCTTCCGCGAACGCGTGGTGTACCACAAGGTTCCATTCTTGGTCCCCTCTTGTTCTCTCTTTACGTTAATGATTTACCGTCAATTGTTAAATATTGCTCTTTACAAATGTATGCCGATGACGTACAATTGTATTTTAGTTGTCCTTTAGGGCTCATAGAGAATGGTGTATACAGAATAAATGAAGATCTCGAGTGTATTTCGACTTGGTGTCAACTTAATAGTCTCCTGCTGAATCCTAAAAAATCAGTTTCTTTGGTAATTTCAAAAAAACCCGTCGACTTACTGTACTTTCCCCCTATAAATCTGCAAAAAAAAACACAAGTGACTATGTAGAAACGGCCAGGAATCACGGTGTGATTTTCAACCGCACTCTTACATGGAATAATCACATTAACTACGTAGTGGGTAAGACTTATTGTATTCTCCGATCATTGTGGGCAAAACAGTCTTTCACTCCTCAAAGAGTTCGAATGCTTTTGGTGAAAACTCTAATTGTACCAACTCTAATTTATGGTTGTGAAATTTATTCACATTGTGACTCTTCCAGTAAGAGAAAACTAAATGTGACCTTCAATTGTCTAATACGCTACATTTACGGTCTACGTAAATATGACCATATTTCAAATTACTCCAAAGCCATCCTTAACATGACATTCGAAAATTTTCTTAAGTATCGCGCCCTTACCATGCTCACTAACATACTTCTGTGCAAACAACCCCCTTATCTCAGCGAATTAATAAGTATGGCATTCTCACATAGAACTAGAATGCTTGTTCAACCCCGCTATGGTTCTCTCACATCCGAACGACAGTTCTTTGTTTACTCCACTCGTCTTTGGAACACTTTGCCTCAAAATATACGAGATATAAATGATGCTGTCAGATTGAAGATAAAGACAAAAACTCACTTTTCCCTTTTATAGACAACATTCAATGTCATTGTATAAAAAACCTAACTATGCCTGCCTTACTCTTTTTCTTTCTTTGCTCTCTTTCCTTCTTTTCTTTTTTTTCTATGTTATTATTTATAAATTTGAATCTATTTATTATTTCCCATTTTCCTTAATAAAAATTTTTAATTTTTCTTTCAATAATTTGAATTATATAAAACTTTCCATTTATGAACTCCTATAAAATTGTTATATCTTTAGCTTTCATATGTATATGTAATAATATTGTTATTAATCTAAGCTTATATCTATCTTATAAGACCATTTGTCTTAATGTGTATAAGCGTTTCATGAAGAAATAAATAAAATAAAAAATAAAATATATTATCAATAGTGGAGTAGCCAGTTCGGAAGCCTGCTTGAAACTCATATTGTTCTCATTCACCCATGTGTTCAACCGTTTGTAAAGCAATAGGGTGTAGGTTTTCAATGCGGAGTGTTAAGCAAACCGACCAACAATGCTTTCACACGTACCTTATATTTTAATGCTGACACGATGGGAAATGATGGCTTTATCATTTCCCAAATTCATTATTTATTCCGATTCCCACACCTTTCATATAACCTACCATTCCTATTACCAACCAAATTCCCCAGCAGCGTGAGGCCAGACGAAATGTGATCTTCCATAAAAGTTCAATGTTTTGCCTCACGCGCTGACATTCGATTTCATTTATGTTGACTAGCCACCTTTTGGGCTTCGCCTGTTGCGATCTCTTTGGCTAGTCAACCACTCACTCAGTATTGTACTTCTCCATCAGTAAGATCATTTTTATGTAAAATAAACATTTATATCTAATTGAACATTTGTTGTGAGTTATTTAATTGAACATTTGTTGTGAGTTATTTAATTGAACATTTGGCGACCGTGACAGGACCCTAGCTAAAAAAGTTTAGTGGCCTGTATTGAACAAAAAATTAAAAGTAAAAAAAAAGGAGAACAGTAATAACTTTTTAAATAAAAGGTGAAGTGAGTCGACAAACAAAGAGCTACAAAGCTAGTGACAAGTGAAGTAATAAAACAAAAAGAAAGAAATATAATTAAAGATAACTTGTGCCAGCAAAAGTGTAGTTTAGTGATTAAATAATGCCTTCCATCGATGAACTCACGAATCGTCAAGATTTGGTAGGAACGGAGATTTGTAATCTCGCCCGTAACTACAGAAAGGATGGCCCAGAAAGAAAGACTGTGCAGTATTTGAATGCGCGCTGGGTCAAACTGACTGAACTCTGGGAATTCTTCGATAACGTGGATAGTGAGATAAGGGATAATTATCCACTAGATATAGACCACGAATATTTCACCAAAGGCTACTATGACGAGGTGAAGAAGGTGTATGAGGCAATGAAAGAAGACATCAGCAAGAGGTGTAGTGATGCGGATTCTAAAAAATCTGATGAGGCTGAAGAAAAGACCACAGCAGTCAATGCTCAGCCCAAGGCACAAAAAGAGGATGCAGGACCAACAGCAGTCAATCCTCGGCTAAGACAACAAAAAGAGGATGTAGGACCAACAGCAGTCAAGCCCCCAGCAGGGCCTACAAAGGAACTCGCTGCCGCATCACCAAAATTTAATCTTCCAGCAGGGCTGACAACAAAACTCAGCTCAGAATCTAAAAAGGTAACAACGGAAAATAAATTCCGCCTGCTTGGTAAAATCATCCAGGCATCATTAAATAAATGCCCCGTCAGCTTAAGAGAGACGTCACCGCAGGAGTTTCATCAGAGAACTAAAACTCTCATGACCAATTGGGAGGAGATGACCACTGCATACAAACGATTGGGGGACGATGCCGCCGTAGCCGACATCGAGCGCTATTTTGAGCTTCAAGACGAATTGGACTTGAGGATTAGCTGCCTACCCAACAACATTCTGTCGAACGAAACAGCAAGTCAACCGACTCCAGTGAAGCCAACTGCAATCAAGCTGCCAAAAATAGAGATTCCAAAATTCGACGGAAGTTATCTTAACTGGCCGCAGTTCTTCGACTTGTTCCAGCAAATGGTGCACAACCAACCCATCGCACCGGCACAAAAACTATACTTCCTTAAAACTAACGTCACTGGCGATGCACATAATTTGATTCAACATTTCCACGCCACGGATAGTAATTATGAGGTGGCATGGAACACACTAATTGACAGGTTCAACAATAAGAGACTGTTATTAAGTGCTCAATTGAATCGATTGTTCCATCATACCATCATTGTAGACAACGTCAAAAGTCTAAAGAGGTTTCATGACACTACAAAGGAAGTGATACAAGCCATTACCAACCTCGAATTTGACACCAGTGGATGGGATCCAGTAGTCGTTCATTTATTGCTGGAAAGAATGGACAAGGACACCCGAATTTTATTCGAAGAATCGCTACAATCACCAAGAAGCCAGCCAACTCTAACACAGCTACTTGAATTTGTGCAATGCAGATTCCAAGCTCTGGAGGCGGTAAAGCCAGATGAAAGGAAGAAAGTGGTAGCCACTGCTTCTGAAAGTTATAGGGAAGTTTCCTGTCAATTTTGCAAATCAAATAGCCATAAGATCTTTAATTGTAAAAATTTCATTTCCCTTTCAGTTGAAGATCGCAATCAGAAGGTGCGAAAACTTCAAATATGTACCAACTGTTTACAAAGCCACCACCTGTCATCGTGTCAGCAGCAGCGCAGGTGCAAAATGTGCAACGGGAAACACAACACCCTACTACATTATCCGGCGAAAAGGGATAAGGAAAAAACATCAGTATCTGGTAAGTGTGAAAGTTTTGTTGGTCGGGTGGGTGAAGTTCCATTAGGGAAAAATAATAATGCATCATTAGGAGTAGTGTTTAGGGGTCGTGAGGTATATCTCGCCACCGCAATTGTGAACATTGCATGTCCCAACGGTATGCGCATTCCTTGCAGAGCCTTGTTAGACTCAGGATCGCAGGTAAACTTTATTACTACTTCCTTAGCGCACGAATTAGGATACAAAAAACAAAGAAGGGAAATTCCAATTAGCGGCATCGGAGGCCAAGAAAGTCAGGCTAATTATATCTTAAATATTTTAATAGAATCCAGAACATCATCGTTCAAAAGAACTATCGAGGCCAGTATAATTCCAAAAATTACTGATTATCAGGCAACTGTACCTCAGGACATGAAAACTTGGAAATTGCCCTCCAACATCGTTCTAGCGGACCCCAATATTATTAATTCCCGGCACATAGACTTATTAATAGGAGCAGAAATATTCTTTGAGCTTCTCATGCCAGGGGAGTTTCAGATTTCCAACAGTCTTCCTTTATTGCGAAACACTAAATTAGGATGGATACTAGCTGGAAGCGCTATAAATCATAATCACACTTCTTACTGCCATTCTGTTTCAAAACCAAGTCTAAGCTCTCTAGATAAATTAGTTCGTTCATTTTGGGAAAGTGAAAATACTGAAGGTAAATCAAAAATTTACAGTGAAGAAGAATTTAAATGTGAAAAGCACTTCAATGATAACGTGGAAATAACACGCAACGGTCAATATATAGTGCGACTTCCCTTCAAAAGAACACCTCATGAAGCATTGGGCAATTCAATCGAAATGGCAAGAAAGCGTTTTTATTCTTTAGAAAGAAAGCTTGAGAGGAATAGAGAATTGAAAGCAAGTTATGTAGGCTTCATGGATGAATATGAACGTTTGGGTCATATGTCACCAATTCCAGAGAAAAACATACCAATGTCAAACTATTTTCTTCCACACCATTGCGTAGTTAAGCCCGAGAGTTCTTCAACAAAGCTTCGGGTGGTTTTCGATGCTTCTGCAAAGACAGCATCTGGGTATTCACTTAATGATACTCTCATGGTTGGACCGACAGTACAATCAGATTTATTCTCGGTCATAGCCAATTTCAGACTATATAAATATGTATTCACTGGCGATATTAGCAAAATGTATCGACAGATACTGATTCATCCAAATGATAGAGCATATCAGCTTATTTTATGGAGGTCAGATCCTAGAGACACATTAAAAACATACAAACTAAACACAGTTACGTATGGAATGGCTTCCGCCTCTTATTTAGCAACGCTCAGTATAATTATTAAAATTAGCAACGAGAAGTTTGGTAAAATTAGCAAATGATTACCAACATACATACCCTAATGCATCAAATATTTTTACTAAAAATATATATGTAGATGACTGCCTAGCCGGAGCAAATACTCTGGAGGAGGCCAAATTGCTTCTCGATGAAACTATAAATTTACTAAAACAAGGAAATTTTGATTTGACAAAATTTTGTTCTAACGATCCACGCATTCTTGAAAATATTCCTTTAGAACATCGAGAAAAAATGTTGACTATTTATCAGTCCGAGGTAATAAAGACACTTGGTTTAGTTTGGGATCCAAGTCAAGACACCTTCAAATTTCGCTACGACTATACAAAACCCTGTAATCTACAGGTAACAAAAAGAAGCGTTCTTGCCGACCTGGCAAAATTCTTTGATCCCTTGGGGCTTATTGGTCCAGTCATTCTCCTAGGAAAAATATTTCTCCAAGAACTATGGAAAACCAATATTTCTTGGGATGAAACCTTGCCTCCAGAGCAAGCTTCCAAGTGGCTAAACTATTTGGAAAAGTTTTCCTACTTGCAGGAAATAAGCATACCCCGCTTTGCTTTAATAGATTCAGCAACTAAATTAGAATTGCATGCCTTCTCCGATAGCAGCGAAAGTGCTTTTGGTGCATGCATTTACCTAAAATCTACTGACAAAGAAGGGAAAATCTTTGTACAACTGCTATGTTCAAAATCTCGCGTCGTTCCCTTAAAAGCAACAAGTATTGCGCGATTAGAGCTTCAGGCAGCCGTTCTATTGGTAGAGTTAGTGCAAAAAATTATTCCAATAATTAGTATGACAATTACGTCAATAAATTATTACACAGATTCCACAACAGTTTTATCATGGATAAAATCCCCCTCCTATACTTGGGAGACTTATATTGCAAATCGTGTAGCTAAAATTCAAACAAATTCAGATTTGAGCAATTGGCACTATGTTAGAGGTGAATTAAATCCTGCAGATCTTATATCGCGTGGAGTAGGACTGCGCGATCTTATGAGATCAACCATTTGGTTTGATGGTCCTGAGTTTTTAAAACAAAATGACACGTCCCATTACCAAATGAAGTATTCAATACCAGAACAGATCTCTGGACGTCGGAAACTCAAAACGGTGTTGAATATGTCAATCCCAGATGATGTAGTCACTCTAATTGATCATAAAAATTCGTTTTACACACTGCAAAAAATATTTGCATTTTGTTCTAGATTCTTAATGAGTTTCAAATCTCGTCGAGAAGAAAACCAAAATACTGGTCCATTAACAGTGGAAGATATCCAGAACGGAACCATTCTTTTGTGGAGGAGTGTTCAAATTAATTCTTTCCCCGAAGAGTATAAGGCTCTTCAGGCTGGTAAGCCTCTTCACAACAATTCACAAATATTGTCTTTGAGTCCATACTTTGATATTACAACAAAGTTGATACATGTGGGAGGAAGACTTAAACACGCTGAGATTCCTTCTCAAGCAAAAAACCAAATATTACTCCCAAAAAATAATATAGTTACAACATTGCTCTTAGATCACTTACATAAGAAACATTTACATGCTTCCCATAGAACACTGGTATCTATCTCCAGGCAAGAGTTTTGGATTTTGAGCGTAGGAAGAGAAACGCGAAAGGTATTCTCTAAATGTATCCAATGTTTCCGTGCCAAACCCAGATCCATCGATCAATTAATGGGTAATTTACCTAAGGAAAGAATAATACCGTCTCGCCCATTCCACTATTCAGGAGTGGACCTTTGTGGACCCATACGAACACATTATAATGTTCGAGGAAAATCTCCAACCAAATCTTACCTTGCAGTATTTGTATGCTTTTCCACAAAAGCTGTTCATATTGAGGTGGTTAACAACCTTACCACAGAATCATTTATTAATTGCTTGAAACGCTTTGTTGGAAGACGGGGCTTATGCCATACCATATTCTGTGACAATGCCACAAATTTCGTTGGAGCAAGAAACCAATTAAAGGACGTTCAGGATTTTGTTCAGTCATCTGAAACTCAATCGTCAATCAATTCAAACTGTCTGAAAATGGGAATCAACTGGAAACACATTCCACCACGATCACCTCATTTTGGAGGCCTGTGGGAGGCAGCTGTTAAATCAGCCAAAGTATTATTATTAAAATATTTAGGAGAAGCTTCTTTAACTTCTGAAGAACTTTCAACCGTCGTAGTTCAAATTGAATCTATCTTAAATTCACGACCACTTACACCTAACTCGTCAGATCCCAATGACTTGCAGGCGTTGACTCCAGGTCATTTTCTAATTGGCGCTCCATTGACTTCGCTTCCAGAGCCTGACATTACTGATCACAAAATCTCAAGATTAGACAAATTTCGTCAGATTCAGCATATTCAACAACATTTTTGGCAGAGATGGTCGGACGAATATCTCCACCTCCTGCAACAGAAATTAAAGTGGAAAGTCCAATCTCCAAATCTAGAAGCTGGGACAATGGTTGTTTTAAAGGATACACACCAGCCTCCAATGAAATGGAAGCTTGGACGTGTAATCGAAGTTGTCAAAGGAACCGATGGATTGGTGCGAGTAGCATATGTTAAAACGGAAACAGGAACATATCAACGAGCAATTCAAAACTTATGCCCTTTGCCTATTGAGGACAAAGAGCAGCGAAAAGAGGTTATGCAAACCCCAATAAGAAATCAACCCACAATGAGATTAAGAAGTGGAAGATTCCTTGGCAATCCCCTGACATCATTACTATGCACGATGTGTCTATTGTCTCCATTAGTAGCCTCCTTAGATATCGAACCAATAAGGGTTACTAAATTCGAAAATCACACTGGCATCTATTTTGAGGACATAGGTACTGCTAGCACTGTTAATAGTTTTTGGAACATTTATATTTTTTATAATTTGTCGTCATACTGGCTAGAGCTAGGGGAAGTAAAAACTTACTTGAATAGAATGGATAAAATCTGTTTAGATGAATTAAGAGGTAATCCGTATTGTCTCCCCACAATTTCCACACTTAAACATAGAGTAGCTGTAGTTGAATCAAACAATGACCTCGTTCATAATTATCACACCTCCTATAGTAAACGGATAAGATTTGCTAGATCTCCCTTCGACTTTATAGGAAAGGTAGACACGAAGTTTTAGAGTTTTTTGAGTGATTAGATCCCTCAAAGAGGGGGAGTATGTTAAGCAAACCGACCAACAATGCTTTCACACGTACCTTATATTTTAATGCTGACACGATGGGAAATGATGGCTTTATCATTTCCCAAATTCATTATTTATTCCGATTCCCACACCTTTCATATAACCTACCATTCCTATTACCAACCAAATTCCCCAGCAGCGTGAGGCCAGACGAAATGTGATCTTCCATAAAAGTTCAATGTTTTGCCTCACGCGCTGACATTCGATTTCATTTATGTTGACTAGCCACCTTTTGGGCTTCGCCTGTTGCGATCTCTTTGGCTAGTCAACCACTCACTCAGTATTGTACTTCTCCATCAGTAAGATCATTTTTATGTAAAATAAACATTTATATCTAATTGAACATTTGTTGTGAGTTATTTAATTGAACATTTGTTGTGAGTTATTTAATTGAACACGGAGTTTAAAAACGATATACCTCGATAATTTGCTGCGTCACTTGGATCCCTTTTTTTGAAAATTGGCCAAATGAGTGATTCATAAAAGTGCTCAGGTAGAGTGCCGAAGTTAAAAATAATATTAAATGCATTTGTTAGACTTTCTTTGAATGTGGGTGTATTATATTTGAGGAATTATATTGGTATTCCATTGGAACCTGCTGCTTTTCCATCTTTCAAAGATTGAAGTACTAATTCCACGTCTTCCAAAACTATTACTTTGTCTTAAGTTTCCTCTTTTAAACATGGTTTAGCAAAGCTCCAACTATTTTGTTTCGGTATGTTCAATAAGGAAATATAATGTGTCCGTAAAATTTCCACTGGTAAAGCAGCAACTTGTTTCGTGTTTGAGTTCCCGTTCAACTTTCTTGTCAAGGTCCAAAATTCTGTGGAATCTCTAATTTGGCTCAAACGAAATGCTAATTTTTCCTCATAAGCCCTTTTCTTTTCCTTGCACATCCGTTTATATTGGGAGTTGGCTTCAACGTAAACATGGGTAACTCAGCGCTGCGCTAGCGCAATGCGTTGACGCACTAACTGCGCTATGTGCGCTGATACACTTTTGCCTGCGCCAATAACTCAGTGGCGCAATTGAAACTCAATAGCAACACAACAACCAGATGCGATATACAACATAAAACTTACCCAAAAGCATTGCAAAATGAACTTCAAGCGCTTTCATACTCAGCCCCAGCACAGAACCAAAAGCCATAGCCAACACTCCAACAGCATCACACACAAGTTACAGGCAAAAATCATCCCTTATCTCACACACAATACTACAGTAGTGTACTCGATAGCACAACGTTAAGAGAACAGAACCAAAGGCGCATTTGAGTTATGACTGCGCTATTGAGTTACAACTGCGCCAGTGTGTCTTTGCGCTATAAAAGAGTCAATAGCGCAATGATACACTAGCGCAGTTGTAACTCAGTAGCGCAATGATACACTAGCGCAGTTGTAACTCAAAAGCGCAATGATACACTAGCGCAGTTGTAACTCAATAGCGCAATGATACACTAGCGCAGTTGTAACTCAATAGCGCAATGATACACTTATGGCGCAGTGATACCACAGCGCAGTTGAGACTCTTTACTCTTATCTATATTCTCTTCTTTAGAGCAGAGAAATCAGGATATTTTTTTGATAAGAATAATGAGAACTGAAAATAGTGGTGTTGGTTGTTGGTCTGTTGGCTGGCTGATGGATGCTTGTATGTTGTATCGCAGATAAATCTCTTAGTTTTATTTGTTTACATTGTTGTTTTTGTAAAAGTAGATATATCTTTAATAAACGTATGTAGCTGAATATAAAGTGGTGTTTTTAAAGTCTATTGTATGGGCGTTGGGTGGCGGCGGATGCAGTTGTGTGTGGTGTGTGAGGTTTACCTTCTTGGTTGTTATTTCTCTAATAAGCTACCAAGAAAGGGTGCTATGAAAAAACCTTTATGAAAAGGAACGCTTTATAAGATGTACCTATATTACGATTGAATTTGTAAGTATGTGTTGAAACTTGAAATTTGTTAGTACTTGTTGTGTTGCGTTATTGTGTAATGTGCATAGTTCTTGTTCTTACGAATATGATGTCCCGAAAGGATAAAAGAGTGTTTTTATCTATTGCTGCCTTTTCTTGATAGTAGTAGTTTACCACTTTACCTGAGAAATCATTCATCAATCTCACCTATGTAATCACATAAAAAGTTTAATTTTGTAAACTCAAAATATACAAGACATAAAAGAAAATAAATCATTTTTCCACTGGATATATTCAGTCCAGAAAAATTGCGCCATAGCGCAATTGCGTTAACGCATTGCGTTGATACAGTAAACTGCGCTTGAGTTAGTGTATCAGCGCACCATTTTTTGCTGCGTTACCCATGTTTACTTCAACGTACCTACTCTATTTTGAAGCTTGGCAAATTATGTTTTCGTAGTAGATTGAGTAAAGATAATGACCTTTTTCTTAATTTTTCACAAGCGTAATCATACCATTCTGATTTATTTTGTAAAGCTGGTGTTTTCTGCATCGATTCTGCAACCTTTTTTATTATACTATCAAGATCGCAAATAGGTTGGTAATTTATGACTGCGGTACTTTTCTTGATGTAGAGCATAGAATCCATTCTCTGTTGAAATTCGTTCATTTGTTTTTTATTCCAACGTAGATTTTCAGATAAGTTTTCGTTTGTTTCTTCTTTCTGGACTGTTCCACTTTTTACTATCATTGTTATTAGTAGATGATCAGAAACGGAAAGAAAAATTCGAGCTTGAGGTGTGCATTGGTTTCGTTTATGCCCCTGTGGTTATTTTTTATGTGGTAATCATTAACTAATTTGTCCTGATTGTCATCTTCGAGTATGTCTTTCAGTATTTCTGTACAACGTATTACTTTAAAGGCTTTGTTGTTGGAAAAATATTTTGAGTATACACTTTGGACGAGTTTAAATATTTCGTCTTCTGTGTATATAGCACAATATTTATTTGGAGGCATAAAATTTTTAAAAATGTTAATTATATCGTTTTCGCTAAAGTGTTGTTTTGTAATGGTTCGTCTTTGTTTGTTTTTAAACAACATCTTTAAGTCTATTGGTCTGTCGTGTTCGTTTCTTTTTAGTATAAGCTGTATGTTAAATTCGTTTAGTGGGCGTTCTGAAATATATGTTGCGCTGGTTTTGTTTTTGTTAAACTTTCTTCAATAAAAAATAATCGCGCAGTCAATATTTAGTTGTTAAGAATATTTTATTCAAAGAATTTACATTAATTAACTTTTATAATTTATGTGCTCTGTGGCACTGAGAGTGGCGGATGACTAGGGTGTGGTCCAGTACATGGTTGGCAAAAGAATAGAATGAGTGAATAGAATATGGCGGATCTTTTTGAGCAAAATTGGCTGGCCTGTCAAGTGGAACGGGAGGAAACAAAACATGGGTGCGTTCGAGCATTAGACTTTTTAAGTTGCCTGCACATGGTTTTGTTTTCTCTCGTCACTCGGCCGCCTTGCATTATGACTTCAACACTACCAAAAAGTGACCGATCCACCCGTCATCCTGCCAAAGCCTTTACATTGGTATGAGCTGAAGTGATATGATTAATATTTCTATAACGAACAAGTTATGAGATTATATGTATGACAGAAATATTTAAAGGTACTAAATGCAACAATTTTCCATTTGATTAAAATTCACTCTTGATATGAGCCAAATATGCTCCGTAATTTGGTACTTTTACGAAACTAATTAAAACGAATGGCAAGCGTATTATTGGATGCTACTCGCGCATATTTTCTTTTTGAAATACGCTTTTAAGAATGGGATTAAAACGAAAAAAAATGGGTTCGGTTTAATTCTGAGGTAGGAGAACGCAAATTTTGACAATTGACCGCTTGACTATTCCATTTGCCGTCTTCACTTCGGCGACTCGGATCTTGTTATCTGGTCCCGCGAACACGTTGATGACTCGCCCAAGGCGCCACTCGTTGGGAGGCAAATTTTTATTTCGAATGATAACCACATCGTTAATTTGCAGATCTCTATTAGGATACTTCCATTTATAACGTTTGTGAAGTTCTTCTAAGTACTCTTCCTTCCATCGAGCACTTAAATGATGATGTAGGATTTGTAATTGTCTCCATCTATTTCGAATACTTAGCGACTCCTCACTGTATGCTGGTTCTGGCAAACCTACTAACAATCCACCCGTGAGGAAGTGACCCGGAGTCAAGGGGACGATATCTGAAGCATTTTCTGTCATAGTTGACAATGGACGTGAGTTTAGTGTACACTCAATTCGAGACAGCAGGGTTGAGAATTCTTCGAACGTAAATTTTCCACTACCCGCAATTTTACGGAAATGCGATTTAAAGATTCTTATTCCCGTGTCCCACAACCCACCCATATGGGAAGAACCGGGAGGAATGAAATTTCATTTTAATTGCGAAAAGTTACGAGCTGCTGCTGTGGGACAACGGATAAGTGATTTATGAAAATCTGAAAGCAACACCTTAGAGGCACTATAAAGTTTAAAGCAATAAACTTGAACTCTAGTAGTTTTCAACTTCTTTTTTTATTATTCAGTACACTATACGTCTGTAATCGTAGGCAGTCAGATAAAGAAATGCCTGTTCACTTCTCTTTCTCTTATAGAATTTCCTTTTGGTGTTGCCGTGGTGTTACAGACTCGTCCATCCCGACCATTTCGATGTCCTAGTCGAAGACTACATCAATAGTTATCCATCGCTTCATCCGATCCGCTGCCCATACCCCTGAATATGGTCTTTGGCTTCTGGGTGCATTTGGTATGTCCGCCAGCTGGTATCGATCATGGGGTAGGACGGTTGTGATCTGGTAGGGTCCCTTATATTTTGGCCCTAACTTCCTCGACGTAGCGGTGCTGCTGGAACTATCGTTTAAGATCATTACTAGATCACCCACTTGATACTTCTCTGCGTCCTTTTGTTTTGAATCATGTATTTTTTTTTTTGTCTAGTTTGCATTTGTATAATAGCTTCTGTTCCTTCCATACGTATCTCGTCAATATCCGGTCTTTGTTGATTTAGTTGAACACCTTCAGCCAGTACATCTTTCAAAGGCCCCCTTGGAATGTATCCCATCATCATTTTATGTGCTGTTTTTCCTGTAGCTGCATTGAATGTGTTGTTATTTGTTAATTCCTCATTGTACGATTTATATATGTTGGTCCCATTTATTTTCATCATCAACAGTAGCATGTAACGCATTTAAGATAGTTCGGTTATATCGTTCCACTTGGCCATTTGCTCGAGGAGTTTTCGTGGCATTTAACACATGTGATATTCTATTTAGCGCTCTGTAGTCGACGCACATTCGATCCTCGCCGTTCTTTTTTTTACAAGGATTACGGGTGATGAGTAATTCTATTCCGATTCCTAAATGATACCGTTCAAAAGCATTTGAAGCAATGCAGAGTTGAAGAATATGCCGCAGCTTGTCAAGTTCACATGACGTATTAAACACGCGCTATATTATGTATATATACCCGCATGCACAATTAATATATAATATTTCCTTCTTCTTTTTTTTCCCCCTTTTTTTTTGTGGACAAGATTGAACACTTAATATTCGATCAATTAAATTAGGCAATTTAAGATTAGACTAAGTTATCAAATATTTCAGCGTGTAAGTTATATATATAAAAAAAAACACAGTAGCGGTATATTTTGAATAGGTAGAAGGTATGATCTTTTGATAAGTTATGTAGCAGACTCAGTAGTACCGCTGGGTACACCAGAATTTTACTGTGGGGCCAGCTGAGGCTCCCCTTTCTGCCTAGCATCCACCCCCGCACCGCACACGACTCCCTTGACCACGACTCGCACTGCACCTTTCTCGAGGACGACTTATAGATCGACGCGTCGTTGTCTCGAGTTCAACGAAAACTGAGACGTTCTTCGCCTCGTCTTGCAAGTGCAAAAAAAAATAGTTGACGGATTAGCGGTCGTGGTAAGTCTCTATTTGGTGCTCCATAGGTATGGCCAGCCAGGGGATATATGTAACTGGGATTCTCCTCGATGAGGGCGTGAGAAAAAAAACCCCGTTCTCTGTCAGCTCAAGTACTCTTCTTCTGTTTATTTGGTAATAACTACGGGAAGTAAAGCTTTTTGAAAACGGCTGGATTCAGGAAAATTAAAATGCAGGAAAACCATTTACCTGTGTTTTATACCAAATTGAGGAAACTTGGTATTTAGCTCGGACTCTTTCAATTCCTTTCTTGGCAAATATAGTTCTTGGATGTGTTGATTTTACTTATTCACTACAAAAAAAAAATTTTTCCTTTTTTTTTTTTTTTTTTTTTTTTAACTTCTTGAAAATACCACGAAGACCTTGATTGAACTTACGTCCTACTAGCTTGTGGTCAGCGAAAGAAAAGAAAGGTTAAGAATGATCTCTCGACGAGATAGGCGACAAAATGGACCGATGTCCGGCCAAGTATTTTCGAACATGATTGCCTAAGACAATTCGAACTCATAATTTTGCAGGGTGATCGTGTATGCTTATGCGGAATTCCATACGGAGTTCTGCTGACGTCCGTAACACACCTTTAAGACGTCTTTATCTAAAATATTGGTTGATGCAGCTGAGAATGAAGACGCGTTAGCCACTTTTTTGGCAACATATCGTTCGACACCAGACGTTTAAGGAGTTTCGCCGGCTGAAAAATTGCACGGTCGAATCCATCGAACTCTGTTAGCCGCAATGGTTCCAAACATCTCCAATGAAATAAAACACTGCGAAAGTTAGTTTAAGTTCTCGCCTGGACAACAAGTTTTCTTTCGTGAATACCTTAAGAAAGGAAAATGGAGATCTGGTGTTATCGAAAAAAGATTGGGTAACAAGATGTACCTTGTGAAGTCTGGGAATGGATGTTGCAGGCGGCACCAAAACCAACTTCGGGCTCGAAAGGAAAATGAAGCATCCAATGACACAAATGATTCAGCAGGAAATGGTAATTTTGTCTTGTTAGATACTAACATCCCAACTCCAATTACAGATTGTAGCACTCCGCTTTCACCACGCGCTGTTTCCGCGAACGACTCTGTGTTTATGGAGAGTCCTACTCAGTTTCAGTTTTAATTCATTTTTTATTTCTTTTTCTTAAATCTACTTAGGAGCTACCAAAAATGTATAAAAATAGCTTATATAACAACTTAACTAACTTACTGACCCTAAGCGGGTACTCTAAATTACTCAATATCTTAATTCTAATGCCTTTCGGCCTAAAGATAACTTACGAATTTACAAACTAGAACTATGGTTAAAAACTAAGAAAATTTAAAAACAAAAAACTTAGTTTGCTGGATCATATTTTTTTTTTGATTTTTATTAAAACTACTTAAAACTACTTAAATCTATTTAAATCTACTTAAAACTAGAGCAGCCACAGTAGCTTTTTTTTGTTTTCTGTTTCGTATTTTTTGGAATTTTTATGTTTTATGATTTTTTTTGGAATTTTTATGTTTTATGATTTTTTTTTTTTAATTTTTGTACTTTTTTTTTTTTTTGGTTTTTAGATTTTTTTTTTTTTTATTTTATTTATTTTTTTTTTTTTATTTTTTTTTTTTTTTTTTGTTTTTTGTTTTTTTTTTTGTTTTTTTTGCCACTGTGCCCACCCCCTATACCCTAAGACTTACACGCTAAACCTATGTAAGCCAGCCATTGGCGACTCGCTATCAATATCAATTTGAGTTTCGTGCTCAGACAACCACCAGAACATATTTGACATTTTAACAACGTCACGACGATCGCGATCTGAGACCGCCCTACTGAACCGAAGGAGCTCTTCAACGTCTCCGCCTACTGCGGTGACGTCTCGGTTATAAAGGAGCCGTCGTTCCACGGACTTACGGCAGACGTGGTAGATTAGCGGAACCGCCAACCTATCCTGAATCAGCCCTTCCATATCAAAATAGAGGAAAGCCTCCGGTGGGACAAATCCACTGAAGCGTGTTCTTTCCAAATACTCTCTGTTGGGGTAATAAGCCCCAAAAATCAGGCCATAGGTCGAGGTCATCGCTCTTACCGTGTGACCACGAGTCAGTTTTATAATGAAGTTGTCGATCCTGTTTATTTGAGCCCCGTTGTAAAGGACCTCATTAGGATAATATTTTCTGTACTCAGACTCTGGTGTTCTGTGCAATCCGAGACAGGTACGCAGACACTGTCTCTCAAACACCCGAATCTTTTCCATTTGAGACGCTGTAACATTGAACCACACAGGGCACCCATAGACAATCATTGGCCTTATGAGGGCCATGTAGCAAATCACTTTCACTCTGCTATCAAGTTGTCTGCTGTAAAACAGTCGCCTTGTCAGAGCAAAAGCTCCTCTAGCCCTGGCCAGAGCCGCATCCATATGTTTGTTAAAATATAGATACTGATCTAGCCAGAGGCCGAGGTATTTGACTACTACTTTGCTTGGCAGTGGGTGGCCATGTAGATCAACGATCACCAGCTTTCGCCAGTTCTTTCTCGTATCCCATGAGGCCCGAGCCAACGGGGTTCTAAACACAATTGTTTCCGATTTCTGAAAGTTGATTTTCAACTTCCAGTCATCGCAATATTGCTGAATCTTATCGAAGTCACGCTGCAAGAGTGTTCTGATGACCTCGATCTTTGGACCTGTTCTGTACGCGATTAGGTCGTCGGCGTACGCTATAGCATGGTGAAGGGAACCAATTAGATCGCCGGTGAAAATGCTAAACAAAAAAGGGGAGTTCACCGCTCCCTGTTGTAGACCGTTCTGTATTTTAAAAGTTCTGGTAGAAGTTATATTGCAACTTTTCACAACAAACGTTCTACCATGAAGCATGTCATTCAGAATATATAGCAGTGGTTTGCTCATGCCATACCTGATCAACTTATAGAAAAGACCGTCTAACCAAACGGTGTCGAATGCCTTCTCCAAGTCAACCAGACATGCACCCGTACACTGCTTTTTAGCTTTGTTCCATTGAATATCAGATACTAGTTTAGACGCGGCATGTATGGTATCATGACCCGCCTTAAAACCGAACTGATTTTCGGGAATAATATTTTTGTCCTCAGCCCATGTGGACAGAGCTCTATTGAGAACTTTCTCGAATACTTTGCTGATACTCGGAAGAAGACTAATTGACCGAAGATTTGCTGGATTGGAACCATCCTTCCCTTTTTTAAGGAGAGGATGGACCACTGCCGTCTTCCAACGCACTGAATAATATGCATTATTCAGCGCATTGTTGAACAACGTGGTGTATATGTCCACCGCTTCCGAAGGGAGGTTTCGCAGCACAACATTGGGTATGCCGTCGACTCCTGCTGACTTCTTTTTCTTTATTTTGTGAAAGATGTCCACGAGGTCCATCTTAGAAACGAACAGGGAGTTATCCCCGTTTCGCTGGGCGATGACTGCATTTGCAAGTCGGTCGTCATTGAACCTGGTGAAACCAGGATTCTCAGATCGCCAATGCGAGATCTCGTCTCTAAGATAGAAGTGTCCGACAAAGGCTCTGTTCTCAAGGTCGAAATTCGGGCGAATGCAATCATTCACCTTATATACTCGCTCGAAAACAGCACCCACAGTCTCTACCTTCTCTTGAGCATCTTCCACTATAAAGTGGTCATCATCCAAAATGGCGTTATCTGGATCTATTCCTAATGTCAGAAGTAAGTCTTTGTTCTCTGTCGTCCTGTGGAGTTTAATACTCTGAAGGTCATTTTGATCTTTTCTCCTAAAGATTTTATTTATTTCCGGAAACATACTGGGGTTGTTGGACTGTACAGCCCGAATTTTGTTGTTCCAGAAAAGAGATATAGATATTCTGTAGTTTTCTTTTATTAACTGTTGGAGATTTTTGATCTGTGACTTCAGAGTTCTAATCTCCAAATCGTGTCGGTCAGTAAACCTCCTGTGCAAGAGTTTGAGTCTTGACAGGAGTCTACTTTTTTGTTTGTAAAGTGCGTCTATTGTCGCGTTTCTGTACATGTTCGTAGAGTCATGTTGCCTATATTTAGGAATTGTCCTGTCCATTGTAGTACGGATTGCATCCTCCATACTTTGCAGGTATTCATCGATCTCAACGTTCGACAGATTCCTGTTGCATGGCGGCGCGATACCGTTCGAGCGAATTTCCCTTGAGACGGCACCGGAAAAGCGCGGCCAACGTGTCTTACCGTAGTTGTAAGAGTGCGTCGGCACGTACTCCTCCAGTTCCACAAGGTCGTTCGGAAGCAGTATGACGGCGGCAAGTCCACAGTAATCACTGTCGTACTCAACCGTCGTCAAACAATTTTTCGTCCGTCGAAGAATGTCGTCGGTTAGTTTAAGTCTTGAGTCTAAAAGCAATAAATCCAGATAAGAGCCACTTCGAGGATATGAAGGCCTGTCGGTAGCCAGCAGATCGACTTTACACTCAATGCTGTGGAGCCCCAACCAATTGAATAGCTGGGTCCCCCTTGGATTGGCTAATTGATTTCCCCAATCTTGGTGTTTAGCATTGTAATCACCAGCCAAAAGGAAATAGTTTTCTTCTAAGTTCAGTTTCAGAGTTCGAAAAAGTGATTCGAGCTCTGTTATAAAACATGAGGGTTGAGAAGCCTCCGGCGCATAGATCGCGACCACATACAACCGCCTCCCCTGTTGGAGAGGGATGCATACGATACACGCTTCCAGCAAACGGAATCGGCGTACTTCACCACTATATATTACCTTATGAGCAATGCCCTTACGTATGAAGATCGCAACCCCACCCGCGAAAGTCGAGTTGGGTCGGTCTCTCCTTACGATAATGTAATTGTTATTCGTCATTTTGTGATGCTGGTTTAGCCTAGTTTCGCTAACCATACATACATCTGGACGTTGGTCTTTTAACAACTCAAAGAGGTTGGTTCGTCGTTCTATCCTAACTAGCGAATTCACATTCACGGCTAGGATCTTAAAAGGCCTCTCCGGCAGCACGCCCGTTAACCTAAAAATTGCGCAAGCGTAGGCATTGCACGGTAGATCACATCTACCCTACGCGCCTGCTCACTTATTTGCCGTGATAGATCGCTCATTTGTGCCTGAATGACACGCAGAGCGACCATCACCTCTGACTCCCCAGAAGCTTCCTTTGACACAGATGGCTGTGCGGCCGCTTTCTGGGGAGGCTGTACCGTTTTCCCAGCCCCCAACGCCATTTGGGCGTAGGAGATTCCGGGAACGACGGCCCTTGGAGTCGGTCTGGCTGTTTGCCTTCCCTCATCCTTAGTTGCTGTTGGAGCAGCTTTTTTTGACTTTTTAATCGTCTGGTATCGAGGACAGCCCCGATAATTAGCAGGGTGTCCATCTCCACCACAAAGAACACACTTCAGGAGGGTCTTGTCTTCGACCCTTGCCTCCCCGAGCTTACACTCTTTATTATTGTGGTTCTCTCCACACTTAACGCACCTCGACTGCATTTGGCAGTTGAATGCGGCGTGCCCGAACCGTTGGCAACGAAGACATTGTAAAATGTCCCCGTTCCTGTTTAATTTTTCCCATCTTACCATCTGGTAGTCCAGGACGGAGATTTTCCTTAGACTCTCCAGACGGCTACTGGGTGATAGGGTGACGAGGAACATCGGCAATAGCCGCTTCTCCCGTCTTGCCTTGGCCGTGGTGAACGATTTAACCCCGATAAACTCGAGATCATCGCCCGCCAACCTGCGGAGTTCAGTTAAGAGCTCCTCTGGATCAGAGGAAGGCTCTACCCCTTTCAAAAGCATGCATTTAGGTTTCTCCTCTTTGGGAGTATACGAAAAATGTTGGGTGGTTGTCTTTGCTAACAACTCCCGAATAATCTTATGTTCACCAATGCTATTGCATTGGATCGCATGTCTATCAACCCCGAGTCTCTTAATAGTAAAACTATCGCCAATGGCGGACTTACATAAATTTTTTGTGTCGTTGAATACCATCTTTAGGGTATTTATTGGGGGCACCCTGCTCTTGTTAGTGGTCTTCTTTTGGGACTGCTGCTGCTGTTGCTGTTGTTGTTGTTGCTGCTTCGGCTTCTGCTTCTCTGCTGGCTGCTGCTTCTTGCTGGGGATCGATGGCGCGGCTTTTTTAGCCGCGGTCCCCCGTGGCTGCTCATGTGTAGCAGTTTTCTTTACCTCTACAGCTATTTAAGCTGTGTCTGCGGCTGCATTTTTATTGACAGCAGCTTTTGTTGTTGCTGGCTGCTGTTGCTTGGCAGTTTTCTCTGTTGTTGCCTGCCGTTGTTGTTTTGGCTGCAACGGTTGCTTGGCCTCACATTCCGCTTTCCTGCGGGCTTCTTGCTTTGCTTTTATGGCCTCGATCTCGCCAAACAGCTTCTGAATTATCATATTCAACTCTTGTAGTCGTTTTTCTTCGTTCTTATCTGTGTTTTTGTTTATGTCTTCAACTACGTCTCCGTCTGCTAGTGCAGCGAAGGAGTTGCCGCTACCGTTGTAACGGCCCTCGCCACCGTTTGACTCATAGTCATATGTTGAGTTCAAACTGACTATGGACTCTGTGCTGGTCGACATTCCATCGTCGTCGACCTCCGCTGCTGCTCCCTTCTTTGCCTTTTGCTTGGGCATCATGTTCGGCTTCGCTTTTAAGCGCCGCCTCCTCTTAATTGCAGTTGTTGCAACTGCTGTTGTTGCTGTTGATACAGCTATCTCGTCAGCGGCTGTTGCCGCTATCTGATCTGCGGCTGTTGCCGCTTCTGTATTTGTTGTTGTTGTTGTTTCCGCCAACTCCAACTTTCTTGACGATGATGGACCGGACAGGTCCATCAAAGTACCACTTGCCTCCTCAAATTCTTTGAGGAGCCGCTCCCTCTCCTTTTGTTGTGCAATTTTCTTCAACCAGAAGATGTGCACTTTTAAATTTGCGTCGGGATCGAGATCGTGTTCCTCCACACCGACGAAATAAGAAAAAAAAAACTTTCTTCAATGCCACTGCTGGGGGTCGATCCTGAGACCCTCTGCACCGAACTCGAACACCTCTTTAGTTAGGCTACTGCCCGAATTAAAAATTCACTGATTTTAATACTTCTAATCACAAACCGAGTTTATTAAATACTGCCAAAGTCGCCAACACGTCTATGCGCTCTCGCAGTTGCTGAACGACTGAGGAGAGTCCTACTGCTACTAGTCCTGTGGATCTAGTTTCTTCGCTTACTACTCCCCGATCTCCGTTTTTGGCTCCTCATGACCAGACCAGTCAGATCCAGCAACATCTGAAGAATTGCCTAGAAGATCTGAACGTTTGCGTCTCAAGCAAACTCGATATGGACCTTAAAAATATGGGTGAAGGAAGCTGTTGCATCAGCCACTCTTAGTATTAAGAATGCAATGGCAACTCTTGCTTGCGCTCAAATAATGACATTTCATTAAATTGTCCCTCATGGTTAACCTCATTCTGAATTCTGCTGTCCGCCAACGAGGTTAACATTTTTAATGAGTTCTAATTATTAATATTATATTTAGTTAAATAAAATCCTTAAAAATTGTCTTAAGTGCCGTTAAGTGCTTGAAGTGCCATCAGCCGAAAAATGAGAGTTATAAAATCTTTCAAAGTAATATTTAATTCTTCTTCTTCTTCTTTTCTTTTCTTTTTTTTTCTTTTCTTTATTTTTTCTTCAAATTAGTACAAGCTTGGTTACATTTCAAAGATTTACAAGCATGGCTATTCAGCCGTCTGTCGGTTATATCTAAACTTTTGACATTGAGAGAGGAGATATAAACTAACATATAATACAAATTTACAATTTAAAAAATAATTAAAGATTAAGACAATTTTTAAATATGCCAGATAGAACAATTTTACTGTTTTGTAGATAACAAATATTACGAGCTTTTTGCTAAGCAAATCAAAAATTACTAACATAAACTGAAAGTATTATTAGTTTTGTTTAGTTAAGCTAATGATAGTGAATATTGTATCGTATTTTTTGTCCATAGTTTTTAACATTGTATTGAGTGTAATATCGCTAAAGATTTATTTTTAAACAAAGAAAACAAAAAAGAAATGTTAAGATAGGTACATAAAAAAAAGAGCAATTAAAGACTTTCAATATCAACGGAGAAGCGGGCTTTTAGTTTAGCTAAAACAAAATTATTTTAGATTGAGCATTACAGGTCAATGAATGAATTTCTGTATGCGACAGCTTCAGAGAAAAACCGGATAAGCAATTTCCAACCACTCTCACCATTCAAAACTCCAACGCAAACCTCAAACGAAAGGAAGCTCTTATTGAAGTAGAATCGCCGGATCTTTTGTAAGATTGGACTAGGAAGTGAAAAAAATTTTCATTTTGATTGAGGTTGCATAGTTTAAAATTAGGATTCATATCACTTCTGTGAGGTCTGTTGTTAAGCTGAAGCATCTCCGTGCAAACCTTAAATATAAGACTTATCTCCCTAGAAGTGAATTCGGTTCAAAAATAATTTGTTTCTCCAAAAAAGAGAAGTTAAGTTTTTTGTATAATGATCTAGGTACGGACTTCCTTGCTCGATTGAGAAATGTCTGATATATGTTGTCATCTAAAACCGAAATACAATCATAAAGTTCATTCCCCCACGAATCTAGATTATCCAGACAAAACGTCAAAGGAAAGTTATGTTCTGAGGCACACTCCAGCAAATATTTAAAAGGTGTGTATGTGCAGCGTAACGCTGTTAAGAGAATCTTTTTCTGCTAATTGTTGTTATGTCTATTCATGACTTTGAATATATAGTCTGCATTCGCGTTAAGATTCTTTAAAAAAATTGGTGGTAGTCCTGACTCAACGTGTATGGCCTAATTGGGTGAATTAGATGGGACTCTAAAGATACGCTTGAAGAAATATCTTTGGATAATCTCAATTTCTTCTAATTGCATGTAGCCATACACATCATTTCAATAACAAAGGCAGCTTTTAACGGTTGCATCAAACACTTTGAACTTCGATTCGAAACCGCGTCTATATCTTTGTTATTGAAGAAATTTGACCAAAACAGTTAATGGCTGCTTTTGCTGCAGTCAATTTATCTCTTACAGACTTCAAAAATTCAGATTATGTGTTATTGTGAAACCTAGATATTTGAAGTCCTTCACTACTTCTATATTTGAACAACTCAAGTTCCAAGAACGGTCATTACGTGCACTACGATTCTGGTGTCTAAATATCATGATCTTAGACTTCTCAGTATTTATTTTAAGGTCCAACAAATCACAATATTGTTTTAACTTGTTAGTTTGGAGTTGAAGTGTCACAGGATTATCAGTTAAAATAACAAGATCATCCGCATAAAGGAGCACCTTGATAAGTAGATCACCAAAAACAACATCACCTGGTATATTATCTTCAATGTCATTGATAAAAAGGGAAACTAAGGGACTCAAAATGCAACCGTGTGGGACACCTGGTTGCTTTAAAATCAACGAAAAATGCATAAAGATTTTTTTTTTTCTCTATATAGCGCCTAGCAGCACCAGTGAGGGTAAAGATTTGGTCCACTGTGGAGAGATTAGCTCGAAACCCAGCTTGGAAGCAGCTTATTTTATTATTTCTTTAAGCCCAACTAATAAGCCTTAAGTAAAGAATTTGAGTGAATAGCTTCCGCAGTGAACTAAGGACAGAAATTCCGCTGTAGTTTTCAGGAAGGTTAGGGTCACCCTTTTTAGAAATTGCAGATATGGATGAAGATCGGAAAGAATTTGGGATATCCTCGTTGTCAAAAACTCGGTTGAACAAAACTAAAATATGTTCAAGAAATTGTGAGCTGGCATTTTTGTAAAACTCAGCTGGGATGCCATCTAAACCCGGAGCCTTGCTATCTTCCATTTTGTTTTATGCAACAAGCAGTTCAAGCATGGAGAATGGAGCATCTAACTCTTCAATTTGAATGATCGGTAACTGATCTGACTAGGTTTTGTTTCTATAAAAAAACTAGGAAAAAAATAACTCAAAGAAATTAATTCTTAAAAAAAAGAAAACACGTCCACTTCAATTTCGTTATAAATCGGTTGTATTTACTTTGTATATAAACCAGAGGTCAAAAAAAGAAAAAATTCTATGTTTTATGTTTACATTTTGTTTGACACTAATTGTTTGTGGATTGTATTTGAAATTTATGTATTGTTCGATTAATTAATTTAGTATTTACTAATTCAATTCAAATTCATAGTCTTTAGTTTAAGTTAAAAGAACATTGTACTTTCGTACATTCTCCCGCCTCCGAAAGTTGCACGTACAATCACGTCTGGAGCACCCTATTTAATCTCGAACTGTAGTACCGACATCATGCAGTTGATTCTTCTCAGATGGCCTTTGACAGTTGATTGCCATCCTTAATTGGTATAAGTAACAACGGTGGTACTCTTCTTGCTCATGCATACATGTAAGGAGACAAAAGAGATTAGTACATTAAAAAAAAAAAAAACATAAATGGACAACACGAAAACACGATAGAAAGGTACAACAGATACTACTAAGAAATTTTAAAATTGTTGCTTTTCACATAGGCATGTGTACTGCATCGGAAGTGTACGTTGCCTTGCGTAAGTTGTACTTCCATATTCATTCATCGTATGTTTCATTCTTCCTTGTTTTGCCTTACGAATTGGGATGCGTAAGAGCAGTATACTAATTGGTGTTGTTCCTTGTTCTTTTCTTGTGTAAATTCATTTTCATGAGACGTGAGCATGGTGCCGACATGCTTTGCGCAATTTAATCGCGATTTTTTATTAAAAGTGAGTGTTATTATAATTGTGTTTAGTTTTATAAACCATTAAATGAGTTTGTTGTTCTGCTGCATTGATATGGCTGCTGCGATGGATTAATTATTGCGAAGAATTTCCCGCAACTTTTATATTGGTTCATGGTCAATGGATGCCATGTGTTCCACCCATTCCAGATGAGTGTTTTCCTTGATTTAATTTTATTTGTTTGAAATATATTTTATTAAATTTTATTAGAATGTTATGTGTTTGTAGTATGTTTCTGTTTTATTTGTTTGATATCGTGAATGTTCAATTTTATTATAATTTTAATTTCGATTTCTGTTTAGCGTGCGTATATGTATGTGTTTGTGTAATTGTGCAGGTCTTACAATTTAAATTCGCGGATTTCGCGGTTCGCGCGTAGGTTATTCTATTTCAATATATGAATATATATATATTATATATGTGTGTGTGTGCGTGTGTGTGAATGTTTTCAAGGCAAAGGTACATTTGCCGTGACCAAGTGCCATCCTTTTCTAGTCGGAAAAGTTCGATTTTCGACTAGAATTGTTGTTTACATTTTTTTTGTAAGCAACTCGCGATTCTGATTCGGAAATTTTTCGCGAATTTTGTAAGTTTTATTAATTTCTAGGAGTGTTTAAATTATTGAAAATTATGATCGCTTTAACTCATTTTACTTCAGTGGACTGTATAATTTGGTGACCTTTAAATATTGATCAGCTCTGTAGTGCAAAATTGTCAAATGCATTTGCCGACCGCATTTGGCATTTCGTGGGTTTTTCATTTTCTATGTGATGTGGATCGTGTTCTTTTTTTTTTTTTTGGTTTTGAAATGGCAGTGCATTTTGTGGTTAATGCCGGTAATAATTTATTTAGTAAATATGTGCATTGCTTCAGCGTTTTATTATTTGTTAATATTGTGTATGCGTTGTTGCAGTGCACAGATATTTTTTACTAAAAATGTGTTTTGTCGACGACGACTTTTTTTTTTATTTTGTTTTGCCGACGGGAAATCGACTTTCGACATGCGATGTCTCTCGGCTCTGTTTTCGATGTGCCCTTTGAACATGCCAAAATGCCTTGAAACGGATGTATTTTAAAAATTTGATTTTGTGTATTAAGATTTTCATAATAAATTGGGTTTTGCAGTTCATTTTATATTTTGAGTTTGATTTTGTGTGTGCGGTGTTGCAGCACAGCATTAAAGACGAACTGCTTTGATTGCCTTTTGTTCAATTTTTGTAAATTATTATATCCTTGAATAAAGATGATTTTAAAAAAGGTTCTTGTTGGTTTTATTATTTCTTGAACAGCTTATCAGATACTTTAAAGATGTGTTGATTGACGTTGTTTTAACAGCTTTGGAGATGGTTTTAAAGATGTGTTGATTGATGTTGTTTTTGAACGATGATGTGTTTTAACTTTTGTTTTGTACAGATTGGGTTGATTGCTGTGTAGAATGAATTGCATGAAAAATGTATTGATTTACTTCGTAATTCAAGTTCCGCGTTTTGAAAACAGCATACCCTTTGAAATGTTTCGGTAAACAGCTTATATTTTAAAAATTGATTGTTATATTAACGCCGATTGTTCCTGGTGTTTGTTAGATGGTAAATAACAAATTTTCCCGATGGGTCGTTTGAAGTTTCCGTTTTGTGTTTTAACCGTGACAACGCGTACAAGTCCATCCGTTCCCGCGTGAGTGTCCTCGATTCGGGCAAGACTCCAGTAAGTCGGTGCAAGCCGCTCATCCTTGAGCAAGACTAGGTCTAATATTTTGGGAGCTTCTTGAACTTGAGTCCATTTCGGACGTTGCTGCAACCGTGCAAGGTATTCGGAACTCCACTTTTTCCAAAAACCTTCCGCCAGCGCTTGTACTCTTTTCCATCGGTCGATATATGTAATGTTGTTGTTGAGTTCGCCTTGTGGCACAGCGTGTAAAGATTCGCCTACCAGCAAATGCGCAGGAGTTAGCGCATCCAAATCATCTAAGCTGTCGGAGAGCGGGCATAAGGGTCTCGAATTCAGGCACGCTTCTATCTGAGCTAGAAGCGTTGTGAGCTCCTCAAAAGTAAGCCTTTCGGTTCCAGCAACTCGTTTTAAATGGTATTTCACCGATTTCACTCCCGCTTCCCATAATCCACCAAAGTGTGGAGAATCTGGGGGAATAAAGTGCCAATTTGTTCCATGATTTGATAGATTTTTAGCAATTTCTTTAAAATCGTGCTTCGCGTCCTTCAACATTTTGGCTAATTCATTATAAGCGCCGACGAAATTAGTTCCACAATCGCTGTAGACTTGTTTGCAGCTACCTCTCCTGGCCGTAAACCGTTGAAATGCAGCTAAAAATGCTTGGGTGGTTAAGTCAGACACGACTTCCAAGTGAATGGCTTTTGTTGCCAAACAGATGAATACTGCAAAATAACCTTTTAGTATTTTAGCACCTCGAGCTTTCCAGCTTTCTATTTCAATGGGTCCTGCGTAGTCAACTCCAGTATGACTGAACGGTTGTGACATCTGTACTCTAGGTGCAGGTAGATTTTCCATCAACTGCTGCTTTTCCGATGCCTTTTGCCGGTAACAAGAAATGCATCTATGAAGGTGATATTTTACGCTTCTTCGTATCTGGCCAATCCAATATTTTTGGCGGATGTAACTGATCATCTGTTGGATGCCGCCATGCAGGGTGTTCTTATGGGCATCTCTGACAACCAGGTTGGTAAAATGGTGACTGTTTCGAAGTAGTATCGGATGATGCGCGTCGTAGGGGAGGAGAGAATTCTCCAAGCGTCCTCCAACTCTCAAAAGTCCGTCAGCATCAACGAATGCATTCAACGTCTTGAGTGACTTGGGTAATTTCGATGTTTCCACGTTTTGTTGAAGCTCTGTTTTAAACATCTCCTTCTGTGCGGCCTTCACGACGATGACACGCGCTGCTTCCAATTCGTTTGGACTTAACAGGCCATCAGAAACTGCTTTTCGTCGACATTTTGTTGCGAAACGACAACATGTGGCGACAACTCGAATCACCTTCAACAAACTCGAACAGTCGCAGATGGTTTGAAGTATGCGATCATCCTGACTGACTTGAGCGCTTAGTACCTTCACCGTACGACGTTCCTCGTCAGTTTCGATGTCAACAGGTTGATGCGGAACATCGAAAGCCCATTGAATACGTAAAAACTCAGGACCAATCCACCAAGTCTCCAATGACGTCAGTTCAGCTGGATACACACCTCTGGATGCCAGATCGGCTGGGTTATGAAGCATTGCAACATGTCCCCAGCAATCGATCCCCACTAGCCGCTGAATTTCGGATACTCTAATGGCAACGAACGTAGTCCATTTGGCGAGATTGGTGCGTATCCACGCGAGCGCGATGGTTGAGTCGGTCCAGGTGAACATCTTGATGTCGGGAACAGCCAAAACGTCCATAATATTTTGCATCAACTGCGCTAACACTACTGCTCCGCAAAGTTCCAAACGTGGAAGCGTGATCGTACGCTGACTTGGAGCTACTTTCGTCTTTGCCAGGAGCATGTTGACATGGATATTCCCATCACTGTCAAGCACACGAACGTATACTACGGCACCGTATGCTTTCATCGACGCATCACAGAATCCATGCAGCTCGATATCCTTGTTGGTTTTGCTTATCTGAGTCCAGCGTGGTATTCGAAGCGTCTCGATCATAGGAAGTTCTCGATGAAAAGCATCCCAATCTTTCTTCAAAACAGCTGGAACCGGATCATCCCAATTACAATTTTGTTCCCAAAGCCGCTGCATCATTAACTTTGCCATGATGACGCATGGTGATATCCATCCAAGCGGGTCGAAAAGTTTGGCTTTGGTGGACAACATTGACCTTTTTGTTGTGGCTTCTGATGACTGCTGCACATTTTGGTACGAAAAGTAGTCGTCTACCGGGAACCATTTGATGCCAAGGGTTTTGACGTGATTTGACATGTTAAACGGTACCTCAAAATCTAACTCTCGATCTGCTGCAGGTAAATCTTCGACGAGTTCCTTCACGTTACTTGTCCATTTTCGTAAATATAAGCCCGCTCGCCAGAAGTTGATTCGCCTGGTCGCGTTTTGTTCGTGCTTCTTCTACAGTATCGGCACCACTGATGAGGTCATCCACATACATGTCCTCTCGAACAACCTTCGCGCCCTCTGGCAAGTTCGATTCTTCATCTTCGGCTACACGCTTCAAAATTTTTATGGCAAGATACGGTGCACTTGCTGTGCCAAACGTTACCGTTTTAAGCCGAAACATCTTGATTGGAGAGGAACGATCGTCTCTCCACAGGATCAGCTGATAATATGTGTCCGGTGTATCAACCAACACCTGTCTGTACATCTTTTCGATGTCAGCCGTAAACGTGATTCTGTGGGTTCGCCATCGAAGAACCAGAAAAATAATGCTCGATTGTAATTTTGGACCCACCAAAAGTCGATCATTGATCGAACTTCCATCCAAAGTCTTCGCTGTTGCGTCGAACACGACCCTCAGTCCCGTAGTGGAACTCGATTCCTTGAAAACTGCATGGTGAGGCAAAAAATAGTGGTGTGGGGCTGCCAACACCGAGTCGCCAACGTGAATTTTTTCCATATGCCTTAGGGTTGCATATTCTCGTATACATTTGGCATAATCTGCCCGAAGAGTTGGGTTTGCCTCCAGCCTCTTCTCCAAGTGCAGGAATCGTCGGACCGCGCTCTGCTTACTAGATCCCATCGCTGGAAGACATCCACCTTTGAACGGCAGCTTCACTTCATAACGCCCGTGAGGAAGGCGTCTCGTGTGTTCATCGAAATGCGCGTCGCATGCGATGTTCTCCTCAGTTTCATGTGTCTGGAACGGCAATTCTTCCATCTCCCAAAATCTCTGCAGCTGAGAATTCAGGTCAGCAGTCTGCACAAAACTGCGTATTTACCGGGGATGTTCCGCTTGAACTCTCCCTAACACAATCCTGGTGCCGTGACATTGTGCAAGCGACATTATGCCAAATGCAGAAATTTGGCACAATAACGCTTTGGCAAAGCGACGTTGGGCTGAACATTAGCGTTTGGTACAGTGTCGCTTTTGTAAAGCGTCATTAGGTCAATTTGGTACCCTGACGCTTTTTTACGATTTTTCAATATAACGAAACAAATGAAGATATACTTGCTCAGATTTGTGAGTCATAAGAACTATTCAAATGGATAAGTCTATGAAAATACAGATCTCTTGTTAGTAAAAAAGTAAATAACTGACTAGTCATAAACTAAAGACTTGATTAGGAAACTAAATATCTTTTGAAACAATCGAATGTTTTGTTTTTGAGCATAAGATGAAGTAATAGAATAAGAAATTCCCATGTGTGTGTAAAAGACGTGTTCTTACTTAGTTCAATTTTAAGATATAAGTGATGAACTTAAAAAAATCAGCAGCCTACCGAAAAGGAAGCTTAAAGCGTAGCGGGAAAAAATTTGGCAAGGGGAGTATGGGTTTGTGTTCTGAAAATTAAAAATTCGCGCGAATTTTTAACTTTCAGATCGTAGCGCTCCTTCAGCAAATCCCACGCCTTCTCATAATTGGCCGCCTCGACCGACAAGTTTTGCAGAAAACGCTCGGTGTCAGCAATCAAACACGACTGAAGAAAGTGCAGCTTGTCTATGTCGGCCAGACTGCTGTTGTTGTGCACCAACGCTCCAAAGCGATTATGGATATGGAGCGCTTAGTACCTTCACCGTACGGCGTTCCTCGTCAGTTTCGATGTCAACAGGTTGATGCGGAACATCGAAAGCCCATTGAATACGTAAAAACTCAGGACCAATCCACCAAGTCTCCAATGACGTCAGTTCAGCTGGATACACCCCTCTGGACGCCAGATCGGCTGGGTTATGAAGCGCTGCAACATGTCCCCAGCAATCGATCCCCACTAGCCGTTGCAAATACCTATGACGCTAGTTGTTTGTTACCAATATCTGATAGTTGTCAAATTTTTGTAGAGGATTCTGAGGTGGTAGCAGCTCTTCGTGAGCTGGAGCCATCTACTTATGCAGATTGTCATGGAATTTTCCCAATGGTTTTGAGAAATTGTTCAGAAAACTTGAGTTTACCTTAAAATTTTTATTTAATCAATCTTTATCAAGTGGCGAGTTTTTGGATGATTGGAAGATTTTATTTGTCAATCCTATTTATAAATCGGGTAATAAAAAGGACATATTAAATTACAGACCCATAACAAAGTTAGCGGTTTTTCCTAAAATTCTGGATAAAATCGTAAAATTACAATTTTACAGCCTTATCAGAAGTCACATTTCTAATTGCCAACATGTTTTCTTTAGTGGCCGATCTACATCAACAAATCTTGCTTGTTTTTCTAAAAAGTGTTTTGACACTTTAGAAAAGCACTGTCAAATGGATGTGGTGTACACGGACTTTGTTAAAGCGTTTAGTAGAGTAAATCACCTAGTTTTAATAAAAAAATTAAAAGCGTATGGTTTTGATGGATATCTACTCAAATGGTTTACATCTTATCTTAGCAATAGGAAGCAGATTGTAAAAATTGGTGATTTTGAATCTTTTCCGATATTAGTTCATTCAGGTGTTCCGGAAGTAAGTCATCTAGGACCCCCATTATTTGCTTTATTTATAAATGTGTGAAGTGGTGTCGAGGGGTCACAACGTACTTGCACTTCAGTTTAATGTTAAATTTCAAATTGCTCTTATAATTACTAATTTAAATCCGCAAAAGTAAAAAACATGTCTTGTATTTGTAACATACGGGTTGATCGTAGTCAGCCAACAATAGTGTGTGTGGAGTGCAATGGTTTGTTCCACTGCAAATGCGTGAACATAGAACCACAAGACATTGATTATTTAAAAAAGACCAAAAAACAATTTCAATGCAAAAAGTGCAATTCTAAGCGCAGGGTCTCCCTTCGTTCTCCTCCCACTCAAAAGGCTCATACACAACAGGAAAGAGAAGTACCTCTGGAAAGAATTGCAGTTGCAGTCAAAGGTATCAGTACATCGCTCTCTTCAGCAACCGTACCAAAAAGCTCTAGACCCACACCACCATCGTCAATGATTTCTACATCTACATCCAATTACAAAGCAAATAGTCAAATACATCAGCAACACCAACACAAACTTGACGGCATGCAGCAAGGTCAACAGCAACAACAAAAACAATCTGTGCAAACCCCGGTTTCCATTCAACAACAGCACGAACTTAAAGAAAGCGTTACGGAGACTAATGTTAACACCACCCATCAGCAACTAAATCAATACAATCATCATCATCCAGATCTACAACATCAAATTCAAAACGATAATTCTCAACAGCAAAACAACAAAACAATAACGTTAGAGACAGTCTACAATGAAATTGTTGCTTTGAGATCAGAAAATGCATATGCACTCTCTTTAATTAGATCTTTACAAGAAGAAAAAAATGGGCACGACTGGGTCGCACGAACTTGCGATTGTGTTCTAAATACGATACCAAAATGTAAAGGCCGAGTTAAAGGTTTTGGTATTATCTAGATCTTCATAATATATTTTGTGGTACATGGTTGCCAACTACACATTAATTATGAAAACTGAATTAAATCACGCAAAATAATAAAAAAATTATATTAAATATTCCAAAGGTTTCAAGCCAAAATCTGAAAACGCCATTCTTTTTCAATCGCTAATACAAATGAATGATGAAAATTTAATCAAAATCGTTGGACCAGTTTTCCAAGAAACGGTTTTTTATTTTTTACTTTTTTTTAAAAACTGTTTTTTAAAAGTCGAGTATGCAAAGATTTAGATCTTGATAGAAGTTATTTTGACAAAAAATTTAAAAAAAATCAAAGTTATACTTTTGAAGTTATTTCTAAAAATCAAAATTTTTTAAAAAAATTTATAAAAATTTCCAAAACTAAATTTTTTTAAATATTGATATGCAGTCTTTCTTTAACAGTTTAAGACTTTTTAAATCCAAAATTTAGGTAAGATCGTGTAAGCCATTAACGAGAAAGTCGGTTTTGAAAAAAAACGGTACTATGGGAGGTACCGTTTTTAGACTTTTTCTAAATTTTTTTTTTGCATCATAAGAAAATCAATCTAAAATTAATACTGCACAGAAAATCTTATCGAAATCGTTGGAGCCGTTTTCAAGAAAAATAAGTATTATCATATCGGTTGTATGGCAGGTACCGTTATTTCAAGACCTAGAGACCCAATTCCAAAAACCCCTCTGTAGACTGCTCCATAGACCCTAACTGCAAATTTTGAAAAAAATCGGTCAAGTGGTTCAGGCTGTAGATCCATATACAGACAGACATACAGACATACAGACATACAGACAGACAGACAGAATTGCAGGACCCACTTTTTTCGTATTCTCTATCGTCGTAATGTCGTATTTAATTGTTATCTCAAAATTTTTTTTCTGCACGATTTCAAGACTTGCCTTATAGTACCTATAATCGCAAGTAAAAATCATTTAATGCATAAAATGAGAGAGCTACAAAGTGAAGTGGAATACTTGCATCAGGAAAGAAGAGAAAAAATTGTAGAAATCGTGGGTGTACCAGATGTCAACAGCAGTAATGCACTGGATTGTGCTCTACAAATATTTTCAAAAGGTGTCTGTGTAGACGTGTGTGAAGCTGATATTGACAATTGCTACATTAAAAATATTAAGAGAAAAAACACAAATAACAGTGAGTCAAAGATCTTAGTTGTTAAATTTGTTTCAAAATTGAAAAAAAACCTTGTTATGAAAAACAAAATAAGTAAAAGAAATAACTTAAATTCAAATATTTTTGGTTGTAAGAAAAAAAGTAAAATTTTTATTAACGATTCTCTAAGTGGCACGACAAGGCATCTATTGAAAGCAGCACAAAAAGCAAAAAAGGAGAAATTGTATAAGTATGTTTGGGTTAGAAATGGGAGGGTACTCATGCGTAAAGGGGATAATGATATTTATTTTACGATAAACTCGGAAGACGATCTTCTAAATCTAACTTAAAATGCAAGACCCACAAGAAAATTTGTTATGCGTCCCATCAGTCAACTGCATTGACGTTGACTCCAATGACCTCATTTTGAGCCAGACATACTTAAATAATTTTCTCATTGTTCACCAAAATATAAGAAGTATGCGTAAAAATTTTGATTGCTTGCTACTTAACTTAAATTCCTTTGTTTATAAGCCAAACTTAATTTTTTTGTCGGAAACATGGATTTTTGAAGCAGAAAAGTCGCTTTTCAGTATTGATGGTTATGATTTTGTATCTTGCTGCAACAATGATTATGCCTCTGGGGGTGTCTGTGCCTTTGTTAAGAGTGAAATTAACGCTGAGGTTTTGTCTTTGAATTTGCAAAGTTGTGATGTTCTATGAGTTAAGGTTTTAGACTTAAAATTAGTTTTTTTCTGTATTTACCGCTTTAATGAATCCCCTTGTAGTGTGTTTTATGAAGAATTAGAAACCCTTTTATCGAGTGAGTCTTTAAATGATATTATTTTACTGGGGGATATTAACGTTGATATTTTTCATAATTCAACGAATAAAGACAATTATCTATTTTAACTGTCATCCTTTGGGTTAGAGTCGTGTATAAACAAACCAACTCGGATTACAAATTCTACTAAGACCTGCATAGATCACATCATGGTTCGTTTTTTAGGCGCACAAAAAATAGCTCTTAGTAGCTCTGTCTTGGATTTACAGATTACTGATCATTGCATGACGTGTCTAAGCTTTAAACATGCCTCATTTTCTAATTCAGAGAAGCCATCTTCCTGTTCTACTTTTACGAAAACTAATTTTATAGTTTTGAATAATTTTCTGCGTTTTGAAAATTGGGATAACATTATGAACGAAAACGATCCAAACAAAGCTTTTTCTTCATTCATTGCAACTATCAAATTATATGCCAGTCAAAGTTCATATTGCACAAATAAAAAACACCTCAAATTTAAGAAGTTGAAGCCTTGGATGACATCTGAACTTTTAAAAAGTATAAATGAGAAAAACAAATTATATAAGAAAAAAACAAAATATCCTGATAATGCTATTATATGTACTGCTTACAAACAATTATGTAAAGATATTTCAAAAGCCGTGACTTCGTGTAAATCCAACTACTATTTAAATAAGTTTGGAGAGCTGAAAGGTGACTCAAAAAAAGAATGGAATTTAGTTAAAGAATTACTTAACAAATCAGCTAAAAATGAAGATATTCAAAGTATCAAGTTAGATGGTGTTGAAATAAGAAATCCTAAAGACTTAGCTAATAAATTCAATGAATATTTTTCGTCTGCAGGTTCGAAAGTGGTATCAGAAAATTGTACTGACCATTCTAATTGCGAGTGCTTAGCTTATGAGGCCACATCTGCTCAGAGCTTCTTTTTTGACCCAATAACATCTTTTGAACTGTACAAAATTATAAACACGCTTAAAAATTCAAACTCTGAAGCAACTGACTGCTTTTCAAATAATTTTGTGAAAAATATAAAAGAGTAAAAATAAAAAACCAATTCAGTTCTGATAGTTTATACCTATAGGCGTTCCTCAGGGCTCTGTACTAGGTCCAATTCTATTTTTGATCTTCATTAACTCACTTTTGCAATAAAACTATCGAAGTAAAGTGAATGCGTTTGCTGATGATATGGCATGTGCGTTTGAAAGTGATTCTGCTTTAAATCTATCTGCTGATATAAATCACGACCTAGAAATTCTTAGTCATTGGTTCCAAATTCATAGAATGGTAATCAGTGACAAAACAAAAATTATGTTTTTCAATTTATGTGGAAAAGAAGTTGATAATGGACGGTTCTCCTTTCATTCTACTAATTGCAATAAGTTTAAGCATAGCAATGTAATCTGTAAATCGGTTGCAAATCCAATAACATTTTTTGAATCGGGCTTATGTTCTGACAAATGTTTTAATATTGAAAGCGTCAAATTGTTTAAGTACCTTAGTGTCTTATTAGACTGGAAAATGAGTTGGTCTGCCCATACCGATGCCCTTAAGAAGTATCTGATAGCTGCTTCAAGACAATTCTTTTTCTTAAAGCAATATTGCTCACTTGAACTGCTCAAGTGCATTTATTATGGACTTGTTCATTCAAAGCTAGAATATGGAATAGTTTCATGGGGAGGCACACACCTCAATAAATTGAATCCACTGCTTATTTCTCAAAAACATATTATTCGAGTGATTTGTAATAAAAACCGTCGTAATGAAAGCTTAGTACTTTTCCGAAACCTCAAAATATTACCATTGAAACATTTATATTATTATAAAGTACTTAAGCTATTTTTAGCAAGATCTGGTTATCTATTGTACCGATCCTCAACTAGCCATAACCTTAGAATTAACAACCGAAACCTCTCCTTAGTGCCCCATCACAATTTACAAATATACTTTAATTTTTATACGGCTACTGCACCAAGATTATTTAATTGTCTACCTTATTGTCTAAGAACCATAAGAATTAAATCTATGTTTCTCAAAAGAGTAAAGTCTTGGCTTCTACATCTGAGCTTTAAAGACATTAATGATCTACTACATGTTACCTTATGAGTGTTTGAATTTCCATGTATAAACTAACAAAAAAAAAAAAAAAAATCCTGTATTATAAGTATCGATTACAAATTGTTACATACTTGTCGTGACCCCATCACACTACCTATTGTTAAATTGTTAAATTATTGTATTATCCTATATTATATATCTATGTACACCTGCTTTCGCTTCTAGTTCCTTACGAGCTATAGATTGCAGCTATTTTTTATCATTAATAAAATTAATAAATAATAAATTAATAAATGATTTCCCATCCAAGATATGTATGTGCGAGTGTCTAATGTTTGCAGATGATAAGAAATTATTTAAAACTGTAAACAGCTTAAAAGACTGCTTAGATTTTCAAAATGATTTCAATATCTTTGACCGTTGGTGTGCTGAAAATGATTTATTAGTAAATCTTTCTAAATGCTCTGTTTTAACGTTTTCTAGAAAATTAAACACGATTATATATGATTACTCTCTTAACGGTGAAAAATTATCAAGGGTAAATGAAGCTAAGGATTTGGGAATGATTTTTGATACTAAGTTGACCTTCATACCTCATTTTACTCACATTGTCTCTAAAGCTAATTCAATGCTTGGGTTTCTGAAAAGAAATTCCACCGATTTTAGAGACCCTTATACTCTAAAAGCTTTGTTTTGTTCAATTGTTCGTCCGTTAATCGAATACAATTGTATTATTTGGAATCCAATTTCAAAAAAACTTTCTGATAGAATAGAAAGTGTTCAGAAAAACTTTTTAAGATTTGCATTGAAAACATTTCAATTAAATGGTAATGTCAACCTGAATTACAAACAAAGATGTCTTTTGCTTGGAATGCATACTCTGGAATCGAGGCGTAGCATGTATAGTGTAATGTTTATTCGCGATATTTTATGTAGTGATATTGTATGTGAAGATTTAATATCTTATATAAATATATATGCTCCTAGCCGGCAACTAAGGATGCGGCAGTTTATATTCGAAATACCTCATTCTACTAATTACGGACAGAGGGAACCAATATCTTACTGTAGCAAGCTATTTAATAAATATTATGATTATTTGGACACTTTCTTACCTAGAGAACATTTTAGGGCTCGTATTTTAGACTTGCTTCAAAGTTCTTCATAATAATAGTAACTTTATTGAATTATTATATACTACTCAATGTAATATTTTTGTTTTAAGCATAAATCTGTTGATTTTATTGTCGTAGATTTGAATAAATATGAATATGAATATGAATTTCGGATACTCTGTTGGCAACGAACGTAGTCCATTTGGCGGGAGTGGTCCGTATCCACGCGAGCGCGATGGTTGAGTCGGTCCAGGTGAACATCTTGATGTCGGGAACAGCCAAAACGTCCATAGTATTTTGCATCATCTGCGCTAGCACTACTGCTCCGCAAAGTTCCAAGCGTGGAAGCGTGATCGTACGCTGACTTGGAGCTACCTTCGTCTTTGCCAGGAGCATGTTGACATGGATATTCCCATCACTGTCAAGCACACCAACGTATACTACGGTACCGTATGCTTTCATCGTCGCATCACAGAATCCATGCAGCTCGATATCCTTGTTGGTTTTGCTTATCTGAGTCCAGCGTGGTATTCGAAGCGTCTCGATCATAGGAAGTTCTCGATGAAAAGCATCCCAATCTTTCTTCAAAACAGCTGGAACCGGATCATCCCAATTACAATTTTGTTCCCAAAGCCGCTGCATCATTAACTTTGCCGTGATGACGCATGGTGATATCCATCCAAGCGGGTCGAAAAGTTTGGCTTTGGTGGACAACATTGACCTTTTTGTTGTGGCTTCTGATGACTGCTGCACATTTTGGTACGAAAAGTAGTCGTCTACCGGGAACCATTTGATGCCAAGGGTTTTGACGTGATTTGACATGTTAAACGGTACCTCAAAATCTAACTCTCGATCTGCTGCAGGTAAATCTTCGACGAGTTCCTTCACGTTACTTGTCCATTTTCGTAAAAATAAGCCCGCTCGCCAGAAGTTGATTCGCCTGGTCGCGTTTTGTTCGTGCTTCTTCTACAGTATCGGCACCACTGATGAGGTCATCCACATACATGTCCTCTCGAACAACCTTCGCGCCCTCTGGCAAGTTCGATTCTTCATCTTCGGCTACACGCTTCAAAATTTTTATGGCAAGATACGGTGCACTTGCTGTGCCAAACGTTACCGTTTTAAGCCGAAACATCTTGATTGGAGAGGAACGATCGTCTCTCCACAGGATCAGCTGATAATATGTGTCCGGTGTATCAACCAACACCTGTCTGTACATCTTTTCGATGTCAGCCGTAAACGTGATTCTGTGGGTTCGCCATCGAAGAACCAGAAAAATAATGCTCGATTGTAATTTTGGACCCACCAAAAGTCGATCATTGATCGAACTTCCATCCAAAGTCTTCGCTGTTGCGTCGAACACGACCCTCAGTCCCGTGGTGGAACTCGATTCCTTGAAAACTGCATGGTGAGGCAAAAAATAGTGGTATGGGGTTGCCAACACCGAGTCGCCGACGTGAATTTCTTCCATATGCTTTAGGGTTGCATATTCTCGTATACATTTGGCATAATCTGTCCGAAGAGTTGGTTTTGCCTCCAGCCTCTTCTCCAAGTGCAAGAATCATCGGACCACGCTCTGCTTACTAGATCCCATCGCTGGAAGACATCCACCTTTGAACGGCAGCTTCACTTCATAACGCCCGTGAGGAAGGCGTCTCGTGTGTTCATCGAAATGCGCGTCGCATGCGATATTCTCCTCAGTTTCATGTGTCTGGAACGGCAATTCTTCCACCTCCCAAAATCTCTGCAGCTGAGAATTCAGGTCAGCAGTATGCACAAAACTGCGTATTTGCCGGGGATGTTCCGCTTGAACTCTCCCTAACACAATCCACCCTAACTGCGTCTTCTGAGCGGTTGGTCCGACTCCATCTGCAGGTCTTCTCACTTCTGGAAGGAGTATGTCGGCATATACGTCGCTACCAAGAAGTATATTAATAGGTCCAGTAACGTGGAGATTTGAATCTGCCAACGTTAACCCTTTAAGGTGTTGCTATTTGTCAGGTATCATTTGTTGGGCTGGGAGATGGCCACTCAGTGACTTGAAGACAAGTGCCCGCACCGCACCTCCATAAGTTGAGTTGCATGACGCAAGAATATCCACGCATGTTTGCGTTGTGCCACTGATGACTAACCCTAACTCTGACACCTCGACAAAGGTACGTCGCTTTTTTAGCTTCAGTTGCTGTGCTGCATCTTCAGTGATGAAGCATGCTTCCGATCCTGGGTCGATCAAAGCTCGGAGATGGTGTTGACGACCATCGGCTGCTACCAAATTAAGCCGGTTGTCAACATTGTAGAAGCAAGAGATCCAACCCAGAGCAAGGTAACAACAACACCAGCGTTGCCTATCAGCCCGTTTCCCATCAGGGAAACGAGTAAGAACCAACTTCGAGGGGCAGAGGCTGGTTTCTTGTATCGATGGCCCCAGAACCACCATCCAGGTTTCTCAGACCAAGCGAGACAACAAAAGTCTGACTGTGGAGACTGCTATTAACGGGAACAAACATGTGGCTACCATCGACACCGGTGCCACAGCCTCCATAGTACGTCGAGACCTGGTAAAGACGACGTGGCTTCATAACACCAATAGCTACCGTCTAAGAACCGCAACGGGAGAAGCAGCAAGAGTATATGGAGAAGTGTGTCTTAAGATCCGACTGGCCGATCTAGTGTTTACTCATCAATTCCTGGTGGCAGATATATGTGACGAGTGCATCATTGGAATCGACTTTATGAAACAGCACGGAGTTATTTTAGACATCGGTAATCAGGTTTTGAAGTACCAAAATAAGGAACTTCTAATGACCTATTCGAACGAAAGTACGTCGACACTGAGAACTGTCATCAGGGAAGATCTGATTCTGCCTCCTTCTTCTGAAGTGTTCGTTTGGACAAATCTGGAAGGTGAGTTTGGAAGCCTTCGATACCTCATGGTGGAACCAGACCCAGAGTATTCCTCCCAAAGCGTCATCATTGGGAAAACACTGGTAGCACCGAAAAACAAAATGGTCCCCGTACGGTTACTAAACACCAGACCGTACGATGTAAGGTTGAAGAAAGGAGAAGTCGTTGGACGTTGCGAATCGGTTGCTGCAATTACGAAGATCACAGACGAAGCCCTGAGAAAAACTAAAACTCCGGAGGAGCTCAAAATCATCAGAGCTAAAATACTGAATTCATCCAACCTTGATCACCAACAAACAAGGATGGCTGAAAATATCCTACAAGACTACACTGACATCTTCGCATCGCAAAAGGGACAATATGGTAGGACACAGTTGGTGCAGCATCGCATCAACACAGGAGATGCAAGACCGATTCGTCAACCCGCAAGACGTCTTCCACTGGCCAAACAAGGTGAGGTTGAGGAAATGATAACAGTAATGAAGAAGGAAGGTCTTATCGAAAATTCCAAAAGTCCTTGGGCATCACCAGTGGTGCTAGTGAAAAAGAAAGACGGAAGCACTCGCTTTTGTGTAGACTACCGAATGCTGAATGATGTGACTAAGAAGGACAGCTATCCCCTGCCCAGAATCAGTCATACCCTGGATGCCATGGAGGGAGCCCAGTGGTTCTCGACGCTGGACTTCAAGAGTGGATATTGGCAAGTTGACATCCACCCTGATGATCGGGAAAAGACGGCGTTTTCTACAGGTAATGGGCTCTGGCAGTTCAAAGTTATGCCGTTTGGGCTATGCAACGCTCCGGCAACATTCGAGCGTTTGATGGAGTGCGTTCTTCAAGGACTGACGTGGAAAGCTTGCATAGTCTACTTGGACGATGTCATTATTTACGGGAAAACATTCGACCAACATTGCAAGAACCTAAAAGCCGTGTTTCAGAGACTTCGAGAGGCTAACCTTAAACTGAATCAGGAAAAATGTGCAATTTTCAAAATCGAAGTTAAGTATTTGGGACACATCATCTCTTCCCAAGAAGTGAAGAATGATCCTGAAAAAGTTGACTCCGTCAAAAATTGGCCAACACCACAGGAAAAACATCTACTCCGAAGCTTTCGTGGTCTTGCCACATATTACCGACGTTTTGTTAAGAACTTTGCTGGAGTTGCAAAGAGTTAACATCAGCTCACCGAAAAAGGGAAGCAGTTTAAATGGTCAGGTGAGTGCGAGAAATCTTTTCAGGAACTCAAATACCGCCTCTGTAACGCTCCAGTGCTGGCACATCCGACACCTGGCAAAACATTCATCATCGACGCTGATGCAAGCAACGTTGGAATCGGGGCGGTACTATCCCAAGTGCATGATGGCGAAGAGAAAGTGGTGGCATATTACAGCAAGGTCCTCTCGAAGCCCGAAAGAAACTACTGCGTTACAAGAAGGGAACTGCTGGCTCTTATCTTGGCAACAAAGCACTTCCATAAGTTCCAGTGGTGCTCTGAACTGGCTGTTGAACTTCAAAAATCCAGAAGGTCAAGTCGCAAGGTGGATAGAAAGACTGCAGACTTATGATTACCAGATTCAACACCGCAGAGGAAAGTTGCACTCAAACGCCGACGCATTATCCCGAAGACCTTGCAAAGTGGATTGCAATCATTGTAGGCGGCAAGAAGAAAAAGAAAATATTACCGCTCAGCGACTAAGAGCTGACCCAATATGCGGATGGAGCAATGTGGAAGTGAGGACTGCTCAACAGGAGGATCCAGATATCGAACCCATTCTCGCATGGAAAGAAAATGAAGAGAAACCTGAATGGGGAGACATTTCTGACAGGAGTCCAGTTCTCTAAGCCTATTGGGCACAGTGGGACTCACTATATGTGCAAGAAGGTGTCCTCAGCCGAAGATGGGAATCCGCTGACGGAAAGTCATATGTGATGCAGCTGATCGTACCCCAATCAAAAGTCAGTGAAGTTCTTCGGGAGATGCACGACGGACCTTCTGGAGGCCACCTGGGAGTAAACAAAAAGCTGGAGAAGGTGCGACATCGGTTCTACTGGTTACATGCTAGAGATGACGTGGAGAAGTGGTGCCGAACATGAGACAAGTCTGCTGCAACCAAAGGACCGGGTAGGAAGATTCAAGGTGAAATGCATCAGTACAACGTTGGATCGCCTTTTGAGAGGATTGCAGTAGATGTGGCTGGGCCTTTTCCAGAGACCAACGCTGGAAACAAGTACATTCTGGTTGTAATGGACTACTTTAGCAAGTGGCCTGAGGCGTATGCCATCCCAAATCAAGAGGCCAAAACGATGGTCGACCAGATTGTGCTTAACTGGGTGAGTAGGTTTGGTGTTCCTATGGAACTCCATTCCGACCAAGGGAGGAACTTTGAGTCAAACATCTTCCAAGGAGTGTGCGGACTACTTGGCATTAAGAAGACGAGAACCACACCGCTTCATCCACAGTCTGATGGGATGGTTGAAAGATTCAACCGGACCTTGAAAGAACACCTCACCAAGGTCGTAGGCGACCACCAGAGAGACTGGGATAGGCACGTACCGCTATTCCTGATGGCCTATAGAAGTGCAGTACATAGCTCGACAGGACAAACACCATCTGACATCCTGTTCGGGAAAACCATGCGGCTGCCTAGCGAACTTAAATTTGAATGCCCCACAGAGGAGCCACAGGACACGAACGAGTATGTGGACGACCTCAAGGAGAGACTCACTGACATCCATAAAAGAACAAGGGAACGGATGAAAACCTACAGCGACCGGATGAAGACACGGTACGACACAAAAGCGACAACGGCAGGATTCCAAGCAGGAGATCGTGTGTGGCTTTATAATCCTCATCGTCAAAAAGGATTGTCACCGAAACTTCAGCAGAACTGGGAAGGTCCTTATACTGTTATCACGAGGATTAACGACGTGGTCTACCGCATCCAAAGAGGACTAAGAGGCAAGTTAAAAGTAGTGCATTGTGACCGGCTGCGTCGATATAGTGGGGAGGCTGCAAATGGAATTATTCGGGACGAACAATCTTAAGGAGGGGGCAGTGTAATGTGCACCCAACATTTCATGCTAATTTCCTTATTGAAAACGTTAAACCGAAAACACAAGTGCTGGCAGCGCTATAATGGAGTGCTATAATGGAAGACGTTGTTTGTGAGTGAGTGTGTGTGTGTGCAGAAAAATACCGGGAGGGGAACTTGTCTAGACATCATGGTTCATAGAAAAACTACCAGAAATCTCTCGATGTTTCACACTTCTATATAAAGAGGGAGCTGACGCAACCAGGAGTCAGTTTTGATTATAGAGTGATAAAGTGAAGAGTAAATTGTCTACAAGTGATAGTCCAAAAGTCGAGTTGAGATCGAATAAAGTTTAGATACTGAATAAAAGTGGTTGAAATAAATTGAAAAGTGAAGTTTTATTTTTGCGAACTAAGCTCACGTTACAATAAGTTGACTTTGCTTTAATTTTTGGCTTATGTTCCTTTCATCTTTCGTTGAATGTTCTTCCAGTTTGTCAAATGTAGAATTTGTTACATTTGTTGTTGAAATAATAACAACAAACAGCTTTCACCAATAACCAAAAGATAACAGCAACTAAAAATATTCAGACGAAAGAAGACAGCAATAGAAGTAATAGCAACATGAAAAAAAAACAGCTTACACCAATAACTCAACGATAAAATACAAATCGAAGACAAAAAACCTTATATGAGATTTGAAGGTTTGGAAGAAGTATGATTCAGCTGATAAGGTATGTATTAATTCGTACTGTTTCCAGGAGCGGTGTTGGTCCTTGAGCAGAACAAAGTTTCCTAATCTGGGAATCCCTTAACTTGCGTCCATTTCGGTGCATGATATTCGGAACTTCATCTTCTCCAAAATCCTTCCGCCAGCGCTTGAACTCGATTCTATCGGTCGAGATGTGTGACGTTGTTGTTAAGTTTGCCTTGTGGTACGGCATGCAATGACTCGATGACTAAAAAACGCGCAGAGGTTAGCGCATCCAAATCGTCGAAGCCGTCGGATAGAGGGCTAAGAGCCTCAAATTCAAATACGCTTTTTTTGTGAAAGAAGCGTTGAGAGCTTCTCGAACGTAAGCCTTTCTACTAAAACTCTTCTGGTGGTTGACAGATCTCACACCTGCTTCCCATAAACCACTAAAGTGTGGAGAAGCTGGGAGAATAAAATGTCAATTTGTTCCGCGATTTGCATGTTTTTCGGCTATCTAATCCCAGTCATGCGTGGTTTCCTTCAATATCGGTAGATTAGACACAACTTCCATGTGAATGGTTTTTGTTACCAAACAGATGAAGGCTGCAAAGTATCCCTTCAGTTTCTTATCACCGTGTGCCTAACAGCTATTGATTTCGATGGGAGATGCGTAGTCCACTCCACTGTGGCTGAAAGTTCGAGACATCTGAACTCTAGCGGCAAGTAGGTACCCCATCAATTGTCGCCTTTATGACGCCTTTTGCATGTAGCACGAAGTACACCTGTGCAGTTAATACTCCACATTCCTTTATTTTCGACCAATCCAGTATCGTTGACGAATATAACTTTTCATCTGCTGGATGTCGCCATGCAGAGTGTTCTTATGTAACAACCAGACTTGTAAAATGGTGGTTGCTCTGCAGCAGTATGGGAGTTCTTCATACTTCCGTGTACACTTTTTGTACTCCGCTCGAAGTTTGGATCTGCATCAAGCCGTTTCTTAAGACGGAACAATTGTCGGAAGGCACACACTCGATCCCATTGCAGGGAGGCCGTCGTCTTTGAAAGGCAGCAAAAGGACTTGCGCACAAACATGGCTTCCCAGCAGTAAATCGATGTGTGTGCTGGTTTATAGAGATGGGGATCTGCTAATGAAAGTCCCTTGAGATGATGCCATTTGCCGTGTATCACTCGTTGGGTCGGGAGAAGCCCAGTCAGTGACTTGAAAACCAAAGCCTGGACGGCCGTCTCAAACGTTGAGTGGCACCTCGATGGAATGCTGCGTAGTGCCACTGCTTACCAGCCCTTAACCAGATACCTACTTCAGCAAAGGTGTGCCGCTTTTCTGGCTTCAGCAGTAGTGCGGCAATTTCTTTGATGAACAACGTTTCGAGATCAACGCTCGTATGAGGTGTAATCGACCGTCTGCTGCTCAAGCCTTTACAACTGCCGTTGCTAGAAGCACCTGGTGATGACCATTATCATGAATTCGCACTCTGTCAGTCTCGGAGAAAGTGTCCGTAGGACAAGCAATTCTCACAAATCTTCAACCTGCAAACAGTATCTTTACGCCCCATGCTGTCCATGTTTAGAAAACGCTGGCACTTTTGCTGGCTGGAACGTGTGGCTCTTTGTTTATTGTTATTATTTATTATTTCATAAATGGTACACATTCTGCTTACTACAATTAATATGAATTTTCAAATTAAATTATTTCCAAACATTATTAAAAATATTTGAAACAATATTCTTAAATTAAATAACATACGTTTACTCATTTGAAAGTAAATTAAATTAAAAAGTGGTAGAGAACGTGCTACATGCTCGTTCACGGTAAATTAAACAAAAAAGTGATATAGAACGGTTAACGGGCTCATTTAGTCCAAAGTTCTTTTTATGACTATTATTTTAAAAGAGAATATCCCCGTTTCTCAGACCTCTCTCAGGAACATTAAAAGATCTGGAGATTTATTATTATACCAGTGGCAAAGAGTTAACTCCAATAAATTAAATTGAAGCAAAAACAAGCTTTTTTATACCCTTTTTAGAACTCAGTCAATATTCATTTTGTGGTCCTTAGACAGCGAAAAGTTCATACGCCAAATCTGCGGAGGATTTAGGATGTTTATGAAAAAGCAGTGCAAAATGAGAAATAATGTGCTGGAATTGCCAAAGCATTCCAGGTCACAGTAGATCACAAAGAAGCGTCTCGACTCCTCTGCTCTAGCAAACAAAAACAGGAATACTACATCCCTGAAAGAAGTTATTGACGTAAAATCTGATGTCTTCCACAATCGTGAAAAAATCAGTACAAAAACACATCATTCCATAGTACTCCTAAAACATAAACATGCATCAACAATCAAATCTGACAAACTAGAGATCAAGAAGCCTAAGCCCAGCATTAAGTGACTGAAAGGTTACACATTGAAATGCATAACCTAATTGCTTAAGTAAATGTTGAACTTTTTTTTTGTTAAGGCAGCTTTTGAGTTTATGAACTTAGTTCTCATTTATCTGACGTAAGGGTCATGAAATAAATGAGAGCACTATGGACTTATAGAGAGAAACAATTTCAAAATACATTTTCTCGTTATCAAAAGCCTTTCTTTTGAACAGTTTATATGAGGAATTATTTATGTTAGCACAGACCTGTAGCTTAAGGCGATGCACTTCAGTTGGAATCACTGCAAGCAGAGGAATATCTTCGACTAGTACTCTTGGCAGACATCGAGCCAGCTTATTTTTCTGTGAGTCCCATCTGGCACCTTCAATGAACATACCATGCACATAACAGCCCTAAAAAAAATAAATTGTATTGTGAGAAAAGGGACTCAGTCCCTATATGACAAGCATTAGCATAAAATATATATTTTTCAGAACTTACTGTTGCTGGTCGTTCCTCTACATCATCGGGGTCAATGAAATGAGTAATTTTTGTAAAAAGGGTGGATTTATCAAGAGGCCAACCGCACTTCCTGCATGCAACCTAAACCAAACAAGTTAAACAAAAATTTCTTTAAGCAGTACAAGTAAGTAATACTTGAACAACTGCAGTAAGGTAGCTCTCTGGAATGTGAAGTCCGGCCAGCCACATAACCATTGGCTCTCCTGATAGTGACCAGTAATGGTACTGCGCTTCACGATCCTAAGGGATACAAAGGAAGTATTTTCTGAAATAGCCACATATCAACTCTTATCAATACATCTGTCAATCATTTGGAAATCTGGCATATTTGGGCAAAACCTGTTATACACATTCCATATCTATTTGTAAAATAATTGGGTTTCTTAATGCCATCTGTTTTTCACTTACGATTATACGCAAAATAAGGCCATTGGTAAGAAAAAAAAAATTCAGATTACAAAATTTTTTAAATATTCTGTCAAAATATATTCTAACAAGATTGATTATAAGCGTTGAATACTTTTTCTTTTAAAAACTTATATTCAAAAATGTAAAAAAAAACGGATTTTAAAAAACCGGTCCTACGATTTTGTACTAGCAACAGCAAAAAGGAGGTGTTTTTGTATCTTCGCTAAGAACAAAAATATTTAACTTAATTTTTTTCATATTAATATTTTATGTGATTTCATTCAACTATCATAATCAATTTCTCAGCCTTTAGATTTCCTCATTATATTAAGCAAGCAATGCGTCCCAATCGTGCCCACTTTTATTTTTATAGGTGTAAGACTTTAGCACCCTGTTGTCTATAAAAAAGTTGTTAGTCGTAAGTAAACATATAAATAACGGAAGAATATGACATGTTAAATCTTATCAACTTTTGACTCTTGATGCTTCATTTTAATGTGCAATGCGAGGGAAAGAAGCAATAGAAAGTAACAAAAAATAAGATAATAAGGGTGGCTCAGGGCCCAGCGCATTTCTCACAACCACGAATTGTGAGGAAATTAAGGGGACTTAATTTTCTGCCGGTTCCGAACGGCTAATAGAGAAAGCGCTTTTTATTGCAATGAACTAACTAACGGAGGACCTACCAGTTTCTCGTCGCAAAAGGCGATGCCCATGGAAAAACACCATTGCTTTTGTTGAGTTTTGAGCCAAAAACCTCTGGGTTAACAGCGAACATGCCTAGCATCACGCCACGGGTACCACAAATAAAAGTGGGCACGACTGAACTTGTGATTGTATGCTTAGTACAATATCAAAATCTTAAGGCTGAGTAAAACGTTTTTGTATTCACTCTTAATATAATATTTGTTGGTATAGGGCTGCCAGCTTTAAATTAATTATGAAAAATGAATCAAATCACTCAAAATTTAATATTCAAAAGGTTTCAATTAAAATTTAAAAAACGACTGTTTTTGCAGTAACTAATATTTTTAGTTGAAAAATGAACCAAAATCGTCAAAGCGTTTTTTTAGACCTGTTTTTTTTTTAAGCTTCTTCAAAATGTGTATGCAAGCCTTAAGATCTTTCGAAAAGAAATTTAAAATTAATCAACAATACCGTTTTGAAAATATTTAAGAAAATCAATTTTTTTTTAATTTAATAAATATAATATATTATATCAATTTCGAAATGATAGTACACAATCTATTTTCAATCATTTACAACTTCTTAAATATAAAATTTCGTCAAAATCTTGTCAGCCCTTAACGAGGAAGTCGGTTTTGAAAAAAAAAACCGGGGGTACCGCTTTCAGATCGCTTTTTTTACATCATTACAAAAAAAATTTTACTTAATATTTAACATTAAATTTCATCGAAATCGTAAGAGCCGTTTTCGAAAAAAGTTGGTTTTATCATATAGGTTGTATGGCAGGAACCGTTATTTCAAGACCTAAGGGCCCAATTCCAAACACCCCTCTATAAGAGCCCCACACACCTTAACTGCAAATTTTGAAGCAAACCGGTCAACCGGTTCAGGCTGTAGATCTACATATGGACAAACAGACAGACAGATAGACGGACAGACAGAATTGTATGACAAACATTTCTCGTATTCCATTTCATTATAATGTCATGTTTAGTTGGTATCTCAAAAATTTTTTCTGCACGATTGAAAAACTTGCCTTATAGTATCTATAATCGCAAGTAAAGTATGTACAAAAATTGTCTTATTATTGGAATGCCAACAACAGACTTTTTCTTTATATTTTTTTTTTTTTTTTTTTTTTAAATACAGGGTGATTCGCATAAGGAGTGACAAAAAGATAGGATGTGTAGGTTGGACCTAGACAAGCAAAAAATCGTATGAGAGGGGGGGGGTCCATTTTCCCCCGTTTAGGCGGGAGGGGCAATTTAAGAAAAAAGTCACTAAAAATTGGAAAAAAATTATTTTAAAATAACGGTAATACCAACAGAGTCGTACTATAGCATTTTGAAAAGCCAAAAACTTAAAAATTAATTTAAATTTAAAAATAAGTTGTTAAAATAAATAGTTTTTGAAATATTAATTTTCAAAGTCAAAATTTAAAAAAAAAAACATAATTTTTTTTTTAAAACCACTCTTTTTCCAAATTTTACGTAATTAAGTAGTATTTTTCTGGCTTATTTTCAATGCTCTTATTTATTTTTGATCAAACACAAAGAACCGGATGTCAAAATAACCTGTAGTTTTTGAGAAAACCAAAAATTACAAAAACGACTTTTTCAATTTTTTTTTTTTTTAGTTTTTTTTTTCGTTATTGGATTCTTAAGTGAACCTACGAAATAAAGGATGAATTTTTTCTTTTCTTTTTTTATTGAGAATTCACTTAAAAATAAAATAACGAAAAAAAACCTTAAAAAAAAAAAATTTAAAAAGTCGTTTTTGTAATTTTTGGTTTTCTCAAAAAATACAGGTTATTTTGACATCCGGTTTTTTGCGTTTGATCAAAAATAAATAAGAGCATTGAAAATAAGCCAGAAAAATAACACTTAAAAACGTAAAAATTGGAAAAAAAGTGGTTTAAAAAAAAAACTTATGTTTTTTTTTTCAAAATTTTGACTTTGAAAATTAATATTTGAAAAACTATTTATTTAAACAACTTATTTTTAAATAAGGATTAATGTATAAGTTTTTGGCTTTTCAAAATGCTATAGTACGACTCTGTAGGTACTACCGTTATTTTTAAATAATTTTTTTTCCAATTTTTAGTGACTTTTTTCTTAAATTGCCCCTCCCGCCTAAACGGGGGAAAATGGACCCCCCCTCCCATACGATTTTTTGCTTGTCTAGGTCCAACCTACACACCCTATCTTTTTGTCACACCTTATGCGAATCACCCTGTATAATTAGCGCATACATCAAGGGGTTATGAATATTCTTATAATGTTATAGAACACAGTGCGAGCATTTAGGAAAATAGGAGAGGATGTAATAGGAGACATCGATGCACATTGCTTTTGAACCTTTGCAAATCGTAAAACAGGGGAAACACAGAGTTCGGTAAAGCATTCCACATTTGGCTGGTGCAACTTAAATAAGAATCTCGATGCTTGACTGTATGCCCGAAGTTGGGCTCAAGGTAGAACTGATGAGCATTCTTAGCGAGGCTAGTGTTGCGGCTTAATTGTTTCAGGGGAGAAATGCAACTGGCTTTTTCACTTGAGCGGAAAGAGAGAGTGAGACAGGTAACATTTAGACGATGTTCACGAGCATCAATCGATTCTGAACTATCACCTATTAAATTTTACGCTCTAGTTTGTACCCTATTAAGTAGGTGGAAAGATATTTGAGGAGCACCTGACCAGATATGGGAGTTTGGGGCGGATGAAGGCCCTAAAAATTGTAGCTAGATCAGAAGTAAAAATTTCCTGCATCGTCTCAAGAAGCCTAAGCATTTGGGAGCGTTTTTGGCGACTTTAAATATGTGGTCATTCCAACGAAGATCATCGTTGACACACATACCCAGTACTGACAGCCTTTCGGTTACTTGGATGCAGGTTCCATTCATGGATAATGGCAATGGGGGAATGTTAAGCTTCAACGACAAGAGACAGCATTGAGTTTTCGAAGCATTGAATTCTACTCGGTTTTTATTACCCCATGTAACAATGCTGTCAAGGTCAGAATTCAATGAGCTTATCATAAGCAACTGCTCCAGTTCCACATCCGTTTGCTACAAAAGCCGGTCATTAAGAAGCTTTCGTTCTTCAAGATATTTCATAAGCTGACGGTTTATAAACGTTTCAACGACCTTGGAAAGAAGGGAGGTAAGTGCAATTGGACGGTAATTGGAAGTTGAGGAAGATTCGCCTTTTTTAGAGACCGGCTGGACAAAAGCAGTTTTGCATCTGCTCGGAAGAATCCCAGCAGAATAGGAAAGATGGAACGTTTAAGCAGTGGTTCTGCCAGCGTAGAAGAACACCTCTTCAGAATTTCCGAGGGGATACCATCTGGACCAGCGGATTTAAATATATTGAGATCTTTGAGGACTCTCGCAACCGAGCGAGTTCGAAAAAATATCTGCTTCATAGCAGAATTTACTGTTTTAAACTCATATGGGCCAATGTGATATCAAGAAGTGTCGAGTTAGCAGCGAACTGAGCTGCCAGCAAATTGGCTTTATCGATGGAGCTGACATTTAGGGAGAGTCATTGAAATTAGCGTAGGAACCGATGACGTGGTTGAGTTCTTAACGTTCTTAACAAACGGTAAAAATTTAAGCTTCCTTTTGGACACAACAGTATTTTTTGCATTTTTTTGGTTATGCAAAAACTTGGCTTTTTGTATATGAGCGTTACAGATATTTCTGGCCCGTTTAAACAAATTTCTGTTTTCTACTATAGGGTTGTCTTTAAATTTTCGAAAACTAGTTTCTCGATCCCTATTCGCCTCTTTACAGCTTGAATCAAACCACGAACTCTCTTTGGGGATGATACTTTTTGTTCTCTGAGGAACAAAATTTCTCATGCCGTTGAAAATCACGTTAGATATGATATCAGCTTATTACACTTTTTTCTACTGAAACTATAATTTATTATTGAACGAGCTAGCAAACCGCGGAACTATTGGATTTTCGTATCCAAATATGAAAAATATAGTTAATTAAAGAAAGTAAATGAAAAAGCACAACCGGTGCCGCGAAAATTGAAGTCGAGAATGACAACTGTCAAACTCGGTGGGGTAAAAAAAAAAGTGCAATAAGCTGCAATAAAAAGTAATTTGCGGCTACTCCACGGCTACTCAGCTGGGCTGGGTTCACAATGGTTAAAAAACGATCGTGTATAAAAAAAGTATGCCTATGTGTGGTAAAAAATAGATGGTTAAAAATATGATTGAATTATTTTATTGATTGAATGTAAATCAGAACAGGGTGTCCTGAATTTAAATGGGCACCAGGAAATTTTAAGAAAGAAGGAATTTCCAAACCTTGACTGAAAAATGTAGAATAAAATGGAATATGAAATGAAAAGAAAGAAAGATTAATAATTTTATTGTTGGGAAAACCTTGGCGATCCAGGATTTAAGACCCAAATCTTTTCAAGAAAATAAAGTTTGTTTTACAAAATAAGAACAAGTAAATAGAAATTAATAGAGATAGTCTAGATATATATATAAAAGTTAAGAAGACCTTCAAATATCTTTCAAGAACAAAAGAACGAAGATAAAAAAGGTTGGGCCGTTAAAATTCGGTCCCGAAAAACTCCAAAATGCGGTTGAAATTAATAGGGGCACGTGCCAGACAATCTTCGGGTGACTTCGAAAAAAAGTTCCACACAGAAAATAAATTTTTTTAAAAAGCTATCGCTAAATTGCGCACTTAATTTAGTATTTTTATGTGTAATACACTCTACTTATCTTTTCAAGATGTCCTCCTCCTGTTTTTTTCCTCGTATTCTTTTTCTCCCAATTATCGTCCCGTCCTGACGGTTCTTAAAGTCTTGCTTATTTCTCCTTCCTTAACTCACTTTCCAAAAAACAGATTCTTAAACGAACTTGTTGAAAACTTGCTTCAAAAAAAAAAAAAAAAAGAATAAAAAAAAACTTGTTCTCGATTTTTCCCGATTTCTGATTCTTTTCACACAGCATAAAAAAAAACCTCTAAATCGCTTGTCAGCTAGCCAAGAAGTGTCTCCCACTTCAAGCCTAGCTTCTTTCCTGGCCTCAACCCCGCTCTCCTGCACACATACATTCATTTGCTCATCCAATCACTTTTGTGGATTCAGTGTCTCGACATCAGCCACCGTTGGCGTGCTGAGCCATCGCTGTCGAATACCAACAAAAGTGTACCCACACATACATTCACAAAGTTAAACAAGTTGTTGGTGTCGTCCAAAACTTGCCGTTCTCTTGCCACTCACCAAGTTCGAAAGTTCGACAAGTGGCCGAACTTGATGGGTGAGTCCAGACCACCTAAACCCTACATCAAAACCTTTTTGAGAAAACATCGAAATTGACTAAATTGAAAACAAGTTGAATCTGAGCATTTTCTCAGTTACTCTACAACGCGTGAAAAGTGAATCTAGGAAGACTAAAGATCAAATTACTATTTTCCTGAATAACAAGTTTTTTGAGGAAACCTATAGGAGGAGGAAGTCATTTACATCGCGAACCCTAACCTAATACTGGTGGACCCTTTCTCAGATTTAAGGATGAGGGGATGAACACTTATCGTTCCAGCCTTTTTATACCTTGGGTGGTATGCGAAATGCATTGTCTCAGTCTCAAATCTCATTATTTTGAGCTTTTGCTAGCTTTCGTATGCAAAATTGTTTTGAGACAAATCTCACAAAAATGAGATCGATCTCATTTTATAGATCTATCTCATTTGAGATGTTTCCGTATGCAGAAAAAAAGCTTTGTCTCATTAAAATGAGCCAAAGCTCGTAAAATGTTGAGACTGGAAATTAGTTGTCTCAGGAATAACAATGGCTGAGTACATGAATATTTTTGCTCCTGTTGAGTCAACAAGAAATTATAAAATTCTTTATAGGTTTACCCAAACTCAAATTGAGGCCTTAACTGATTATTTTTTTCAAAGTAGTGATACTTTTCGGGGTGGTCGTTTATCTAATAAAACCAGAATGATGGTTTTTCTACGATTTGTTGCTGATCCTGGTTTCCAAAGCGGAATTGCTGAAGATTTCGGAATCGACCAAAGTTCGGTATCTAGGATCATCATCGAAGTTGGTGAAAAAATTGTAAGCAAGAAAGAGGACTGGATTAAATTTCCGAATACGTTGGAGCAGACAGATGCCGAAAAAGTAATTTGGCTAAATAAGTATCAATTCCCATCCAGTATTGGAGCAATTGATTGCACGCACGTGCGCATTAAAAAGCCTATCCGTCACAGTGATGAATTTGTAAATAGAAAAGGTAGATAACACAAAGTTTGAGTGTTCTCAAAAATATAATTAATAATTCTCTTTATTTTGTGTTAGGTTTTCATTCAATAAATGTTCAAGCGACCTGCAACGGAGCAGAACTGTTTACAAGTGTTGACATCTCTTGGCCAGGGTCGGTATATGATTCAAGAATTTTTTTTTGATTAGTTATCACAAACACTACTTTCACTTGAAGAAGACATTTTGAGACTGAGATAGTGAGATGAGACAAAACTCTTGCATACCAAATTGAGCTTTGTCTCATTGCAAATGCTCTATCTCACAATCTCGAGCTCATTCTCAGAGCTCAATCTCATGAGACTGAGACAAAGCATTTCGCATACCACCCCTTGTTATAGATAATTAAGGGTGGGCCTAACGCCATGCTACCTTAAATTGCTTCAAATGATGATGTTCTCGCCTTCGCAACTTCGATCACATTAGATCAATAATTTGGATCAATATGGTTGTGTATTCTGTGTGGTGTTGTGTAAAGTGGATTTTTGTGTGGTGTTGACGATTTTGTGTTATTGGTTTTGTATGTGACTCTCTTGAGTCCTTCTAGCTCGACATACCGATCAATATTTCAGCTCATCCGCTAATTTGGGCTACCTGCCTTTGTTATTTGCTCAAAGCGATGTCACCTTCACACTGCTAAGAGCAAACAACGGAGTAATAGTGGGGTTAAGAAAAGGATGGGAAGGTTAAGTGGAAATGAGAGGATAAAAAGAATGAAAATAAAGCAACAGCAAGAGTAGTTTTTGCTCCGGGAAATTTTACCGTAGCAAGCTGATGCATCAACGTTTCCGTCGAGAAAGCACATTGACCAATTAAAATTTTGAAAGACATTATTCAGGCCGTCCCAATTGGCTTTCTCATATTGCCACACAGTTCTTTTAGGGACTTTATGTTTTATTACCGTGACGGAAAGCGAAACTAACCGATTTGACACAACACACAATGGTCCGATTTGCCTAGAGGAGATGATACTACAAGGGAGTTTAAGGAAAGTAAAGCACTAAGTGTTTGGTCTATTTTTTTTTTTTTTTTATGACTGGGTGGCACACAGCACTGAATAAAATTAATTCACTGAAGTGATTTTATTAACATACGGCGCGGCGCGTCAAGTAAATTTTTAATTTTTGATTTGAAGGGTTTGGATGACGAATCATTTTTTTTTCCTATTTTTGGGTTTTTTATTTTTTTAGGGAAGAAGGCACAGATCAAAGTTGTAGGAAAAAAAACACTGATTTTTGTGGCGGACACTAGCGCGGTGCGTGTTGTCGCGACTGATAGCAGATCGGCACTGTGACATGTCTTAAGAAACGGCATTACTGTCTTGAAAAACTCAAAAACATTATTTTCATTTTGGATTCATTTTCTAAAACCTAGTTACTTGCTTACAAAAATATATTAAACTGGCATATATAATAACTTAACTTACTAGCAGACAGTATGCGGGTACTCAAAATTAATCGATATTTCATTGCTTATGCCTTTCGACTAAAAGATGTACCAAAAATCAAGAACTAATGAAGGATGGGCTTATTTATTTACTTATTTATTTACACTTAGTACAAGCGAGCAAGCAAAACCTAAATCTAAAATACAAACAAAAACTTAAATCTAAAATAAAAAATATATTCAAAAGAATGAATGAAATCAGGAGGGTTCGGTTCATTGTGAGTAGGAAGCAAGAGATTTACGGAGGGTTGATTTAGAGGTATGGAAATCGAACAGATTATAGGAATCATTGACATTACGTAACATACGTGACATAGGGTTGTAGAAACTATAATTTGTACGGTGATAGGGAATTCGGAAAGGGGGAACAGTCCTAAGATTACGTGAATTTACATTAAAAGATATTAAACTCAATAGCGAAGGACAATCAATGTTTCCATTCAAAAGATCTTGAATAAATACGATATCTGAGATCTCGCGTCTCCTTTGAAGAGACTGAAGATCAATAAGCTGCAGACGATCAGCATATGGAGGCAAACGATATCTATCTTCCCAGGGAAGTTTGCGTAGAGCGTAAAGGAGAAATCTACGTTGGACAGCTTCGAGGCGTTTAGCTTGTGTTATTTGATAAGGTGACCACACTTGGGAGGCATATTCAAGAATTGGCCTAACGAAAGTAACGTACAAGGATTTGAGAATATACGGATCGGAAAATTCTTTCGACCAACGTTTTATGAATCCGAGCATGCTGTTTGCTTTTTTTATAACATGTTCGATGTGGGAGTGAAAGTTGAGCTCTTTATCACAAATGACACCTAAGTCACGAGCAAAAGAGACAACGTGTATTGGTTCACCTTGTAGATAATAGCACCGAGGGGGCGGGGGTAGACGTTTGCGGGAAAAAGTTATAGCGTGGCATTTACTAACGTTAAGTTCTAAATTATTTTTGTGACACCAAACTGAGAAAATGTCTAGATTATCTTGTAAAATAGAAGAGTCAGCGGGGGATAAAATACTTCTAAATATTTTCATATCATCCGCGTATATCAAAACGTTACAATCAACATCATAAATCCCTAAAATAAAAAACAGTGGGCCAAGATGGCTGCCTTGTGGGACACCAGAAGGTGCTATGAAGGGGTTGGAGAGAGATGATCTGAAGCAGACTACATATTTTCTCTGAGTTAAATAGGTACAAACCCAAGAAATAAAAAGTGGGGGAAAGCCTAGGATTTTTAGTTTAAAAAGTATGATTTTATGTGACATTTTGTCGAATGCTTTGCTTAAATCAGTAGCAATAACATCAACTTCATTTCCTTTCTCTAAGGTACACAAGGTATGGGAAACAAAATCCACTAGATTGGACGTGGTTGACCTACCAGCTAGGAAACCATGGGCGTTGTACTATTCGGGTAAACTCTGACTGGTGCCAACTTGGCGGCGCCCAGATGCTGTAACCTATAGAACACGTCAATTGTGTTACTCTACCTCCAAGCGGTATCCACTAAGAACTGGGACCTGGGATGCTCCTTCCAGAGCTGACCTGCTAAACTAGTAAGTGCGAGTGTTGACAAAGGAGTCCGGAACAAAAGAATTGTGATCGATCAACACTATAATTGCTCTGCGAACAATGACTGACGGCACGAATCTCAGTGGTCTACGAGAGCTTTCGTGTAAATGTCCCAGCGGATGAATTCGAAGGACAGAATCAACGGTGGATCTCAGCAGCCATAAAAGCAGAAACCTCTGAAGGAGCTACTCCAACATATTTGGTTTAAAGGTCTATCGGGGTCTTTCAATACTAGGACAGGGTATTGAAGTAGTGATAGAGGCGGATGAGCTCCTGGTGAGCCAACGGCACTTGATATTTCAGCCCTTTGTGTCCGAAGGGATCCAAAAGGACCTGGCCCTCCAGGTTGGGGGCTGTGCGTAGGGTTAACTACCCAACCACGGAAAAAAAATATGGTTCCGAAACAGCCAAAAGCCTCGGATAACGATAATGATTTTAAAGTTGACGACCCAAGCAAACGAAAAAAGGACAATGACCTCCGGATCTGCACGTGGAACGTTAGATCACTTAATGGATTACGTGCAGCTGGAGAATTAGCGGACGCCCTGGACTGCTGCAAAGCAGACATAACCGCCTTCCAAGAAGTGTGATGGAGTGGACCGGGCATAAAGAAGATGAAAAACTGTGACATCTACTATGGCGACTGCTACAGACAACAGAAACAGCGCTTATTTGGGTGCGGATTTGTCGTTAGAGGAAGACTCAGGGATAAGGTGATTAGCCAAAATCCAGTCAATGAGCGTATAATGTCCATCCGCATCAGGGCTAAATTCACCAAAATTGCCAAGAAGCCATCAGACCCTCTGCTTCTGAGGTGCTGGGTTTCATTCGGCCACCAAAACGAAACCCATGGTTCGATGACAAAAAGCACGTCAAATGCTGATGCAACAACGAAAAAGTGCTGCCTACGATCAGTATAACGAGATCTTCAAGGAGAAAAGAAGGGAAGAACACAAACTTCTCAAAAAGAAAAAGAAGCAGCATGAGAAGCGCTCGTTTGAGGAAATAGACAGGTGCCATGACAGGAACGAGATTCGGAATCAAATAAAATCAAATAAGACTGCAGGTGCAGATGGCCTTTATGCCGAACTCTTCAAGGCAGCTGGAGACCAGTTGGAAAGGAACATGCACGAGCTGATCTGCATGATATGGTCGGAAGAATTCATGCCCGATGAATGGAACCTCAGTATCGTATGCCCGATCCTAAAGAAAGGAGACCCTCACAATTGCGCCAATTATAGAGGGATAAGCCTCCTTAATGTCGCTTATAAGATCTTGTCTGCTGTAATATGTGAACCCCACGTCTTATAGGTCCTTATCAATGTGGTTTTAGACCAGAGATGTCCACAATAGACCAAATTTTCACATTACGGCAGATCTTGGAAAAAACCCGAGAATATAATATCGATATTCACCATCTGTTTATCGATTTCAAGGCCGCGTATGACAGTATCTACAGAGACGAGCTGTACAGAGCCATGTCTAGTTTCGGCATCTCTGCAAAACTCGTACGACTATGCAGGATGACTTTGGAAGACTCACGCTGCTCCGTCAAGGTCGGTAAAGAGCTCACCGAGACCTTTGATGTCGAAAAAGGTTTAAGGCAAGGCGACAAACTGTCATGCGATTTCTTCAACATCATACTTGAACAGATTGTAAGAAACTCAAAAGTCTGTGCAATTACTCGCCTATGCAGACGATATTGACGTAATGGGAAGAAAAAAGCATGATGCTATGGGTGCTTTTGCAAGTATGGAAACGGAAGCGGCAAAAATGGATTTGATGGTTAATGAGGGCAAAAGGAAGTATATGCTGTCATCAAACAAGGACACAGAACATCGACGAATTGGACAAAACGTCACAATAGACAGACATAAATTCGAGGTAGTAGGTACAGGACTTCGTCTGCCTAGGATCCGCTGTAGGCACGGACAGCAACATCAATGCGGAGATCAAATGGAGAATAACTCTTGCCAACCGTTGCTTCCTTGGGTTAAGAAGGCAATTGAGAAACAAAACCCTCTCCAGTAACCTTGTTTAAGACCTTAATCATCCCAGTCCTGCCTTACGGCGCGGAAGCATAAACCTTATCGAAAGCGGATGAGGAAACTCTTGGTAGTTTCGAAAGAAAAATTCTCCGAATGATCTTCGAAGCATACGGGACATGCGAAGACAATGTGTGGAGAAGAAGATACAACAACGAGCAGTATGAGTTGTACCGCGACATGGGCATAGCCAGAAGAGTACGCATCGCGAGGCTACAATGGTTGGGTCGTGTAGAGCGGATGGACCCAAACGCTACGGCTCGACGAGTTTTCGAAAGCACATTACAGGGAAATCGCGGAAGGGGAAGACCTCGTCTTAGGTGGCGCAATCAAGTGGAGGAAGGCTTCAACCGACTTCGAGTGCGAAACTGGAGACAGCTCGCCCGAAATCAAAGTCGTTATAGAAGGATGTTGGTTGAGGCCCATGTTCACTCCGAACTGTAATGCCCACCTAAGTAAGTAAGTAAGTTTGCTGGATCATTTTGCGTATTATTTTTCTTACAATTATAAAATAAAAATAAATAAATAGGGTGGCGCAACAGAGCGAGGAGCCCCTGGGCCTAGCGCATTTCTCACAACCATGCCTTGTGAGGGAATGGAGGGGACCTACAATTTTTTCGCCGGTTCCGAACGGCTAATTGAGAATGCGCTTTTCATGGCAATGAATTTACTAACGGAGCACTTGCCAATTCCTCGCGAAAGGCGATACCCGTGGAAAAACATTTTTGCAATTTGCCTCTGCTGGGATTCGAACTCCGAACCTCTGGGTTAGCAGGTGGACATGCTAACCATTACGCCACGGGTACCACTTTTTTTTTTCAATTACTTGAAACTAATCAAAACTTTTTTTATTTTTTGTCAATGTGCCTTACACGCTAGAACTGTGTTAGTCATACATTGGCTTCTCACTATCAATATTATTATCTTCTATCTCAGGGCAGCAAGACAACCACCAGAACTCATTTACCATTTTAGCAATATGACGACGATCTCGATCTGATTCCGACCAATTATATCAATGAAGCTCTTCAACGTCTCCGCGGTCTGCGGTGACGTTTAGTCTTGGCCTTAAAGGTGCCGTTGGCGTCGTTCTACGTTTTTTTGGCAGACATGATAGATCAGCGGATATGCCAATCTGTCATGCATTAACTCTTTTATATAGTAATTGGGACAAATGCACACGGACACGTTTTTTCCATATGTGCAATACTAGAATAATAAGCCCCAAATATCTGGCCATAGGCCTAAGTCATTACTCTGACGTTGTTACCACGGCTCAGTTTTATAATGAAGTTTTCGGTCTTGTTTATATCAGCCCCGTTGTATAGGATAATATTTTTTGTAATTCGCCTCTGGTGTACTGTGCAATACAAGACAGGTACGCAAACAATCTGTCTCAAACACCAGAATCATCTGCATTTGAGACGCTGTAACCTTCAAAATCACAGTGCAACCATAAACTTAAGAGGGTTTTTCAGTGACTCACTTTCACTTTGCTTTCAAGTTGCTTACGGTAAAACAGTTGCCTTGTTATACCAAAAGCTCGTCTTGCCCTGGCCACGACCGCATCCATGTGTTTGTTAGAATATTGATTCTGATCTAGGCAGAGGCCGAGGTACTTGACTACTACTTTGCCTTCCAGTGGTGTAACGATGCATTTGTGGCTTCGTCACATGCCCTTCATGCCCAAAGGAAGAGGCCGTTGTACTACTGGTAACTGCAGAGCCACATTCATTACTTTACCTGATGGAATCAGACTGGCTGCCCAAAGTAACGCGAAGTAGATTCAACCCGCACTCACGCATTGTACTGAAGGCCAACTTTGCTTTCTACCGACTGTACTTTTTGCTAAGGAGAGGGACAGGACTAAGTCAGCCAACAAAACTTTTGATGTACAAACAGCTGCTGAGACCCGTCATCAACTACTGAACCTCAGTTTGGTTCACCATTTCGAAGACCGCAATTAAGGATCTCATAATTTTCGAAAGGAAGATTCTGAGACAATACACCGGTCTCACTTCCAACCACCAGCGTCAGAGACATTACCGTAATCAGCATCTGTTAGAGACAGCCAAGATAACGCCCTTGGACCAATACGTCTTATCGACTGTATTGAAAACGGCTGCAAGTATCAGCAACCACCCTAATCTTCTGATGAGAAGGATGACGAAGAAGTAATGCCAGCCAACGACGAAACCGCTAGCTTCTATGCTGACCCTGGATCAGAACACTTCCGTGGCTAATGCAACCGCCTATATCCCCAACCCACTCATATAGAAGAACACCAGCGACAACCGGGACGGAACATTCCGAGACAACTCGATCAAGAATTCGATCCAGGCCGATCTTATCGCACAGGCCTAGAGCGCTTGTGATCTCTGCCAGAGGGCATTTAAGAATACTCAACCGTCTGAGGGTATTGTTGCGATCTTATCGCATAGCGCTGAATAGCGCCTGTGATCTTTACCGGAGGGCATTTAATAATACTCAACCATCACCGCTAACCCACCGAGGGTATACCTGCGACCTAACCGCATAGGGCCTTAGAGTGCCCGTGATCTTCGCCGGAGGACATTTGATACAAGCGCCACCATACAAGCCACCCAGCGTTACCAAGAAAACCAAAGGTTGCTCACCAATAGAGAACCTACGCGACCAAGCTAGTGTGGTGTCGCATTAATCAAGACCGTATCAAAACATGGAGCGAATTTCGCAGCGCCTTCCTCGAACACTTTTTACCCGCCCGTTACCCATGCAAATTTGAAGATGAAATAATGCGATGTAAGAAAGGCCCCCGTGAGAAGGCCAATGATTTCATCCAGGCCATGCAAAACTTGATTCACTGTCATCACCGCATAAGGCTGATTGACAATTTCGACCGTATACAGATAGTTTGCGCGAAGAATATCCTTAATAAATAAAGAGGCGTGATTTCAAAACGCTTGAGGAGCTTATGACATTGGCAGAGGAGTACGAATACATTCAAGGGGAAGGCCATAACTCTCGCCATTTACTAAATCGTAGTACGCCAGCTTTGAACCGAAATGAACCACCATACCGCCTACTACTTAACAACTGACCAGGACTACCAGTATAACACCCCAATCTCAATTGCCCTACCCCAAAGAGAACGATACTCTCCGCTAGCCAGTGCGACCGGTCCACGCACTGCTCGAATTGTTAGCAGCGTAGACACAACAAAAGCAACTGCCGAAGGCCCTTCCGCCTCTTTTGTTCTTACTGCAGTGAGGGCGGGAGATTAACCGAGGAATGTGGATGCGATCCACACAGGGCTGCAGTCATGCGCATTCAAGCTAACCGCTGTTAAGCGCACTCAATTCAAGCGCTTGAACACCGCCCACAACGAAGCCGACCCCCGCGAATAAAGAAAAACTTGATAGACAGCACGCACAGACACACCAAAAACAGCAAGACAGCTGTACGAAATAACAGCCACCACCAGAAACGAAATCAACGGAGTTCGACCAACGTTGTTTAAAGGCTTCGATAGATACAGGAGCCACCATGTCATTTATTGATGAAAGCACGCGCTGGTTGTTACGCCGAGCGAAGATAGTTGCCCAATGCCACCGCCATCTCACTTACCTCGCCAACGGAGACGTGGTTGTCAGCCGAGAGCACTACTCACTCACTGTGTATATCGCTAGCCAAGACGTTAATGGGATAGTGACTTATATGCACCAACTAACGGATGACATGGTCATCGGTGTAGATTTAGTACGCAAGGCTGATTTCCGTATGACTTTGCGAGGCCATGACACTCCTTGGTCATGCTAAAGTTGGAGTCCATGGAGGACGTGGATAAATGAAATTGGGGCTGATAATCTCTTAGGGGTAGTTTTAATTTTTCCACGAGGAATCCGATGGTGACCTTGAATTTGACCTTGGACGTAACCATGAAGCCCCAGCGATCCAAAAATCGATTTTTCAAATGGAAACCCCCATTTCTTATTGCAGATTTGGAAAGAGCGCAAAATAAAATAAAATACATGTTTTTTCGTAAAGTTTTGCGTTCTTTCCAAATCTGCAATAAAAAATGAGGGTTTCCATTTGAAAAATTAATTTTTGGGTCGCTGGGGCTTCAAGGTTACGTTAAAGGTCAATTCCAAGGTCACCATCGGATTCCTCGTCGAAAAATACGTCGGATACAGGGTCTTTGATTTTTTTTAACGCATATTCTGCCATATTTCCAGGGGTTTTATACTTTTGTCGCACCCTGTATAATAATGTTTGATGATGTTACCGTAAATTCTTCAATGACTTCATAAACGCACTCTAAGTCAATATATCGGTTTTGCCTATAGATTGTTTCAAAGAAGAGGCTATTACTACTCCCTATTATATCGAAAAATAAGTACTCACATAGGCAGCCTTGTTGAGAGGCATACTATTTTTGCATATCAGGTCGTTTTTTAGGTAAATAGCATCACCTCCACCATGGGGCCGGTGGCCTCTATCTGAACCAAAAATATTATAGCCATAAAGCGAATATATTGCATCTCTAACATCTGTAGAAAACCAGGTCTCAGAAACACAAATTGCATCGACCTTCGAAGTTTCAAATAAACTCATCGATTTTCAACATCAAGCTTTGTGCATTTATGTTACAAAAACTGCCAACCACTAGGATGAGGCCACAAATTTTGCAATAGATTTTCGGTTTTTATAACTGGTGTAAGTTTTGTACCCGGTAAAGTTTATTACCATTTAATAGTGCTATAATACTATTTAATAGTTCCATAACAAATTCATAAAATTAAAGGGTTAATTCGAAACGACCGTGGGAATTTCCCAAGATCAATAAATTAATGAACTACTGAAAATATTTATAAAAAAGTGCTCCACTAGGATGAGGTCATTGCGAATATTTCCGTGCAGGAGTGCGAATGTGCGAATTCTTGTATAAAATATCTAAGAGACTGTTAAAAAAAACCGCTTTATTTAGTTCTAGGCACACATGGGTTCCGGAAAGACTTTGACAGCGACAGAAAGAGCAAAAATAGATGCTTTCCAAGGAAAAAAGACTCTCAGGCCGTGAAATAGCAAGGAAACTTAACAGGAGCAAGACAGTTGTAAACAATTATCTTGCTGATCCACAAAACTTTGGCAAAAATCAAAAAGAACGCACGGGAAAAGGCACAACACTAAGAGAAAATCGGTTGATTCTACGACTTTTCTCAAATTCCACTCTACCAGCGACTATGACTAGGTCCAACAGCGGAGTTTCAACCAGCATAACAACGGTTCGAAGAATCATACAAAAAAGTGATGCTAATCAAAGGAGAAAACTAATGAGTTTTGTAGTAGAGATATTCCACGTGTTTTTTAATCTAATAAATAAAAAGATTAATATAATTTTCAACAGTTAAAAACAAACCTGTTTTGAAGCCAGTACACAAGGAGCATCGTAAGGATTTTGCAAGACAGCATGTTGATTGGAGCAGTGAATGGAAACTTGTTGTCTTTTCGGATGAAAAAAAGTCTAGCCTTGACGGTGCTGATGTTTACAACTCTTATTTCCATGATATTAGAAAGGATGAGCTTATTTTGGCAAGACATCATAGCTGTAAACAGTGGTGGATTTACACTAGGGGCAGTCGGGGCTATTGCCCAGGGCGGCAAATTTTCTAGGGCGGCAAAATTTAAAAAAAATTTCTATATAATTACCTAACTAATTTAAGCAGTAGAATGCGCCCCAGAAGCTGCGTTATTCTTTAATACAATACAAACTTTATACAACTTCTTTACTGCATCGACGCTAGCTGGGAAGTCTTACAGTCTCATACTGAAAAAAGAATTGCGTTAAAATCTTTATCTGCAACCAAATAGTCAGCTCGTTATGAAGCGGTTCAAGCACTTAATCAACACTTTGTTGAAATAATTGAAACTTTGATTGTTCTTGAAGAAGATTTTGAAGAAAATACAATTACACGGCAAGAAGCTAAAGGTATTCGAATTCAGTTGGAGCGACTTAAAACAGCATTTATGCAGATACTTTGGCATTTCTTACTCTCAAGATTTAATGCGGTAAGCCAGCAAAAAATTGACTGTAGCATCGCTGATGTAATTGATGATTATCATACTTTGGTCAAAGTCGTTGCTGATACGCGAAATGAATTTGAAATCTATGAAAAAAATGTTATAAAAATTTCAGAAGTTCAAGATTATAAAATAACAGTTTCCCGAGTTAATATTTTTCATCTCATTCTTGACAATCTGGGATCTGAATTGCGTAAAATATGTACAGCGTATGAAAGGATTCAAGAAAAATTCTCGGTTATCATTGAATTTGGTGATTCAGATAATAGGGAAACTCGTAAACGAGCTAAACATTAAAGAAAAATTAATTGTTCAGATCTTGAGTTCTCACTAGAAGACAAATTTGTGCACTTCAACGCTCATTGCTCCGAAAAAAAAGATGGAAAAAAATTCAACTTCCGATCTTCTGAAACTTCTGCATTCAAACGATCTTTACACTGAGTTTCCAAACGCAGAAATCGCTTATCGTATATTTTTAACTTTAGCCGTAAGAAAGTGTAGCGCAGAACGTTAAAATTTTTTTACGTTCTACAATGGGTGCAAATAGACTCAATAGCTTAGGTATCCTATGCATAGAATCAGATGTGCTTCAACGTTTAGATTGTGAAGATTTAATCGACCATTTTGCAGTTAGGCGAGTTTGCCTGTCAAAAAATACAAATATTTTTTATATTACTATAGTACCTATATAATAAACTAGCTGAGCCGCCCGGCGTTGCTCGGGTCTGTAGTTTTTAGGTTCACGTTCTTCTTCTTTGCTTTTGTGGGAATATGGGGATGAAATATAATCTTTTTTACTGTGGAATTGTGAGGCATTCTAACGCCGAAAGAATTTTTGAAATCTGTTCAGTTGTTTCTAAGTTTCCATTTGCGACACCCACCGTTCCTTTTGGAATCTTCCGTTATCGTGGAAATATGTAAATGAAATATAAGTCTATGTCACTGAGAGATAATGTAACGTCCTTGAGTTGAAAGAATTTTTCAAATCGGTCAAGTAATTTTAATGTTCCCGTTCTCGTTCCCGTTTCTGTTCCCATGAGATTATAGAAATGAAATATAGATATAGTTAAAGAAAGTTACTGATGGAGGAGGATAATGTAGCACCCCTAATGCTGAAAGAATTTTTTAAATCTCTGTTCCGCCTTAAAGGCAATGAATAAGCAGATTTTTTAATTTATTTAGTTTTTTTTTTCATTCGAAAAATACAAAAAAAATTAAGTAGGTATACCTACAGGGTTTTCCATTAAGAGCTATCCATTTTATTTTTTAAATAAAAACGCCAGCCATTTGAGATATCAAAAAAACATTTATTTCATATTAAAGTACACCCAATACCATTACGAATGGAACTCTATTTCGTTCATATGTCCTCCACGGGCGCGCTTGCAGCGATCGATACGTTGAACCCAATTTTCGACCACTCTCTCGCACATATCGACCGGTATTGCGGCAATTTCGCGTTCAATATTGGCTTGAAGCTCCTTCAAAGTCTCTGGCCTGTTGGCGTAGACCAACGACTTGACATAGCCCCCAAAGAAAGAAATCCAAAGGTGTCAAAAGCGCATATTTTGCTTATTGACAAAGCCAGAAATGCGCTTCATCGCTGAAGATGATTTTGCAATGAAAATCCGGATCAGCTTCAAGCATTTCCAGGGCCCAATCTGAGAATGTGCGGCGCTTAAAATGGTAAAGTGGCTTTAGTTCTTGAGTCAACTTGATTTTATACGGGTGCAGGCTAAGATCCTTGCGCAAAATACGCCACAATGTGGTTTGTGCGATGCCCAATTCCTCTGAACGACGTGGAATTGACTGATTTGGGTCGTTCTGAACGGATGCACTTACGGCTGCGATATTTTCAACACTCCGTTTTAAACTTTGTCTCACTGGCACGGGAACATTGTGCAGCGAAAACGTGGATTCAAATTTGTGCACTAAACTAAGAATTGCGGCACGGGTGGGACGATTATAACGACCAAAAATCGGAGTTAGCGCTCTTAAAGTTGCAGCGACTGACTCAAAATTTTGATAGTACGCTTTAATAATTTGGAAACGTTGTTGATTCGTGTAACTCACCATGATGAAATGGTAGACCTTAATGAGCAATCTGACGTTTACAGAATGTCAAAAGACCTTAAGGGCGCGTTTACATTAAAGAAACAAAATGGATAGTCCCCAATGGAAAACCCTGTACATTAATCATTCGTTATTATTTCTGTATTTTTGTACATAGGCTGCCCTTCACTTAAGTAACTTGTGGTAAACAACATTTTTTATTGTTTTATAAGGCGCAACAACAAAAAACGCAAACACTCTACCACTAAGGCAGTATAATACGGGCGTTTCTCCGGAAAACTTTAATGCTCCACACTACTCACAAACAACGTGCATTTGCCCAATGCAAACGCTAGGATGCAAGCTGTAATCATTGCTGCAATCGTATCGAAACGCTGCTCGATTCAAATCAGCACTTCATAAATATCCTTTTCTGCGTCGAAAATTATCTATTTGTTGAACTTTGTTGTTCACTAAACGATTTTGCATTGCCAACCAAGCCGTTTCACTGGCTGCTTCACTTTGCTCTTGTGATTGAGAAGCACGAAGTCGAGCCGTACCTACGCGGTGCCGTTCACGTGCAATTTCTTCAGTTCTTTCATTTGCAGTCTTTCGTAACGTTCGGGGTGAGTACAGTATTGCACTCATTTTTTATATTTTAATATTAACGCGGCTAATCCGAAACCATAAAATTTTAAAATTTCGTATTCTTCTTGAATTACGGCTTTGCGGGAAACGGAAAGATTTGATCTTCTTGGTGGTGGCATTTTTAGTCAAACCTCACTTCACTTCAATTCACCTGAAGATTTATTTATTTCAAACCTCAAATTTTCTACCATATTCATAGGAGCCATTCCATATGAAAACGGTCAATACGAAATGTTGCTATACCTCTGGCTGGCTTTTTTTAATATTGATGTCATTCCTACAAAAATCAAATTTATTTCTCACAATACGTCAATTTTGTTTTTTTTTTTTTTGCTTTTTTAAAGAACAGTGTTTTCTATATAAGGAAAACTACTGCATTGCATTAATGTCGTTCCCATAGGAGAATAGTAGGATGAAAAGTATCCTATGTCCGTCTCCTGGTCCTAAGCTCCCTCCCCACCAATTTTCAGACAAATCGGTTAAGTCGTTCTTGAGTTATGGATAGTGTAACTAACACGACTTTCTTTTATATATATAGAAGATAATATAATATAAGTAAATATGTAAAAAAAATTATATATAATACATAATAAATTACCTGCAATCAACTAGTAATTCTTATTCTTAAAACATAAGATATCAAAACTAGTCATAGGGCGGCATTTTCATCAGTGCCCCAGGGCGGCACAAATCTAAGTCTGGCCCTGGCTGTAAATCAGGTGTAATGATGTGGGGAGCTATTACCTACTATGGCACCAATAGTAGAATTGGAGTTGTAGTTTTTGTCCACAATAATGAACGAAAATAGCTACAAATGTTTGCTGGAACGGTCATTTCCAAAAATGAAAAACATTTTTGGACTTCTGACTTGGATTTTTTAACAAGACAATGCCCCACCCCCAACTTGCAGGGCTGTCAGAAGCTGGATTCAATCAGAAGGCGTGGAACTTTTGTCATGGCCGCCATATTTACCGGACTTAAACGTTATTTAAAACGTTTGGTCATGGCTATCTCGAAAAGTTTATGAAGATGCAGTCAGTTTGAAGCCAACGATACCTTAATTGATGCTATTTGTAGTGCCCGGGCCCACATTTCATTCATTATTAATAAATATTATTAAACCATAAAATGTAAACATTTCACTCATATTTTTGTTTTTTTCTAAAATTTTACATGTGGCCTCATCCTAGTGGAGCACCTTTTTATACCTATTTTCAGTAGTTCATTAATTGATCTTGGGAAATTTCAACGGTCGTTTTGAACTAACCCTTTAATTTCCTGAATTTTTTATGGGAAAATACGTACCTATTAACTGGTAATAAACTTTTAAGGGTATAAAACTTCAACCAGTTATAAAAAGCAAAAATCGATTGCAAAATTTGTGGCCTCATCCTAGTGGTTGGCAGTATCTATCGAGATCCGTGGTTATTTTGAAAAAAAAATTCACCCCCGAGAAGGGGTGGCAACCACCCCCAGGGTGGTTACGGAGTTCAAATCATTTTCACTTTTGAAGTTAAGGGTAAGATGCGCCTTATTCCAAAATTTCATGCAAATCGGTTCACAGTAAAAAAAATTCGGAGGTAAGACCGTATTTTTCGCTTCAATGACTGCACTATAGATCTTCTTCATAATTGATAGTCGCGGTTGCGGTGATGGCTTGCATTGTAGTTTGTGGTGTCACTATTGATGAGAATTGTCTCGCTGTCGGCGCTTTTTTTAACAAAGCACAGAACCGGAGTGCGTATAAACTCTTTAGAGAGCACCACTATGTGTGAGACGCATTGCTTGTTGCAAAAAAGAGCGATTTCTTAGCGTCAAGCTCCCGTGCAAATATGTATGTTGTGCGTTTTTACTTTTTAATTTTTGTCAACAGACTCCAGTGTCATCAAGTTGCAGTGGTCTTTTGTTGGATTTGTGGAAAAGAGCAATGGATTTTAATACGGTGTTTCTGTCATGTGGAGTGCCAAATTTTAATATTATGGGGTTACTATGAATATTGCTATCGCCGCGTTGAATTCGAAAAGCAGCTTTCAAAGTAGAAGAAACACAATCCACGAAGTAGCATATGCTGTTGAAAATCGATTTAATATCTTCATTTGGCAATTTAGGGATACCAATGAGAATGGCATCAGATGCAACTTCTTTTCGTTCGGATGCGTCACATCTGTATTGCAAGTCAGCCTTTTCCTTCAACTCGTGAATAGCGTCTTAGTGGTGGGATTGCATTTTTGCAACACGTTCTTGAAGGATTTGGACAGCCTTATTAGTATTTTCTATATAAATTTATAATTTTTCTTCAAGTAGTGCGAAGCGCTGGCTGAACTCAGATCGAAGATCTTTTATTTCGTTGGATATTTGAGTAACAATATCAGCAGTCGAATTTCTTAAGAGGTTGTCCGAATCCGAAACTATTACAGATGTTGGTTGTGTGGGTTCACTCTCGGTGCATTTAGTGGTTTCTTTGTGGGTGATGGATGTCTTCTTGGCCTCTGAGTCGGCGATATTTGGTGTAATAAGAACTGAACCTGTTGTTTTTTTCATTGCAGGTGTATTTCCTTTTCTACTCTGAGATTTACTGGCGGTTGCGGGAGAGGAAAAAACCATTTTTAAATATTCTTTTTCAGAGCGTGTTCTGCCAGCCATTGTTACAACGAAAAGCAGGAAAAAAATATGCGATTTTTATTTTCGTGATTTAACTTAACCAAGCAGGGCTATATAATTTTTCTTTTCGAAATTAGATACACCGCAAACGATTTTATCCCAAACTTAGACTTTATGGGTAAATAATACTGGCAGTGTAAAAATTAAGTGTATGATTAGCTGGACTAATCTGCCTGACTGTTGACGAGGCCGATAAATCTGAAAAATCAGACGAGGACGATCAGTTCACCGAAGTAACTGGAAAGAAACGGCCAAAGAAGACCACCGCCAAAAAGGACTAGAAGCAGAAGAAACAGGAGCCGCCATCACCAATCGGGTCAGTAGAAACGACCTCATCTACCGCAATCACCGCGACAGCACCAGCAGTGGCACCAGCAGTAGCGCCAATCCTACAGCCACCACCGTCAGCAGCATCAAGGAAGAGAATCGCAGCTAAAAGCAGCCCACCATCATCTTCTACAATACCACGAGCACCAAAAACAAGCGAGCCAGCCGAGGGTCCCAGAATGCCGCCAATTTTCTGTGTCTCAGGAAACATCACATAAGCCGGTTCTGTAAAGGGAACAAATTTGCGCTGACGTTCAAAAACCGCAACACTAAGACAACAATAATCAATGCCGGAAGCCGCCAATCGAAGGAATTAAAAAATTCCTCAAGTAGAGGAAGATTCAGTCTAATTCCTTCACACCGAGGGAGGATAGAAAGAACCTGCTCTGCTTAAAGGCATCCACCACTCTTACGCTCCTATTGAAGTCGAAGATGAGCTCAGGATAGAGGGCCTCCAAATCATCAAGGTCACCAAATTTTAGCCAAGAGGGCACAAGGGTTAGGGTTAACTACCCAACCACGTAAAAAAGACCTTGTTCCGAAACAACAAGCAGCCTCGGATAACGATAATGATTTCAAAGTTGACGACCCATGCAAACAAAAAAAGACAATGACCTCCGGATCTGCACTTGGAACGTAAGATCTCTTAACGGACTAGGTGCAGCTGGAGAATTAGCGGACGCCCTGGACCGCTGCAAAGCAGACATAACCGCCATATAAGAAGTGCGATGGAGCGGACCGGGCATAAAGAAGATGAAAAACTGTGACATATACTATGGCGACTGCTACAGACAACAGAAACAGCGTTTATTTGGGTGCGGATTTGTCGTTAGAGGAAGACTCAGGGATAAGGTGATTAGCCAAAATCCAGTCAATGAGCGTATAATGACCATCCGCATCAGGGCTAAATTCGCCAACATTAACCTTATATGCGCCCACGCCCCCACAGAAGAGAAAAACGACGATTCCAAAGACTGTTTCTACGAGCTCCTCGAAGAAACATATGAGCAGTGCCCTAGACACGACGTGAAAATCGATCTTGGCGATTTCAACGCAAAACTAGGGAGGGAGGACATCTTTGGAAACACAATCGGTAAGCATAGCCTCCATGACAAAACCTCCGAAAACGGATTGAGGCTAATCGATTTTGCTGCGGGGCTAAATCTTGTTGTAAGTAGTACACGCTTCCCGCATCTCAAAATTCATAAAAGTACATGGCGATCCCCAGATCAATTAACCGTCAACCTAATTGACCATGTTGCGATCGACGCAAGGCACTCTTCCAGTGTGTTAGATGTCCGAATTTTCCGAGGGGCCAACTTTGACTCGGACCACTACCATGTTGTAGCCAAGGTACGAATGAGGATATCAAGAGATTGCCAATGCCTTTTCCAAGCGAGTGTCCCTTCAATTATCCTTGAATCCCATGCCGCCAGCATAAGGCATTGAAGACCAGTGGCAGCAATGCCAAGAAGCCATCAGAATCGCTGCCTCTGAGGTTCTGGGTTTCACTCGGCCACCAAAACGAAACCCATGGTTCGATGAAGAATGTAGGCAAGCAAATGCAGCCAAGCAAAGAGCACGACAAATGCTTTTGCAAACACGAACGAGGGCTGCTTACGATCAGTATAACGAGATTTACAAGGAGAGAAGAAGGGAAAAACACCGACTTCTCAAAAAGAAAAAGAAGCAGCATGAGAAGCGCTCGTTTGAGGAAATAGAGAGGTGCCATGACAGGAACGAGATTCGGAAGTTTTACCAAAAGGTAAAAAGATCCTGCCAGGGTGGCAAACCCCGAACTCAAGCCTGTAAAGACCAGCAGGAAAACATAGTTATAGAGACTGCAGTCACTACTGAGGATCTGGAAAGATCATTTCTGCAGACTGCTAAACGGCGATGAGGACACAAATTCCGCTGTCAGGCAGATTGCCCCATTCAGCCTGGACGATGATCAAGAATGCCATCGTCCCGACCAAGATGAAGTTAAGCTTGTTATATGCAAACTTAAACCAAACAAGACTGCAGGTGCAGATGGCCTGGATGCCGAACTTTTCAATGCAGCTGGAGATCAGTTGGAAAGGAGCATGCACCATGATATGGTCGGAAGAAAGCATGCCCATTTAATGGAACCTCAGTATCGTATGCCCGATTCTAAAGAAAGGAGACCCTCACAATTGCGCCAATTACAGAGGGATAAGCCTCCTTAACTTCACTTATAAGATCTTGTGTACTGTAATATGTGAACGTCTGAAACCCCACGTCAACAACTTGATAGGTCCTTATCATTAAGTTGGCAACCTTGGCTGCGAAACCTTGCCTTTTTTCCTAGTGCTCATCTAAAAGTTTTTAATTTCTTTTTTAATATTGTTCGTGAACTTAATAAACCTTTGAAACCTGCTCATAAGTGTAACCTTATACCCTTGTTTACGAAACAATAATAGTTTTTTACAAGTGCATTTGCTTAATAATTAATTTTGTGAATAATTAAAATTTTGCATAAATTGACTTTTTCTGATCGTCGACTTTGTTGACATTTCAATGAAAATTCGTTCCTGAATTGGTAACCATTCTTGTTATCTCCCTCACTCTCACTGCCCTCAGGTAAGTGCTGATTTTTGTATATGCTTCTGCCAATTTGAAGCAATTTCGTGGAAACTACACACAACCATCTTATCATTTTTATGTTTCTACGCCTTCGTATCTGGTGGACGATTGAATACAACTGCCTACACCTCATCTTTAAACTCTGCTCAGATCATCATTCTTACCTTACGGGTGAGTCCAATTTAGTATAGTTCTGCCAAGCAATCTACATTTGGTATTACATACATTCCCTTTGGTTTTTGTTTTTACTTTCATAAACAAAACATCATCAGCACCATCTACTGCCATCGATCTCCTTCCAACTAAAAGAAAAGTTCTCACCCGCTGTCTTAACTAAGCTAATACTTCAACCTTGCGTCAGCCATTGATCTCACTTAGCTAACTTATTAGTTCCACATTCCACAATAGTATTTTGGTTTGTGTATCAACTACATTAGATGTGAACATTAATACTAACACTCCGTACACTTAAAACAAAAAATACAACTTGAGTTAAAAAAAAAAGAAGATTAAAAACAAAAACAGTATAATTAATAATTATTCATTACAAATCAAACAAATCTACATCACAACTCTATAATCACCATAATATTGAAATTCGTCATATAAACAATGAATATCAGCCCTTGTGACTCCGTTAATTGCCTTCTCGATTCTAAATTCACGGAATTAGTGACATGTCGTGGAATTTGCAATAAATCGTACCACCCTCCATGCATCGGTCTCAATAAAAGATCTTGTGGCCATATCAAAGATTATCTTAACTTTTTTGTATTCCTTTGCGACGAGTGTAAGAATATCTCTCTCTCTCACGTTCTCCTTGCTGTGAAATGCCTCAGTGACTCAACCAACTCTATTATAAATGACAATAAAAACTTTCATAAAAAAGTTCTCAGCCAATTTCAACACTTAGATGAATTCTCTAAGAGTATAGAATTATTGAATGGTGCAATTGACACGTTTAGCAATCGCTGTTTCTTAACTTTATCTTCAATCGAAAAAAGTATTTCGTCTTTAAATAATCTCCGCAACTCGTACGACCAACATACTCATTGCCGTTTTGATGACATCAACAACGCAGTGCGCTCTACGATAGAGACTGTTATGAATACTTATCATATTGACAATATCCATAAGCTCATTCAATCTCTTCGGTCAGATTTTGATCTTCTATCTCACAATACGAGTACTTCGATCTCAACGACTCCTGCTTCCTGTCCAATCACTCCAACTCTGCACACACTAATCTCGAACGTTTCCGACATCAGCTGTGAACTCGCTCTTTCTCGTGCCTCTTTTAATGACATAATAGATGAAATCAGAACCACATCATGTAAAATCGATGACATCCCGGCACAATCTCAACACAACTCTATTCTCTACAACACCTCCATCCTCGCTGAGATCATCGAATCATCTCATAATCCTTCATCTCTAACAGCATAAACCAATACTTCATCCTCAAATTTCAATCTGCTTTCTGCCTCCATCACCGATGAACTTTCCATACCATCTCCGAGCATACCAGTTTCTTCTACTTCCCTTCCAATCAACACATCTACATCTTTAACTTCGTCAACAATAGCTAGAACTTCATCAAACTCCAATACTTCTGTCATCTTCCCATCAGCCCGTACAACATCTTCTATTCCGTTGTCAATATATACATCATCAACTTCACATCATCATCCTCACTCAGCATCAATTTCATTGAATTCAACTCCTACTATTGGTCCCGTTCCTGCACCGTCTTCTACCTCATCAATGCCTGAAAACGTAAATTTCGAACCTGCCTTAGTCTATCATTTCGGCACAACCTGGACTCATACAGAATGGATGAATAGGATTAACAAATTGAATAAATTAGCTTCTTTCACACCTTTATTTATCTATAACACTCCAACTACTGCCAATGTCTCCTGGTTACGTAAATTCTTTTCCTTGCATTTCAAAATTATTATCGATAAATGTTTTAAACTTAAATCTTCTTGTTTTAAAGCCTACATTCCAACTAAATATCAATGGTTGTTTTCACCTTTTGATCAAACTGTATTTAAGGTTGGCAAAATCCAAATTTCTCTTTCGAATTTATTAAAGAAGGCACAGCCTGTCAATAATCTTAAAAATGTATCAAGTAAAAGAACTTCGTCTAGTTTTAAGCCTAATTTTTCAAATGTAAAACCAATTGTTAACCCTAAGCTTCTTCCGTCCCCTCAACCCAAACGAGTTTCTTTTAAAATTGATACCAATGCCTCCCATCCCTCTACCAAACCTCCAACTCATAATCCCTCCAACAGGCCGTATAGTAACTTTGTACAATCTCATTCCCTTAATCCTCCCTCTCAATCTTCATGTACAACTTCTCAACTTATTTCATCCATTTCTAATAGCCCAACTAATTATACTAACCAAAAACCCCCTATTTTTGACCCTGTGTACCCCCCCATCGTTAAACTAACCTCTAAACTTGCTAACTCACAAGCCACAGCCAATGAATATGACAGTCGTTACTTATTGGCAAGGCTACGGGATAATAAGCTTTATGAGAACGTTCGCCTTTACCTCGCTTTCTTATATAATAAACCTGACTCTGTATGTATAAATGGCAAAACCAAAACCAATGTAATTATGTCCATATTAAAAGAGGGTCTTCCCACCGATCCGCTCTATCTTCAGAAAATCTATATCCGGTTTCACGAAGATTTCAATCTATCTCCCTCTACTGTATTGAAGGATCTCGCTACATATGCAACTCATGTTGGCTCTAAGCGTTCCTTTAAATCTAATTTATCTCAAAAACCTCGTCTTTAACATAAGTTCTTTCTCGTATCTTGCCTCCAATGGAGTATCCTTGAACACACTGTCCCTATATTACCAGAACGTTAGAGGGCTTCGTACGAAGACATCGTCAGTATTTCTTAATTCTCAAATGCTCCCATATGATATATACGCCCTTACAGAAACAAACCTTGACTCTAGTTTTCTTAGTAATGAATTGTTCACTTCCGATTTTGTAGTCTTTCGTGCAGATGGCCAAATTAATGAAAACTGTCCCAATGGCCGTGGTGTTCTTCTTGCTGTTCACAACCGTTTCAATGTTACTCTAGTAGATATCCCTAAATCCCCACTCATCGAATTTGTATGTGTGAAACTTTTATCCCTCAATAGATGTTTCTATATTTTCTGTTGCTACATTCACCCATCTCAACCTACTATTGCATATAAACAATTAGTCGATTCCTTTGATCTGCTTTTTGAAGCTGCGGAATCCTGCGATGACTTTTTTATCATTGGAGACTTTAATTTGCCCGACTTGCGCTGGATACCATCCGATAATGAATCATACTATGTTCCTTGCAACCTTACTTCAGAAAAAGAATGCCTTTTCTACGATCGCTTTTCTACTGATCTAGGGTCAGGCCTCTTTCAATTGAGTAATGTAACCAACAACCTTGGGAGACAACTCGATCTTATCTTCTCTTCGGATCCTTGTAACTCAGTAGTTACCGAAAGCTTCCATCTTCTCTCGACCCATGACCAATTTCACCCTCCTCTTTCTCTTGTCTTTACTTTAGAACAACAAATCTCCACCATTTAATCAGAAGTCCCCCTTGTTTTCAACTTTCGTAAAGCTAACTTTGATTATCTAAATATCTTACTTAATCAGGTTGATTTTAATTCTTTCACTAAAGCCCCCACCCCTATCGACATTGCTCTCACATTTTTCTATACATCTATTTTTGAATGCCTCATCCAGAGTGTCCCACATTTGAAACAAAAAAATTGCTCAGCCTCTCCCCCATGGTACACTAAAGAACTACGAACGCTTCGTAATCTCAGAAATAAATTGTGGAAAATCTTCTTAAAATCTAAATCTCCCTCTGATTACATAAATTATCAGCATGCTTTCTTCAATTTCTCATCTTAATGCGAAGTTCTGTACCATAATTACCTCAGTAAAATGCAGACTTGTCTCATTTCTGAGCCTAAGCGGTTCTACCAATTTATTAATATTAAAAGAAAATCAGATGGCCTCCCTTCAACGCTCAATTTTCAAAACACTTCAACTTCAGATTCTCAAGTCATTGCTAACCTTTTTGCTAGTTTCTTTAGCCAATCTTATAGTGTCGATATTAACGACCCAGACCCCGATTACTTTAGTTACCTGACAAACACTCCACATACCTCTCTCGTTTCTCTTGGTGTAGATCCAGATACTGTTTGTAATAAAATGAAATTACTCAAAGAAGATTTTTCTCCTGGACCTGACGGCATCCCTGCTATCTTACTTAAAAAATGCACTAACGCACTATGCAAGCCTCTAACTAATTTATTTCAACTCTCTCTCTCACAAGCAGTCTTTCCTATTTTATGGAAAGATTCATTTATTTTTCCAATCCACAAAAAAGGTATGAAAAACGATATTTCTAATTATCGCCCCATAGCCAAACTCTCCTCTATTCCCAAACTATTTGAAAGCATTGTCTATGACTCCCTTTATTTTCACTGCAAGTCAATTTTTTCTCCACTACAGCATGGGTTCTTAAAAGGCAGATCAACCACGACGAATCTAACTCAATTTGTATCAAGGACACTCTGTTCTCTAGAACAAGGCTATGAAGTTGACGTAGTTACCACGGACATCTCTAAGGCTTTTGACAAAATTTCGCACCAGATAATTATTCTCAAGCTAAGAGCCTATGGCTTTCCTCCGCTATTTATTCAATGGGTTGGCTCTTACTTGGAGCAACCCTTCTATAGGGTAGTTTTTCGTGGCTCAATATCTACTCCTATTTCTTCAACATCCGGTGTTCCCCAAGGTAGCCATCTTGGCCCACTCTTATTAGTCCTTGCTATAAATGATGTTGATAAAGTTATTTCCCACTCTGATTTATCCATCTACGCAGATGACATTAAAATTATAAGGACTATATCCACACCTTCTGATTCCTCTTTCCTTCAGCAAGATTTAAATTCCTTTTTGACCTGGTGTCAGAAAAATTTTCTAGAACTTAATGTCAGCAAGTGCCAATTCATGACCTTTTCCCGCAAACGCCTCCCCTCACTCTCTCGGACTTATGTCTTTTGTGACATTCCTGTTCCAGTAGTGTCTTCAATTCGTGATCTTGGTATTTATTGTGACAAAGAGCTCAATTTCCGATTCCACATCGACCAAATTATTGCGAAAGCAAACTCCTCCCTTGGCTTCATAAAACGCTGGTCCAAAGAATTCTCCAACCCTTACACCACCAAATCCCTTTACATAACATTCGTCAGACCTATACTTGAGTATGCTTCTCAGGTTTGGTCTCCTTTCCAAATTACCCACTCTCTCAGAATTGAAGCCGTTCAACGAAGATTTCTTCGATTCGCTTTACGTCACCTTCCTTGGAGTAATCCTCTAATTTTACCCCCCTACGAAGATCGATTACTTTTAATCAATTTACAAACCCTCGCAAAGCGTCGTATAGTTGCCGATATTATATTTTTGCACCAAATAATCACTGGTGTTATAGACTGTCCGGCACTCCTAGAAAATATCTTCCTCAATACCAATCCCCGCAACCTTAGATCAACCCCTCTCTATAACCTTCCCACTCATCGTACTAACTATGGCCATTTCAATCCTATCACCCGAATGCTGCGCTTAGCAAACAGTGTACAGCATACCCTTGATTTTAATATAAGCGTACCTTCCCTCAGAAATAACTTATACTCCCGTAATTCTTAATTTCCCCTTATAGTTTTACTCTTAAGATAGGTTAGTTATTTTATTTTAAATTTTTATATAATGTATATTAATATTGTAAGTTTAAGTTTATGATCAAAATTGTATTAAGCTTGAATTAAGCCAAACTAATAAATTAAATCAATGTTGTTTTAGACCAGAGATGTCCACAATAGACCAAATTTTCACATTACGACAGATCTTGGAAAAAACCCGAGAACTTAAAATCGATATTCACCATCTTTTTATCGATTTCAAGGAATCTTTTGACTGTATCTACAGAGACGAGCTGTACAGAGTCATGTCTGGTTTCGGCATCCCTGCAAAACTCGTACGACTATGCAGGATGACTTTGGAGAATTCACGCTGCTCCGTCAAGGTCGGTAAAGAACTCACCGAGACCTTTGATGTCGAAAAAGGTTTTAGGCAAGGCGACAAACTGTCATGCGATTTCTTCAACATCATACTTGAACAGATTGTAAGAAACTCAAACGTCAACACCAGAGGAACAATCTTTCAAAAGTCTGTACAATTACTCGCCTATGCAGACGATATTGACATAATGGGAAGAAAAAAGCGTGATGTTATAGGTGCTTTTGCGAGTATTGAAACAGAAGCGGCAAAAATGGGTTTTATGGTTAATGAGGGCAAAACGAAGTATATGCTGTCATCAAACAAGGACACAGAACATCGATGAATTGGACAAAACGTCACAATAGACAGTCATAACCTCGAGGTAGTACAGTACTTCGTCTACCTAGGATCCGCTGTAGACACGGAAAACAACATCAGTGCGGAGATCAAACGGAAAATAACTCTTGCCAACCGTTGCTTCTTTGGGTTAAGAAGGCAATTGAGAAACAAAACCCCCTCCAGAAAAACCAAGGTAGCCTTGTATAAGACCTTAATCATCCCAGTCCTGCTTTACGGTGCGGAAGCATGGACCTTATCGAAAGCGGATGAGGAAACCCTTGGTCGTTTCGAAAGAAAAATTCTCCGAATGATCTTTGGTCCCGTATGCGAAGGCAATGTGTGGAGATGAAGATACAACAACGAGCAGTATGAGCTGTACCGCGACATGGGCATAGCCAGAAGAGTACGCATCGCGAGGCTACGATGGTTGGGCCATGTTGAGCGGATGGACCCAAACGCTCAGGCTCGTCGGGTGTTCGAAAGCACATTGCAAGGAAATCGCGGAAGGGGAAGACCTCGTCTTAGGTGGCGCAATCAAGTGGATGAAGACCTCAACCGACTTGGAGTGCGAAACTGGAGAGAGCTCGCCCGAAATCGAAGTCGTTATAGAAGGATGTTGGTTGAGGACCAGGTTCACCCCGAACTGTATTGCCCACCTTAGTAAGTAAGTAAGTAAGTAAGGGCACAAGGAAAGTCATTAAACAACTTCGTCGTGGAACTCGACAAGATCTGCCAGCTCAGCGAGGCTTACTCAAGGACACTTGTTATGAACCAGCAGGGTCAATGGGAGAGATTTTAGTCCAACGATATCGTGCAATGCAGGAGCTATCAATGATTTGGACATGTTGCCACCAACTGTGGGCGTCAGTACATTTGCGTGAAGTTCAAGGAGGTGCATGAGCCAGGTCTGTGCAAGCGGACTTCCAACACAGGACTGTATGTGTGGTGTGCAAACTGCCAAAAGGAATGACATCCGGCAAGTTTCAAGGAGTGCCCAACCCTTAAGACCAAGCTGACTGAAAGGAACAAAGAAATAGCCGAGAAGAAGACCCAGCAGGCATTCGCCGCCAAATCTATCTCCATGGCAACCCGCCCAACCGTCAGCTTTGCCTTAATGTTAAGAATCGGAACTTCACCCAAGTCAGCCACGTCCACGAAGCAACAACCAACAGCAACCAAAATTCCCAAGACGACACCAGCCAGGCCCACCAATCCGACACCAACCTCACCTACCAACCTCAACAACGAGGCACAGCGGATGTTTGGGAGTGAGCTTGCCACCCTAATGCAAAAAGCCAAGACGGCAATACCTACAACGATAGCATGAATGAAGGGACAAAAGTCCGTGGCCTTAGCCATCTTCATATTCTTAAATATGCCACTAAAGATGCTCCGCATCATGACGTACAACGGAAATACATCACCCTCATAAGTGAAACAAATATGACAAGGCGCAACAGCATCGACATCATGGGCTACAAAACCTAACGACAGGATAAGTCCGGTGAGCACGTTGGAACAGCAATTTATGCTAGGAATAACATAAGTGCCAGCACCAATTAAAACTTTGTCACAGGCCTACTAACCAGCGAAGCAACAACCATCGATTCAAATAGGAAACGAGCCCATCACCATTATTGCACTGCACGTCCGCTTCAGCTCAACTCGAAGAAACATCCAGAGCGATCTCAACATCCTCAACAACGTCATCTCTAAAAGGACGTACGGGCTAATCGGCGGCGATTTCAATGCAAGGCAAACCCGTTGGTACGATACGGTGAAAAACGTAGAAGACGGGGCGACTGGTTTTATACGTTTAGCGCTCAAACCTCACTAACAGTTGTATCCCAGCGTAGACCAACATTCTCAAGGACGCCATCTACGCTTGATTACTTCCTTATAACAGCAAATTTTGTCTTTCTCATTCCAGACTTACAAAACTTCACATGTACCTTCATTTCCTGCGACACGGACCACGAAGCAGTTCAGGTGAACATAAAATTGCACCAAGCTCTCCTTCTTGCCATGGAACCGCCGGAACACTTTATAAACCACAAAACACTGGATGCTGAGAAGTTGAAACGAGACGTTGAAGAAGCGTTAATTCTGCCAGCAGAAAACAGGAACATGTTGAACTCTGAAATCGACGCTGCTGTCTAGTCGTTGGAACAAGCGATTTTCACTGCACTTGACTGCCAAAAGCAACCAAAGAAGTGCAATGACAGATACCAACACCTCCCTGATAACATGCAAAACCTGTACAAGCACAGGCAAGTACTACGTAAGAAACTGAAAAGGATACACCAAAGGGAACTCAACAGAACCAATTTCAGCTACTGGACTGTTTGGAACGACCTTCAACAAGCCAACATAATGTTCCGGAACGCGATCCAGCACTGCAACGACTTCCATTTCCAACGGAGACCGGAAAATATAAGACCTTAACCTGATTTTTTCAAGAAGATAAACAGGATAGTGGGCACAAAGAACGCAATACCGAAAGTCATCACATCCAAAGACGGGAAAGTCAGATCAGATCAGGAAAAGGCGGAGGCATTCGCTAAACATTTTGAAGACAACTTCGTGCGCGCACCTTCTAATGACCCTGATTTTCTGGACGAAATCAAGACATCCATCCAACGGATACTGGGGCCCAACACTGATGCAGCAATATTCAGCAACAATAATCCTTCGAGTGACCCAATCAACTGGCCAAACTTGTCCACTCCGGAAAAAAATTGCAGAAATAATACACAGCTCCAAGCCAAGGAAATCAACAGGCCCAGACGATCTCTCAAATTACGTCCTGAAAAGGCTCCCAAAGTCAGTGATGATCTTTCTGGCTATCATCTTAGACAACTGTATTAACAACATCTACTTTCCCAGGAAGGGCCAAGATAATGGCGATTCCGAAGAAAGGCGATCCGAATCTCATCGACAACTACAGGCCCATTTCCCTACTCAACTGTCTAAGTAAACTCCTGGAGGAGCTTATACTTAGAAGGTATAAAAAGTTCTGCAGGGATAATAACATCATCCCAAAAATGCAGTTTGGCTTCCGGTTAAAACATTCAACCCTGCATCCGCTGATGAAACTACACAATGACGTCGCCGAAGACCTTAACAGCCATCGTGTCATCGTCGTATACTTTTTGGATGAAGAAAAAACATTTGACATTTTTTGGATTGGAGCACTCATCCATAAACTAAATCTTCTAAGCTTTTGAGCTCCATTAATAAAAATAATTTTCTCTTTTCACTCTCACAGGAACTTTTTCGTCCTGATTGGAAGCGCAGAGTCCGCCTCCAAGAACATCAGAGCAGGAGTCGCTCAGGGATCAAGACTAGGACCATTCCTCTTTAACATAATAACGTTGGACTAACCTACTCCAAAGGACTGCGAAAACCTGCTTTACGCCGATGACTCTCTGACATATAGCACATCTATATCACCAGATATAGCCAGACTGGCTGCCCAAAGAAACGCGAAGTATCTTGGCATCAATTTTAATGAGGTGCCTAGATTCAACCCGCACTCTCGCACTGTACTGAAGGTCAACTTCGCTTTCCACCGACTGTACTTTTTTTCTGAGGAGAGGGACAGGAATAAGTCAGCCAACAAAGCTACTGATGTACAAACAGCTGCTGAGACCCGTCATCAACTACTGAACCTCAGTTTGGTTCACCATTTCGAAGACCGCAATGAATAAATAAAAAACAAATAGGTGGCGCAACAGAGCAAGGAGCCTTTGGGCTTAGCGCATTTCTCACAACCATGCCTTGTGAGGGTATGGATGGACCTACCTACTGAGACAAAGACGCAACGCGGAAAGGACCGTCAGACGCCTATCGAAAAAGAACTCCGAATCCTTAACGGTAAAGGCTAAAAGGGCTCTGGTCAGGTCCGAACAAAAACTACGGACAGTGACACCAACAGACATAACAAAACGAACTGGACAAGACCCAACAGACAAAAAACCAGCTGGCTGCGGAGCAGATACCGGAACTGGTAAGTTGCCTCCCTGCCCCTTGTCGACATCGGTATGCCGAGCTGCTCAAAAAGAGCAAAAAATGCCAGCTCCTCCCCAAATAACTCCTCACCCAACAGGATACCTAAGAGGATGAAGACCTCCTCAGTCCCTGCTGCAAAGGGCCACCCAGTTGCTATCGCCGACCTTGGGAAACCCGACCGCAAACTGAGTGAAGACGAATGGCAGTTACTTGAGCTAAGAATCCTGGAAGAGGTAAATGAGGCGATCGTTAAAAGTAGGCAACCGCCACTCTTCGGGGACCTCACTACCGTCCATGGTTTCAAGATGATGAACTGCGAGAATGAATGGACCCTTCAATGGCTCCAGGAGTTTGTGAAGAAGACGGCAGCTCCCTGGCAGAATGCCAATTTACGGCTTGTGACTGCCAATTAGATTAAAGACTGTTGGCCAGAGGCCCCGCTATTTCCCGCGATCGGCTAGAAAGGTACATCCTTTCATTAAATTCCGAACTTCTGAGCGACCAATGGAAGATCATGAAGGTGGAGAAAACGGAGACAGGCACTGAAGTGATTGTGATATAGAACCAAAACTCCATACCACTTCTAAGACAAGTCAGCTTTAAAGTTCGCGTTGGCATTACCCGATGCAAGCTCAGGCTGATAGCTAGAATCAAAAAACAGGTTAGTAAGGCGTTGTATAAAAAACAAAATATGTCATGGAATTGAAGTTAATACAAATAAATCTCCTACATAGTAAAGCCGCCTCCGCCAACCTGGTCTACCTTATGGAGAGTAGACAAATTGATGTAGCCCTTATACAAGAACCTTGGGTCGCAAGAGGAAAAATTAAGGGCCTACACTCCGAAGAACTTACGCTGTACAGATCCAATTTTGTCAGTCCAGACAGTAACCTCAGAACATGCATAGTAGCTAGAAAACTGCTAAATCTTTTTCTTCTAACTACTTATAACACAATAGACCAGACCGCAGTAAAGATGGAACGCGAAGGACTCACATCTCCAATTTTGGCTTCCATCTACATGCCACATGATGGAATTGAAGGACCACCAGCGGATATTACTTACCAACTGGTAGAATACACAAGTAAGAGTAGACAAGATATTATTATGGGCTGTGACGCCAACACATACCATGTGCAATGGGGAAGCACCGACACAAGTTCTAGGGGAGAACTTTTATTTGAATTTATTTTAAGAAACAATCTTTTGGTTATCAATAGAGGTAACACACCTAACTTTGTTACAAAAAACCGTAAGGAAGTACTTGACATTACCATCACAAGCAACTCGGACACTTGTCCAGTAGAGCAGTGGAAAGTACTAGAAGAAATTTCTTTCTCAGACCACCGTCTGATAGATTTTATCATTCCCACTACAGATCGCCCAATCAAACCATTTCGTAATAATAGACGAATAGATTGGGCTACCTTTAGTAGGGAGGTAGACGATAATATAGATTCCCTCAATACAAATAGGAACCTTGAACCGCAAAGTCTTGATAAGTTGACTGCAGAACTCACAGGGATTCTGAGAAATGCCCTGGATAAAAGCTGTCCTCTGATCACAACGGTAAATAAGAACAAAAAACCAATTTGGTGGAATAAAGAGCTGAGCAGCATTAGGAAAGAGACTAGAAGACTTTTCAATGCTGCCAAACGGACCGGCTCCGAAAATGACTGGGAACAGTACAAACCCAGCCAAAGGAAATTCAAAAATGAAACTCAACGAGCAAAACGCTGCTCATGGAGAAATTTTTGCAGTGAAATTGAGTGTACGAACAAATCGGCTAGACTACGGAAAATCCTCTCCAAGGAGACCATACCACTTGGTTTTCTGAGAAAACCGGATAACCACTGGACTGAATCCCCGGTCGAGAGTCTGGAACATCTGTTCGATTCGCACTTCCCTGGATGCAGCCCTATAGAGAACAGTGAAGTATAAACCACTAAGTATTCTAGACACGAAATCCCGACAGATATCGTAACGGAGGAGAAATTGGAATGGGCTATCAATTCCATTGCACCTTTTAAATCTCCGGGTCTCGATGGCATTTTCCCTATGATGCTGCAATAAAGCAGCAGGAAAGTCATCCCACATCTCAAGAACATTTTTGAAATAGCCTCATATGGGGCTACATTCCCAAAATATGGCGGGAACTTAAAGTCGTTTTCAAACCGAAAGCCGGCAAACCCAGCCATATAGAAGCAAAAGACTTCAGGCCTATAAGTCTGACCTCCTTTATACTGAAAACGTTTGAAAGGTTACTTGATTTACACATCCGTAGCTTTCTGAAACCGGAAGTAATATCTACCTTTCAACATGCCTACACAAAAGGACGAAGTGTGGAAACAGCACTTCACTGTTTAGTAAGAACCGTAGAAAAAACGCTGCTTGATAAAGAATACACACTGGCAGCTTTCCTGGACATTGAAGGAGCCTTCAACCATGCTAAACAAACTGTATAATGCTGGTTTTCTTAAAGTATAGAGAACAAAAAGTAAATATAAACGGAACTTTTAGTAATCCTCTTTTTCTAAGAAGGCTCCGTTCTTGGCCCACTATTTTTTTTAGTTTACATAAATTCTCTTTTCAATCTTAAATTAAACGGTTCTCCAACTGCTTTTGCAGATGACGTAGCATATACATATCAATTTAATACTACTTTTGATTGCGTTGCCAAAATTGAAGAAGATTTAGAAATCCTGAGGTCATGGTTTGCTGCTCATAATCTAATTTTGAGCGAGAAAACAAAATTAGTAGCTTTTAAAATTTCTGATAACAGCCTTTTTGATTATAGCCTTCGTTTTTATGCTCATAATTGTAAACAATTTTGCTTACCGATTCATAAATGTGGTGAACGCAATTTCTACTCTCATGATTTATGATCCGATAGTTGCTTTAAAATTGAGTCAGTGATGAAATTCAAATACCTGGGAATTTTAATCGATTTCAACTTAAATTGGAAAGAACATATTCGCTCTCTGAAGTCGTATATGATGTTGGTTACACGTTAAATAGATAGATAGATAGATAGATAGATATAATTTTATTTCTTATAAATTCATTACAATTTTAGGCTATTTTATAGTGAAAAAGATAAATAAAATAAATGCAAATGATCATAATTCATTTATAAGAAAAAAATGAGACATTCTGTTTTCGATCGAGAGATCAAAAAGATTTGAATGCCACTTTAAAAAAAATACAAAACAGTCAATAAATTTCATATGTGTGGGGTGCCACTTACAAAAATACATTCTATTTAAGTTTTAAAAGCAATTGGCTAGATGTAATCAACAAAAAAAGTATAATTTTAATTCAGAAGGCAAAATTATAAGTTGAATATAAGAGTATTAAAAAGCAAAACAAGTAAATATTTAAGCCAGAATATCAGAAACAAAAGAATCAAGATGCTCATAATTTAAGCTAAGGAGCCAGATTTTTAATCTTCGAATGAACAAACAAGGAGTAGTAATTGTTCTTATTGAATAAGGAAGTTTATTGAAAAAACGAATCGAGGAAATCGAGTAAAAATTTCGAAATGATGTTGTGCGGAACAAAGGTAAAGTTAACAAATGTGCAGAGTTTCCACGTAAATTATAGTTAGATATCAAACGAAAATTACGGTTACCAGATTTCATGAAAAACGTCTTGAGCACTTTAAAACAGTACAAGTGTCTAACAGGAAGAATTTTTTGCTCTTGGAAAAGGGAGAAACTTGGATGTCTTCTTGACTTTCGACATATTTTTCTTACGACCTGTTTTTGCAAAATTAACAATGGCCTTATTTTGTTTGAGTGTGTATGACCCCAACAAACAATTCCATATTGCAATCTCGAATGAAAAATGCCAGAATATATAGTTTTTAATAATGCGGCTGAAACTAAATTTTGTAAATAATAGAAATATCTCATTGTGGAACGAAAATACTTTCCCAAATTCATAGTATGATTTGAAAATTTCATATCAGAATCAATAACCAGTCCTAGATATTTAAATTCATTTACTCTTTCTACTTGTTATATTTATTATAAGTATAAATAAATATTATGTTGCCCTCTGGCAACACCGTATTATGTAAGTTGAGAAATGTCAAATGTTGAAATGAAATAAAAGAACAGAACACTACTGAACTTGGTCTTTGATCGACGTATAGAACATGGCGCAGTCGTAAGCAAAAAAAAAAAAAAAAAAAATCATTAAACTCTGGTGAACAGAAAAGTGTTTTTTCACGTGGTATAAACTTGGCATTGTGATAAACTTTTATAAAATGGATTTTAAGAAACCAAATCCATTAGTGTTAAATGGCAATTTAAAAGAAAATTGGTCAAAATTTAAACAGTTATATCAAATATATGCAGTGGCAAGTAAAACTGATAAAGAAAACCAAGAAGTGCAAGTGGCTAGATTCTTGAGTTGTGCAGGCGAAGAAGCAATAGAATTGTTCACCACTTTTGCATTGCCTGAAGATGAATCAAAAATGATAAAAAACGTAATGGATACTTTTGAAAGCTACTGCAATCCTCGTAGCAATGTGGTTTATGAAAGATATGTTTTCTACACACGAGCTCAACGAGAAGGTGAACCGTTCGATCATTTTATGGCTGACATATCTAAATTGGTGGAAAGTTGTGAGTTTGGTGGGCAAAAAGAGTCCATGTTGAGAGATCGAGTGGTAATTGGGGTAGCTGACCAAAATGTTCAGGCTCAGCTTCTGAAAATTGACAATTTGGATTTGGCAAAAGCTAAAGAGTTTTGTCGGGTGGCTGAAATAACAGCACGTCAAGTAAAGACAATGCAAAGTCAGAGTAGCATTGACAATATACGTGCGAGACAGAGTAACGGTGGTCGAAAGGAACAAAATTCGAAATCAGGCGATGAGGGTGCAGTTAGGAGAAAAGAACAGTTTTCAAGAGGCAGAGATGACGGTGCTGGTGGATCTGGTAGTGCGAATGGTGTGGGTAGCGGTTCTTATAATAGCAGTACAAATAGAAACAATAATTCAAACGAGCAGTATAATGATTATATGAAATGTAAAAAGTGTAACAAAAAACATAGATTCGGTTATTGTCCAGCGTACAACAAAAAATGTTTGGCTTGTAATAAACGCGGTCATTTTCAATCCGTGTGCACTAAAAATGGTAACGTGCGTGCAATTACTGAACAAGATAATAGTGATTCAGATTACTCGGATTATTATATTGATCAAATTGATACAGTAAGAGAAGTCAATAGCACCAAATCGATTTGGATGGAGACGTTGAAGGTTGGTAATCGTTTTATTGATTTTAAATTGGATAGCGGAGCAGATGTTAATGTGCTGCCGTTAAATTTGTTTAATAAGTTGAATATTAAGTTGAATTCGTCTAAGATTAATCTGGAAGCTTATGGTGGGTTCGCGCTTGAAACCGTAGGGGAAATTGTCATACCCACAAGTTATAAAGAGAAATGTTTGAATACTAAATTTGTAGTTGCCAATGTAAAGTCGAAACCTATTTTAGGTCTTAGGTCATGTATTGAATTTAACTTAATAAATAGGGTTGATGCACTTGCAAACACGAAGGCAAATATTCAAAAAGAAAATTTAATTAAGCGAAATTTAGACGTGTTTAGTGGAATAGGTCGGTTTCCTGATAAATGTACGATTGAGGTTAAGTCGGGAACCATTCCTTGTCATCGCCCTCCGCGACGAATTCCAATCAGCCTTAGAGGAAAATTAGAAAATACGTTGAAAGCAATGGAAAGAAAAAAAGTTATCACGAAAATAGACTCTCCCTCAGAGTGGTCACATAATCTTGTAGTGGTAGAGAAACCCAATGGGAAGTTACGGATCTGTTTAGATCCTAAGGAGTTAAATCTGAATATAAAACACGAACACTTTCTCATTCCGAAAATTGAAGATTTCTGTTTTGTTATGAGAGATATGCAATACTTTTCAGTCCTTGATCTAAAAGAAGGATTTTGGCAGCTAGGATTAGATAAAAAATCAAAAAATCTTACAGTATTTAGTACTCCATTTGGGTGCTTTAATTTTAACGTGTTGCCTTTCGGTGTAAATATAGCACCTGAAAAATTTCAAAAAGTAAATGAAAAATATTTTGGGTGTCTGCCAGGATGTTTTGTATACATCGATGACATTTTAGTAGGCGGTCGAACAGAAAAGGAACACGACGAAAATCTCGAAAGAGTCTTACAGCGAGCTAGAGAAATAAATGTTAAGTTCAATCCTGAGAAATTTCAATATAAAGTAGAACAGGTTAAATATTTGGGGCACATTTACTCCAAGGAAGGGTTAGCACCTGATCCAGAAAGAATAAAAGCAATTCAAGGCATTAAAAATCCAGAAAATAAAAAGGATTTACAAAAAATTTTTGGAACTTTGAATTTTTTAAGATCGTTTGTGCCTAATTTTGCGGAAATTAATGCACCTTTAAGAGAATTACTACGTAAAAATGTGGAGTTTGTGTGGACGGAAAAGGAGTCAAAGATTTTGAAAGAAATCAAAGAGATGTTAGCAAAAGCCACATCTTTACAGAGTTTTTCGCCTGAAGTTCCAATAGTTCTTCAAACGGATGCATCTAAAAATGGTTTAGGGTGCTGCTTGTTTCAGAACAAAATGCCCATATGTTTTGCATCAAAGAGCTTATCATTGACAGAAATTAACTACGCACAAATTGAGAAAGAGTTTTTGGGCATAGTCTACGCATGTGAAAAATTCCATGCGTATATTTACGGAAGAAAAGTGACTGTGCATACTGATCACAAACCACTGGTTTCCATTATGAAAAAGGAATTGAGTCAAATACATTCTTCGAGACTTCAGAAAATGAAAATTAAGCTTCTCAAATATAATTTAGATGTTCAGTATGTACCAGGTAAATTACTTCACGTAGCAGATCTATTGTCAAGAAACTATTTACAAGATAACACGGTTAATATGGATAGTTCGTTCAGAGATGTAGTGCACTCTGTTAACTTGAGTGATTCCAAGAAAGAACTATTTAGGAAAGCTATTCAAAATGACAAAATTGCACAATCTACTATACAAAACTTTAAATATGGGTGGCCAAAATCAAAACATGCTCTATCACAAGAACTGCAATTTTACTGGAATATTAAAGACCATTTACATTTTGAAGATGAACTTCTTTTTTATGATGATCGTATCTTTGTTCCACAAAGTATAGTGCCTGAAATGCTTAATACATTGCATGAGTCACACATGGGTATAAGCAAAACAAAAGCACGGGCTAAAAGCATTCTTTATTGGCCCATGATGAATCGAGATATCGAGAACGTTGTCTTTAAATGTCGAACTTGTGAAAAATTCAGAGCAAACAACAGCCACCATAAGTTAATTCCACACCCCATTCCAACTCATCCTTTTCAAAAAATAGGCTGTGATTTACTTGACTTTGGAGGTAGATCATATTTGATTTTAGTTGACTACTTATCTAAATGGTTGGAAGTTAAAGCTATACCAAATAAAACCGGAAGCAGTGTTGTTAAGGCCCTTAAGAAAATTTTTAGTACTCATGGAATTCCAGAAATTGTGGTATCTGATAATCAACCGTTTAATTCTTATGAGTTTAAAAGTTTTGCTAACAATTGGAATTTCAATTTTAGTTATTCAAGCCCTCGATATGCACGGTCAAATGGATTAGCAGAGAAAGGAGTTCATATTGCAAAGCAGATACTTCGAAAAGCAAGTGAACAGGGCACTGATATTAATGCGGCTCTTTTAGAATACAGATCAACTCCTATTTCAGGTTTAGGGTACTCACCTTCTGAAATCTTAATGAGTAGAAATTTAAGAACCAAACTTCCCATAAGTGTTGAAGCATTACAACCCAAAATAGTTCCAAACATTTACCAAAAACTTGGTGATAATCAAGAAAAATACACTCAAAGGCATGATTTGGGGAGGAAAAGAAGTGAGGTACATTTTGAAAAAGGTCAAAATGTAGTCTATAAAGATAGGAACTTTTGGCAACCTGCAAAGATAGTACACAAACATTTCTCTCCGCGTTCATACATAATAGAAAATGAAAATGGAAGAAAAATCCGAAGAAACACTGAACACATGAGAAGGTCATTTCATTCTCCAGTAATTTATGATCGAACCTCTACTCCCATTGATGCAGATCAGTCGGACACGGTTTCAACTAAAAATGAAAAGGTTAACCAAAGAACAGAGATAACCTTAGAAAACAAGGAAACTACGAAACCAAACAATGCGACTCCAACAAATCGATCGGGTTATATAACGCGCTACGGGAGAGAAATAAAAAAGCCAAATATTTTCGGTTCAAGCTTCTAATGTGCAAAGCCCTTTTAAAAAAGGGGAGATGTTATATTTATTATAAGTATAAATAAATATTATGTTGCCCTCTGGCAACACCGTATTATGTAAGTTGAGAAATGTCAAATGTTGAAATGAAATAAAAGAACAGAACACTACTGAACTTGGTCTTTGATCGACGTATAGAACACTACTAAGAAACAATTACTGCAACAAACACGGTCTTCTAAAAAGGTTATACTAGTTGCATCCTCATAGGAGATATTACGGCATTTAATTTTAAATTTTTCACATTCTGGAGCATGGTAAAAAAAATCAACAGTGAAGTCAGTTACTGAAGACAAGCTGAAAAACATTAACTTAGTTTTGGAGCTAATAATCAAATTGTGTTCATCAAACCAAACCCTCAAGAGATGAAGATCCCAATTAATATCCGAAACTAGGTCCAATCGACTATTAGCACCATAAGATAAAGCAATATCATCAGCGAACGCAGTAGGCTTACCTCTAAAGTTAAGAGAGAATAGTGAGTTTATGTACACCAGAAACAGTATTGGTCCCAAAACCGAACCCTGAGGTACACCAATGTTAAGGTACCCAATATTACTTTCAACTTCAAACACTTTCACACTTTGGCTCCTGTTCTTTAAATAAGACCTAAACCAGTCAAACATGAAACCGCGGAAGCCAGCACTATAAAGCTTTCTTAATAAAATTTTGTGATTGACCATATCAAAAGCCTTTGTAATATCGACAAATAAGCCTGCTGTGTTTTTTTTATTGTCTAGATTGAACATTATTTGATCACAGAATTGGAGCAATGCATCCTCAGTGGATTTTCCACTAAGAAACCCAAATTGCACAGGGTTAAAGAACTCAGTTCGAGCTAAAAATTTTAACATCCTGGTTTTGACAACTTTATCAAAAACCTTACTAAAAACCGGTAGAAGAGAAATAGGCCTATAATTACACATATCATCTGCAGAACCTTTTTTAAACAAAGGTAGAACAATAGCACACTTAAGCGATTCGGGAAATACTCCTGCAAAAACGCAACGGTTAAAAATAGTAGCCAAAACATCAGAAATCAAATACGCAATTTTTTTGCAACAAAATTAGATATTTTGTCAGCTCCCGATGAAAACGTATTATTTAAGCCGTTTAAAGCTTTCACAATTTCAAAAGATGAAATTGGTTCGAAAACAAAACTATGACCTTGAATTGTTTCTATAGATGCAGAAGAACGTTCAGAGAAGTGATGGAATCTACCAGCGACGTTAATAAAATATTCATTAAAAGCATTTGCAATCAACGATTTGTCGGTGATAGTACTACCCTCAATTTTGATTTGCTCAGGAGCTTTTGATAACTTGGATTCGTTTAACAGGCTATTCACAATTTTCCATTCCTTTCTTAAGTCACCTTTGGCGGAGTTAAATTGGTTTCGGTAAAACGAATCACGACATATTGAAATTTCTCTTTTCAATTCAGTACTAATTTTTTTCAGTTTCCGTTTAAGAACAGTATTATTAGGGTGCTTATAGCTTTTAAGTTTTAACATGTTTTTGCATTTGATTTTGTTTACTAAATGGTTACTAATCCACGGTTTTAGTTTATGGCATATCTTTTTTGGACGAACTAAGTTTGATGAGTTAAAAATATGGAGGTTCAAACATTGAATAAATAACATGTAGGAAGTTGATGCATCATGACATGAGTATACATTATCCCAGAACTCATATAAAAGAGTATCGTTTAATTTGCAAAAATCAATATTACGCTTACATTCCAAATTAGAAGAACGCAAAACTTGTGCATTGTTTTTGATTTTATGAGTGCATTTTATAAGTAAACCTGTCATAGAATGATCAGTTATCAAAAGATCTAACACAAGAGATTCAATTTCATATTTGAACATGTTAGAAAAGCGACCATAAATGTGGTCTAAACAACTGCCTGACACTTCTCTAGTCGGTTCATTAATAAAGGAAAAAAGACCATGTGACGCCAGAAGAGATAGATAATTAGAGTTAAAATCATTTAAATCAAGAATATTAATGTTAAAATCACCTAATATAATTAGATTTTTTGAATTTTCACTTTCCAGCAGAGCAGAAAATTCTTCCAGAAAAGTATACAGGGTGTTCCGTACTTCGTGTAACATCCTTTGGGGTGTGATTCTTGGTCATATTCTAAGAAAAAAAATGTATGACAGTAAAGCTCAATTCTCAACTTTGACATCACTTTTTGACAATTTAAGAAAAGGCTAACTTTGGTGTACCCTGACCTATGTTAAATTCAATATCTCTGTCAATACTAATGATAGAGACCTAGTCATAGACTTAATTTTTTGTAGAAATAACAGCCTTTAAGATTGTATTTAAGTTTAGCTTCCAAAGGTTAAGGGTTGCCAGATTTTCAATTTTAAGTGCTGTTCAAAATTTCTTCCCGAAACAAAGTTTTGACTTTGAGGTCACTTTTTTGCAGAAAATGCCTGTTAAACATGGAGTTTCTTTATTTTTTACAGATGAACTAAACAGTAATAAAAAATAAACTTACTAATAAGTGCACTCTAAAACCCATAGATTTTATGATATTTGAAAAAATACAAAATGGGTAAAATTAAAAAAAAAAAAAAAGATTTTTAAATTTGAGGTTTGTTTGAAAAAAACAATAATATGGGCACTTTTAGTAGTTTTTTTATGTATTTTATACAAATACAGTTATAACAAGTGCTCAAAGTGCCCTATTTCGTTTTGAATGCATGTCAGAGCCCTTTTTTGAATTTCATTGTAGGTGTTTGCTCTCGATAACTCTTGTCTTACTTGTAGTCTTGTAATCTTTGAAACTGTATTTAAATTAGATTCCTATAGGCTTAGGGTTGCCAGATGTTCAGTAAGGATAAAGTTCCTGGTATATTCGTTGTGCTCTTCTTGAATTTCCATTATAAAACTCATATAAGAAAAAAATGTCTGCGTAGGCACTTTGAGCACTTGTTTTAATTGTATTTGTATTAAATACATAAAAAAACTACTAAAAGTGCCCATATTATTGTTTTTTTCAAACAAACCTCAAATTTAATAATCTTTTTTTTTTTTTTTTTTAATTTTACCCATTTTGTATTTTTTCAAATATCATAAAATCTATGGGTTTTAGAGTGCACTTATAATAAGTTTTTTTTTTATTATTGTTTAGTTCATCTGTAAAAAATAAAGAAACTCCATGTTTATCAGGCATTTTCTGCAAAAAAGTGACCTCAAAGTCAAAACTTTGTTTCGGGAAGAAAATTTGAACAGCACTTAAAATTGAAAATCTGGCAACCCTTAACCTTTGGAAGCTAAACTTAAATACAATCTTAAATACTGTTATTTCTACAAAAAATTAAGTCTATGACTAGGTCTCTATCATTAGTATTGACAGAGATATTGAATTTAACATAGGTCAGGGTACACCAAAGTTAGCCTTTTCTTAAATTGTCAAAAAGTGATGTCAAAGTTGAGAATTGAGCTTTACTGTCATACATTTTTTTTCTTAGAATATGACCAAGAATTACACCCCAAAGGATGTTACACGAAGTACGGAACACCCTGTATATGGTAAAGAAATGAAGTCTGTAAAAGCAAAAAAAACAAAATTATCATTATTAATTTCAATAGAAACCCTTACAACATCAGCACACTCAAAGTTGAGACATGTAAAATCAAGTATTTTGAATTTATTATTAACGAAACACCCAACTCCCCCAGATGCATAATTTTCATTTGTTTTGGCTATGAAATTAAATCCGGGCAAACTAAAATCGTCTATTTCAAAACCATATATCCAAATTTCGGAAACAAAGACAACATCTGGTATACAACAAAGAGACTCGAGATTCATAACGAGTTCATTATAGTTTTTTCTAAGGCTCCTGATATTTTGGTGAACAATAAATAATTTGTTATCTACATATGATTTATCTGAAAAAATTCTTTCAATGTTACTACACTTGTGGAAGAAAAGGTCATCGCTTAAAAAATTTTCTTCATTCATAGTTTATAAGAATTAATAAGTATTTAAAATCAAGTTATTATAATGCTCTAAATACGAGCAAGATCATCAAATGATTTAATAGAAATGACCTTTTCTTTCTCATTTTTTCTAACTAAGATTTGATTTTTACTGAACCATACATACTTTGTAGCCTTTTGTTTACAAATTTCTTTTGCTTTCATGTAAAGAGCTTGGGTATACTTGGTGAGAGCATCATTTATAAAGATGCCCATTGCATTACTTTTATTGTTGCTGTCACTGGTGTTGCTGCTGCTGTTGTCGTTGTTGTTGTTGATACTGCTATCACTTCTCTTGTTGTTGCTGTTGTTGTTACGGCCACTGCAATTCTCACTCAGGCTAACATCACTTCTCGATGCAAATAGAGTATTCAGATTTTTTTTGTTCTTTCTCTTGGCATTCATGATACGTTGCTTTAATGTTAGGTTAGAGAATCTAACACATATAGTATTCAATGAAAGGTGTCCGCCTTTGGTGTATACTCTTTTGAAGTAGCATTTATCGATATCATTATCGCTTACATCTACATATGCTTAGGGCTTTTGAGAAAATCTCTGTTGCCTTCGCCACACAATTTGTATTGTTGACATGAGAAACACCAACAATTTCAATGTCATTTAAAAGTGTAAGTTGCTTTTGCCAATTTAACTTACTTTCCAAAATGTTTACTTTAGTTTGTAGGGCTGCATTATCAGAACGAAGGCTATTTATTTGCTCTAGAAAGCTGCGGTTTGTTTTTTCCAGTTCTGTGAGTTTTAAATAAACCATTTGAAGTGTGTAATCTTTTTCTGAACCCGTGGGAGATGGTAATTTAAGGTTCATGAGAGGGGCAGAGTTCGACTCTATGCTGTTGGTAGTGGAAGCAGTTCGTTTCTCAGCGAGAGAAGGGAAATGCAACGAACGTCGTTTCAACGTTGTACATTTGTCACAACGAAACTGAGCGCCACTTGAAATCAAATAAGCTGCATCCTCCTTTGTTAAATTTACGCACTTTAAATGGAAAATATAATTACAGTCACTGCATTCAATTTTAGAAGATGAGTTTCGATCGATTTTATTAGAACACGCACTGCAAATCATATTGGTTCCGTAATTATTTGTTAAAGTTTTCTGAGAGTAGTGCACCCCACTAGACTACAGAGAGAACTGAATAAAACCATTTTGCTCAAAAAAAGTTTTAAAACTAATCTACAACGGTCTTGCTCATTCAAAGCTTCAATATGGAATTTCTAGCTGGGGAGGATCTTATACGAATACTTTCAGACCCCTCATGATAGCTCAAAAATATGTTATAAGAATAATTTGTAATAAAAATCGTTTTGCAGAAAGTTGGCCATTATACAAGGAATTGCAAATTTAACCAATCTACGCCACCACCTCTATGTTTTCAAAGTTTTAAGAGAGTTCTTTAAACAAAGTGGCAATATTCCATCTAGAAACTCGCAGCTTTACAGTCTCCGTATAAATAACGCGCATCTTGTTAACGTACCATTCGCACGAAGTACACACTTCTCCCTTTTTTCACAGTCTTAGCTCCGAAACTTTTCAATAAATAACCGCTATCTATAAGACAAACTTCTTCATTTAGTTTATTTATGAAAAAAAATTAAAGACTGGCTATTCACACATGACTATGAATGTATTGAATCTTTTTTAAGAACCTTATCCTATTGATCGTTAATACCCATAGTAAAACTTTTCGTTAAAATTAAAGTATATTATTTTGGTTATGTTAAGTTTATATTTTTGAAATAATAACTTTTTTCTTTTGTTCGCTTTTAATTTATGATTTTTTTTTTAAAATATTTTTATACTGGTTGCCACCCCACACTAGATATTTAATTATATTAAAATTTTTATAATCGTGTCATTCAACACTAACTTTCATAGTTACTGAATGTACACATTTCATTCAATATTAAAACATTGTACATATTGCATTTATAGTTGTTAAATTGTATGAACGAATAATAAAACCATCTATCTATCTATCTATGTACAAAACAGTGCAATTAAGAAGGCCCTAAATGATTTAGAAATAGAAGAAATAATCACAAATTAGATCATGTGTTTGTGTATGCTAACAAAACGTCAGATCCACAGCGAACTGGGAGGTGCAAGCTTGAAAAAGTGTGTGTCACGAGGATCTCCACAAGGAGATATTCTCTCACTCCTGCTCTGGATCCTGGTTATGAATGAGATCCTCGTAGCTCTCAAACATGACGGCGTGAAAGTGGCTGCCTATGCCGATGATTAAGCTCTTCTGGCGACGGGGAAATTCCCTTCCACTATTAGCGCACAATTGAATTATAAACTAACCAAGGTAAGCGCTTGGACAAAAAGATGCGGCCGGTAACCCCCTCAAAAAAGAGCTGGTACTCTTTACAAAAAGAAGAAAAATACCTACTTTTGAGTTACCAAGACTAAATAAGACCCCTATTAAGATCTCTGATCAAGCCAATTACCTGGGAGTGATCTTAGACAAAAAACTAAATTGGGGTCCCAATACACAAGAAAGATACAAAAAATCTATGATAGCACTGTATTCGTGTAACAGGATTTTTGGCAAAAACTGGGGACCAAATTCCATGATCATCCTGTGGATGTATACTGCCATTGTAAGACCTATCCTATCTTATGGCAATTTGGTCTGGTGGAAGGCGCTGGAAAAATCCACGCATTTAAAAACCCTAACCAAAGTACAAGGATCAGCCTGTATTTGCGTTACTGGTGCAATGAGAACTACACCAACCGCGAGCTTCGAAGTTATCCTCAATCTCACACCTCTTGATCTCTACGTTCAAGAAGCAGCAGCAAATAGTGCACTTAGACTAAACCAGTGTAATGTCTGGAAAACCAGCCAAACAGGACACGCACAGATCTTATCGCGATACGCAGAAAACAACATCTGCACGGATTACATAACTCCATACCTTGACCTTAAAAAATCCTTCACAACCAGCTTCCCCAATAGACAGGATTGGGAGAATGAAACACCTTACCTGAACGAGACGTCTATATCAATCTATACCGACGCGACGGTTCAAAAATGGAAGTTGGAACAGGGGCAGGTTTCTTTTCAGAAAGTCTAAGACTTGCCAGTTCATTCAGACTTCCAAATCACAGCAGCGTCTTCCAAGCAGAGATCTTGGCAGTTACAAACGCTGCAAAACAGGTGTCCATGATGGCGCTATCACATGCTGAAATCACTTTTTTTCATGATAGCCAAGCAGCAATAAAAGCGATATCTGCCACTCTTGTCAAATCAGAGCTTGTTTCTTGCACGGTTCTTGGCACGCAGCATAACGTTAGACTCTGCTGGGTTCCTGGTCATAGTGGTATACCGGAAAACGAAAAAGCGGACGAACTAGCGAGGAAGGGATCAGCACTTGACCCTTCTCTCATTGATAAATCAATCAGGATTCCACCCAGCGAAATGAAACAGATAATCGGAAACAAAATAATGAAAAAATCCAATGAAAGATGGGAATGCCTAGATTTTTGTGTTACTTCCAGGAAACTATGGCCGAAATATGATAAGAAAGAATCTGAAAAGCTGCTATCATTGAATAGACCTTCATTGCGAATGCTTATCAGTATCATAACTGGACATAACCTACTAGGTTATCACAAAAAGAAAATGGGTCTTTGCACCGATGACCTATGCAGACGATGCAATGACGAAGATGAACATGAGGACACAAGTCACTTCCTTTGTCAATGCCCAGCACTCTGCCATACTAAGAAAAAATTTCTAGGCAATTACTTTTTAAATGAACTAGAAGAATTATCAGACGCTCCAAAAAGCAGCCTGTTAAGCTTCACTAAGGCCACAAAATGGTTAAATTCTGAACAGACATAAAATCATAGGTTTCTAGGACGTTACAATACGCCAGGGTATCACAATGGATCTACATTGATCTAAGTGTGACGGAAATAAGATCAACCGTCCCATTTTACCTAACCTAACCTTACACCTATATTGACCAAATATGGCATAGAACTGCCAAGTTTTGTGTGCACTGTCTGATAACGGTTGCTTAGGAACTGGTGAATCAGCTTAACAGAAGAGTCAGAAAACTGAAATTGTTGTTTTAATTTATAAAAAAGAATGGGGTGATTAATGGAATCGAAGGCTTTAGAGAAGTCTAAAAGTGCCATTATACAAATTTCATCCTGGTCTAATGCTCTTCTTATATCGGTTGTTGCCTTCAATACTGCTGATTCACAACTATGCTTTCTACGAAACCCAGATTGCCATTTAGAGAGCAAATTGCAAGTATCTAAGTGCTCTTGAATCTGATGAGCGAATATTTTTTCAAAGACTTTTGATAAATAGGGCAATATACTTATGGGGCGAAAGTCTGCACTGTTGGCTGGATTAGGCTTTTTTGGGACGGGTACAATTTTTGCATACTTCCAGGCTTCCGGAAAATGACAACCATAGATGCAGTAATTGAAAAGGTGAACAAAATATGAAATCAGAAACGGAAGGATTAGCTTAATAAATTTTGGTGACATTCTGTCCATACCAGTTGCGTTTGATTTAACTGAACGAATCGCCCATTCAACGTTAATGTTTGTTACGCATCTGGATGAAAATCCAGAACCAATAAAATTAGGGCCCCGTAAGTCCAATGGGGACGAGTTAGATGAGGCTGGAACCAAAACTGCAGCCATCTCCGAGGGTTCAAAAGAACAATCACAGTTTTTATTTGAAACCACTCCTACATTCTTAAAATTTTTCCATAAAACTTTTGTGTTCAGTTTCGGATCAAGAAGTCTTAAGAAATAAGAACGTTTAGCGGAACGAATGAGTGCCAGTTACATTATTACGAGCATGTACGAATTGATATTTGTTGAAATCTGTAGGTGTTCTTTTAAACCTCCTGAAGAAACGTTCCTTTTCCTGGATTAGCAATTTAATCTGATTTGAGAACCATGGGCAACTTTTTGCTTTAAGACTTTTGTCACTTCAGGCACATAGCATTCATACATTTCAGTGGTCGCCCTATTCAGCACGGATAATTTTGAATCAATATCGGCGGTATTATAAATTTCATCAAGACCAAAGTTACCAATATTTTGCTGTATTTGTTCAAGATCTATGTTATGATATGATCAGTACCTTACCGTTCCTGCACGTGGAGCACCAAACAAATTAAAATCAAAGGAGCAAAAGAGGAGATCATGAATGAAATCGGATGTAAGTCTTACTTGATCGTTTCTTACCACTCTGTTAATTGTCATAAGGCCAATGATTGTCTATGAGTGCCGTGTGTGGTTCAACGTTACAGCGTCTCAAATGGAAAAACGAGTGTTTGCGTACCTGTCTTGGGCTGCACAGAACACCAAAGTCGGAGTATTAAAAATATTATCCTAATTGGGCCCTTTACAACTGGTCTCAAATAAAAAGAGTTGACATCTTCATTATAAAACTGACTAAAGTCACACTGCAAGAGCTATAACCTTGACTAATGGCCTGATATCTGGGGCTTATACCCCTGTTTTATAATAAGGCGAATAAAAATGAAACTCGAAAGGTTTGTGTACGAACAGGGAATTTTAATTTGATCTTAACGAAGCGCGATCATGTATTCGAATGACAAAGAACAGCAATGCTTTTACTACATGACACAATATGACAGTAATCTATTTTTACATTTCCTGTCTCTTAACGGCTGATTTAATTTATATAAACGAAAGAAAATAAGCAACAGTATGAGAGAATAGAGATAAGAATTTACAGGTTGATTATGTTTCTGTAAGTAAATACAACAAACGAACGTTGTAACATTGAGCATGAGAACTAAGCGATAAAACATAGGGTAATTTATCATTGTTTGGCAAAGAAATTATAAATGCAAATAATTTTACGAATAGTACGTGTGATATTATGATTATGATAAAAAATTAAATATTCTCAAACATTCCTCCGTCCCTGAACAACAGTTTCAGAGCACGGGAGGACAGCCAATTTATAGATTGGTCGAACAAAATTTCCATTGGCAGTTTTCAATGTAACGACTCTAACATGACCGTCTTTTCCGCGATGGAACTCCATAACGCGGCCCATTGTCCATTTTCCAGTTGGTAAATTTGATTCCTTTATAACGACCAGGTCATTGACCTTGATATTTGGTTGGATTTGCTGTCATCAGGGACGATGTTGTAGCGACGTCAGGTACTCCATTTGCCAGCGTTTCCAATAGCTTCGGATCTTAGACCGTAGTTGCTACCAGCACGATAATCGGTTTGTAGGGATATCCATTAACATTGGCTCGGGAATAGTAGCGTAGGATTCTCCTAAAAAGAAATGAGCAGGTGTTAATGGATGGAGTTCAGTATCCGAAATCTGACAAAGCGGGCGTGAATTTAAAAAAGCCTCGATTTGGGTCAAAAGCGTAAACAGCTCTTCAAAGGTAAATATGTCATGATTTATCACCCGGCGTAAATGGTGTTTCACAGATTTAACTCCGTCTTCCCACAGACCGCTGAAGTGAGGTGCCGAAGGAGGAATAAAATACCACGAAATTCCATCACCAGTCAAAGATTCTGCAACAAGTGAGTTATGAGCTTGTGATAAGACAAGTTGATGCATTTCAGATAGCGAACGAGCTGCTCCACGAAAGTTTTTTCCGTTGTCTGTATAGATATTCGATGGCTCACCGCGACGAGATACAAACCGTCGAAGCGCGGCGAGAAAAGCGTCGGTAGTCAATTTCAATTCAATTCAATTAAATTCAATTCAATTCAGTTTATTATAGCACAATTTTAAGATTTACATCTTGTTTATAATTTGCTTAAGAAAAGGAGTTTAAAACAATGGTATTAAAACAAAAAATTAAATAAACAAACTAATTATTAATATAAAAACAAAAGAAAAAAAATTAACATCATAAAACAAATTTGTTTGATACATTTGAGAAAAAAAAAGAGAAGAAAAGAAAGAAAAGGCAAGTAACAAACCCTACAACGACCGAAAGAATATAAAACAACATTACACTGAAACTATGGCAATGTTCTATAGTAGGAGTACAAATTTTCTTTTAAAGTTTGAATGCTATTTGTGTTCCGCACATTTCGTGGTAAAGAGTTCCACAGACGTGAAGCATTAACAAAAAAATGGCGACCAGAGTTAAGGCAAGAAAAACGCGGAATAATCATTTGATTAGTTCTAATAGATGACGACTGTAATATTTTTTCATGAAGGTAAGAAGGTTGACCTGTAACTATTATTTTAAAGAGCAAAGTTAAAGTTCTCGTTTTTAAGACGTTTTCAAAAGACATTTCATAGATACGTTTAGCATAAGGCGAAATATGATCATATCTTCTTAAATCAAAAACATATCGAACTATACAATTAATGGCTACATTAATTTTTCTTCGGTTGTAGCTGTCTAAACAGCCAAAGATCTCACATCCATGCATTAATATAGAAACGAATAAGGTTTTTGCTAACATTTTCCTGATATTAAGAGGAGTGAATTTCCTAGAAGGCCAAAGCAAGCGAAGCGTGCCATAAGCCTTTCCTACGACTTGACTAATATGGTTGTTCCAATTTAATGTCCTATTAAAACAAACACCAAGATTTTTTGCTGTTTCCACAAATTCTACTTGGACCTGGACTTGGCGGGTATCTTGAAAGTCCTATTTTAAATTCTCGCAACTTGCGAAGCCATTCAAACTTTGGTGTACCTAATTATTCCCGTAAGTAACAGAAACTCTTACTCCATTGTCGCCCACAAACTTTTTAACTCTTTGCCATTAGAATATAGGTCCTTAAGAAATCTTTGCTCGTTCACTAAGGCAACAAAATCATGGCTTCTAGGTTTCGACCATCAGGAAATTGGTACTCTTTTGCAATACACTGCATAGAAAAAAAAAAAAAATTATCTGCCAGCCGTTTGATATTGCGTTAATAATATGTCATTGTTTGCTTTGAAGTAATCTTTTTTAATTATTCTCTTTTGTCTATTTAAATTTTGCTTTGTTTTGTGACATCAACTCTATTTTTTGTTAAATATAGATGTCACTAACTATTCATTGTGTACTAATTTCATGAATTGTTCTGCTTTGATTGTAAGCTTGTTGAATAATAATAAATGAATAAAGAATTATTATTATATATTATATAAACTTAAAAAAAAAAAAAACATTATTAAGTTTAATAGCAGGGAAGTAAGACACGTCAAGCCGTGTTTTCGAAATGACCAAACATTTTTTTTTTTTTTTAGGGTTGAGAGCTAAGCCACACCCAGTAGACCATTGATTAATGCTTTTAAGATCTCCACTAATCTTGGAAGTGCAGTCTTCAATAAGTCCGAGCGGACAGCTCCTTATTAGTTGAATATCATCAGCAAACATGTGGTACTTACAGTAACGAATAATACTAGGAAACTCGTTGACATAATAATGAAAAAACGGTAGGACCCAACATTGAGCCTTGGGGCACGCCTGAAGACAGAGGTAAAAACTTTGATAAGCGTCCACTAAAAGAAACAGCTTGTTTGCTTTCGGTTAGATATGACGAAATAAGTTTAGTAGCATCAAGAGAAAAGTTATACATTTGTAACAGTTTTTGACACCTAAGGTCATGACAGCGGCACACAGTCTAATTATAATCACACGCATAAAATATGCACAATTATTCAACCCATAAAACCTGCATCACACCGTCTACATTCATATTTTTCCTTCCTAATTTTTATTTCAAATCTCCTTTCCTTTGAGAAGCAAAACAAACTCGTACGAAATCGGGGTGTGCACATTTTCTTTTCATTCAAACTATATTCCTACAAGATTTTCGTAGTATCCATCCCCATCGTCATTCGGCACTCACAAGACCTATATACACACATAAAATCTATGCTTTGATGAATTTGTAGTGAACTCGTGCGACGATTTTCTGTGCACGGACTGTATTCTTATTTCCTCTTCTTTTCTATCTGTTCTGTTTTGTTCCTAAAAAGCGTCATAGGTGAACGATACGTTGCATTACATCGAAACTCGTACGAAAAAAAGGAATGCACGGAATAATTTCTTCAAAACAAAAAGAGTTAGATATCTTCAAGAAATGCCATAAGTGAGGATCAATCCAGATATCTGTTAGGCCTATAAATAACACCCAGAAGAAAGTGACCATACGTGTTCATAATGTCTAGACAGAGATATTCAATTGGAGAACCTGTGCCCCTGTTCTGTATCTTTGGCGATAAGTTATCGCATCGTTAAAAAATTAAACGATTCATTCCCTCTTTATCGCCCCTGGAAAGAACTGGGTTTCTATAAGTGCATGCGATAACTTTCAGTTTCGGTTTCAGTTTGACTGGAATTTCCAATGGAAGGCGATAAGTCTATCTCTCAATCTTGTTTATGACGTAGTATATTGCTTTTTTTTCCGCAGTTGTAAGTGAATTTGTGCAGCTATCAAAAAACACTTGTATACTTTCAATTGCATTGCAAATTTAATTTGGGATTATTTTTGCTTAGCATTTGACTTGCTTGGCAGCATGAAGTCTACCAACAGTTCTTTTTGCGCTTTTGATATTCGCGTACATCTCAAAAAATTTAAATTTTAATATAAGTCCCTAACATTTCAATATTTTTATATTAATTTTACCTTTTTGTGCTCAGCCATAATCATCCTCTTGTCTTATCGCCTGCTACGAACCCAATTATAAAATTTGACGTATAAAATGAAAAGGATATCGACTTTTGACTATACAGAAACCCGTTTTTACCGCCTTTCCAGTATTTTCATTCCCGTTCGTTTCGCGTGATAAAGTTATCGCCTGTCATCGCTTACAGAACCCCGATGATGCGATAAAACCAATTTCGTTTCAAATCTCACCGTTTCTCGACGAATTTTATCGATGCGATAGTTACAGAACAGGGGCACTGGGGGTGAAATAAATTTAGTTTTAAGTTTGATAGGTCTCTTATATAGATAGCTACCCCACCACCAGTGCGAATGGACCTATCGTTTCTAACCAATTTAAAACCACACGTCTACACTAGATTATCTACAGTTTTTTTACTACACTATGTTTCACTAATACAAATTGCGTCATACTTCGAGCCTTCGAAAATATCCCTGAACTCATCAATCTTTTTAAAAAGGCTTTCAGCATTAATGTGACAAACATGAAATCCTTGATTACGTGAAAATATTAACCATGGCGCGAGTTATGCTAATGTCATCACGATCAGTGGAACCGGCCTGATTAAGGTTGTAACTAGCCAGCATCAAAAATAAAAGTATTTTTAACACACCAACTTGCTTAGAACACAGAACATACAAATCACAAACAGGACAAAGTTATATTTCCCACAGAGAAATAGAGAAGGCTACTTGCAGAAGAAAATAGAAGGGAGAAATTGTAAGGTGTATCATTACAATCATTTTTGGAAAATAAGCTAATATTATTTCATTTGTCAAAATACAGAAAAAACAAATTAGCTACAATTAATTAATTTTATTTAAATAAATGATGAATTTACTCTTAACATATTCATAAGAAGCATTGAGAAAAGCAAAATAAAAAAAACATAATAACAGATATGTAGATTGTAGATCTTTTCAAAGAGATAAACTAAATATCTGATGAGCATCTCATGATGGCAACTCCACTAGTTTTTCGATTGACTCAACTTCTATGGCATTGGCATCTTCACTTTCATTTCTCTTAACGTATACTCTCCCACGCATTGTAAAAACTGTTGAAATAAGTTTGTCTCTTTTCCGTGCAAGTGCAGCATGTACATGTAGTATTTTTTGTTGTGCTTGAGAGAGGCATTCTCTTAAATAGATAGGGACATTTGATTGTTTACCAATGTCAGACAAGCAGATTTGACGTTTCATTGATTTCCGAAACTCAGCGATTGATTTAAGTATAAAATTACGATTGTAGGTGGAATAAAACTTAATAATAATGGCAGAAGAATTTATGTTGTTGCTTTTTGTTCGTGTGCGGAAAATATTTTTTACCGACGGTGGTTTAACATTTAATGTAAAACATATGTTAAATATGTAGGTAAGATTTTCATCTTCTTGTGATGGAACGCTACACAAAATCGCATCGGATGAAACCCTCATGTTCTCCTGCACTTGTAAGGTGGATTTAATCTTTGGAGATCTCGAATGAAACGTTGTCGCCTGCTGGTCGAGTTTTTAGTGATATGACCTCAGCAGCTTGGGTGTCAAACGAGCTTTTAAGGCTAGTGATTTGAGATTGAAATGTTTAATTTTTTTTAGAAAACTTGATGTTATTGTTTTCAACAGCCGTAATACAAGTTTATGTTTTTCATTTCAGTTTTAAGTTCTTCTACCATACCATCAAATTTAAGTGATAGTTTGTTTATAAACTCACTTTGTTTTTGCAATTCAGTAAGAATGTTGAGGTCGTCGGTAGTCAAGTCGCTAACGAGTTCTAAGTGGATGCACTTCGTAACAAGACAGACGAATAGAGAAATTTATTCATTAGAAAAATTTGACCTTCGTCCCGATTTCACTTTCAGAGATATATGACCCGCATAGTCACAACCGCAATGCGCATAAGGTCGACTAACTGTTACCCGTTGGGGTGGTAGGTTTCCCATTAATTGAATTTCTGTTGCTTTCCGTTGCCGGATGCATTAAACGCATTCGTGCGTTATCTTCCGAAGCAAGTTACGACATCCAACTACCCAACACTCTTGTCTGATGAGTGTGGATGGCAGAATCGTATATGCGCATCGAGAACGATGAGCTTCGTTATGATGTGGCTCTTGGGTATGATGATTGGGTGTTTGGTGTTGAACGGTGCATTGGATTCCGAGATTCTTTCACCAACATTAAGATACCTTCATTATCTAAAAACGGAGAAAGATTAATTATTTTCGAATTAGTAGGGAATTTAGCAAATTTTTCAAACGATTTTGTGTCATCTTTGAAGCACAGACTTTGTAGCCATTGTATTATTTTCCTTTTAGCGTTGAAGATTTCGAGTGGTTACAGATGAATTGAAGAAGGAATATGCTCCTTGCGACATCTTTTGACGATGCGACAAAGTCGGGCTACTGTTCGGATTAGGATATTCCACGTCGAAATTCGTGATGAAAGCGATTCGAATGAGTGGTCATCGGCAACGACCAGAAACGATTTCGGTGATGCCTTCCTTTCCTCTTGCATGCTGACTTGATCATCATCACTAGAAGCAACAGTCGGCCATTTGTCTGGGTTTTCTCTCAACCAGATTGGTCCCTTCCACCATAAGCTGTGCTCAAGGAGTTCAGATGGTGATCTCCACGAGATGCACAATCTGCAGGATTTGAATCTGTTCTTATATGAAACCATCGATTTCTTGGAATTGCGTCGAGAATTTCCGAGGTACGGTTTCCGATGAAGACGTTCCAGCTACGAGGTGGTGAGGAAAGCCACGATAGGACAACTTGTGAATCTGACCACGCAAACACATTTTCGAATATGATATTAAGAGATTTTTGAGCTAGCTATATCTCTTAGAATTTGGTACTTGGTTATTATATTTTCCGGCTTATAGTTCAGACGAAAGCTAAACACATCTCTCTCCGAATTTTAAAACATACCTAACACTTTTGTCCATGGGTCTGTTTCGGTATTGAGCGAACACCCTTGGAGTGAGTTATTATTTGGGCCTTGTTGAAGTTCTTGGCAGTTACAATGCCATTTCTCAACCGCATACCGCACTTTCCGAGTAGCTTTATTAACGAATCGCGTTTAAACATTGCATCAGAGACCGTATCTTCACCAGAGACGACGTCATCAACACAAAAATCATCTAAAACTATATCTGAGGTAATTGGAAATTCTTCGCGATAGTCTTTGGCCAATTGCCCCAGAATACGTACAGCTAAGAATGGAGCGCAGGAAGTTCCGTATGTAACCGTACGTAAGCGAAAGCGTTGAAGTGGTTCCGTCGGCGACTTTCGCCAAACGATCCGCTGAAAGTCGGAATCTTGTTGAGACACCCAAATCTGACGGAACATCTTCACTATATCAGCGGCGATGAAAACAAATTTATGTCGGCATAATTGAAAACAAACCAAAAAGAGGTTACGCTGTATAGGTGGACCAATCATGAGAGTGTCGTTTAGGCTTGTACCTTGTGTACCTTTAAAAGATCCATCGAACACAACTCGAAGCTTGTCAGATTTCAGGATGGCATGATGCGGTAGATAATACACATCTGATTTTGGGATGTCTGATATTGGGATCCGAGTCATATGTCCTAGCGTCAAAAACTCATCAAGAAACCCAGAATAGTTCTCGAATAGAGTGGCGTTTTTTGAAAACTTTTTCTCCATCCACTCAAGCCTTGAAATGGTACCGACCGGTTAATGTGTTACCAAACGAAGGTGGCGATTTGAATGGCAAGTCGACTATGTACCTGCCTAATGAATCACGACGATGTGTTTGTAAAAAAATGTTCTTCGATTTATCGGTCTTCAGATGAAACGAATTATTTGGGATCGACCTCTTCAATAGTCCAAAAGGATGGCAAAATCGAGTCGATGTTCATACGAGCATGGTGCGAAGCGGCGAAGGGTGTATGGATCGAAGGCAAGGGTCCAGCTACAACCCAACCGAAAATTGTTTTTTGCGCGATGGGATAGCTCTAGGGACTAGTTGCACATTAGCCTTGTAATATATTCCAGGCCCGTTCAGAACCCAGCAATATGTCTACAGGACGTGATCTACTAAGTAGGGGATCGGCCATTTCAAGTTGATGCAAATGACTCCAATCATCGATCGAAAACGTAATGGTCGGCAGGCTTGTCGTCACGCTGGATAAAATATAAGTATCGACTGGAATACTGTACGTATCAGAACGTGAAGTTATAACAAGTGAAAGGAGGCCTCTGGATCTACTAGCGTTTGTAGATCCAATACCACTTTTTGGTATACGAGCATTTTTACGCTTTAACCCGAGTATTTGTGCACACGACTCGATTATGAAAGATACCTGTGAGCCTGTATCGATTAGAATTCTAACTTACTGATACCTGCCGTTTGCGTCCAGAACTTTTCCTAGTGCTGTAGGCAGTAACGTCTGAATGATGGGGCTAGTTACATTGATCGAGTGATTGTTAACCAGTGACTGGGATGTGGAAGCGCGATAAGGTTAGATTGGTGCATTCTGCGAGCTTACTATTCCGAAGTTTGAATTTTGAACAGAATGATACAAAAACGTATTTGTTTGCGGTTCGAAATTGTTCTCGAGTATTTGTTTTAGAGCTTTCTAACGCTTCGCAACGACGATCCAAAAATTCTAGTAACTACCCTATAGTAGGATCATCCTCCGAAAAATTTTCCGCAGCCCAAGCTTGTCGAGTTTCGTGATCTAACTTGTTAACAAGTATGTAGATAAGCCACGGATCTCTTGTTAACGAAGACATAGTATTAAGACCTCTTACAATTTCATCGGCTCCATCCGATATTTTGCGCAAGACGTTAAGATTGGACGTATGAACCGACGGTAGTTCCATAAACGATTGCACAAAACTATTTACTATGTGACGTGGTTGGTTATAACGCTTGTCAAATTTGTCCCACGCCTCATCGTAGGTATGTCTCATTACAAATTTTAAGGCGGCTTAAGAGACTTAAAGCATCACCACGAAGTCACAAAATGATAAATTGAAATTTTTGAACAGGAGGTAATTAAGGCTTATTTCTTACTACGCTTTGAAAGGTATCACTGAATGTTGGCCAATCTTTATAGTTTCCCGAAAATGGTTCAATTTTAACCGACGGGATCAAATTTTCATCCACTCTTCCAAGATTAGTTGTTTGACTTAACGTACCGATTAAAATTTTTTGTTGTGAAGCTAACTGCGATACAACATCATTTTTCTTCTCCGCTTTGTCCCGTTCAGTGATAGCCAACAAAAGATTCGGTTTAACCATTAAAACCTTATCCTCGAATTCCTCGAATTCTGGAAGAGGATCTACATAATTGTCATGTTCACAAAATGTATATAATTGGGTTTGCGTAGCCGAAAATTCTTTCCAAATATCAAATATACCGAATTTTAAGGTCAGAATATGAAGTTGCTTCCGAAATTGTTTTAATATAAGAAACCAAGTAAGAGTACCTGCCTGGCGTCAGTAAGTTTGTTAAGATATTTTATAAGCTAGCACATTTTTGTTAGCATGTAAGTAGTTGTAAGATAAAATGGAATTAAAAATGAGTTTTTTAAAAAAATGAAATTTGAGTTAAGAAAAAAAAAATGTGCATAGCATTTAAAACAAACAACACTACCCAAAAAACTAAAAACAAAAACGAAATAGAGAAACTGATAATTGCTCCAGAGTATAAAAATTATCATGCAATGACTTTGACAAATACTATATAGGACAAGCAGCAAGAACATTCAAAGAAAGGTTCAAAGAACATATAAAACAGATGAGCTACTGATTAGACGTGTGTAAAAGGCGTCAGTTTTTTTTTTTGCGATTTTTGCTATAAATAAGTTCCCAAACTCGATTATCTTGTGACTGCATACTTTGTTCGGCCTAATTTGAATAAAAACAGTGAAAAACCCTGATATTGTTCATGAATAATACATAAATAAAGAGATTAATACAATTTTGAACAGTAAAAAACACTTTTTATATTTCCTCAAATGTACATTTCAGAAGCAATGCTTCCATCATCAGTGAGATATATAAATTAAATTAAATTAAATTATTTGTCAAAAAACTAACAAAAAACAAAAATGTTTCTAAACAAAATTACAGTTGAGTTGAGTTAAATCTATTGAAAAATTTTTTGAATATTGAATCTTTGATTGGTCCATCATCATTATTCATAAGATTATTTTTGTTTTTAAATATATAAAAAGATTCAAAAGCATCTAATTCATAATTGCTATTTACATTTCTTATTAATTTTAAATTTTGCAAACTAAAACTATGACTATTTTCTAGCATATGTTCTGCAACACTTGACTTTTCTTTTTCATTATATTTAAGATGTGCAAAATGATCTTTAAATCTTTTTAGAATAGGTCTTCTTGTCTGTCCTATATATTCTTTTGCACAGTCATTACATCCGATAGAATAAATTCCTGACTTTTGAAGCTGTTCAATTTTATCTTTAGATCCTCCAATCAGATTTTTTATTTTTATTTCGCTGCACTCACTCATACGGATGTTATATTTATTAAAGATTGGTTTTATCTTACATGTTATTTCTGGATAGAAATAAAATTTTGAATATTTCTTTTCTTCATTTCTTTCATTCCTTATTAGATCTAAAGTTGTGTAATTTCTCAATTCCTGTTTCCTTCTATGTGCAATTGCTAAATCTTCAATTAACTCTTCAGTATATCCATTAATTTTGGCTATATCTTTAATTTTTTGGAATTCTTTTATTTTTGTTTCTATTGTCATTGGAATATTTAGAGCTCTAAAGATCATTGAGTGATTGAAAAATATTTCAATTCATAAATATATGTAATGACTTTTTTAGTTGAGATAATCCACGTGTTTTTTAATCTAAAATATACTGTTTTTTTTCTTTTCCTTTGTTCGCAATAGTGTTAGTGAAAGTTAATTTTATTGTCTCTCATCAAAAACCAAATATACCGTCAATGTCCGGACTAAACAGCAAACGAAACCGTCCAACTGAATCTGATATTTAGCCAAAAGCTCATAATACTACAATAGGTAACTCACCTCATCAAACTTCAAAAAGAATGGCTCTTGAAGGCAGCTCATATTGTTCAATATTGGATGAAATACTTAATAAACAAAGTCCATTGTTTCCATTTTGACCAAACAAATTAAAGAAGACAATCAGAAACTCGCAGGCAATATTAAACTTCAATTTGGCCAAGTAAACAAAAATATAAGTGAAATTAACTTTAAAATCCAGCAACTCGAAATTTCTAACACTAACTGTTACTGTCTTAGTTCGTTAAATATATTAACTCTTAAGAATTTCCGTAGGAAAGTATCTTCAAATTAAATAAAACACCTTAATCAACTTTTAACACCACCTTCAATTTATTCCTTCGTAATTAGACTGTGAAATTTTGGTCATATGACCTGACGTATAGTAAAAACATTAATTTTTATAAACATTCTATGTTTTGTTTTGTGTAATTTTGGCTGACAAATGTGTGTGGAATGTATAATTTAGTACTGTTTGTTTTTTATTAACAATAGCTAATATATGTAATATTTTGTACTTTTACAATTAATGTCTTTCTAAAATACTTGTAGTAGTAGTAGTAAATAGATTTTATTTTCTTATTCAAATATAGTTATGTATTACAAAATCAAATAAAGCATGGCAATGCCGTCTGCCCGGTTGACAATCCAAATAAATTACATAAATAAATTAGTTGTGTCTAAATATCCTAAACAAATTTTTCTTATTTTGCTTTTTTTTTTTTTAATTATTATTAGTTTTTCTTACTTCAAAAGTTTCAGGAGAGAATTCTGTTTCTGTAAGCTTGCGCTACTTTGCAGTACATGAAAAGTTTTTGCACATCCATTTCGTTTAAATGCTCTATCATTTCACTGTCGGTTAAATAATTGCAGCCGAAGAAAAAGCTCCTAGTTTCTATTAAAACCGGGCATTTTCCTAGAAAATGGAAAATATCTTCTCTTTCCCCCCGATTACACAGGCTGCATAAGCTGGGAAGGTCCTCTCTATGTGGCATATAATTCAAATGTAGAAGTTCTGTACGAAGTCTCACCATCATCGAGATATGCTCCACACTATTCTGGTCTTTGAAGTAGTTTCTTTGTCCTAGGTTATGGCATAGGCGACTGTAAACAACTCGGTGTACAGAGTTGGTGGCATCTTCGACATATTTCTCTCTAAGCTTTTCATCCACCATTGTAATTAACTTATAAAGTTGACCTTTCCATACGCTAACATTTTCAATGTGCAAGTCTAGCTCCATACCACACCATTGCGCGAGCTCGTTCCATTCCGCATACCAGCTGTATTTCCGGTTGACTACATATAAGGCAGCTTTCTTGGGAAGTCTTTCATCATCCATGTTCAAAACTTTGATTATATAGTCCACCTGGGCTTTGAGGGTTTTGACGAAGAGTGGTGATAATCCTGTTTCCAGCATCAAGGCGTAGTTTGGTGTGTTGGACGGGAGGTGAAATATCCTTTTAATGTAGAACCTGAGCAACTTTTCCACACTTCCATATTGCTTGTATCCCCATACCTGTGACGCGTAGAACATAATCGATTCAGAAACTGCTTCAAATACACGGAATTTACAACTATGAGCTATACTTCTGTTAGAGAAACACTTTTTCCACGTAGCTCCAATAGCTCTCTTTGCTTTAACAAGTTGTTCACTCAGATGCTTTTCCATACTCAGGTTTTTAGTCAAACACACTCCTAGGTATCTAAATTCGTTCACGACTTCAATAGGTGTTGAATTGTAGAACCATCTTTCGTTTTGGCTATTTCTTCCTCCCCCATTCCTGAAGAAAATTATCTTTGATTTGTTTAAATTAACTTGAAGATTCCAGGTTGTACAGTACCTATACAGTTGATTGATCATCAATTGAAGCGATTGGGGCGAGGTAGACAGTAGTACTATATCGTCAGCGTAAAAGAGGGCCTTTATATTGGTCCCCGCGAATTCTACACCTCCGGAAATGCAATCCGTTAAATCCTCCTAAAATACTTGTACTATCGTACAATCTCCCTCCAGAAGTTCACACATAATATCATCATAATGCGAAACACCCTATTCGCACACCGAAACTGCTTTCACGATTGCCGTTTGGCAACTTTTCCTCAATAGGTGGCTTTTTGATATTTCGTCGTCTTCTTGCTCGTTGTCTACATGTAAAGAGACGAAATGATTAATGAATATACATGACATAAACAACAAAAACGATAACACGAGATAATAGTATAATAGTACAACAAATACCAATACTATACTACAGCGTGAATGCGAAAGCTTTATGAAGCAGGAATTTTCCATTCATTTTTGTAGTGACGTAGTCGTGTGTACGTGTTAAATGTTAGTTGTTGTTGTTTTTCCCTGTTTTGTAGAGTTTCGTTTGCAAGCATGGTGCCGACATGCTTTGCGCGTAATTTAATCGCGAATTTTAGTTGTGTGATTAAGTTTTTGTTAGATTTATTTAATAAATTATTGAATTGTAATTGTGTAAATGTGGAATTGACAGTGTGGAATAAGTGCGTAGAATTTCCCGCACTAGGAATTTTGAAAGATGGGCCGAATAATGATGGATGGATTGTAGATGGCTGATGGTAGTTATACATGTGTGCCAATCCACATATGAATCGTTAAGTGGTTTTTTATTTGTTGAATTTTATGAACTATATTTCCTTTAGTTATATTAATTAAATTTTGATATGTGTAATATTCATGTTGTTGTTGTTTTTTTTTTTTATCGATTTTCGCGATCGCGGTTTTGTGTGTATGTGTGTGTGTATAAACGTTATCTACTTGTTCCCTTGCGACAAATTTAATAAATATAAGAAAAAACGAAGTGGTTTCGGTCTCTTTCTAGTCAGACATCTTCGGTTCCGACTAGAACTTTGTTTACATTTTTGCGATTAACAAACGCGCATTATTTCGTGAATTTTTGCGAAATAAATAAAAAGTTTAAGTTACGTGGTGTTAAATGCTTGTTGTGCAATGGCAAGACATTTTATTGCAATAAAAAATATGATTGCATTGAAAAGTGGTGGTGTTTGTGTTTATATTTTCAAGTTTAACGCGGCGCGTATGTTTTATAATATTTTATGTACTAATGTACGTACGTCTTCGGTGACGTTTTTCTTTTAAGTTCATATTAATTTTCAGTGGACTGTATATTTTAACTATAAAATTGCATTTTAATTCAGTGGACTGTGTATTTTATATTATGAAATAGTGCAGTTTTTATTTTTTTTTTTTTTTTTTTTTTTCAAATGCATTTAGCCGACGGCAATTGACATTCCGCAATTCGGCTTTAGTAGAATTTCGTTTGAATTCTGACGTTTGCTGTGCTGTCGATGTTTTTTCCTTAGTTTGTGGAAAGTGTTCAAGTGTCATTTAAGACGTGTTTGTTTTATTTTATTTTTAAATTAAATCGTTTTATAAAATAGTAATTGAAGAATGAGTTATTTAATATTGGACTATTTTGCATGCGTTGTGGCAGTGCATATTGAAGTATAATTTATAAAATAAAGTTGATTATTTGGTTTTGTGCATTGTCGCAGCGTAGATTTTGTTTTCTGTTCTGTGTTGTGTTTTGATTTTTGAATAAAGATAAGATAAAATTATATTGATTGATTTGTTTTATTTGCTAAAGATGTGTTGATTGTTGATATCAGCATTCGGTGTGAATAATTAACGATGGGTTGATTGATGATCAGCTTTCGTTGACGTTTTTAAAGTTGTACGTAACCAATCTTCGTAAAAGATGTGGTTCACCGTGCATTGTTGATGATTCAAGTAAATCCAGGGGCAGTGTATTTTCACGTAATAGGTTAATATTTTCGGGGAAGATGTTGATTCGTTGAATCCAGGGGGTACATCTTCGGGGAAGATGTTGATTCATAGATAAGGTTGATTCGTTGAATCCAGGGGCGGTTTATGACGATGGTTTGTATTGATCTTTTTTCTTAATTTTTTCAGGTAAACGTCGATTGTTTTATGTATGTTCTTTATTGAAGTTTATTTTTTTTTGTTTAAGATCAACGTTGTTTGTTCATGGTGCTTGTTGGACGGCAAAGAACAAATCTTCGCTATGGGCCGTTTGACGTGTCCATTTTGTGTTTTTACGGTGACGATGCGTATAAATCCATCCGTTCCCCCGTGAGTGTCTTCGATTCGGGCAAGACTCCAATACATAGGTGCAAGTCGCTCATCCTTCAACAAGACTTAGTCTCTGATTTTGGGAGCTTCTTGTATTTGAGTCCATTTCGGACGTTGATACTCGGAACTCCATTTTTTCCAAAATCCTTCTGCCAGCGCTTGTACTCGCTTCCATCGGTCGATGTATGTGATGTTAGTTTTGAGTTCACCTTGTGGTACGGCATGAAAAGTTTCGCCAATAAGAAAATGCGCTGGGGTTAGCGCATCAAAATCGTCGAAGCTATCGGATAGAAAGCATAAGGGCCTCGAATTTAAACACGCTTCTATTCGTGTAAGAAGCGTGGCGAGCTCCTCGAACGTGAGCCTTTCTGTCCCTACAACTCTTTTGAAGTGGTGCTTCCCATAGAACACCGAAGTGTGGGGAAGCTGGGGGAATAAAATGCTTATCTGTACCGCGATTTGCTAAATTTTCGGATATCTCCTTCCAGTCATGCGTGGCTTCTTTCAACAATTTCGCTAATTCGTTGTTAGCACCGACGAAATTTGTTCCACAGTCGATGTAGATCTGCTGACAGTTTCCTCTCCTAGCAATGAAACGATGAAATGTTGCCAAAAACGCTTGAGTTGTCAGATCTGACACAACTTCCAAGTGAATGGCCTTCGTTGCAAAACAGATGAATACTGCGAAGTATCCTTTCAATATCTTAGCACCACGTGCTTTCCAGCTTTTGATTTCGATGGGGCCGGCGTAGTCGACACCAGTGTGGCGGAAAAGTCGAGACATTTGAACTCTAGCAGCAGGTTAGTTTGCCATTAACTGCTGCATTTCTGATGCCTTTTGCCGATAGCAAGAAGTGCATCTATGCAGTTGGTACTTCACGCTCCTTCGTATCTGGTCCAATCCAGTCCTTTTGACGGATGTAGTTAATCATCTGTTCGATGCCGCCATGGAAGGTGTTTTTATGGGCATCTCTGACAACCAGATTCGTGAAATGACGGCTGTTTCGAAGTAGTATCGGATGCCTCGCATCGTAGGGGAGGAGAGAATTCTCCAAACGTCCTCGAACTCTCAGAAGTCCGTCAGCATCGACGAATGCGTTCAACGCCTTGAGTGTTTTGGGCATGCTGGATGTTTCAAAAATTTGTTGTAGCTCGGTCTTGAACATCTCCTTCTGTGCTGCTTTCACTACGATGATTCGCGCAGCTTCCAATTCGCTTGGGTTAAGCAAACCATCAAAAACTCCTACTTTTCGACGACATTTTGTTGCAAAACGACAACATGTGGTGATAACTCGAATTACCTTCAGCAAACTCAAACATTCGAAGATGATTTGCAGGACACCATCCTCGTGATTGACTCGAGTGGTAAGTACCTTGACTGTACGTCGTTCCTCGTCGGTTTCAATTTCAACGGGTTGATGTGGAACATCGAAAGCTCATTGACCTCGTAAAAACTCAGGTCCAATCCACCAAGTCTTCAAAGCCGTCAGTTCGGCGGGATATACGCCTCTAGACGCCAGATCGGCTGGGTTATGAAGCGTTGCTACATGTCCCCAGCAATCGATCCCCACAAGCCGCTGAATTTCAGACACCCTGTTTGAAACAAACGTAGTCCATTTTGCGGAAGTGGCCTTTATCCAGGCAAGCGCGATGGTTGAATCCGTCCACGCAAATGTTTTGACATCGGGGATGGCCAAAACTTCCTTGATGTACTGCAGCAATTGTGCCAGAATTTCTGCACCACAAAGCTCCAAACGGGGAAGAGTAATCGTCCGCTGATTTGGTGCCACCTTCGTCTTCGAAAAAATTAGGTTGACGTGGATGTTGTCATCGCTATCTAAGACTCAAACGTACACTGCTGCAACGGAAGCCTTCATCGACGCATCACAAAAACCGTGCAACTCTATCGCCTTGTTGTTGTTGCTCATCTGTTTCCACCGTGGAATTCGAAGCTGCTCGATCTGAGGAAGTTCGCGATGAAAAGCTTCCCAGTCCTTCTTTAAGGCAGGTGGGATTGGATCATTCCAATTACAGCCTATTTCCCAGAGTCGCTGCATCATTAGTTTTGCAGTGATGATGCACGGCGATATCCAGCCAAGGGGGTCAAATAGCTTTGCTATGGTGGACAACGTTGACCTTTTTGTAGTTGCTTCCTTTGACGGCTGCAGGTTCTGATGGGAAAAGTGATCATCCACGGGAAACCATTTGATGCCGAGCGTCTTAACATGCTCCAACGTATTGAACGGCAGTTCAAAGTCTAGTTCCCGATCTTGAACCGGAACATCATCCACGAGTTCCTTGACGTTGCTCGTCCATTTTTGCAGGTAAAAACCTGCGGATGCCAACAGTTGCCTTGCTTCGTCAGGTTTGAGGTGTGCCTCTTCAACTGAATCAGCACTACTGATGAGGTCGTCAACGTACATGTCCTCACGGACAACCTTCGCCCCCTCCGTAAAATTTCCACTTTCGTCCTCAGCAACTTTCTTCAGGACCTTGATGGCAAGATATGGTGCACTGGCTGTCCCGAAATTGACCGTATTCATCTTGAAAATACGTACTGGCGAAGTTTTCTGCTCTCTCCACATGATCAGCTGATAGTATCGGTCTGGGAAACTAACCAAAATTTGCCGATACATCTTCTTAATGTCGGCCATGAATGTGACACGATGAGTCCGCCATTTTAGTACGAGATCTATGATACTCGACTGCTATCTTGGACCCACAAGAAGACGGTCGTTGAGGGATTTCCCATTAGAAGCTTTCGCCGCTGCGTCAAACACTACTCTCAGCTTCGTAGTGAAGCTAGCTTCCTTAAACAAACTTAAAAACAGAAGTAATGCCATGGGGTCTGTAAAACCGCATCATTCGCATCGATCTCTTTCATATGATGGAGTTCTTCATATTCCCGTATGCACTTTGTGTACTCCGCACGAAGTTTTGGATCTGCATCCAGTCGTTTCTCAAGATGGAGAAAACGCCAGAAGGCGCTCGGTCAACTCGATCCCATCGCAGGGAGTCCGTCGTCTTTGAAAGGCAGCTTAACCTCGTATCGCCCATCAGGCAAGCGTTTTGTAAACCGGTCAAAGTGGTCGTCACAAGCGATGTTTTCTTCTGTTTCCAGGTTGTGAAACGGGGTCTCCTCGATGCTCGATCTCCCAAATTTTCTCCAGTTGAGAATGCAGGTCTGCAAACTGCACGAAACTTGAACTTGCTGAGGATCTTCCACTGCAACCTTGCCCAAAATTATCCATCCAAGCTCGGTTTTCTGAGCTATGGGACCGATGCCATCGTGAGGTCGCCTTACGTCCGGCAAAAGAATTTGCGCTCAAACAGCGCTTCCCAGCAATAAATCGATGGGTGCAGGTTCGTAGAGATGAGGATCTGCTAGCGAAAGACCCTTGAGATGGTGCCATTCACCGTGTATCACCCGTTGGGCCGGGAGAAGGCCAGTCAGCGACTTGAAAACCAAAGCCTGGACGGCTGTCTCAAACGTCGAGTGGCGGGAAGCAAAGCGCACTTCGACGGAGTGCTGCGTAGTGCCACTGCTGACCAACCCTAACCCAGATACCTCGGCAAAGGTGCGTCGCTTTTCTAACTTCAGCAGTAGCGCGGCAGTTTAAGTGATGAACGACGTTTCAGACCCCGTGTCGATCAATGCTCGCAAGAGGTGCGACCGTCTGCTGCTCGAGCCTTATTAACTGCCGTCGCTAGAAGCACCTGGTGATGACCATCACCATGCAGCGCGTGGTAATTAAAAGTATTCCCAGTTGTTGGTTGAGGCTGTCTTTGTTCAGCCGTTGGCTGGAACTCAGACGCGTTGAAGTTTAACGGCGCTTGAATCGGGCTGGAACTGTCAAATCTCGGCTGAGATGTTGAACCTTGTTGTTTTTGGCTGGTAAAATGCAACAACGAATGATGTCTCTGATGGCAGAAAAAACACGATGAAAGACTATGACAGTCTTTTAAAAGATGTCCATATCCCAGGCAATTCTCGCACACCTTCAACCTGCGAACAGTGTCATTTCGTCCCATGGTGTCCATGTTTAAGAAACGCTGGCATTTCCGCAACGTGTTTTTTTTTTTTTTTTTATAATAAGCGCACACATAAAGGGGTTATGACTACCCTTATAATGTTATAGAACACAGTGCGAGCATTTAGGAAAATAGGAGAGGATTTGAAAGGAGACACCGATGCACATTGCTTTTGAATCTTTGTAAATTGTAATGTAGGGGAAATACAGAGCCAGGTAAAGCATTCCACATTCAGGTGGTGCGACTAAAATAAGAATCTCTATACTTGACTGTACAGCCGAAGTTGGGCTCAAGGTAAAACTGATGAGCATTCCTAGCGAGGCGGGTGTTGCGGTTTAATAGTTTCAGGGGAGGAATGCAGCTGGCTATTTCACTAGAGCACTGTTTGTGAAAAAAGCGATAAAAAAGAGAGAGACAGGTAACGTTTCGACGATGTCCAAGAGAATCAATCGATTCTACGATTGAACTATCACCTATCATTTTTAACGCTCTATTTTGTACCCTATCAAGTAGGCGCAAAGATGTTTGAGAAGCACCTGACCAGATATGAGAGTTATACTCCAGTTTTGGGCGGATGAAGGCCTTATAAATTGTAGCCAGATCAGAAGGGGTAAAGAACTTCCTGCATCGTCTCAAGAAGCCTTGGATGCATAATTGGCATGACAACTGCTCTCCAGAGTTCATCCTCGCTGGTTTGTACGGCTGCTTCACCACCTGCTTACTGTGGTACACCTTCATATTGTTGGCTGGAACGCGGGGCCCTTTGTTGACGGTTGGCTCTTCCTTGTTCCTGGACGCTGCTCCACCTTCCTGCTGGCTCACCACCTCGAGAGTGCGGAATCTGGTTTCCAAAAAATCAATAAATTCTTTGAAACTCGGTAAGTTCTTTCGATTTCCTAACTTTTCTTCCCATAGTTTTTGACTTGTACTGGGCGATTTCTGGACCAGGAACCAAATCAGCACCGTATCCCACTCTGAAACAGGCACGTCCATGTTTTCCAGCGCAATCACACATTCGCGTGTTGTATACAGCAGATCTCTAAGTCCAGAGGCCGTCTCGCGATTTAGTGATACCTGACCAAACAAATTATGCATTTGGATATGGACCATACCTATCACTCAAAAGCTTACAAGCTTTCTCGTAACAGGACGACTCCACTGACAAATTCTGCAGAAAACGTTCTGCATCCCCAACTTAACAAGACTGCAAAAAGTGTAACTTGTCAATATCGTCGATAGTCTTGTTGTTATGTACAAGTGCCTGGAACCTGTCGTGAAAGGCAAGCCAAGTTGTGTACGACCCGTCAAACTTTGGCAAATCGATTCTTGGCAAACGAATCATGGAATGCGACGATGCTGCATTATCAGCAGGGAGCGCAGCATCCGTCCTTGACATACCTGCATTGACTGACGTGGCTTTCAAAATAATTTCGATCAACTTGACCGGTATTCAAAATAAATTTCATTTACTTGTTCATAAATGACTAAATGTTACTGTCTAAGTTCGTAAAATATATTAACTCTTAAGAATTTCCGTAGGAAAGTATCTTCAAATTAAATAAAACACCTTAATCAACTTTTAACACCACCTTCAATTTATTCCGTCGTAATTAGACTGTGAAATTTTGGTCATAGGACCTGACGTATAGCAAAAACATTAATTTTTATAAACATTCTATGTTTTGTTTTTGTGTAATTTTGGCTGACAAATGGGTGTGGAATGTATAATTTAGTACTGTTTGTTTTTTATTAACAATTACTAATATATGTAATATTTGTACTTTTACAATTAATGTCTTTCTAAAATACTTGTACTATCGTACACTAACACTAACATAGAAAGTAATTCACTGAAATCCGATGTAAACAAAATCAATTCTTCCTTTTTCACCCTTAAATGCGAACTTTTCGACAATCAAAATGAAAAAAAAAAACAAATCTTCGCGATCCAAACCGAACTCGCCGGCGCCTTATCAATAATAAACGATCTTGATAACAAACAAGTATCCAGCGATGCAGTGATTTATGGTGTTCCACATACTCCCAACGAAAACTTGAAATTAATCTTTATTCACTTATGTCGTACACTTTGCATTGATCCTCCTGTTCTAAATTATACATATGTATGTTCTGCACGCGTCCGAAAAGACAAACTGATAACAACACAGTCATAATTCTTAAATTTAAAACCGCATACGATAAGAACTTTGTTTTGACTTCGATCGCAAAACATATTAAGGGGAAAAACGCAACTATCACTCAAAGACGTGGGAAAAGAGTCAAACGAAAATATTTTTATTCGCGAATCACTATAAAAAAAAAAGAATTACCTGTTGATTCGGCATAGACTTCAACTTAAGAAGCAAAATAGAATAGTTGCTGTGTTTACTATTCTCGGCCGTGTTATGTCAAACGACTGCCATCTGATGTCAAAGGAGTATATGTCGATAATGTAGAGGACCTTGATGGAATTTCCAGCCTAACGCATGATCAACATTAAAAAATTAGTTTTTTTTTGTCTCTGATTCATTTATTTTCATCAAATTTAAATTATTAATTTTATTTACATATTTATTGATATTATTCTCTTATTTTTTCATTTTACTTTACTTTGACTGATTAATCTATTTTAATTTTTTATTATTTTTGTTTCTTCTCTCTTTGCTCCACTTTAACACTATTTTTCTATACCTACTTCGAATCAAAAAAAAAAATGCTTTCTTTTCCACTCGATCTATTTTCTTCAACTACCCAGTATGGGTGTGAATAGGTTACTCCTAAAATTTCTATTTTTCGTCAACTTTTTGCTTGTTGACTATGCCTTTGTTTTTTTAAATCTATGATTGCGACTGTTTCTTATTTGGGTTCCACGGGTTGAAACAGGATGGTATTGTTCGTTCGTTGATTGATATCCTTAGTAAGAATGAAACTGTTCTTAAGATTTGCCATATTAACGCGCAAAATTTGTTCCCGAAGATAGATGAGTTCAGGTATTTGTTCATTGGTTCCATGGTTGATGTTACTTGCGTTTCTGAAACCTGGTTTTTGCCTTACACCCAAGATGCGCTTTATGAGTTGAAAGGGTATAATCTAATCCGAGCAGATAGACAAACTAGAGGTGGTGATACCGCAATCTACTTACGAGAGGGTATAACCTCAAATTTAACCGTAGATCTGAGGCCGGAAGTGAAATCGAGTACATCTTTATCAATTTGATTTCAGGAAATATTGATCTACTTTTAGGAGCTGTTTATCGACCTAATCGTAACGTTAACATCAATCCTCTTATTGCACTTTTAAAAAAAATTTCTTTGAATTGCACCCAAGTTGTAATAACAGGTGATTTTAATTGTAACCTTTTAGAGGAGTCCTCTCTGAGTGATGTTTTGAGATCTTTTAATATGTTCCCTGTTAATACCAATTTCCCAACACATTTCTCTAGTACTGTAAGTATATTACTTGATCTTTTTTTGTAAGTCACACAGGAAACGTACTTTTATACGACCAACTTTCTGTATCTGCATTTTCTAAGCATGATCTTGTTTTCATGATTTACGACTTTGGAACACCTTCCGATCCTGAATATTATGAGTAAAGGCATTTCAATCACAAAGACTATGCATTGCTAGAACAACACACTAGATCCACAGAATGGGTAAGGGTGTGTGGCTTAGTAAACCCTACAGAGCAAATTGAGTTTATAAACAGAAATATTGTCGATCTATTTGATCAACATGTCCCGACAGTAAGAAAATTTTTTAGACATGGGCAACAGTCCTGGTTTACTACCTAAATTTAACAGCTAATGTTCAAGCGGCAACAAGCGTATGGACAATGGAAAAAATTTAAACTGGTTGTCTTTCATAATATGTACCGTAATTTGCGTAATGAAGTTGTTTCAAAGATCCGAACAGCCAAAAGGCAGGTCAATAGTAAAAGATTTTAATTGTCGTTGAATGGGAAACAATTTTGGAAGAACTTACGAGAGATTAAAATTGGTAGGAAATACAACGCTAAGATCAATATCGATGTAAATCAACTTAACCAAAGCTTTGTAGACCTGCCATTTCCAAGTTTGCCGGATGATCCCGTACCACATGTCGAATCTGTCGTTGAACATGATGAACTCTTTCATTTCACAAGGGTTTACGATACCGATGTTGTAGAGACTATCATATCGATCAAATCAAATGCAATAGGAATTGATGAAGTTCGCCCTGTTTTCCTTTAAGCAATACTCCCAATAATTTAACCATTCATCACTCATATATTCAATACAGTGCTTACTGTATTACTACGACTAGAGTATACTAGAGTATACCCTAGCCAATGGAAGTTATCAAAAGTAATCCCTATTCCTTAGAGTCGCGTTGGTAATGATTTCAGGCCCATTTCTGTGTTGTCGTTCTTATCGAAAGCATTTGAAAAAATTATGCAAAAACGAATAAGCTCCCATCTGCATTGCATACATAACACATTCTTTCGCCTGTTCAGTCGGGCTTTCGACCTAAACACAGTTGCCTTACAGCTCTTACAAATGTCGTAAAAGATAGAAGGCAGGCTCTTGATAAGGATCGCGTCACATTCCTCGTGCTGCTCAACTTCTCCAAAGCATTCGACACAATAAACCATTCTATCTTGTGCAAAAAATTGCTCACGATAGACAAGTTTTCTAGCTCCTCCATCGACCTTTTACAATTCAACTTAAGTAGTAGAAAACAGACTGTCTGTGCAGCGAATAAATATTCCAGCTTTCTATCCACGAATCGAGGTGTTCCTCAAAGCTCCATCCTTGGACCTCTTCTTTTCTCGCTCTATTTTAAAGAACTTCCCAAGAAAATCACGAAAACATCTGTTTATATGTACGCTGATGATGTTTAGCTATATAAAAGTTGTCCCCTGGGTATGATCGAAGACTGTGCAGCTTCCATTAACATTGACTTACAAAATATCTTTACCTGGTCATCCAAAAATAGTTTGTTTTTAAACCCAATCAAGTCTAAATGCATAGTTATTAGTAAAAAAAACACTCGACCTCTCAAATTTTCCCAGATTGTTGCTGAATGACTCTGCTATTGAATTTGTTCAAACTGCTGGAAATGACTTTTAATAGGAATTTTAGCTGGGATACCCACATTAATCAAGTTGTTGGTAAAGCATACAGAAATCTCCGTCAACTTCATTCATCACAATATTTCACGCCCCTTAAAATTTCACTTATGCAAGCTAAAACACTTATTATTCCGGTACTTACCTATGGTTGTGAGATATTTGCCAACTGTGATGCTGTCAGCAAACGTAAATTAAACGTCGTTTATAATAATAGCCGCATTTTATTATTGATCTGATCCGGATCAGATCATGGGTTTATTAGCGTTACAACAACAAAGCGAAATCCTGATTTTTAGTTGGATCTATTTTTGTGATCTAAAAATTAGTTCTTCTATTTCACACAAGAGGAGACTTTCCATTGAAAATTTTGGTATCATTTCCAATATTTCCAATAACAACAGTATTGCCACATGAACATTTTTATCGGTGTGAAATGAAATATAAGATAGCGAGAAACTTCACATTTATTCATTTTTGTATAATACATGACATAATGAGAAAGTTTTACAAAACAAAACATATCTTCGTGAAATTAATGAGAATTAGTGCAAAAAAATATATATTTGACAAAGTGCATGAGTATCATATTTCCCTAAAAAAAGAACAAAAAATTAACCATTGAAAAAAAAGTTCGTAGGGCAACTCTGCAACTCTTTTGAAAAGTCAGTTGAAAGAGCGAGTCTCTCACAACTTCCAACTGGAAATATGATGATCCAAAGCTGTTTTATTATCAAGATCTGATCCGGATTGGATCATTGTGATAATAAAACGTGGCTAGTGTTGCACATTATGTATACTTAACGTGACCTATACCATACGTCCCGCTTTGGGCAGGACAGTCCCGCTTTCAGGCAGTCTGTCCCGCTGTCCCCCGCGAGGCTGAAATAGTCCCGCTTTTGCCATTTTTGTGAGGGATAAGTTTCTCTTAATTCGATAAAATTTAATTTCATTCTTTTGTTTATTGCTTAACTGGGAATGCGTGCTAGCTAGGTGAAATCTGAAGTTGTGGTCAAAGCTGGTAAATCGTGTGTGAACAGCTTGTGGACAAATGCCGCCATCGCCAGAGATTGCCATCTGATTAATTAGTTATCGATGGTTTTGTTTTAGTTTAATATTAGCTTGCAACAGACGTATTCATTTATAAAATAAAGAAAAGATGACACCGCAGACGTCACATGTGAAAAATGTCGTACAGATTTCAGTGTTGGACATGGTGGTGCACGTGGTAAAGAAAAACATTTAAAATCAGAAAAACATAGACTTGCCGATCAAGCCGCTGCTTCAAGCTCATCAATGCTTACTTTACTACAAAATTTTGAAATGCGTTATCTAGTTTACAATGCTTTAATATCAAGTATTATAAAAAAAACAATTTTTTTTAAGGTTTTTCATAGTTTGGTCAATAAAGGTTCTTATGCCACTTCTGAACTTGGAAATAAGTTCTAGAGCCTTGATGTTTGATGGCATCGCGTGTTGGTGGCATTTGTGCCAGAAAAAAATTTGCAGTTTTAGGTAATTTCCCAAAATATTCGAAACGACAGTTGCTTAGGTCAGGTCCAACTTTGTTCGGTACAAAGAAGCTGCGGTCGGTATAAAAAGGATGGAAAACAACGCTCAATGTCTATACTTAAGTGGTTTTATTTCAGTGATCTCCAAACGCATAAACTTCTCTCTACAAAAAACGTCCTTGGTATTGCATTAAAACTTTGCTTCATTTTCGAGATATATTGAAAAAACGAATGAAGACGGCTTAGAACCCATATCTCCAATTTGCACCATATAATTTAATAGCTCTTTGGGGTTTTTCTCCAAAATTAGGCCATTAATCATGCAGTAAAATCCGCCCTTTTTCGAGTTTCTTAAGAAATGACATAATCAATAGACTATATAGTGTATAGTCCCTGTATAATCGCTCCAATATTTGAAATCTTTATTGCTTCAGCTGACGGTCTTTCCACCGCTATCAACGCAGCTGATTATTGTTTTCGTACTTTGAATAACTCAAACGATCACCCAGTTAAATTTCATCCGGCATACTATGACTTTAATTAAGGTGTTTTTTTACAAGATCAGATCAGCTGACGAGCAGCTGACGCATATTCCCCCTCCACGATGCAGCTGTCGTGCCTTCTTCGAATCAAAAAAAAAAAATGCTTTCTTTTCCACTCGATCTATTTTCTTCAACTACCCAGTATGGGTGTGAATGGGTTACTCCTAAAATTTCTATTTATCGTCAACTTTTTGCTTGTTGACTATGCCTTTGTTTTTTTAAATCTATGATTGCGACTGTTTCTTATTTGGGTTCCACGGGTGGAAACAGGATGGTATTGTTCGTTCGTTGATTGATATCCTAAGTAAGAATGAAACTGTTCTTAAGATTTGCCATATTAACGCGCAAAATTTGTTCCCGAAGATAGATGAGTTCAGGTATTTGTTCATTGGTTCCATGGTTGATGTTACTTGCGTTTCTGAAACCTGGTTTTTGCCTAAAACCCAAGATGCGCTTTATGAGTTGAAAGAGTATAATCTAATCCGAGCAGATAGACAAACTAGAGGTGGTGATACCGCAATCTACCAATCTACTTACGAGAGGGTATAACCTCAAATTTAACCGTAGATCCGAGGCCGGAAGTGAAATCGAGTACATCTTTATCAATTTGATTTCAGGAAATATTGATCTACTTTAAGGAGCTGTTTTTCGACCTAATCGTAACGTTAACATCAATCCTCTTATTGCACTTTTAAAAAACATTTCTTTGAATTGCACCCAAGTTGTAATAACAGGTGATTTTAATTGTAACCTTTTAGAGGAGTCCTCTCTGAGTGATGTTTTGAGATCTTTTAATATGTTCCCTGTTAATACTAATTTCCCAACACATTTCTCTAGTACTGTAAGTATATTACTTGATCTTTTTTTGTAAGTCACACAGGAAACGTACTTTTATACGACCAACTTTCTGTATCTGCATTTTCTAAGCATGATCTTGTTTTCATGATTTACGACTTTGGAACACCTTCCGATCCTGAATATTATGAGTAAAGGCATTTCAATCACAAAGACTATGCATTGCTAGAACAACACACTAGATCCACAGAATGGGTAAGGGTGTGTGGCTTAGTAAACCCTACAGAGCAAATTGAGTTTATAAACAGAAATATTGTCGATCTATTTGATCAACATGTCCCGACAGTAAGAAAATTTTTTAGACATGGGCAACAGTCCTGGTTTGCTACCTAAATTTAACAGCTAATGCTCAAGCGGCAACAAGCGTATGGACAATGGAAAAAATTTAAACTGGTTGTCTTTCATAATATGTACCGTAATTTGCGTAATGAAGTTGTTTCAAAGATCCGAACAGCCAAAAGGCAGGTCAATAGTAAAAGATTTTAATTGTCGTTGAATGGGAAACAATTTTGGAAGAACTTACGAGAGATTGAAATTGGTAGGAAATACAACGCTAAGATCAATATCGATGTAAATCAACTTAACTAAAGCTTTGTAGACCTGCCATTTCCAAGTTTGCCGGATGATCCCGTACCACATGTCGAATCTGTCGTTGAACATGATGAACTCTTTCATTTCACAAGGGTATACGATACCGATGTTGTAGAGACTATCATATCGATCAAATCAAATGCAATAGGAATTGATGAAGTTCGCCCTGTTTTCCTTTAAGCAATACTCCCAATAATTTAACCATTCATCACTCATATATTCAATACAGTGCTTACTGTATTACTACGACTAGAGTATACTAGAGTATACCCTAGCCAATGGAAGTTATCAAAAGTAATCCCTATTCCTTAGAGTCGCGTTGGTAATGATTTCAGGCCCATTTCTGTGTTGTCGTTCTTATCGAAAGCATTTGAAAAAATTATGCAAAAACGAATAAGCTCCCATCTGCATTGCATACATAACACATTCTTTCGCCTGTTCAGTCGGGCTTTCGACCTAAACACAGTTGCCTTACAGCTCTTACAAATGTCGTAAAAGATAGAAGGCAGGCTCTTGATAAGGATCGCGTCACATTCCTCGTGCTGCTCAACTTCTCCAAAGCATTCGACACAATAAACCATTCTATCTTGTGCAAAAAATTGCTCACGATAGACAAGTTTTCTAGCTCCTCCATCGACCTTTTACAATTCAACTTAAGTAGTAGAAAACAGACTGTCTGTGCAGCGAATAAATATTCCAGCTTTCTATCCACGAATCGAGGTGTTCCTCAAAGCTCCATCCTTGGACCTCTTCTTTTCTCGCTCTATTTTAAAGAACTTCCCAAGAAAATCACGAAAACATCTGTTTATGTGTACGCTGATGATGTTTAGCTATATAAAAGTTGTCCCCTGGGTATGATCGAAGACTGTGCAGCTTCCATTAACATTGACTTACAAAATATCTTTACCTGGTCATCCAAAAATAGTTTGTTTTTAAACCCAATCAAGTCTAAATGCATAGTTATTAGTAAAAAAAAACACTCGACCTCTCAAATTTTCCCAGATTGTTGCTGAATGACTCTGCTATTGAATTTGTTCAAACTGCTGGAAATGACTTTTAATAGGAATTTTAGCTGGGATACCCACATTAATCAAGTTGTTGGTAAAGCATACAGAAATCTCCGTCAACTTCATTCATCACAATATTTCACGCCCCTTAAAATTTCACTTATGCAAGCTAAAACACTTATTATTCCGGTACTTACCTATGGTTGTGAGATATTTGCCAACTGTGATGCTGTCAGCAAACGTAAATTAAACGTCGTTTATAATAATAGCCGCATTTTATTATTGATCTGATCCGGATCAGATCATGGGTTTATTAGCGTTACAACAACAAAGCGAAATCCTGATTTTTAGTTGGATCTATTTTTGTGATCTAAAAATTAGTTCTTCTATTTCACACAAGAGGAGACTTTCCATTGAAAATTTTGGTATCATTTCCAATATTTCCAATAACAACAGTATTGCCACATGAACATTTTTATCGGTGTGAAATGAAATATAAGATAGCGAGAAACTTCACATTTATTCATTTTTGTATAATACATGACATAATGAGAAAGTTTTACAAAACAAAACATATCTTCGTGAAATTAATGAGAATTAGTGCAAAAAAATATATATTTGACAAAGTGCATGAGTATCATATTTCCCTAAAAAAAGAACAAAAAATTAACCATTGAAAAAAAAGTTCTTAGGGCAACTCTGCAACTCTTTTGAAAAGTCAGTTGAAAGAGCGAGTCTCTCACAACTTCCAACTGGAAATATGATGATCCAAAGCTGTTTTATTATCAAGATCTGATCCGGATTGGATCATTGTGATAATAAAACGTGGCTAGTGTTGCACATTATGTATACTTAACGTGACCTATACCATACGTCCCGCTTTGGGCAGGACAGTCCCGCTTTCAGGCAGTCTGTCCCGCTGTCCCCCGCGAGGCTGAAATAGTCCCGCTTTTGCCATTTTTGTGAGGAATAAGTTTCTCTTAATTCGATAAAATTTAATTTCATTCTTTTGTTTATTGCTTAACTGGGAATGCGTGCTAGCTAGGTGAAATCTGAAGTTGTGGTCAAAGCTGGTAAATCGTGTGTGAACAGCTTGTGGACAAATGCCGCCATCGCCAGAGATTGCCATCTGGTTAATTAGTTATCGATGGTTTTGTTTTAGTTTAATATTAGCTTGCAACAGACGTATTCATTTATAAAATAAAGAAAAGATGACACCGCAGACGTCACATGTGAAAAATGTCGTACAGATTTCAGTGTTGGACAGGGTGGTGCACGTGGTAAAGAAAAACATTTAAAATCAGAAAAACATAGACTTGCCGATCAAGCCGCTGCTTCAAGCTCATCAATGCTTACTTTACTACAAAATTTTGAAATGCGTTATCTAGTTTACAATGCTTTAATATCAAGTATTATAAAAAAAACAATTTTTTTTAAGGTTTTTCATAGTTTGGTCAATAAAGGTTCTTATGCCACTTCTGAACTTGGAAATAAGTTCTAGAGCCTTGATGTTTGATGGCATCGCGTGTTGGTGGCATTTGTGCCAGAAAAAAATTTGCAGTTTTAGATAATTTCCCAAAATATTCGAAACGACAGTTGCTTAGGTCAGGTCCAACTTTGTTCGGTACAAAGAAGCTGCGGTCGGTATAAAAAGGATGGAAAACAACGCTCAATGTCTATACTTAAGTGGTTTTATTTCAGTGATCTCCAAACGCATAAACTTCTCTATACAAAAAACGTCCTTGGTATTGCATTAAAACTTTGCTTCATTTTCGAGATATATTGAAAAAACGAATGAAGACGGCTTAGAACCCATATCTCTAATTTGCACCATATAATTTAATAGCTCTTTGGGGGTTTTCTCCAAAATTAGGCCATTAATCATGCAGTAAAATCCCCCCTTTTTCGAGTTCCTTAAGAAATGACATAATCAATAGACTATATAGTCCCTGTATAATCGCTCCAATATTTGAAATCTTTATTGCTTCAGCTGACGGTCTTTCCACCGCTATCAATGCAGCTTATTATTGTTTTCGTACTTTGAATAACTCAAACGATCACCCAGTTAAATTTCATCCGGCATACTATGACTTTAATTAAGGTGTTTTTTTACAAGATCAGATCAGCTGACGAGCAGCTGACGCATATTCCCCCTCCACGATGCAGCTGTCAATTATTTTTCAACTCAGTATGATCTTAGCTATTCCTGAAATAAGTTTCAGTCGGCATACTATGACTTTTTTTTACCACTTACGCGGCCTCCCACACTCATACCCACCACGGGTGCGCCAGCTGACGCTTAATTAGTTTCTTTGTCATCCAAGATCTATTGAAAAATATGATATCCGATCGGCATAAAATCACTACCTAAAATGCAACGCTACCTCCCGGACTAATAGTCCACATTGCGTTCAAAACCGCCGCTGATTGTCTTCCTGTGGATTTCGAATGCATAATAGTTAAAATTTTATTCATTTTTCTACATCTACAGCGTTCGATTAGAAGCTTTGAAAGAATTTTGTATTTCTACCGAGACAGAGTATCACAAACTGCTGGGCTATAGTAAAACAAGGTGGCCTGCGTTAATGCCCGCGCTTGAGAGAGTTATAAAAATGTTTCAACTTTTGAAAAACTATTTTCTGAGTATCGACAAATGCTCAAATATCTTGAAGACGTTTTTCGAAAACTCCAGCTCAGAATTGTGGTTTTATTTTTTGCACGCACAAACAGCGACCTTTCATGAAGAAATCGGAGCGCAAAATTTGTCGGCTATACTGAGTTTCACACTTTTCTTTATTTATTTATTTATTTATTTATTTCATCAACAAGCTTAGCTTACAGATTACATTAAAAATAAAAATTTTCTTACAACTACAGAAATCTTAATATATATAAATCACGTGTCACAATGTTTGTCCGCGATGGACTCCTAAACTACTTAACCGATTGTAATCAAATTTGTACACCGTGTGCAGTTTGATCCAACTTGGTAGATAGGATAGCTTGCATCTCAATTTATGATCGACCACCATAATTACGTGTCACAATGTTTGTCCGCGATGGACTCCTAAACTAATTAACCGATTTTAATAAAATTCGGATACCGTGTGCAGTTTGATCCAACTTGGAAGATAGGATAGCTTACATCTTAATTTAGGATCAACAACCATATGTTGTTGAGACTAAAGTATAATTTAAATTTATTTTAAAATAAACGAAATACAGTGAATTTTACTTTTTTATTTTTGGAGTAAGTATAGCCGGAAGTGTAGCTTGACTTAAGTATAAATCAAATACAAATTAAATCTATATTATAGTGAACATAATCAGGCGAAATTACTCCAGCTTTTTGATAGTTGGTGTTTCGTTATTCAATACTGTAATTAAACTATATACATGTAAGTATTATTAGCCACGCGTTGCTGTGGCTAAGGTAAGATATATACAGCTATTCAATGCGCTATAATAGCATGTTTTTCAGTTTATTTTGAAACGATTATAATGTTATTTTCAGTTGAATGCCACCCAAAAAATCTAACCTCAACAACAAGAGGAGCAAAGAGACACGACGCAAACGCGTTGAAAGAGCTCATCAGTCGGCAGAACAAATCACCACAAGAAATGGAGCTCAAAGAGTCAGGATAGCAGAGCTTCGTGCACAAGAGTGTCAAGAACAACGTGACGAACGTATGCGACAGAATAATGGAAGAATAAGAGCAGCACGAGAACGAAACATAGCTGCAACACGAGTACAAGAACGACAGAGGCAGCGTGAGATTGCAAAATGATCCATCAGCACAAATATAGATGTTGGGAACGGTGAAATAGAGCTGCAACCAAATACTCAATGCATTAAACTGCCAGACAATTTCTGCACTGTTCTTCAGGAAAAAAATTAATTGGTTCAGAGTATTTTTCCGGATATACAGAGTAATTAGGTACTTGAATCATAACTGGCTCAGTCACCGGGCTATTTAGGCAGCTGAAAATGTAGATGTTGATGGAATTAACTTCCAGATACAACAGTTGTTACGAGGCGATCTGATGTATTTTAAATCAATCGATACTGTTGTTCGCTAGATATACCCGGAATGCCACCACATAATCTTCGATTAAAGATGGGTTAAACTATTATTCTCCTGCATAATTTAAATCAAAAAGATAACCGGAAATATTCTGGAAGCAATCATTTTAACTGGAAAGTTTAAAGGAAAAGCGGTCCTGTTGCCACGTATTCCAATGATACCGTCAGATTCTACCATACCCTTCAAAAGGTTACAGTTTCCAATTCGTTTGGCTTTTGCCATGACTATCAATAAGTCTCAAGGCCAAACAATGTGAATTTGTGGATTAGATTTGGAAAATCCATGTTTTTCTCATGGGCAGCTATATGTTGCATGTTTACGTGTAGGAACGCCGTCGAACCTATTTGTCTTAGCAAAAGACAGGTTAACCAAAAATATTGTGCACCGAACAGTGCTTAATTAAATTGAAATTAAAAGAATTTATTATTGTTTGAAGATTTTAAATTATCCACCCTTCCAAACTCATTTATAAGTCTAATTATCACATGTTATTTATGTAATATATACTCATTTGTTACAAACTTGAAAAATAATGAACAATTTTAAATTCAATTCTTTTGTTTTGATTATTGCTTTATATCAAAATTTCGATCAATTATGTTCAAAGTCCTTCCCCTTCAAATCCCAAACCAATAAATTTTTATACCAGCTTTAACGTTTCCGTCTTCTTTCATAAATAATAATTTCATTTTAGTAAGAGGTAACGGTAGTAGAGAATCAGTAATGAAGGTCCCCCTTAATTTTTTTACAAATAGCATCTATGTGAAAAAGCTTTGTGGTACCCAGGTCTGATGTTCTCCTACCATTCCAATTAAATACTTAATAACAACATCATATGAAAAAAATGCTAGCCACAGCAACGCGTGGCCGGGTCAGCTAGTTCGTATATAAAAGATAAGATATAAATTATCCATTATTATCAAAGATATTAAACAACATGATTTTTAACTGACCCCTTGAAATATGGATGTGGTTGAGCCCTAAGTCACTCTTCACCACAGATTAAGCTCAGTGCTAAGGAGAGCGCGCCGCTTCCGCTCTAAAGCAATTAGGAGCCCATCGTTTAGGAAACTGAGTTGCGTCCATTTTTCATTCTTTCATTTTCTTTTCTCTGTCACCACGCGCAAGGTACATACATCATAAGCGTAAAGCTAAAGTTTGAATAATATAATAATTCACATTCGTTGTTTGCGAGTGTTTTAAAAGACCGATAAAATAAAATCAAAGAGTACAACGAAAGGATTTTTATTCGGAAACCAAGGAAGACTTGCGGAGCAACAATGGAAATCAATAAATTGATAAAATTCATTAAAAGATTTAATTGATCTTGCAATCGGCTCATTACAGCTAAAGTTTGTTCTATGCCCTGTTTGGAATAGAAAAATTCTCTCTCTTAATACTTTCATTGGAGCATAGATTGGAATCATGGACAATAAGAAGAGGCGTATAGTTCGGTAACTCAATACGTCTTTAAAAATAGAGTTTCATGAATGCGCCTCCTAGAATTGAGTTTGCATCTAGCAATATATGATGGCTCGAAATTCCAACGCAATTTGAACAATATATATTTTGTAAAGCGTCTCTGCACTCTTTCAATACGATCAGAATGGAGCATAGTCGACGGACTCAACACGACATCAGCATATTCAAGAACTGGTCTAACTTAAGCGGTATAATGGGAAACAAAAGTGTAAGGATCGCGGAAGTCACTAGAGTTTCTCTTGACAAATCCGGAAAGAGATTTTGCTTTCGCAACAATGTAATCTACGTGATAGGTAAAAGAAAGCTTATCATCGATAAATACACCAAGATCTTTTATTTTGGTAGCCCTCAATAAAGAGACTTGGTCTATGCAGTAGTTATGGATAAGAGTATTTTGGGATCGTGTACAGGATAACACAAAACATTTACGTACGTTTAACATCAAAAAATTGTTGTTTGAATCTTCATAACAGTTAATATGACGAAAAAGCTTGAGATCATCAGCATACATCAAAAAGTTACATTGATTAAACTGATGAGCAATATCACTAATAAAAATTATGAAAAGGGTAGGTCCAAGTTGACTTCCTTGTGGAACTCCAGAGGTGCAGTATATCAACCGAGAGGAAGTATTGCCAAGGCAATCTTTTAGAGATCTACCAAGTAGAAAAGATGAAATCCACTTCAATAAAGAAGAATGAAAACCAAAATGTTCTAACAAGAAGCCAATGATTTACAGAGTCGAAGGCTTTACTGAAGTCCGTGTAAATCGTCTCAACCTGTAATCCTTTCTCAATAGAATTGATTGCAAAAGATGTAAAATGCATCAGATAGGATGTAGTTGAGCGACCAGTGACAAAACCATGCTGAAACTCTGTTATATGTTAATTGATGTGAAACTCAATCTTAGATTTTTCAATACTTTCAAAGAGTTTAGGAATAGATGAAAGTTTACAAATACGTCTAAAGTTTTCAACATTGTTCTTAACACCAGACTTAAATATAGGGACTAGAAATGACAACTTCCAATCATCCAAAAATACACCTTCTAGTAGTGAAAGATTATAAATTTTTAGCAAAGGTTTGTTTATTGAGCTACAGCAATTTCTCAATAAAATTGCAGGAATTCCATCGACTCCAGGCTTAGGATTAAGCTTAAGACTATTAATAGTCGACTCGATTTCATCAATTTCAATATATAACCCACCCAGGTCAATAAGCGGACTGGTACCCATATCAGGTTATAAAGGACGAACTGGGGCAGAAAACACAGATTCAAAAAATTGAGCTAAAAGTTTAACAGAACTGTTAACGTCACTGGATATTTGATTTTTGTAAAACATTTCGTTAGGAAAACTCGAGGAGCAACGTTTTTCATTAATGAATAACCAAAATTTTTTGGAGTTCTTCTTTATGTCATTTTCAATGTTTAATACATAAGTATTATGCAGAAATTTACTTAGGACACTGAAATCTTTTCTCAGCTGACAAAACAATAATTGCCTGTTTTGAATGTCCGTATTTCTTAAATCTTTTGCGAGCTTTGCTTTTAAAATTTTTTATGTGTAACAATCTTCTATTGTACCAAAGTGGCTTAGAGTTATGATATCTAACAGAGCAAGGAACAAACCTATAGATACCGTTATTGATTAAAGTTTTGAAATGATCATACATACTGATTAAACTTAGATTTTCGAATTCCACATCCCAATCAAAAGAATCAAAATATTCACTAATAGCAACAAAATTACATTTGTAAAAATTTAAGGATCTACATATGTGGGTTTGCTTCAATATTTAGAAAAGAATACAAGTTGAAGTTAATTAATATTTGACTATGGTGAATCGAATTATTTAATAAACAGTAAGGTGCATAAGATACTGTAGCTTTAACATTTTCAATGTTCATAAAAACTAGATCTAAGAGTCTATTTTGAGAATTAGCAATATAACTTAATTGGAATAGGTTGAGCGAATACATGCAATCAATAACTGCTATTTCACAATCTTTTTTGACATTAGAAGGTATAAGTATTTTGTAAGTTTCTGACCAAGTCCAAATGACATCACCATTATTAAAATCTCCTATTATAAATAAAGTATCTGTAGGTTAACATAATTGGCTAACAAATTCAAAATTTTCTATACAATTTTCATATATATCTAATTTACTACCAGAAGGTATATAAATAAAAATAAAAATTATTTCACTAGTTCGATAGTTAACTACGAAGCATATTTGTTCAGTTTCAAGATTGGGAAGAGTGATTGGAAAAGCCGAAAATGAATTATTGACAGCAGCAAGAACGCGTCTATCCTCTATCCTCGACAGAAATACATATCGTCAGCGGAAAACTCAATTGTTCTAAGTCACAAAAACATAATTTTACAGGGGACGATATTTTGTCTTTAAATTAAATTATAGTCACATTTTTTAGCTCATTTCTTCCTCATGTAATTTTATTTTTGTTCTCTTGCCATTTTTTTGTCTAAAACTAATAATGAAATCCCTATAAAACCTTTCCCGTTATTTAAAATATTCAAGAAAGCAAATAACCTAAAAATGGACATAGCACAAGCCACCATATAAGTATGCATTCTCCTGAAACAAAACGTGGACTTAGAACAAAAATATGGATTTAGAACGATTGGTTATATGGACTTGCAACTGATCTATTTTACTTTTTTCCTTATGTATTGTTCTAAGTCCAATAAACAATAAAGAATTCTTTGGCGCTTAGAACAAAATGACTTTCTAAATGTGTGTGCAAAACTATTCTCTTTCATACAATTTTGTCTCTTAGATCAATTTGGAATTAACTAAGCATGAAAAATTTGGCGCTTAGAACAAAGTGGGTGTACATTATCTGAAAAACTATAAAAGATAGATAAAAACAGGTTTCAGATTCGGAAAGAGCATACTCAAATTAGTAAAACTGCATCATTAGTTCATTTTCGAAAAATGCAGTAGATCTATTTTACTTTTTTCCTTATGTATTGTTCTAAGTCCAATAAACAATAAAGAATTCTTTGGCGCTTAGAACAAAATGACTTTCTAAATGTGTGTGCAAAACTATTCTCTTTCATACAATTTTGTCTCTTAGATCAATTTGGAATTAACTAAGCATGAAAAATTTGGCGCTTAGAACAAAGTGGGTGTACATTATCTGAAAAACTATAAAAGATAGATAAAAACAGATTTCAGATTCGGAAAGAGCATACTCAAATTAGTAAAACTGCATCATTAGTTCATTTTCGAAAAAAAGTGGACATAGACCAATTGAGCTTTCCGCTGACGATATGTCGAGTCGAACATGTTCGAGTGAAGTATACCATCTATTCGAGCTCAGTAAAAAACTCTATTAATTTGTAAAAGGAAAGTCTTAAAAATAAAACAAATTGCAACTTAGTTTTAATAAAGCACTAAGATACTTGAATTGATTTGTTTTCTGGGCTATAATTGCGTTCCGGTTGAACTAATTCACATATAAACTTTGCATTTTGTATTTGAGTGAACTTGTACATTAAAAATGGCCAGTGTAAAATTGAATAAACAACAAAAGAAATTGAGATCGGCTGAAAAACACTCAAACTCATCTCTTAAAACCACTAGTTCGCCTTCAACATCGCACACACCAACTGTTTTATGGAACAAAATTGAATCCCGTTTACAATTGCTCAATGATTCTCTGACAAATTCTATTGTCACACAGTTAAAAACCGAAATAAATGTGATGTGTGAGAGTTTATCTCTGCGTATAAACAAAATAGAATCAGACTTTAATACGAAACTTAAAAAGCTGGAGGCTAATTTCTCTGAGAGATTCAGTTCTCTGAATAACACACTGTTTACTATGGGAGGTAGAATAGATTCACTGGAGCAACAAGGATGCAGATTGGACATGCAGGAAGAAGAACTTACACTAGTTAAATCACATATGCTAGAGAGGGACAACACTATGTTAACAAATCAAATTGATGCACTTGCCCGTAATAACATCGCGGGTGATCTTGTACTTCATGGGGTCCCTTTTGCAGTTAATGAAAATCTCGAAAGCATCTTTCAATCCTATTGTGCATTGTTAAACTGCTCACCACCCGCACCGATTCACATTCTTCGCACTAGACCGAGAAACAAATCAACGAACAGCGCGATCATTATTAAGCTACCGCACGCCGAAGATAACCTTAATGTTCTAAAAAAGTCCGCAGCATACTACAAACAGCATTCTCGTGCTATTACTTTGAGTGACATTGGCTTTGAAGGAAATAAGTTTGTACGTGTTTACGAAAGCTTAACAAAGAGGAATCATGCAATTTTTCGTGCAGCAAAAGATCTTTGAAAAAACAGGTTTTTACACTCTGTCCTTACTAGGCGAGGAAGAGTTTACGTTAAGCAAATTAATGAGGAAAATAAAAAGCCCATATGCATCACAAGCCTAAATTCTCTCGAGGTATTCAGATTGTCGAGCAATAACAATATCCCTCCTACCATTACTTCCTCCATCGATTATGGGGCTGATGCTGTTGTTGTTTCCTCTGCTGCTGTAATTGCTGCTGTTGGTGATGACGGACCTGCCGCTGCTGATGATGATGTTGCTGCTCGTTTTGATAGAGTATCTTTATTGATTTTATTGTTTTTTTTTCCTATTGCTTACTTTTGTTTGTAATTTTGCTCTCTTAATTTAATTTAATAGAATTTTTCAATCTGAGCAATATGCTATTTGATTTAAACTTACATATGTGTTCTTATCTTTACTTTGAAAAACAATTCGATGAATTTCTTTTTATTTTAAGAATTTTGTATATTAATCTTTTCAAACTTGTGTTCTTTTTAAAAATGTTTTTTTGGTGTTGGTGCAAATTTATTCCTCGTTAGGGCTGGTGTTGTTGGCTTTTATTTGTAAAATTTTACTAATCTTTGGTTGGTTGCATAGATCCTGATAACGTGAGGTGCGTTCTGAAAATGTTGTGTGGTTTCTTTGATGGGCTTAATGTTTGTTGCTTAAATGCTGAAAGCATTAGAGCGAAGTATACAATTTTGTACCAAATTTTTCACGATTCTTCGATGGATGTTGTTATGGTGTCTGAATCTTGGCTGAATTTCAATGTCTTTGATTCACTTATCTCGTTACCGTGCTACAGTATTCATAGGAATGATAGGAAAGATAGAGTGGGGGGTGGAGTATGTGTTTATGTAAGTGAAAATTTATCTGCGTCCACAGTATATAAATCAAAGAAAACTAGTATAGACTTTATTTGCGTTGAAGTTGGGAATACAGCTGATAAATGCTTACTTGTTGCTATTTACTCGCCGCCAAATATGTTTCATATTGATAATATTGATGAGTTAGAAGAGACATTACAGATACTCAGTTCCAAATACAGTGATATCTTAATAGGAGGCGACTTTAATGTCAATTTCTTACTTAACAATAGATTGCTGAGGTTTTTCACTCATTTCTGTGATAAACTTGGCTTATCTGTGGTAAATAATAGATGGCCGACTTGTTATAAATCGAGTGCTAACCCCTCTCTGTTAGATATGTTCTTGACCACTTCAAAGCATAAAATTTTGGGTAATGATCAGGTTAGGATAACTTCTGAGTTCATACATGATTTTATTTTTTGCTCCTTCCAGTTGGCCATTGACAGAGCTATTACTCCCCAAAAATTCAGTTTTAGATCTTATCGTAGATTTAACTATGACGAGTTGCGGTCAAATTTTAGGCACTTTGAGAGGAATGATATTAATTTTTCATCGGATATTAATGTTAAAGTGTCCTTATTTAACAATTTGCTTTCTCAATAATTATATAATGATTGCGTTCCAATTGTTACTAAAGAAGTAGTGAGGAAAAGTTGTCCGTGGTTCAACAATTCTATTAAGCAATGTATAAGGGAAAGGGAGAGGTTCTTTCGTAGATATAAGATCAACCCATCTGTGTTCAATAAAAGGCAGTATACGTATGCGAGAAACAGAGTGACATCTCTTATACGTAACTCAAAGCGTAATTACTTACTACGAAAACTTGATCCTACGCTTAGTTCTAAAGAACTGTGGAGAAATCTGAAAGATCTCGGTGTGAAAGAAAACAAAAACAAAAATAAATGTCCATTTATCGCTGAAACGATGTCTAAATTTCTGATTCCATCTTCCCCAAGTCTAGGAAATTCCCAACCCGTTTTGTCTACCCCTGATTATGAAAACTCATTCTCGTTTGCTTGCATTGATTATTGTGAGCTTTTGAAAGCTGTCAAATCAATTATTAGATCTAATGCTATTGGTCCAGATGATATATCGCCAAAGTTCTTGAAAATTGTACTTCCAATTGTTCAAAGTTATCTGCTTCATATTTTCAACTATTGCTTGTACAGTGGATACTTTCCAAACGTATGGAAAAATGCTAACGTTATACCAGTCCCTAAAAAAGCAAACTCGTCCAATCCTTCGAATTACAGACCTATTAGTATTCTGTCGTTTGCCTGTAAGGTACTTGAAAAGATTATGCATGACCAAATTCAGAAATATGTGAATGATCGTGGCCTGCTTTCGAAATGGCAATCTGGGTTTCGCAATAAACATAGCTGTGAAACCGCAGTTATCAAAGTGACATCGGACATTCGTTATGCTCTTGATTCTGACAATTTTGGTGTTATTGTTCTTCTAGATTTTTCGAAAGCGTTTGACTGCATTAACCACTCTATCCTCCTCAATAAACTCAAACAGAACTTTAATTTTTCCAATTCATCAGTGAAAATGCTATATAATTATCTAGCGAATAGAGTTCAAAGGATTAAAACTGAAGCTAGTATCTCAAATCCCTTAATTACCAACCTGGGAATACCTCAAGGTTCAGTTTTGGGTCTTCTGCTCTTTTCAATGTTTATAAATGATCTCCCTGACATAATTTACAATAGCCAAGTTCATTTGTATGCTGATGACGTTATTCTTTATATTTTTCGGCCGATTGGATTGATGGAGGATTGCATAGCTAGACTTAATGATGATTTAAATCATCTTCATTGTTGGGCTGTTGAAAACAGCATGAAACTTAATCCTTCTAAGTCTGAAGCAATGATATGCACTAGATATGCGTGTAACCCCTTAGATTTCCCTGTGGTAGCTGTTGGTAATGAAGTTATAGCTTATGTAGATGATGTAACCTACCTAGGATATAAGATTAAGGGCAATCTTAGTTGTTGTAAGGCAATATCAGATACAATTAGGAAAATATACTCAGGATTACGAATTCTCAGAATATCCTCTGCATTGCTTTTACCTAACATGAAGAAAAAGCTAATAAGGTCTTTGATATTGCCATACTTAACTTTTGATTGTTCTGTGTATTCTGTTTTGGACTGTGAGTGTAAACGCAAACTTAATGTTGCATTTAACGATTGTCTTCGTTTTATTCATAATATACCCCGACACACTAGTGTGTCTCATTTACGACACACTCTTTTTGGCATAGAATTAGATGAATTTTTAACTTTCAGAACCTTGTTGAGGCTCCATAGCATCATCCATAATTTGTGTCCTGACTATCTTAGAGAAACATTGCATTTTACCCAGTCGCAGAGAGGTTTAAAGTAAACTTTGCCTCACTTTTCTCACAACATTGCGGAACGTTCATTTTACATTAATGCAATTCGTTTGTGGAACTTGCTCCCAAATGAACTGCAACGATCAGCAGCACCGGCGGCCTTTAAGGATTTTGCACTTATCACACCACCCTCAATAATAACCTATTTTTCAATAATCTTATCTTCTTTTTTTCTTCTAAATTGCTGGTTTTATCTATATAGGAACTTCTACTTTTCTTTGTTTTTGAATTACATCGAATTTTTAGTTTTTTGTTTTTAATTAATTCATTTTCTTTTTTCCCGTAATTTACTCAATCCAGTTAATAATGTATTGATGCTCTAAAAGATTTATATCTTAATGTATCCCAGTTAATGTAACTATTTTCGAAATAAATAAATGAAATAAAAAAAAAAATGTCTTTTTGAAAAACTTCGTAGATTTTACTGTCAAATACTTCTGTGCTTAGGATGTCTTTATAAAACCAGGTTTCCGTAATAAAAATGATATCATAGTCCCTATGACTAGAGGAAGTAAACAAATCAGAAGTTTTTGTTCTGCATCCGCTGGCACTGTGGTAATATATTTGAAGATTTGAAGATGGTGAAGTTTGAGGTGTTTCTAGTTTTTTGGACGGGTTTTTTGATGAGGATCGCAAATTATGTTGTCTGTTCACAAACTCTTTCACCAACATTCCATCAGGCCAACAGTTTTGATCCAGAAGGGCCTTTCCAGAAGTTGAAGGACAAACAAGTTTAAATGACGAGGATAAGCGTCCTGGTATATTATCAGCAGTTAGGCTATGACATTTTATGTCAACGGTATCGATTCCTTTTGATGAAATGAAATTAAGGACATCATTTGAAGTAGCACCATATTCAAGGCGAAATATAAATATCAATACAGGTGGAGGAACAGTTTCTAAAGTGATATCGGTTGAAGTACTCGGTCCTATATTTTTACTTGATGATGCCTTGTCATTAAGGTTTGAGTCATTAATCGTGATCACAACCTTATTATTTCTAGCCGGCAGAGTTATACCGGGTGATATTTTTCTTGAGCTGGATTTTAAGTTACGTTTTAAAACTTTTATCGGACTTGAATTACTGTTAATAGTTATCGGGGCAGAAACTTCAAGTTGGTTTAAACTCAAGGAACGATTGCGCAAACTGGGTTCCTGCATTGTAATATTTTGACTTTGCAAATCAAGGCGGAGATCGGTGTTGGTGACGTTATGTTCCTTGTTGGTGTTTAAATGCTGTTGAAATACAGGATCAACTGATAAAAATCGTTCGGTCATAGTTTTTTTACTTGAAGGATCAAAATCCAGAACCTTTTTGAAATCAGCAAAAAGTGCTGACAAATCATTATTAAATGCTTTTTGAAATTTTATTATCTTCCAATGTAGAGTATCTGGGGATATAGCTCTATGATTTTCACAACAGTAAGTCATCCCGGGAGTAGAAATGATCTTGTCAATATTCTTTCCTTTTAATCCAATGCACTTAGCATGGGCAGTATGAAGACCAATTCCACATGGAACGGAAACTTCGTTAGTGTTTTTATTGCAAATATAGCACTCTATATCAGCTATCTTTAGATGCGATGGCAACTCCTGCTTAGCAAATACAGCAACCAAAAGCTTCACTCGACGATAGTGGTTCTTGAAAAATTTTATACCAGTGGTTGTAGAAAGAGATAAAATCAGTTGAGTGTAAATATCTAAGAACATGTACTAAACATGTACTAAAAATGTACTCACACGGATAACTAGTCTTAGCAGGGGAGAGATGAAAGAGGATGGAAATAACTTCTTTCTCCGTTGTACCAGTGTAGTTTGCTGTTTGAAAGTAGAGAGACCGTATCGGGTAATCAGTGTAAGTAACTTAAATGCTTCTATGCAGAACATCTACTAATTATTAACTCACAGGTAAAAACAGAGTCAGCTATATGTATATAATGCGTAGAAATGAGATGAATTTTGAAAAAAATACACTCTGTATTAACCACTCAATAAATACACCAAAGAGCGAATACAATAAAAAAAAGTCTAATAAGATTTTGTAAATATTAATATTCGTTTAAAAATTCAATAATTTAACGAAAACAACTCGCAATTAAAAATTTGTATGAAATTTTAAGGCGAGTAAACTCGTAATGAGTTAAACTCAATAAAATGAGTATAAATGAATGAAAAGTACAATAAGGAGAGCCGAAAAAAAATTCACAACGGAGCCAAAAGAGCAGCTATCACTCACTGAAAAAAACTAAAAACAAAACCCGATATTTTAAAACAAATTCGTTCAGCCGATAAATAAAAATAATATTAATAATAAAAAACCGTGTAAGACTATAGTTACTTTTTTTTATTAAATAATTCCACAGATGCCCCGCCCTGACAAAAAAATTAATGCTCACGTTATGTATACTGTTTAAAAAGATACGATCATATATCTCTCTTCTCAAAAAGTGTACGTAATTTGTCCTTAGACAATTTATTGCGATACAAAACTTTAATTTTGCTTCTTAATGTTATTATTACACATCAGCCTTGCTTCTTCTTTGAAAAAATACACAGATCCTCATCTTACAGATCGGAGCAAATTATACTCACTTGATTTTCTTGTTTGAAGTCAGAGCAGTAATTTGTCGTCAATGCTTTACGCCTGTGGAATCCCTTACCGAGGCAAATATCAACTTCATCCCGGCTAACTATTTCTCTCTCTCTCTCTCTCTCTCTTTCTCTCTCTTTCTCTCTCTCTCTCTCTCTCTCTCTCTCTCTCTCTCTCTCTCTCTCTCTCTCTCTCTCTCTCCCTCTCTCTCTCTCTCTCTCTCTCTCTCTCTCTCTCTCTCTCTCTCTCTCTCTCTCTCTCTCTCTCTATTCTTACTCTTCATTAAAACTAAAAATTAATTTAAAAAATAAAATTAATTAAAAATTAAATCTAAATTAAATTATATTTGTAATTGAATTATTTTTTTTTCAAGTTAGTTTTATATACATAATTGACTTTTGTCTATTTTAAACTTGCCACTAGTTTATAAGATATTCTTTCTTAATGTGTGTAAGCAGTCAATGAACGAATAAATATATATCTAACATAAACCAAAAAAAAAAAATTATTTAAAATTAACGTGCACATCAAGGGTTAGGACTTCCCTTATAACGTTATAGAACACAGTGATAGCATTTAGGAAAATACGAGAGGATTTGAAAGGAGACACCGATGCACGTTGCTTTTGAGCCTTTGTGAATCGTAATGCAGGTAAAATACAGAGACAGGTAAAGCGCTCGAATGTGGAACGCTGAGGAATGTGGTGGTGAGACTGAAATACGAATCTCTATACTTCACTGTACGTCCGAAGTTGGGCTCAAGGTAAAACTGATGAGCATTCCTAGCGAGGCAGGTGTTGCGGCTAAATTGTTTCAGGGAAGGAATGCAACTGGCTACTTCACTAGACCAATGCTTGTGAAAAAAGCGATAAAAAAGAGTAAGACAGGTAACATTTCGACGATGTTCAAGAGAATCAGTCGATTATAGATAGATAGATTGTTTTATTCATTTCTTAAAAAAAGTTACATTTGTAGTCGTATAAGATTCAACCTTGCAAAACACACTGTAACTTGAGTGACTTTAATCACCTTATATACTTACTTAATCATGTCTCGCTACCTAATAGCCTAATTAACCGAAACGTCAATAAATATATAAATGATGTATGATGAGATAATAAATGAGTCAATCGATGATCTTGAAACTGAACAGATCGCTGTTATCTTTTATTTAACTGCCTACAGTAAAATCAGAAGTGGGATTTGCCCATCGAGCTTAATGATCCGAGTGTACAGATTGAGTGTACGATACGTTTTGTCAAACGATTAGTTTATCGCTCCGCTTAAGACTTTTAAGAGGTTTTTCTTATAATGTTTGAAGAGTGGGAACAATTTTTAAATTCGGCTACAGTAGCTCGATTTAAAACCGTTCTAGAGTCCCAAAATCTGTCGACCAAAGGTACTAAAACCGAATTAAGGATTCGATTGCAGTAGGTAGGCGAGAGCATGTCTGAAGACGAGCTTCGTATGGTGATGCCAGCAGAACCATCTTTAAGAAGCCCAGGTCAGAGAGGTTATGAGTCTACGACCCGTGAAGGTAATGACTTGGTATTTGAGAGGGAGACCAGTAGTGAGCAGGAGGAGGCGGACCTCGATGAGGAGCTAGCGAAATTGCGAAGAATCCATCAGAAGAAGCAAGAAATTATGAAGCTAAGGCAGCAGATTCAGGATTTACAGTTGGAAGAAGCAGTATCAATTCCAAAATCACACGGTGGTGGTAGTTTTAGAGATGTTGAAGATGCTATGCCTTCATTCAGTGGCGATGACAACTAACCAATACAGCGTTGGATTGAACAATTGAAGAGCTTTCACAAGTCGTCAAGCTGGACGAAAGGAATATGTTCGTTTACGGGAAACGTCTTCTTTCTGGAACTGCAAAATTATTTGTGAGAACAATGAAGGTATCCTCTTGGTCTGAACTAAAAAGTGCATTGAAAAGTGAGTTCAAAAAGGTAGTTACTATCAGATATTTATAAGGAACTTGGTAAGCGCAAAAAACGTCGTGAGGAAAATATGCAACAATATGTGATACACATGCAAGAAATCGCATCTAACAGTACGGTTGAAGACGAAGATTTGATTGAGTTCATTATCAAAGGCATTCCGGATTCAGCCGTGAACAAAACCATTTTATACGGTGCAAATAGTCTTGCTGAACTTAAAGTAGCTCTTCGCAAGTATGAAAAACTTAAACAAAATTATGCAGAGAGGCAAACAAAATTTGTTCCCTTCAATTCCAATTATGGACCGAGCAAAATCAGAAAAAATACAAATGTAGAAGTTGTAGCTCATGAACAAAGTGCAAGTGCAAAATTTGAAAAAAGAAACATCACTTGCTTTAAGTGTGGAAAACAACGACACATTTCTACAAAATGCTCAAATAAGGATACTGTTATGGCTTTGCATCAGACCACAGTTACCTGCACTACTCGTAAGTCAGCCAGTGAAGGTGCCAAGGAAGTGCAAGCTTTACAACGAAGTCGGCGAGGTACTAATGATTTTGAAATGTATATCAAATATCATTGGAACCATACGGATGTGGAAAACAACATGGTGTTATTGACGTTGCTTGATTCTGGTAGCCCAGTGAGTTTCATCCAGGAACTTTATCTTCCACCCGTTTTCCTATCAACATTGAACGAGACAACGCAATCATATTTTGGAGTCAACAGCAGCCCTCTAATTACACTTGGAAGTATAAATACATGTATCTCTTTTGAAAATCAATTAATTAACTTAAAGCTTTTGGTAGTTAAAAATTTCTCAATGACTTATCCTGTAATTTTAGGTAGAGATTTCATTGGAAAGACGGGTTTGGTACTTCAAAGAACTGGTATGGATAACGTCAGTAGTAAAGATCGGCTGCATCAAACATCGTTCGAAGGCGCTTTTTGCTGTGATTCGGAAAGTTTTCCGGATAAAGATTGCCCAGATGATAACTTTGTAAAATAGATATTAAATATCGATACAAGCGGGAACTGCGGTGAGTTTGATCTAAACATTAATAAAAATCTGTCTAAATTTGTATATCAAGAGGTAAAAGAAATTGTTAAACCAGCATACTTTCAATCTAATAATCGGTTGTCGTCTTCAGACTTTAAAATGAGCATTGTTCTGAGTAAAGATTCTCCCTTTAGTTGTCCTCTTAGGAGGTTACCCTACGCTCACAAAATAGAGCTACAAAAAATTCTTGATGAATTATTAAAGAAAGGCATAATTCGGGAGTCAAACTCCCCTTATGCATCTCCAATAGTTTTGGTCAGAAAGAAGAATAAAGAACTTAGGCTCTGTATAGATTTTCGCGAGCTAAACAAGTTAACGTTGCGTGACAATAAATTATCCCTTACCTCTTATTGAGGACCATATTGATCGTCTCAGAGACAAACAATTTTTCACAACTTTGGACCTTAAAAATGGTTTCCATCACGTTCAGCTTTCTGAAGAATCCATGAAGTATACTTCTTTTACTACCCCTTTGGGTCAGTATGAATATACACACATGCCTTTTGGCCTTAAAAATGCCCCGTCCGTTTTTGAGCGATTCATGAAACACATTTTTAAGAATTTTATCAAAGATGGTAAAGTTATAAGTTACATGGATGACATTCTCATCGCAACATTGTCTATGGCGGAGCATTTAGTTATTTTGAAACAGGTTTTTGACGTTATTGTTGAAAACGGCTTACAGCTCCGGTTTGATAAATGCCTATTTATGCAAACAGATATTGTGTACTTAGGTTACAGGATTTCTAAAAATGGCATAAGACCCAATGATAACAATCTTACTGCTGTGCGTGATTTTCCTACACCAGTATGTGTAAAGAATGTTCAAAGCTTTTTAGGTCTCTGCTCGTATTTTCGAAAGTTCATTATGAATTTTGCTAATATTGCCAAACCTCTTTACGACTTGTTGAAAAGAGATACACCGTTTGTATTTGGCGTCAAAGAAATTCAGTCTTTCAACGAGTTGAAAGAAAAGTTGCTTGCTTCACCCGTGTTATCGATTTATAGCCCCCATGCAGACACAGAATTGCATTGCGACGCAAGTGGTGTAGGCTTTGGAGCTGTCTTATTACAAAAGCAAACCGATGGGAAATTTCATCCGGTGTTTTATTTTTCAAAGCGAGCAACTGCATCAGAAAACAAATTCCATAGCTATGAGTTGGAAACACTCTCAATAATACACGCTTTAGCGAGATTCAAGGTTTAATTGACTGGCATCTCTTTCAAAATAATAACTGATTGTCAAGCGCTAACTTTGACTTTGAATAAAAAAAATTTTAATCCCCGTATTTCCCGGTGGGCCTTGGAACTCCAGAATTAGGACTATGTTGTGGAACATAGTAGTGGGAGTCGTATGGCTCATGTTGATGCGCTTAGTCGCTCTTCTAATGTTTTAATTGTAGAAGATGAATCATTCGAGTTTGCTCTGGCAGCAGCTCAAAAACAGGATTTCAAAATCATTTCAATCGGATCCGAGCTAGAGAAAGCTGAAAGTCCGCATTTTGAAATGATAGATGGCCTTATATATCGCAAATGTAAGGACAAAGTTTTGTTTTATGTTCCTTTTCAAATGGAAGAACAGGTGATACGTATACACACCATGAAGCAATGTGCCATTCGGGGGCAGATAAGTGTTTTGCTCATCTATCGGGAAGCTATTGGTTTCCCAAAATGAAAGAAAAGATAAAAACATACATAAAGTCGTGCCTTAAGTGCATTTATTTTTCACCTCATTCGGGAAAGGTAGAGGGTGTTTTACATTCCATCCCTAAGGGTAGTATTCCTTTCGACACACTTCATGTCGACCACCTCGGACCCCTTCCAAATTCTCTTTCTAGTAGAAAACATGTCTTTCTCGTTATTGATGGTTTTACAAAGTTTGTCAAGCTTTACCCAGTCAAAACAACCAAAAGCAAAGAGGCCATTGCGTGCTTAAAGTTTTTTTTTGAAAATTATTCAAGACCTAATCGCCTTATATCCGATCGCGGCAGTTGTTTCACGTCAAGTGAATTCAAAATATTTTTAGAAAAACAAAACGTAGAACACATAAAGATTGCCACACACTCTCCCCAATCTAATGGTCAGATCGAGCGCATAAATCGAATCATTGTCCCTATGTTAGCCAAAAATTGTGGTGCAAATACGACTAGCGGCTGGGATAAGCAATTAACAAGGGTTGAATTTGCAATCAACAACACTGTCAATAGAAGTATTGGCTTCACTCCAAGCAACTTGTTATTTGGAGTCAGTCAAAAAGGAGAGGTTTGTGATCGTGTTTGTGAGTATCTTCGAGATGCTTTCGGGAAAAAAGAAGTTTATCTAGGGGATATAAGAAAGGAGGCTCTTGAAAGAACAGAAAAAAATCAGTTGATAAATAAAGTCTACTACGATAGTCGCCATAAGAAACCGAGATTATACAAAGTAGGTGAATATGATATGAATGATCAAAACCAAAAACGAAGCAACCATTCCTGGCGTTAATAAAAAACTAAGTGCAAAATATCGTGGTCTGTATGAAATAAAGAAGATACTTCCTAATGACCGTTACCTCATTGGAGATATTGACGGCTTGCAAGTAACACGGTTACCATATAAAGGCATATCATCACCAAGTAATATGAGACCGTACAATGTAAAATTGAATGACGAGGAAGCTGCTGGTGAACGAATGATTGATGCTGACTTCGCTGAGGACGTTGATCATAAGTAAACTTGAAGTTAAATCGTCCAAGCCTATTTTTTCATGTTTCAATTTTTCTTAAATTCAATTTCTATCTAAATGTTTGAATTATAAATTTTTCTATTACAAAAAACTGTTTAATTTGTTAAAGATTCACATGTAGGTATATTGACTTTTTTAAATTTTGAATTCATATTGTAATCGGGACGATTATGCTATCAGGATGGCGGAGCTGTAGTCGTATAAGATTCAACCTTGCAAAACACACTGTAACTTGAGTGACTTTAATCACCTTATATACTTACTTAGTCATGTCTCACTACCTAATAGCCTAATTAACCGAAACGTCAATAAATATACAGGGTGATTCGCATAAGGTGTGACAAAAAGATAGGGTGTGTAGGTTGGACCTAGACAAGCAAAAAGTCGTATGGGAGGGGGGGGGGTCCATTTTCCCCCGTATAGGCGGGAGGGGCAATTTAAGAAAAAAATCACAAAAAATGGGAAAAAAATTATTTAAAAATAACGGTAATACCTACAGAGTCGTGCTATAGCATTTTGAAAAGCCAAAAACTTATACATTTATTTTAATTTAAAAATAAGTTGTTCAAATAAATAGTTTTTGAAATATTAATTTTCAAAGTCAAAATTGTGAAAAAAAACATAATTTTTTTTTTTAAACCACTTTTTTTCCAAATTTTACGTTTTTAAGTTGTATTTTGCTGGCTTATTTTCAATGTTCTTATTTATTTTTGATCAAACACAAAAAACCGGATGTCAAAATAACCTGTAGTTTTTGAGAAAACCAAAAATTACAAAAACGACTTTTTAAAATTTTTTTTTTCTTAAAATTTTTTTTTTCGTTATTTGATTCTTAAGTGATTCTTAAGTGAAAAAAAATAAAGAAAAAATTCATCCTAAATTTATTTAATTCACTTAAGAATCAAAAAACGAAAAAAAAAATTTTAAAAAGTCGTTTTTGTAATTTTTGGTTTTTTCAAAAACTACAGGTTATTTTGACATCCGGTTTTTTGTGTTTGATCAAAAATAAATAAGAGCATTGAAAATAAGCCAGAAAAATACAACTTAAAAACGTAAAATTTGGAAAAAAAGTGGTTTAAGAAAAAAATTATGTTTTTTTTTCAAAATTTTGACTTTGAAAATTAATATTTCAAAAACTATTTATTTGGTTTTAAAAAAAAAATTATGTTTTTTTTTCAAAATTTTGACTTTGAAAATTAATATTTCAAAAACTATTTCTTTGAACAACTGATTTTTAAATTTAAATTAATGTATAAGTGTTTGGCTTTTCAAAATGCTATAGCACGACTCTGTAGGTATTACCGTTATTTTTAAATAATTTTTTTCCCATTTTTTGTGATTTTTTTCTTAAATTGCCCCTCCCGCCTCAACGGGGGAAAATGGACCCCCCCTCCCATACGATTTTTTGCTTGTCTAGGTCCAACCTAAACACCCTATCTTTTTGTCACAACTTATGCGAATCACACTGTATAAATGATGTATGATGATTGATGAGATAATAAATGAGTCGATCGATGATCTTGAAACTGAACAGATCGCTGTTATCTTTTATTTAACTGCCCACACATTTGCATTTGCGCTTTAATAAATAGAATAAATTAGAGCATGTCATTACTGCCGTCTGCCCTAGTGACTATACTAAATTTTTTTGATTTATTACAGTATTTTCTTTCATGATAATTCATAATAATTGTTGTTTTATACATATTAAAATTTGTGGACCAGTAATTTTAAATATTTTAGTTTAAACTAAATTTATTTGATTTTTATAATGACTTTTAGTTTAGTTAAAACGATTTTTTTCTGTACTTTTAGTTTAGTTAAAACAGAACAAGTACTGTATTTTGGGTACAGAAAAAAAAGGAAGTAAAAGAGCTTTTATGATTACAGCTTTTAGTTTAATAAATGACTTTTAGTTTAGTTAAAACAAAACATATAATTTTTTTTTTTGCTTATTATTTTGGTAGTTCTAGTTTAGATACTGAGAACAAAGCACTTTAATTTAGGTTTAAAGGTTTTCATACATAGTTCTGCTTCTGTAAGACATCGCTTCAGTGGTGAATTTGTATAGCCGAACCTAGTCTTCTCCATTTAGAATAAGTTTTAAGTCTTCTTCTTCCAGGTAATTCTTCTCATAAAAAACTCTCCTAAGTTCCATCAGCATTGGGCATATTGCAATAAAATGGTAAACGTTCTCCACAACACGCATTTTGCAAAGAGAGCAGATACCTTCTAAGTCGTTTCTGTGCGGTCTGTAGTTGAGTTTTAAGAGTTCGCCCCTTACTTTGAAAATACAACTCACAACTTTTCTTGCGTTATTATCATTGAAGTAGTTTCTTTCATTTAAATTGTAGTTGAGCTTAGTATATGTTATTCTTGCTCTTGATGACCTTGCTTGTTCTATGAATGTATGTATATCTCTCGTTTTCGTCGATACATTGTATTATTTCATAAAGATCCATTTTCCATTGTTGTTCATTTGCATCGGCTAAATCTAGACTCTATCCACAGTTAGCTGCATGGTCAATCCAATCTGTGTAGAACAACGATTTTCTACGTACTGCATGCATAAGCACCAGTTTCGGCAATCGACTGTCCTCCATCTTTTTATATCGGATCAAATAATTCGCGTTTAACTTTAGAGTTGAAACGAAGAGCGTTGGTAGTCCAGTTTCCAAGTGATACATGTATTTTGGCGTATCCATCGGTAAAAGAAAGATTTTTCTCAAGAAAAAATGCAGCAATGTTTCCACAGTTTCAAATTTTTTAATACCCCAAGTTTGAGCTCCATAAAAAAGAATAGATTTAGCGGTTTAATTAAAGACTTTGAATTTCGCATTTGTTGAAACTAGCTTACTGTTGAATATTTTTTTTCCAATTTGCACAAATGGCGGTCCTGGCTACGTTAGCTTTAGTTTCCAAATGTTTTTCCATATTTAAATAATAAGTTCCCAGGTAAGTGTATTCTTTCACCACTTCTAATTCGACCTCACCATATCTCCATGTTCCTCTCTAGAAAGTCTTCCTGCGCCATTCTGGAATACCATCACTTTAGACTTTTCTGTGTTTACTTCTGTGTTTGCCAATATCAAAATATCATCTGCATACATAATATCTTTGATTTTTATATTTCCATATTCAACTCCACAAGGAAGGCATTCTTGAATGTCATCCAGAAAAAGGGCAGATAACAACGGACTAAGAATACATCCCTGTCGAACTCCGCAATTTATTGCAATATCTTTCGATGTTTCAGCTCCATTTAATATGCGTCCAATTGTTCGTTGAAACATTTTTTCCAAAGCTCTTCTGAATTTAGTGGAAATACCGAGATTATAAAGTTTATAAAAAAGTGCTCTTCTGTCCACTTTATCAAAGACAGCTTTAAAATCCACGAAAAAAGCATAAAGTTTTTTATTTTCGCTTAACTTCGAATGGGCTAAACATCCTAGCACAAAAATATTATCGACTGTCGAATAGCCCTTTCTAAAGCCGGACTGGAATTCACTCAGTTTGTTATTTATACTAACCCAATTATTAAGCCTGTTATTAAGAAGCGTTGTATATATAATAGGAGTTAAAACGTCAAATGTCAAACGAAGAGTAGTGCTTGTGACTTAGCTCCACATTAAATTCAAATCCTAGTCAGTCAAAATCACTTTTAATTGTGTTATTTGTTTTTATTCGGCACACAATAACAAAGTGTTTCGAATTTTCAATTAATTTCTTAAAAACAGTTCTTTTATAAAACAAAGTGAAAATAAAAAATGTCAAATTCTAACCTTAAATCTGGTAAAAGAAATTTATGTTCCAATGTCGGCGATGTCTCTGGCTCTCTTCTGAATTCTCCTTTAGGAATGTTTTCTTCTTCAAACTTGTGGGAAAAAATAGAGACTCGTTTAAGCTTACTAACAAAATCACTGACAGATACAATTTTATCAACATTAAGAAAAGAATTAAAAGTAAAAACACAATCTTTTGCTGAACATCTTGATGAAATTGAAATTAAACTCACAACCCGAATCAAACACTTGAAAAAGATTACGATGACAGATTTGCTTCATTAAACATTTTAATTCTCAACTGCGAAACCAAACTTGAAAGCTTTGAAAATCACTGCCACGAAAAGAGAACACAAACAACTGAAAATGACACTACGCAACTGAAAACTCAGATCGATGCTTTAACCCGAAGAAATATTGCAAGCGATCTTGTACTTCACGGTATTCCTTTTCGTCAAAATGAAAACTTATATGAAATTTTTCACAAATTTTGCACAAAAATTGGCCTTGAGTCGATCAGACTCAACTACGCGCTACGTATCACACCTAAAAACAACAACTCTGCTAGTGCGATTATCTTGAAACTCCCGCACGGAAATGAAAAAAAACATTGTACTGAGGAAAGTAAATGAATTTTATAAAGCAAGCTCTCGTGCAGTTTCCTTACATGGCCTTGGCTTTGAAAATAGCAACAAATTTGTGAGAGCGTATGAATGTCTTAGAAAATTTAATCACAATCTTTTCCGTAAAGCCAATGAGTTGCGCAGAAGAAAGCTTCTTCATTCGGTGTTCACCAGGCATGGAAAAGTCTAAGTCAGAGATGGTGCTGATAAGAGACCTGTTTGTGTCAATTGTATATCTTGGCTAAATGATTATGCTAATGCAATTGAGGGTAATGCTGTGCAGGGGAGTGAATTGCTAGGAAATGAACCTGATTGTAATGTTGCTGTTTGTTGATGTTGTTGCTGCTGGTGGTGTTGCTGCTGGTGGTACTGTTGCTGTTATTGATGGTGTTGTTGCTGCTTCAAATGGGGTTGCTGAAAACAATACTCCAGTCATCGTAACATAATATAATTTTCTTATTTTCTTTTGCAAAATTTTTCAAGCTTACCAAGTAGGTACAAAGTTTTTCATTTTACTTTGTTTTTAAATCACATAATTCATCGTGCTTTTAAGATTTGAATTTTTTGTACTAATGCTAGTCGTTTTCCATACCTTCTATCTAATTTGTGTAAGAAACTTTAATTTGAAAACCATTAATCAAGCTTTTTGAAAGTTTTAGGTAAAAAAAAAATTATGTCTGTTACAAATCCTGATATTATAAGATCTATTTGCAATGTTCTGTGTAATGTGCATGTGTTCCTTCTAAGTACACTGTCCTTTTTCAAATGTTGAGTAGTTCTAAGATGGATGTAATAATGGTCTCTGAATCATGGTTATATGAATCAATTTCATCTCAACTAGTTGGTTTCCCTGAGTTTACACTGTATAGGAATGATCATGGCTCTCGAGGTGGTGGTGTATGCATATACATTAGGGAAAACATAACATCAAAAACAATTTATTCTTCATCAAAATCTCCTTTAGAATTCTTGTGCATTGAAATTCGTAACTGCAATGAAATATGCCTTTTGGTTGTTGTGTACTGCCCACCCTGTTTATTTAAAGAAGATAATTTATTTGAATGAGAAGAAACTTTGCTTCATTTCAACACAAAGTACTGTCATATTTTAGTTGGCGGTGATTTTAATGTAAACCTACTAGTTAATAATTCCACTTCACGTCTTTTCAATGATTTTTTGTGACAAAGTATGCTAAACTGTTGTGAATAAATTGTATCCAACATGCTATCAGTCAGTGTTGAACCCACCACTTATTGATATTTTTCTTACAACTTCTAAAGAAAAAGTTCTGTGCAATGATCAACTAAAGCTTACATCGGATTTTATCCATGATCTAATTTTTTGCTGTTTTCAATTTGATAAGAAGAATCTGCGGCACGAGTACGATAACTTTGGCGACAAGAAATAATAACGGGTTTTGTGGAGGGGTTCAATACAAACATTTTTTACTATGGGAGGCGAGGGGGGTCTATCTCCCTCCGTTTAGGCGGTAGGGGCAATTTTATAAAAATTGACCTAGAATCTAAAAAAAAATACTGTAGAACAACGGGAAAATTTACAGATACAATTTATACTTTTTCTAAAAGCTAGAAATTCGCACTTTATAATAAATTTTAAATGAAGTGGTTTCAATTTTTAGTTTTTGAAATAACTGACTTCAAGGTCAACATTTACGAAAAAAAAAATTTTAAAAATGACTTTTAGAATAATATTTCTCGTGATTGCAAATGCCAATAAAAAAAAATTTGATGTAGTTAGTTGCTTTAATAAATTTTTTATCAAACGCTGTAAACTACTTTTTTCTATGTCTTATAGTTTTTGAGATAATTAAAAAATAATGAAACTATTGAAGTATGCAATGTTTTCAAAAAATTATGGAAATACGCACGAATTTACAATAATGCTAGGAAATGGACTGGTGAAAGTATAAATATTCATCAGGCAGGTACTTATGTGCAATTAATTTCCATATGCAAACACTTTATTTTAACCCTCATTATTTTAACCCTTTTTCCGCAGGGTTAAGCTGCTTGTGCTAAATATGAAAATAGCAATTGTTTTTCTAACTGCAAGTTATTTGATCGAACTGAAAAAAGTAAAAAGGATAAAAATTCATCAGACAGGTGCTTATGTGACATTAATTTCCGTATGCAACAACTTTCCGCATGGCCCGCTTCGCGGGGGCTCATTATTTTAACCCTTTTTCCGCAGGGTTAAGCTGCTCATGCTAAATATGAAAATAGCAATTGTTTTTCTAACTGCAAGTTATTTGATCGAACTGAAAAAAGTAAAAAGGATAAAAATTCATCAGACAGGTGCTTATGTAACATTAATTTCCGTATGCAACAACTTTCCGCATGGCCCGCTTCGAGGGGGCTCATAATTTTAACCCTTTTTCCGCAGGGTTAAGCTGCTCATGCTAAATATGAAAATAGCAATTATTTTCTAACTGCAAGTTATTTAATCAAACTGAAAAAAAGTATAAAAGTATAAAAATTTATCAGACAGGTGCTTATGTGCAATTAATTTCCGTATGCAACAACTCTCCGCATGGCCCGCTTCGCGGGGGCTCATTATTTTAACCCTTTTTTCCGCAAGGTTATGTTGCTCATGCTAAACATGAAAATAGCAACTGTTTTTCTAACTATAAGTTATCTGATTGAACTGAAAAGAGTTATAGTTATAGATTTAAAAATAAATGAACTTGGTTCACAGAGATAAACTAATCATTATTATACGCCAAAGTTATAGTACTCGTGTATTTTCATCTAATGAAATTAATTAAATTTAAATATTTATTTTGAAACCCTCTATAGGATTCTATTATCAAATCTTAGAGCCAAAGTTATCGTACTCTCCTCTAAAAAACTCGCATTACTAATGTCTACGACACAATGGTAGCAAACTCTCTTAGTTTCTGAATATGCACATACATATTTTTGTGTCATAAATTGTGTAGGCCGATGTAACAACCCCTTTAAATAAAACGGAACGTAATTCCATACCATCGATCATGACCTAAATGGTCTAAAATAATTCTGTCAGAAATTCAAACAGATCATTTCCTTCGAACAAATTTCGAACTTTGGCCGAAAAGCGCAACTCATTTCCGTGAGTCGATCTCTTTTGCTTCAGCTCTCGTCGAGGACAGATCAGTCTGTTTCTGTACCAAAGTGATTTTTTTTGAGACAAGTAAAGTAGATCAGTGCGTTTTTCTCTAACAATAAAATTAATAAAGAAAAAAAGAAATCGCATGGTTTAAAGAAAAATTTAATAATCAAGTAAACCGAACACGTAATTAAACGAGAATCTACCAGTTGAAGATCTAAAAAACTTATACGCAAGCGCTTTTTATTATAAAGTGGCACAGATCGGAGAGTTGATCTAAAAGTCACTCCCAGAATCGCAATCAAGGATAGGGAATTCTTCCTCCAAGAAGTGAAGCAGTGGGCTTATCCCCATGAATCGGCTAGAGATATCGTTTTGACTGTGCTGTTGGCGCCTACACGTGAAGTAGTATGTTTTGGCCAGTTCTGGGTCAGGTGGTACAAGTGGTACAGGGTTGTACAGTATGTGGTACAGCAGTCGACATGAGGGTACGAGTGTATAGCAGTCATTCTGGCACAAGGGTACATGAGGGTACGAGGGTACAACAGTCATTCTAGGATGATGGTACGATGGTACAGCAGTCATGGTGTACAGTATGTGATACAGCAGTCGACATGAGGGTACGAGGGTACAGCAGTCATTCTGAGATGATGGTACAGGAGGTACAGCAGTCATTTTCCACAGGTAATTTTTTTTTTGTGGTATGTTTGGCGGGATGATTTTTTTTTATGGTTGCGTTTGGTGGATAATAAAAATAGATTGATTTATTACGGTATGGAGAAAAAACAAAACACTACATATATGTGAAGTGTCCTTTAACAATTTATGTTTTTTGTGTACTGGGAGCGGGGGTTCGAATTTTCCGCAGGTAATTTTTTTGTTGTATCTTTTGCGGGATGGTTTTTTAATGTTTGCGTTTGGAAGATAATAAAAATAGATTATCATGATGGTTTACGGGAGAAACTAAATGCATTCATATAGTAAGATGTTGAAAGTATTCTTTGTTGGTATAGATTATCATGGTGCGCGGCTTTGGATCTGTACAAAAAAAAAATATCAAACATATACATCGAGCGTCTACTGTAGTAGATTAAAGAAATGCGTCATGGTTTATCAAATCATGTTTCAACATGTTTATTGAAACCTTTTCATGATAATGATTGCTTGTGTTGGGCATAGGGAGATGTATGTAGGTATGTAGGAATGTTTATTTATAGATATGTACATACGATACAATTTATAGTAGAGTTTTTGATTTTTGAGAAAAAAAAATATAAAAGGGGAAGTTCGAAAACATACATGAAATATGAGAAACATCTGTTACAACATCTGTTACAACAAAAATCTATTTTTCTAGGAATAGAAACACATAAAAATAAAATTAAGAAAGAAGGAAAAAAACATGAACAAACTTGTCCCCTAAGAAGATAAAAAAGATAACGAAAAAAAACCTTGCATGATCATACATGATCGCATTATTGAGTACAGTCCCTTAACTGGGGAAGGTCGAAAACATACATGATTTATGAGAAACATATGTTACAACATCTGTTAAAACATCTGTTACAACAAGAATCTGTTTTTCTAGGAATAGAAACACATAAAAATAAAATAAAGAAAAAACGAAAAAACATGAACAAACTTGTCCCCTAAGAAGATAAAAAAGATACGAAAAAAAAATATAAAAGGGGCATTTTGAAAACGTAATAGGACATTATGTTTTTGTGAATAAGACAGTCAAGTTCGTTATTGTTGAATTTTTCTTTAAAAATCTATTTTTCTTTTGTGAATTATTAAACAATCAAGTTCGATTTAGTATTTTTATAAATATTTTTTCTTGTGTGTTTTCTTTGTGAATAATATTTAAATTTTTAAAAATGTTTAATTGTGAAAATTGTGAAAAATCATTCGTCCAAATGTCGTCTTTGACAAGACACATAAACAATATCCATAACGATGAAAGAAAAATCTTTAAGTGCAATATATGCGAGAAGGTTCTATCGAGGAAAGACATACTTGATAAGCACATCAGAAATAAACATTCAGCAGGAGCTGATGTAATTAATGAAAGAAGCTTGAGAAAAAGGGAACATTCTCCTCAACCTTCAACATCTAGTGCAATTTTGAACAAAAGGCCTAGAATAATTGCTAATGAGTACTGCTATATCTGTGAAGAAGATGTTGTAGAATGGAGTGAACACAATAAAAAAGTTTCTCATATGACTCTAGTTGATCAACTGCATTCGGAAAATGGTGATGGAGGTTCTCCTCAAGAAAACGATGATGTAGGTTCTCCTCAAACTTCATATTGTTACATCTGTGAGAAGGTTATCGAGCAAGGAAAAATGATACATCATCAAAGAAAAGCTTCACATAGAGCACTTGCTATGCAGATTCTGACCGAGAATGTTAGTGTCATAAGTGGAGCTTTCAAAAATAGAATTAGGACCTATTGTATAAAGATTGCTGATGAATCAATTTTGGATGTCGATGTTTTGTTTGACCAAAATAAATGCCTGATAAAACAGTTGCTGGAAAACGAGATTGGTATTTTAGGTTCATTGAAACTAAACATTGAACTTTTCGGTGATTTTGTCAAGTCCAACAATAGTCCTGATGAATTGATTTCTGATTTGATTTGAAATAAAAGCCAAATTAGAAGAATTTCAAGAAAAAGACAGCGGATGGGCTTTGCTATCATTTGTGAGAATTAAGATTAACATCAATAAACACCAACCTGTTGGAGGATCATCGTATTTTGAATTACCAGCCCAAATAAGAAACAAAAAAGCATGCATAAACGTTCAAAACAATGATGAGTACTGTTTCAAATGGTCTATAATAGCTGCTCTCGCAGTAAACATATCAAATCCTAAAAGGACTATTTCATACCCATGTAAAAATAACATTGCTGACGAAACAATAGAATCATTTAATCAACTCATAAGCTTTAAAGACTTGCAGTTCCCTCTGGCTATAAAAGATGTTAAAATAGGTATTTGAGGAGAACAATCCTGAGATAAGTGTGAATGTATTTGGTTATGAGATGAGTAAGAAAACTAAAGATGTACAAATAATCGGTCCATTCTATCATACACAAAAGGAAAAGAGTAAGCATATAAATTTACTCTTTTGTGAGAATGAAGATGGTCGAACTCATTATGTTTTTATTAAAAACATGTCACGATTAATCAGTTCACAATTAACACAACATGAAAAGAAAAAACATTTTTGTAATGGTTGTCTACAAGCTTTTGCTAATGAAGATTTATTAAAAAAACACAAAAGCGAATGTTTTAAGATCGTTACAATAATGCCAGAGGGAGATAAGACCTCATTAAAGTTTGAGAAACATGGAAAGAAGTTGGAAGTTCCATTTGTAGTTTACGCTGACTTTGAGTCTATTTTACAACCGATAAACCATCAACAGCCCAACCCGGATTTTTCTTCAACAACTGATGTACAACAGCATGTACCTTGCGCCTTTTCATATTTTATCAAATGCACATTTGATGAAAAGTTTAACACACAGAAAACATTTGTTGGTAAGAATTTAATAATATTTCCCAATATACATATTTATAATTTTCCATTTTTTCTATTTTAGGTGAGAATTCGTCAGATAAATTTGTAGAAATGTTGGTGGAAGATTTGACGAATTTATATCAGCAAGTCATCAAGAATCCGAAACCGATGCCCATGTTGACCATAGCCGAGGATTTCAGGCAGAGACATTCGCCAGCATGTCATATATGTAAAAATAGTTTTAAGAATTCAGATTTAAGGGTAAGGGATCATTGTCACTTCACCGGCTTGTATAGAGGACCCGCCCACCATCATTGTAATTTAAATTTTAAAATTCCAAAATTTTTCCCCGTCTTCTTTCATAATTTTTCGGGATATGATTGTCATCTCTTTGTAAAAAGTCTTTCTAAGATCAAAGGAGAAATTTCAATAATTCCATTGAACAAAGAAAATTATATTTCTCTTTCTAAACGAATTTATTTAAATGCCAATCACAGTTTTGAGATAAGATTTTTAGATTCAAATAGGTTTCTTCAGTCAAGCATCGCATCTTTAGCAAAGAATTTATCGCCTAATGATTTGAAAAATACTAAAAGTGTTTTCCAAGACAATGTGTCATTTAATTTAATGCAAAGAAAAGGTGTATTTCCTTATGATCATTTAGATTCTTGGGAACGATTTGAAGAGACCTCTTTACCCTCTAAATCAAAATTTTATAACAAAATGATTGATGAAGAATGTTTAGTTGAGGACTATAAACATGCTCTTAATGTATGGGATCACTTCAAGTGTAAAAAACTTGAAGATTATATGGTTCTCTATCTTAAGAGTGATGTGCTTTTATTAGCAGATATTTTTGAAAGTTTTAGGAAGCTTTGTATTTCAATTTATGAACTTGATCCTTGTCATTATTTTACAGCTCCTGGGTTATCATGGGACGCTATGCTCAAAACAACTAATATCAAGTTAGAGCTTTTAACTGATGTCGATATGTTCAATTTTTTTGAAGCTGGAATTAGGGGTGGTTTGTGTCAATGTAGTCACAGAAATGCTGTAGCTAATAATAAATACATGTCTAGCTATAATCCAAACCTAGCATCGGAATACTTAATGTATCTTGATGCTTATAACTTATACGGATGGGCTATGTCACAACACTTACCATATGGGAATTTTCAGTGGGATAATCCTCAGATTTATACATCTGAATACATCTCCAACATTAAAGGTGATAATGTTGGATATGTATTGGAAGTAGATTTAGATTATCCATCGAGTATTCATGACTCACATAACGATCTTTTGTCCTGAAAATATAGCCACCCTAGGTTGTAAAATTCCTAAGATAGTTGCGCACTTGAATTCAAGGAAAAATTTCAAAATTCACTTAAGAAATTTACAGCAATGTATTTCCCAGGGATTAGTTTTAAAAAAAGTACATAGAGTCATGAAGTTTAGTCAGTCGAACTGGCTCCAAAAATATATTTCACTGAACACCGAAAAAAGAAAGGTTGCCAGGAATAAGTTTGAGAAAGACTTTTTCAAGTTAATGAACAATAGCGTCTATGGTAAAACCATGGAAAATGTTGAAAAGCGTAGAAATGTGAAGATTGTTTCAGAATGGGATGCGCATAGAAACCAATTTTCAGCAAGAAAGCTGATTGCGCATCCCAATTTTCATAGTAGTAGCATATTTACACCGAATATGTGTGCTATTGAGATGAAGAAAGGAAGTGTTAAACTAGATAAACCAATTTATTTAGGTTTTGTCGTTTTAGAACTCTCAAAGTGGTTAATGTATGATTTTCATTATGATTACATGAAGCCAAAATTTAGCGATAAAATTCGTTTGAACTATATGGATACAGACTCTTTTATCTATTCCATATTTACAGACGACTTTTATGCTAAAATCTATGATGATGTTATTAATCCTGAGAGATCCAGGTTTGACACTTCTGAGTATCCGGTGAATAACATTCATAATTTCCCTTTGAATAATGGCAAGGTGATAGGACTTTTCAAAGATGAAAATAATTCTAGGATTATGACTGATTTCGTAGGACTAAGGGCTAAATTATATTGTTTTGGGATTGATACCGGTGAAGTGACAAAAAAAGCAAAAGGAATCAAAAAATACATAACAAATAATTTAGAATTAAGAGACTATAGAAATTGTTTAATTAAGAAACGTGATATTTATAGAAATATGTATATATTTAGAAGTAGGTAAGCAACATTTGATGTACACCCAAATGATAAATAAGAAAACCTTGAGTTGTAATGATACAAAAAGGTTTATATGTGAAGATGGTAAAAGCACCTATGCTTGGGGCCATAAAAATATACCACATATTTAAATGTAAAATTCATTTCAACTCAAGGTAATAAAAAAATATAACAAATAAGATCAGTCTTACAGATGATGATGATAAAAGATTTACTATCCCTAATTCCTTTACAACTTTAGCGTGGGGTAATAAGCGTATAGAAGACTATTATTTTATCTAAAAATAGTCTTAAGATATACCTGCATGTGTAAAATGTTATATCAAAAAAAAAAATTTTTATGTTAATAAAATGTTGATATTTATAATAAAATTATGATGATTCTTGTTAAACTTTAAGGTATAATGTAATGAGTAAAGACATAATTCTATTCATCATGAAATGTATTGTATAAAAGAATATACCAATCAATATGAAAATAATTCATATATACAAACATGTATACATAATAAAGTCAATTAAAAAAATGCTTATTGTTTTATTTTTTATTTTAATTTCTTAGCACTTTTTTATACAGCAGTTGATTGCGAAATACAAATCGGGCAAACTTATTTTGAAAGTAAAGGCAACAGCAATAAGCCCTAAATATTAAATAACAAAAATGACCAAAAACACTTAATTTCATAATTCTTCTATATTATGTGGATACAAAATGTTATATGGGGAAAAAATGATTGATATTTTCTGGGGTGGAAAGGCAGGTCATTGTGAACGTCATGTAAGGTATGGGGCCAATCCAAGTCTATCTCCAAAACGTACCCAATATCTATATTTTTATAAGACATTATAAGATTAAATTGGATCACTTCATACCCCCAAATTTCCATTATAGTTAGCAGCTTATAACCCATTTCAATAGCTTTCACTACTTCGTTAAATACACATGTTCCTAATAAGGACCTCTGTTCATCAAAATGGGTGCAGACTCTTTCTTGGTTTTTTTTTCACTACTGCAGGTCCTACACAATGAGAAAAGGCTTTCAGGGACCCATCGTGGTGTATCAATTCTTATGATTTTGCTCCTAATGGAGTTCATGTGTTAGCCTGTGAGTAGGTTGGAAATTTGGAATGAGTTGGCTGTTGTGGTTTTGTGTGGACGAAAAAGTGGTGGATGGTAATTTTTAGTTCTATTTTGAGAACTGTGTGTATGAAAGAATTATGAACTACTCTGATCTGCTTTTGAACTGGTCTGAACTGCTTTTTTCTGTTTTTGAACTGGTCTGAACTGCTTTTTTCTGTTTTTGAACTGGTCTGAACTGCTTTTTTCTGTTTTTAACTGGTCTGAACTGCTTTTGAACTGGTCTGAACTGCTTTTGAACTGCTTTTGAACTGGTCTGAGCTGCTTTTGAACTGGTCTGAACTGCTTTTGAACTGCTTTTGAACTGGTCTGATCGGCTTTTGAACTGCTTTTGAACTGGTCTGATCTGCTTTTGAACTGGTCTGAACTGCTTTGGAACTGCTTTTAAACTGCTTTTTTCTGTTTTTTACTGCTTTTGAACTGGTCTGAACTGCTTTTGAACTGCTTTTGAACTGGTCTGAACTGCTTTTGAACTGCTTTTTTCTGTTTTTGAACTGGTCTGAACTGCTTTTTTCTGTTTTTGAACTGGTCTGAACTGCTTTTGAACTGGTCTGAACTGCTTTTGAACTAGACTGAACTGCTTTTGAACTGCTTTTGAACTGGTCTGATCGGCTTTTGAACTGCTTTTGAACTGGTCTGAACTGCTTTTGAACTGCTTTTGAACTGGTCTGATCTGCTTTTGAACTGTTCTGAACTGCTTTTGAACTGCTTTTGAACTGGTCTGATCGGCTTTTGAACTGCTTTTGAACTGGTCTGAACTGCTTTTGAACTGGTCTGAACTGCTTTTGAACTGGTCTGATCGGCTTTTGAACTGCTTTTGAACTGGTCTGATCTGTTTTTGAACTGCTTTTGAACTGGTCTGATCTGCTTTTGAACTGGTCTGAACTGCTTTTGAACTGCTTTTAAACTGCTTTTTTCTGTTTTTTACTGCTTTGAAACATCTTTTTACTGCTTTTAAACTGCCTTTTCTGTTTTTTACTGCTTTGAAACAGCTTTTTTCTGTTTTTTACTGCTTAGAAACAGCTTTTTACTGCTTTTAAACTGCTTTTTACGGTTTTTTGTTGCTTTTTTCTGTTTTTTACTGCTTTTTACTCTTTTTTATTTCACTGCTTTTGAACCGCTTTTAACAGGTTTATACTGTTCTTTATTTTACTGCTTTTGAACTGCTTTTACAGGTTTAACTGCTTTTGAAGTGCTCTCATAGAACATTAATGCACGTATGACTATACTAGTACAGTACTGTACTCATTGTAATAGGTTCGAACTGATACAGTTAAAAGCAGATCACCAAAGACTATTATTATTTTATACACACAGTTCTTAAAATAGAACTAAAAATTACCATCCACCACTTTTTCGTCCACACAAAACCACAACAGCCAACTCATTCCAAATTTCCAACCTACTCACAGGCTAACACATGAGCACATGAATCATAAGAATTGAGACACCACGATGGGTCCCTGAAAGCCTTTTCTCATTGTGTAGAACCTGCAGTAGTGAAAAAAAAAACCAAGAAAGAGTCTGCACCCATTTTGATGAACAGAGGTCCTTATTAGGAACATGTGTATTTAACGAAGTAGTGAAAGCTATTGAAATGGGTTATAAGCTGCTAACTATAATGGAAATTTGGGGGTATGAAGTGATCCAATTTAATCTTATAATGTCTTATAAAAATAAAGATATTGGGTACGTTTTGGAGATAGACTTGGATTGGCCCCATACCTTACATGACGTTCACAATGACCTGCCTTTCCACCCCAGAAAATATCAATCATTTTTTCCCCATATAACATTTTGTATCCACATAATATAGAAGAATTATGAAATTAAGTGTTTTTGGTCATTTTTGTTATTTAATATTTAGGGCTTATTGCTGTTGCCTTTACTTTCAAAATAAGTTTGCCCGATTTGTATTTCGCAATCAACTGCTGTTTAAAAAAGTGCTAAGAAATTAAAATAAAAAATAAAACAATAAGCATTTTTTTAATTGACTTTATTATGTATACATGTTTGTATATATAAATTATTTTCATATTGATTGGTATATTCTTTTATACAATACATTTCATGATGAATAGAATTATGTCTTTACTCATTACATTATACCTTAAAGTTTAACAAGAATCATCATAATTTTATTATAAATATCAACATTTTATTAACATAAAAATTTTTTTTTTGATATAACATTTTACACATGCAGGTATATCTTAAGACTATTTTTAGATAAAATAATAGTCTTCTATACGCTTATTACCCCACGCTAAAGTTGTAAAGGAATTAGGGATAGTAAATCTTTTATCATCATCATCTGTAAGACTGATCTTATTTCTTATATATTTTTATTACCTTGAGTTGAAATGAATTTTACATTTAAATATGTGGTATATTTTTATGGCCCCAAGCATAGGTGCTTTTACCATCTTCACATATAAACCTTTTTGTATCATTACAACTCAAGGTTTTTTTATTTATCATTTGGGTGTACATCAAATGTTGCTTACTTCTAGATATATACATATTTCTATTAATATCACGTTTCTTAATTAAACAATTTCTATAGTCTCTTAATTCTAAATTATTTGTTATGTATTTTTTGATTCCTTTTGCTTTTTTTGTCACTTCACCGGTATCAATCCAAAAACAATATAATTTAGCCCTTTGTCCTACGAAATCAGTCATAATCCTAGAATTATTTTCATCTTTGAAAAGTCCTATCACCTTGCCATTATTTAAAGGGAAATTATGAATGTTATTCACCGGATACTCAGAAGTGTCAAACCTGGATCTCTCAGGATTAATAACATCATCATAGATTTTAGCATAAAAGTCGTCTGTAAATATGGAATAGATAAAAGAGTCTGTATCCATATAGTTCAAACGAATTTTATCGCTAAATTTTGGCTTCATGTAATCATAATGAAAATCATACATTAACCACTTTGAGAGTTCTAAAACGACAAAACCTAAATAAATTGGTTTATCTAGTTTAACACTTCCTTTCTTCATCTCAATAGCACACATATTCGGTGTAAATATGCTACTACTATGAAAATTGGGATGCACAATCAGCTTTCTTGCTGAAAATTGGTTTCTATGCGCATCCCATTCTGAAACAATCTTCACATTTCTACGCTTTTCAACATTTTCCATGGTTTTACCATAGACGCTATTGTTCATTAACTTGAAAAAGTCTTTCTCAAACTTATTCCTGGCAACCTTTCTTTTTTCGGTGTTCAGTGAAATATATTTTTGGAGCCAGTTCGACTGACTAAACTTCATGACTCTATGTACTTTTTTTAAAACTAATCCCTGGGAAATACATTGCTGTAAATTTCTTAAGTGAATTTTGAAATTTTTCCTTGAATTCAAGTGCGCAACTAACTTAGGAATTTTACAACCTAGGGTGGCTATATTTTCAGGACAAAATGGGAGATCGTTATGTGAGTCATGAATACTCGATGGATAATCTAAATCTACTTCCAATACATATCCAACATTATCACCTTTAATGTTGGAGATGTATTCAGATGTATAAATCTGAGGATTATCCCACTGAAAATTCCCATATGGTAAGTGTTGTGACATAGCCCATCCGTATAAGTTATTAGCATCAAGATACATTAAGTATTCCGATGCTAGGTTTGGATTATAGCTAGACATGTATTTATTATTAGCTACAGCATTTCTGTGACTACAAAAGTAAAGAGGTCTCTTCAAATCGTTCCCAAGAATCTAAATGATCATAAGGAAATACACCTTTTCTTTGCATTAAATTAAATGACACATTGTCTTGGAAAACACTTTTAGTATTTTTCAAATCATAAGGCGATAAATTCTTTGCTAAAGATGCGATGCTTGACTGAAGAAACCTATTTGAATCTAAAAATCTTATCTCAAAACTGTGATTGGCATTTAAATAAATTCGTTTAGAAAGAGAAATATAATTTTCTTTCTTCAATGGAATTATTGAAATTTCTCCTTTGATCTTAGAAAGACTTTTTACAAAGAGATGACAATCATATCCCGAAAAATTATGAAAGAAGACGGGGAAAAATTTTGGAATTTTAAAATTTAAATTACAATGATGGTGGGCGGGTCCTCTATACAAGCCGGTGAAGTGACAATGATCCCTTACCCTTAAATCTGAATTCTTAAAACTATTCTTACATATATGACATGTTGGCGAATGTCTCTGCCTGAAATCCTCGGCTATGGTCAACATGGGCATCGGTTTCGGATTCTTGATGACTTGCTGATATAAATTCGTCAAATCTTCCACCAACATTTCTACAAATATATCTGACGAATTCTCACCTAAAATAGAAAAAATGCAAAATTATAAATATGTATATTGGGAAATATTATTAAATCCTTACCAACAAATATTTTCTGTGTGTTAAACTTTTCATCAAATGTGCATTTGATAAAATATGAAAAGGCGCAAGGTACATGCTGTTGTACATCAGTTGTTGAAGAAAAATCCGGGTTGGGCTGTTGATGGTTTATCGGTTGTAAAATAGACTCAAAGTCAGCGTAAACTACAAATGGAACTTCCAACTTCTTTCCATGTTTCTCAAACTTTAATGAGGTCTTATCTCCCTCTGGCATTATTGTAACGATCTTACAACATTCGCTTTTGTGTTTTTTTAATAAATCTTCATTAGCAAAAGCTTGTAGACAACCATTACAAAAATGTTTTTTTTCATGTTGTGTTAATTGTGAACTGATTAATCGTGACATGTTTTTAATAAAAACATAATGAGTTCGACCATCTTCATTCTCACAAAAGAGTAAATTTATATGCTTACTCTTTTCCTTTTGTGTATGATAGAATGGACCGATTATTTGTACATCTTTAGTTTTCTTACTCATCTCATAACCAAATACATTCACACAAATCTCAGGATTGTTCTCCTCAAATATTTTAACATCTTTTATAGCCAGAGGGAACTGCAAGTCTTTAAAGCTTTTGAGTTGATTAAATGATTCTATTGTTTCGTCAGCAATGTTATTTTTACATGGGTATGAAATAGTCCTTTTAGGATTTGATATGTTTACTGCGAAAGCAGCTATTATAGACCATTTGAAACAGTACTCATCATTGTTTTGAACGTTTATGCATGCTGTTTTGTTTCTTATTTGGGCTGGTAATTCAAAATACGATGATCCTCCAACAGGTTGGTGTTTATTGATGTTAATCTTAATTCTCACAAATGATAGCAAAGCCCATCCGCTGTCTTTTTCTTGAAATTCTTCTAATTTGGCTTTTATTTCATCAATAAATTGCTGAAGCTTTTCATCAATATCATTTTCATTCAGCACCACACACATTTTTGTTTGAATATTTTTCAAATCAGAAATCAATTCATCAGGACTATTGTTGGACTTGACAAAATCACCGAAAAGTTCAATGTTTAGTTTCAATGAACCTAAAATACCAATCTCGTTTTCCAGCAACTGTTTTATCAGGCATTTATTTTGGTCAAACAAAACATCGACATCCAAAATTGATTCATCAGCAATCTTTATACAATAGGTCCTAATTCTATTTTTGAAAGCTCCACTTATGACACTAACATTCTCGGTCAGAATCTGCATAGCAAGTGCTCTATGTGAAGCTTTTCTTTGATGATGTATCATTTTTCCTTGCTCGATAACCTTCTCACAGATGTAACAATATGAAGTTTGAGGAGAACCTACATCATCGTTTTCTTGAGGAGAACCTCCATCACCATTTTCCGAATGCAGTTGATCAACTAGAGTCATATGAGAAACTTTTTTATTGTGTTCACTCCATTCTACAACATCTTCTTCACAGATATAGCAGTACTCATTAGCAATTATTCTAGGCCTTTTGTTCAAAATTGCACTAGATGTTGAAGGTTGAGGAGAATGTTCCCTTTTTCTCAAGCTTCTTTCATTAATTACATCAGCTCCTGCTGAATGTTTATTTCTGATGTGCTTATCAAGTATGTCTTTCCTCGATAGAACCTTCTCGCATATATTGCACTTAAAGATTTTTCTTTCATCGTTATGGATATTGTTTATGTGTCTTGTCAAAGACGACATTTGGACGAATGATTTTTCACAATTTTCACAATTAAACATTTTTAAAAATTTAAATATTATTCACAAAGAAAACACACAAGAAAAAATATTTATAAAAATACTAAATCGAACTTGATTGTTTAATAATTCACAAAAGAAAAATAGATTTTTAAAGAAAAATTCAACAATAACGAACTTGACTGTCTTATTCACAAAAACATAATGTCCTATTACGTTTTCAAAATGCCCTTTTTATATTTTTTTTTCGTATCTTTTTTATCTTCTTAGGGGACAAGTTTGTTCATGTTTTTTCGTTTTTTCTTTATTTTATTTTTATGTGTTTCTATTCCTAGAAAAACAGATTCTTGTTGTAACAGATGTTTTAACAGATGTTGTAACATATGTTTCTCATAAATCATGTATGTTTTCGACCTTCCCCAGTTAAGGGACTGTACTCAATAATGCGATCATGTATGATCATGCAAGGTTTTTTTTCGTTATCTTTTTTATCTTCTTAGGGGACAAGTTTGTTCATGTTTTTTTCCTTCTTTCTTAATTTTATTTTTATGTGTTTCTATTCCTAGAAAAATAGATTCTTGTTGTAACAGATGTTGTAACAGATGTTTCTCATATTTCATGTATGTTTTCGAACTTCCCCTTTTATATTTTTTTTTTCTCAAAAATCAAAAACTCTACTATAAATTGTATCGTATGTACATATCTATAAATAAACATTCCTACATACCTACATACATCTCCCTATGCCCAACACAAGCAATCATTATCATGAAAAGGTTTCAATAAACATGTTGAAACATGATTTGATAAACCATGACGCATTTCTTTAATCTACTACAGTAGACGCTCGATGTATATGTTTGATATTTTTTTTTTTTTTTGTACAGATCCAAAGCAGCGCACCATGATAATCTATACCAACAAAGAATCCTTTCAACATCTTACTATATGAATGCATTTAGTTTCTCCCGTAAACCATCATGATAATCTATTTTTATTATCTTCCAAACGCAAACATTAAAAAACCATCCCGCAAAAGATACAACAAAAAAATTACCTGCGGAAAATTCGAACCCCCCTCCCAGTACACAAAAAACATAAATTGTTAAAGGACACTTCACATATATGTAGTGTTTTGTTTTTTCTCCATACCGTAATAAATCAATCTATTTTTATTATAATTGTAAAAGGACACTTCACATATATGTAGTGTTTTGTTTTTTCTCCATACCGTAATAAATCAATCTATTTTTATTATCCACCAAACGCAACCATAAAAACAAAATTATCCCGCCAAACATACCACAAAAAAAAAATTACCTGTGGAAAATGACTGCTGTACCTGCTGTACCATCATCTCAGAATGACTGCTGTACCCTCGTACCCTCATGTCGACTGCTGTATCACATACTGTACACCATGACTGCTGTACCATCGTACCATCATCCTAGAATGACTGTTGTACCCTCGTACCCTCATGTCGACTGCTGTACCACATACTGTACAACCCTGTACCCCTGTACCCTTGTGCCAGAATGACTGCTATACACTCGTACCCTCATGTCGATTGCTGTACCACATACTGTACAACCCTGTACCACTTGTACCACCTGACCCAGAACCGGCCAAAACATACTAGTACGTGAGCCCCAATCAATCACACGATCAATCAGCCACGACCATTGATCACATCACGAGCCAATTTTAATCATTTGCAAATCAAGCTAAAATACTCTGTGACACGACCAACAATTTTTATCAGAGGGCTTCCACGGGTTCAAAACCAGCGACCCGACACCAGCTCTGATCATCCAACATCACAACCAGCGACGATACGACGCCACGGTTGGCTCTACTTGCTCTTCGCACACCAACATCCTAATCATCAATATTTTATAAAAGAAAAAAAAAACATAATTGAATTGTAATAAAGTAAAAGAACATAAAATGTAAAAGAAAAAAAAAGTTAGATATATAAATGTAATCGTACAGTCTCTCATCGTAATCTGTACACCAAGCATAATTTAATTTCATTCAATTTTAACATAACATTTACTCCCGATCAATTATTCAGCTGCGCTATACGAAAGAAATCGGCGCGACAACCACTACAGGGATGCTGTGCACATCATCTTTGGAGAACCGGTAAGTCAATCATTTTATCGATATGTTATTCTTGTAAACTGAATGAGATCGGTTATGAAAGATGAACAGATTAGTTTTTAACATAAATCCTAAAATCGAAATGCCTAATATTTATCTGAAACATAAAGTATCTTAATAGTAAAGAAAATTCATTTTGTGTGAAAGAGTAGTGAACTCGAGTGAAAACAAAAAAACAGCAGAGTAAAAACGACAAGTGTATGCAGATAAGAGAGAGTAGAGAGAAAAAGAGCATATTTCGTCTCATGCATGCTTAGTGAATTTCAATTGCAATCACTCTCAGCACAGTTTTCTTTCTTTTCACTCGCATGCATTATTGAAATGAATTTATAGTTTTGATCGTAAAGAGACAATCAAGAACTAATCTAGCTTAGGAGATTAATAGTTTTTTTTTATCATGTTTGTAAAATTTTTTTTTACTTGACGATGAGTAGACAAATTTCTCTTTATTATTTGAACTTAACGAACAATTAATTTTGAATTAAATAAAACCGGTCAATGAATTTAAATAACAATGAAATAAATAAATAGGGGTTATTGAAATAAAATAAAGAGTAGCTCAGTAACCAAGGTTTTTGTCTTGTTTAAAGATGAAGGGGAGGGTTATACTCAGGATCCCCACCAGCACCAAGGGATCCAAATCATGAAATTTCGTTTAATCGCGTTGATTTTGTTTTAAAGTTGATTTCACATCGCATTATAGAAACAATTTGTTTTCTTTTATTTCGGCATGATAAATAATGTACGGTACTCTAGCGGCGGATGCAAGGACCTACCCCACCGACGAGCTTGCCTATGGTGGAAGCAAGCATGCCGAACCGTATCTAGCTGACAAGACATCTTGTTTAGAGTGTTGTGGTATGTTTTTGGGAGCCTGTGGCCCTAAAGTATCCGTAGCAAAGCATGTCATCGCATTTTTCTTAAACAAGGACAACTAAATCCGTGACACAGGTGGCACCAAAAGTGGGGCTAGAAGGATATCATTTATGAGTCAATTCCTTTGGTTTCGTTCTATGGTGTTCTGAATTTTTATTCAAATTATTTTGTTTTTGTACATTGGTACAGCCCTAAGTTCCGGCTATTTAAGCATTACTTTGAGTAGTGTATCATTTTACTAAACAGTTATTAAACAGAGTTGAAATTGAAAAGCTCTGTGTCCGAGAGTTGTAAAGTACTGTGTATACTAAATCTCTGTCTGTTGCACAGAACTTATCCAAATTTTGACTTCACACTTTGTACGTGCGTTTAATAAAAGAAATTATGGACGACTGGAAAAAAAGGGTTCTAGTAAACCATTATCCGACTATTGCGTCCATGTTTCGTTTCACGCCAAAGAACTATAATAGACATAACTAGCAATGACCCACTAGATGTTGAAATTAACCAATAAATATAAATAACGATATAAGAATATGCAGCGAAATGTATCTAAAGATGAAACGGCCTAAGAGTGAAGAAGTCTCAACTATCATCTCAGTTGCGTTTATATAGGGTATATTAGCGAGATTGGAAGTCAATAAACGATAATTTCCTATATGTGGATTTTAGTTCAATGTTTCCAGCATCCTTTTTATTTTATCCCAGCACGAATGAAATAAATACCAATACATAAAGGCATAGTTTAGGTTCGAGTACGCTTATTATTTTTTTTATTTTATGGTTTGAGGTGAACAGTGTTCAAATCATTATATCTATTTTAAATATATCTATTTCAAAGAAATCGACTGACACTCCAAATCTATCTGTTGTTAAAAAAAAAAAAAAAAAAAAAATTCCATTTGTTCTTTCCTTCGTCTTTGCCTTCAATTTTGCTCATTGATATAAAAATGGCACTCCCTCGCGATAAGTCTAAAGACCAATCGAAAGAAAAAGAGAAAGATAAACAGAAAGATAAACCTTGAACAAGTTCACGTACTAGGCCCAATTCAGAACCAAGTTCTTCGAATAAGGCTCCATCGTCTAAAACGGTTGATGACGAACAAGGTAATAGAGTTCAAGAACCTCAAGAATCAAGTTCTGTCGTGGATGGTCAAAATAATGATCATGTAGAACAAGTTGAATCTCAAGAAACAATAAATTTTAATGAAAGCTTACAACGATACATAACCAATATAGTAAATGCTTTAATTGGGTTAAGTAGAGCAGAAGACTTAAGAGTCAGACAGGCTGAATATGAAGCAGAGAGAATAAAAATGCGCGAAGAAATAGTAAATACTATTCGTGATACTTTGAGGACTACAACTCCTCCTATACGATCTTTCCCTGATTTATCCCATCCAGAGGATCACAGTACAGCGCGTCCCGTGGCAAGATTACATGAGGATGTGGAACATCAGCCAATAAGTGAAAATGTTCAAAAAATTTTGAATCGAATAGAAAATCTTAGTTTGAATGCTCAAACACCTAGTCCAAGTCATGCGATGTCTAGTCAAAGTTCGATTCGAGCTGTGGCATTTCACAAATGGGGCTTGAAATTTGACAACGTTCGAATGACAATTGATGATTTCATAAACCGTTTGAAAAGACTGAAAACTAGCTACAACGTTTCCTGGGAAGATATATTCCTGCACTTCCACTTTTTCGTGACTGGCGCAGTCGAAAGTTGGTTTTGGGCTTTCTTGAAAACGAATACAAACTCTTACTGGCAGACTCTAGAGTTTGCTCTGATAGAGCAATACCGAAGCATAGAAACGGATTCAGAATTATCGAGAAAAATGTTCGACCGACGTCAAGGCCCCAATGAAAGTTTTGACTACTTTTATAATGCTATTTTAACCATGAACGCTCGTCTTCACTCTCCAAAATCAAGAAGATAGTTAATTGAGTTAATAAAACCAAATGTAAGAAAAAAAACAGGTGAACTTCTCATTACGTTCTCTACCCAAAGTTTGGCCGAAATAATTTATGTATGTAGGTCGATATAGTAGGGGAGCCCGAGCCGCAAAATTTGCAGTTACTAAAGCGTCATGGGGACTTATTGGATTGTGAAGTTTACGTTCTAAAACGAAAAAAAGTGTACCTATGGCAGTTTTTCATTTTAGTGGGGTGATGGGCGTGTATGAGCTTTTAAAAATGTAAAAAAAAAAAACAGTTAAATTGAAATACCTACTCGAGCGCGTCAGATTTTCATAGAGTATACGCGCTTTGTCTTTCTTATAACGGATATATATTAATCTGACGATTAACTGGGGGCAAATGGGCGTAAAGAGAGGTTAAAAAAACAAAAAATAAAAAGTTATTCGAGCGTGTCAGATTTTCAAAGTGAATGTTAAGTGTACTCTAAAAAGTGTATATTTCAATAATCTGACAATTTGAGTGGGGCGATCAGTCATGGCTGATTTTTAAAAATGTAAAAAAAACACGTGACCTTGAAATACTCGAGCGCGTCAGATTTTTATAAAGAGTGATCAACTTGATGTCTTCGTCCTCCAGGATGATAATCTGACAGTTATATGGGGGCGTACTCTTAGTCTGACAATTTTAAAGTAACAAATCTTTGTTGTTTCTATTTTTTGTTACTGGATACAATCAAAAAATATGTACACATATTATGTATTTAAAAATTTTGTATTGAAATTTTGTTGAAAATACTTTTAAAAAAAATCCTGAAAGTTTGAGCCCTTAATATTAATTTTAAGTGCTCGATCAAGAGGTGTGAAGATTTTCCATTGAAAATACACGGAAACTCTGATTTTTTATTTTTAAATTTCTATAACTCAGCGGCATTTCATGGGATCGCTTTAACCGAAGATGTTTTTTTCTCAAAATTGAAAGCTCTACAAAAATGTTCTTTTTGGCAAACTCGTTACCGGGAAGGTGGTACGGGCCACTTAACCAGATTTTTGCATAAAATTCACGTTTTGTCGCAGTTATTTCGTAAATAACAAAAGCTACAGAAAAATTGTAAATTACAAACTTTTAGAGAATTTAGTTTTCTACAAAAACCAATTGCTAATATCAATATTAACCGAGATATTAACCATCATATATTATACATTTCACTGATGATTTTACCTCAATCGCCCCAACCAAAATGTCAGATTATATGTTTTCCGTAATCCTGAAAAAATTACCTTCAAAATAAAAAAAAAAAATAATCGCGCTCGAGTATTTCGAAAAATCGATTTTTTTTACATCTTTGTGACTCGCCTACTTATACGAAGGCCCCGCTCAAATTGTCAGATTATTGAAATATACACTCTTCTCGATGTAATCAACCTACCATCTTTTAATCTGACGCGCTCGAGTATTTCCGATGATCGACTTTTTTTTACTAATCTGACGGGCTGCTCTCAGCGAACGCCCCAACATTTAGGTTTAATATATGGTAGGAGTACATTACATGGTGCAAGGTTTCTCCCCATATGATTTTCTGACGCGCTCGAGTAACGCGCGAAATCCCCTCTTGGGCTCCCCTACTAATAGAAAAACATGCACAATCGCAAAGTGAAAGCTTTCGACAAAAACCGTTTTTACAAACCAATGCTAAAAAGCAAGTAAGCGAAATTGGAATAGTTGAAGAGGAATCATTCGAAGTTGACGCTTTAAATATTTCTAATAACCAGCAAAAGGAGGTGGTGCATATTTCTATGGAGCCTGGGCCCAGGGCGTACACCTATGAGACTAGTACCAAACGAAAGCTTACGTTCAGTCCAATCAGTCTGCCAAATGTTTTTGAATTCGGTCTTGGTGATTTTGAGATAATTAGACTTGAAGTTGAGCGCCGGAAATGGGAAAAATCTTACATTTCTGCAAATAATTACGTATATCTCGAAAAGCATAGCACGTAGGACAATGATTTTGGTATCATATGAAAGATCATAAAAATATCTTTCATTTCATTTAAAAAAAAAGTTTTCAAAATGCCTTATATTTCGAAAAAACAGACCTAAAAGTTGTTTGAAAAGAAACATTTTCGTTGACGTTTGCCAGCCAATATCTCGAAAAAATCAGTGATGACTTATATTTTTTTTTGCACCACTTTAATCCTTAATTGGTAAGCTTTAATTTAATATACAATAACGCTATCATACATAAAGCATATCACGTACATTATACACAATTCCTAAAAAAAATTAAACAAAAAATATGTTCCACAGCAAATGCATTTTTTCAATAGGTAGCTTTTATTGCGTTCGAAATATGTGCTACATTTGCATCGCTATTCACCAAGATGTAAGTGAGATACACTTTTCTACTTACATGCCTGGATTTGATTCGCCCTCGCAATAAAAAGTTATTGTTGCCTATAAGACTATTATGAGCAGTAGAGGTAATTCGCATCCGATCTTCGCAGACTTCGATTGTATAGGTTCCCTGGTCATTTAAATGTTCACCACAGTAGGATCGAGCCTGGTTTGTTTGGTAATTCCCCAATGATATCATGGCTCTGGTTCTGTTCAAATCATTATTTTCTCTTACAAAGGCACCTACATAATAAGGTGTATTAAAACTATTTAAAGCCAGTTCTAGCAGAACGTTCGCATCAGCACTATCTTCAATGGTTGGATGAAACTTATTAAGAATTGCAGCTGCAACTTTGAAGTCGTTCATCAAATGACCAGCAGCTGGATTAAAAAAATCTTGCCGAAATAGTTTAAAATCCCTTTTAAATCGTCCGTTCACGACTTCAAAGACCCATCTGACCATAGTTACACACCTGGATCTATTAGCCTGCTCTGTGGTAAGTTGAAAGTTACCTTCAGCAACGGATTCAGGCATGTAAGTCCTATATCCTTGAGATTCAAGATGTGGGATTGCGTCTCTGAATCCTCTGTCCAAAATAAAAACATCGTTTTGTCTAAAGTATTGCCTGAACGTTCCATAATCGTCTCTGAACAGATGTTTCATTATGTTAGCGTCAGATACAGTTGCAGCATAAGGTTCTATAAAGTACAGGATATACCCATCACAGCATGTGATCACAAAAGGCTTAACCAGATTTTGATACTTATTTAGGCTGTATGATTGTTTCTGGAAGCCGTAGTTTGAACTTTTTTGAAGGTACACATATGTTCCATCGCAAATGACTATAGATGGACGATCATTTTCATTTAAATTGATGTTTCCAAACAGTCCGTTGGGAATAAGTCTGTTCCTTCTAGATACTTCCTGAACAGTTATATGCTGAAAACCCAAGTTAAATGGCACAAAATAATCCATCAATGCTATTCTTGCAGCTGTTGAGTACCGTCCTACAGTCGTTTGATCCATGTTTAAGAGAAAGGAAAGTCTACGATCACTATCGCCAGACCTTAATTTTGCCAAATAGGTAAAATGCTCTATGGTACGTAATGCTGGAACATAGCTCTGGAGTTCCGCAAACTCTGTAGGGGTAATACCAAGCCAATAATAACATAAATGAGGATTGATAGTACTAATATCACTAAAATCAATTGCCCTCATAGAAGTATTACTTAAAAGCGACAACATTTCATCCATCTGCGCTCCAGTGAAGTCAGAAACATTGCTGTCCATATCAACCAATGACGTCCAGTTGCGGAGTGAAAGATGGGAACTGCATAACCTGCTACTTACCGGGACAAACAATTTATGGTTCATCAATAATCTTTCGCGAATAAGTTCTGGAACTCTAAACCTTTCAGATCCTATAGACAGCCAGGAAATATACATCGTCTTTCAGTCACAATAATACGCTTGTATACAGCAGATTGTATTTTTTGCTGAACTACCGGTGGGTCATGTAGCTGTTCAGCAACAGTGTCGGGAATATGAGGTGCTTCGTCTAGTTCAATCATATTTTCGCGGCGACGTCTACGCCCAGAGCGGTTTGCACGGAGCCAACAAGGTAGGCAAACTCTCTGCAAATTACGATGCTAAGAAATTATTTTTAAGCACCTGGTTTAATTGAAAAAAAAAAAAAAAAAAAATTAAAACTAACCTGATTAATTGGTAACAGTTGATTCAAGATAGACCGCTGACGACAGTTAAGTACGTTGCGGCTTCTGCGAGATCTTAACGAAGATCCACAGCAAAGGCAAATTCTTAAATGTCCATACCCACTCGCGATTGGGATTAGGGTGATTTGTTGAAGTGATCCTTTCAATAATTCGATAACAATTCAAGCATACCAAATCTGACTCAGATATCTTTAAATTAAATAAGATATTTAAAAAACAAAAAAAAAAAAAAACACTGCAACTCACTTCATCTGGTGTTATCCAGGAGGCTAAAACTAACCGCATTTCATGGCTTTGAATACTTCGATATTGAATCAAGTTATTCAAGCGAACTCTACAATTTGCACAGTTATTAGCATTACTCATTTTCACACTTTTTAATTCAAAACACTTTTTTCTTAAATCTGGAGCGCTGCTACAATTTTTCCAATTTTTCTCTCGTTAATGGAGTACAACACCTGAAGACTGCGAAATTGTGAATTACTTGTTTTTGTGTCACTACATAATTTACTCACAAGCCAACAATCAGTTATCAATGAATTAGGCCTAACGGTCACGGACTCGTATGTTTGCTTGGTACCTAGCAACCAGTTTTTTTAGATTTGTTTTTGGATGGTATTTTGATATAGATCTAAACGAAGATAAGTCATTTTTTTCTCATTTGCAGCATTAAAATGTATTTTGTTTTTATGTTTCGTAAAAAACAAAGTAGGAACTGCGAAAAATTAAATGAAAAAATGCATTTGCTGTGGAACATATTTTTTGTTTAATTTTTTTTTAGGAATTGTGTATAATGTACGTGATATGCTTTATGTATGATAGCGTTATTATATATCAAATTAAAGCTTACCAATTAAGGATTAAAGTGGTGCAAAAAAAAATTATAGGTTATCACTGATTTTTTCGAGATATTGGCTGGCAAACGTCAACGAAAATGTTTCTTTTCAAACAACTTTTAGGTCTGTTTTTTCGAAGTATAAGGCATTTTGAAAACTTTTTTTTAAATGAAATGAAAGATATTTTTATGATCTTTCATACGATATCAAAATCATTGTGCTACGTGCTATGCTTTTCGAGATATACGTAATTATTTGCAGAAATGTCAGATTTTTCCCATTTCCGGCGCTCAACTTCAAGTCTAATTATCTCAAAATCACCAAGACCGAATTCAAAAATATTTGGCAGGCTGATTGGGCTGAACGTAAGCTTTCGTTTGGTACTAGTCTCATAGGTGTACGCCCTGGGCCCAAGTATGCACCACCTCCTTTTGCAAAGTACACTTGTTGGAACTGCAAGAATAAAGGTCATTCCTTTGTCCAATGCCCAGATCCTCAACGGAATTTATTCTGTTATAAGTGTGGCCTGGAGAACGTAACAACACCAAACTGTTCTAACTGTTTGGGAAAAGCAAAACAGGGCAATTCGATTGCCGGAGCGTTTTGTCCTGTGAAAAAAAATCCGGATCCAAAATAAGCAATGAAGATTCATCTTCTAAATTTACAACAAATCATAACAATTTACCTGACTTACCTCTACTCCATTTAACCAATGAATCGGAATTTTTAAAAACACCTGACTTGTCGGATCAACCCGAACTTTCAAAAACTCTTGACCAGAAGGGAACCGCGGATCTCTTTGATGATGCCGAAATAAAAACTACACCAGCAAAAATCCTTGAACGAGGAAAACCTGAAAATCTTCAAGACCCTTATCCATCAAGGAATATGGTACCTCTTCATGAAAGGATAAGAAATTATTACGAGGTTCGCAATAGGATTTTTAAACATATGACTCATAAAATAGCAAAGATGAGGGATCGTTTTAAGAATAAAAGAAAAATTCATAAGGAAATCTGTTCCACGGTAATTTGTAATAGTGAAGACCCAAGACGATATGCAAGCGTATCTATCTTCGGGAAACCAATGCTTGGCCTCTTAGACAGCGGCGCGAGCATAAGTTGTCTAGGTGCTGGGTGTTTAGAAATTATTAAGAGTTTAGGACTATCTTACAAGAACTTCAATTCTAATGTCAAGACTGCGGGTGGACAGATGCAGCGCATTATAGGTGAACTTACAACTGAAATAACCTACAAACAAAACACCAAGAAGATTAAGATGTACTTAGTTCCATCCCTCGAACAACAATTGTACATTGGTATAAACTTTTGGAAGCTATTCCAAATTGCTCTAGAAGTTATTTCGGAAATTTGTCCTTTCTCGACGCATGAAATAGGTGATTCAAACGTTCACGAACTGTCAGATGATCAAACGAAAGCAATCGAACAAGCTATCAGTTTGTTTCCGTCCTATGCTAAAAATGGGCTTGGACGGACAACTCTTGAAAAGCATACAATAAACACAGGCGATACCGAGCTCATTAAATAAAGACATTATCCCGTGTCTCCTGCCATTCAAAAACTCATGTATTAGGAACTGGATAGAATGTTGGCGTTAAATGTAATTGAAGAGAGCGATAGTGCTTGGAGTTCTCCCGTGGTATTCGTGCGTAAGCCAGGAAAGAACCGCTTGTGTCTCGATTCCAGGAAGCTCAACAAAGCGACAAAAAACGACGCCTATCCTATTCCCAACATTGAAAATCTTTTAAGTCGTCAAGCGGACACACACTTTATTAGTATTGTTGACCTCAAAGACGCATTTTGGCAAATTCCTCTTTCGGAAGAGTCACGAGAGAAAACTGCGTTTAGTGTGCCCGGTAGACCATTATATCAACTCAAGGTAATGCCCTTTGGCCTATGCAATGCTGCTCAAAGGCTTTGCAGACTAATGGATAAAGTGGTACCTAATGAATTGAAACAATTTATCTTTGTGTATTTGGATGATCTTTTGGTGGTCTCAAAAACGTTTGAAGAACATATTACAATGCTAGTCACCTTAGCATCACTGCTGCGTAAAGCAGGTCTGACTATTAATATAAAGAAGTCCAAGTTTTGTTTTAAGGAACTTCGTTATTTAGGATTTATAGTTGGGGGAGGATGTATAAAAACTGATCCGGACAAGGTATCTGCCATTAAGGAGTTTCCGGTACCGAAAACTCCCAAACAAGTCAGGAGATTTTTGGGTTTATCAGGTTGGTACCGACGTTTTGTCCCAAATTATTCTACTCTAGCTGCACCAATGACGGATACTCTAAAAAAGCTTATAAATTTTGAATTTTCCAATGAAGCGATGGATGCGTTTGAAAGGTTAAAAACTGCACTGGTTACAGCACCAGTTTAAGTCAATCCAGACTTTGACAAGCCATTTATCATTTCATGTGATGCTTCGTCTACTGGCATAGGTTGCGTCCTCAGTCAGATAGACGAGAATGAGTTGGAAAGACCAATTTATTATTACTCCTACAAACTTAACCAAGCACAGCGTAACTATAGTGTTACTGAGCGTGAATTTTTGGCGGCTGTCTTGGGAGTGGAAAAATTTCGACCATATGTTGAAGGCCACAACTTCACGATTATTACTGACCATTCGAGTCTCAGATGGCTCATGAACCAGAAGGATTTGTCTGGGAGGTTAGCGCGGTGGAGTTTAAGGTTACAACGATTTTCTTTCATAATTGAGCATCGGAAGAGGTCACAAAATGTTGCCCCAGACGCTCTATCGAGAGTGTTTGCGGTAGATGAACTCGCCACGAAGAGCGGCGGCTTCAGCGGCTCTACAAGTCGATCTGTCGGATCCCTCGTTTAAATCAGACGAGTACATGAAGTTGATCGACACAATTGAGAAAAACCAAAGTCAGTTGCCAGATCTCCAAGTTTCGGAAAATCATGTGTACAAGAAGGTTAAACACTCAACTGGGAATCCGATTGAAGATGATTGTACATGAAAGTTGTGGATTCCAGCTACACTGACTAATCATCTTATCCGATTGGCACATGATCCTCCTCGAGCATCTCATGGGGGAGTTGCAAAGACTTTGTATCGGCTACGAGAACGATTCTACTGGCCTAATATGGTGACACAAGTAAAGTTGTTTGTCGGAAATTGTATAATCTGCAAGTCTTCAAAGGCTCCAAACCACGTCTTAAGACCGCCTATGGGTCAGTCGTTTATTGTCGACAGACCTTTTCAACACATTTTCATTGACTTCCTCGGACCGTACCCGAGATCAAAGAGTGGAAATTCTTATATCATTGTCTGTCTTGACCAATTTACTAAATTCATACTTGCTTAAGCAATTAGAAAAGGCACCGCTTAGGCCGCTATTCAATTTTTGGAAGAAAACGTCTTCTCACTGTATGGAATACCAGAGTCTATACTCTCAGACAATGGGAAACAGTTTATTGGCAAAGAGTTTTCAAAATATTTAGAAGTGAATGGGACGAAACATATTCGCACAGCATTGTATTCACCACTTCACCACAAGCAAATGCAAGTGAGCGAGCCAATAGATCAATCTTAGCTGCAGTAAGATCGTATGTTGGTTCAGATCAAACGAATTGGGATAATCACCTAACCCTGATTTTAAGCTCATTGAGGACGAGTGTGCATTCAGCAATAGGAACGTCTCCGCACGAAGCTCTCTTTGGCCAATCCAAAGTCCAACATGGTTCGGACTACGCGTTGCTAAAAAAGTTGCATGGTCTTAACAGCCCTGAATTTGAGATTTTGCCAAAAGCAGTAAGGATGAGTATGATTCATATGTTTTGATATGGCTCGCGCACATGAGGTGTATGAGAAGACATATAATACTCAAAGTAAAACATGCAAATTCTATGTAGGACAAAAATTTTTCAAGCGCAACTTTGTACTAAGCGATAAATTAAAAAAAACGGAACGCAAAGTTAGGTCCTAAGTTTGTGGAAGCCAAAGTTAAGAAAATCGTAAATAATAGTGCATATGAGTTAGAAGATCTAAAAGGCAACTCCCTAGGGATAATTCATGCGAAAGATATACGCCTTAAAGGGCAATGAACACTAAATTTATAGGCTAATGATCTTGCGTAAGTCAAGGGTCGATTTATTGATAAGAAACCGCCGTTTTGCATTCCATTTGTGTGTTCTAATTGCCAACACAAAAATGAAATGCCGTGTGTAGGCCGATGTAACAACCCCTTTAAATAAAACGGAACGTAATTCCATACCATCGATCATGACCTAAATGGTCTAAAATAATTCTGTCAGAAATTCGAACAGATCATTTCCTTCGAACAAATTTCGAACTTTGGCCGAAAAGCGCAACTCATTTCCGTGAGTCGATCTCTTTTGCTTCAGCTCTCGTCGAGGACAGATCAGTCTGTTTCTGTACCAAAGTTTTTTTGAGACAAGTAAAGTAGATCAGTGCGTTTTTCTCTAACAATAAAATTAATAAAAAAAAAAAGAAATCGCATGGTTTAAAGAAAAATTTAATAATCAAGTAAACCGAACACGTAATTAAACGAGAATCTACCAGTTGAAGATCTAAAAAACTTATACGCAAGCGCTTTTTATTATAAAGTGGCACAGATCGGGGCGTTGATCTAAAAGTCACTCCCAGAATCGCAATCAAGGATAGGGAATCCTTCCTCCAAGAAGTGAAGCAGTGGGCTTATCCCCATAAATCGGCTAGAGATATCGTTTTGACTGTGCTGTTGGCGCCTACACGTGAGCCCCAATCAATCACACCATCAATCAGCCAAGACCATTGAACACATCACGAGCCAATTTCAATCATTTGCAAATCAAGCTAAAATACTCTGTCCGCTATAGCAATACAAAAGAAAAAAACACGACAGACACGACCAACAATTTTTATCAGAGGGCTTCCACGGGTTCAAAACCAGCGACCCGACACCAGCTCTGATCATCCAACATCACAACCAGCGACGATACGACGCCAAGGTTGGCTCTACTTGCTCTTCGCACACCAACATCCTAATCATCAATATTTTATAAAAGAAAAAAAAAAAACATAATTGAATTGTAATAAAGTAAAAGAACATAAAATGAAAAAGAAAAAATAAAGTTTGATATATAAATGTCATCGTACAGTCTCTCATCGTAATCTGTACACCAAGCATAATTTAATTTCATTCAATTTTAACATAACATTTACTCCCGATCAATTATTCAGCTGCGCTATACGAAAGAAATCGGCGCGACAACCACTACAGGGATGCTGTGCACATCATCTTTGGAGAACCGGTAAGTCAATCATTTTATCGATATGTTATTCTTGTAAACTGAATGAGATCGGTTATGAAAGATGAACAGATTAGTTTTTAACATAAATCCTAAAATCGAAATGCCTAATATTTATCTGAAACATAAAGTATCTTAATAGTAAACAAAATTCATTTTGTGTGAAAGAGTAGTGAACGCGAGTGAAAACAACAAAACAGCAGAGTAAAAACGACAAGTGTATGCAGATAAGAGAGAGTAGAGAGAAAAAGAGCATATTTCGTCTCATGCATGCTTAGTGAATTTCAATTGCAATCACTCTCAGCACAGTTTTCTTTCTTTTCACTCGCATGCATTATTGAAATTAATTTATAGTTTTGATCGTAGGAGACAATCAAGAACTAATCTAGCTTAGGAGATTAATAGTTTTTTTATCATGTTTGTCAAATTTTTTTTTACTTGACGATGAGTAGACAAATTTCTCTTTATTATTTGAACTTAACGAACAATTAATTTTGAATTAAATAAAACCTGTCAATGAATTTAAATAACCGAATTGAAAATTTTGTTTGGTTTGCTCATAACTGAGTCAAAATGGAGTGATAATATAATAGTGCTTGGGGTAAAACATATTTAAGGATGCAACAACAACAGGATGTGGAGATGGTTGTTTGATTTGAATAACAACTCATCTTCCAGTTAGGGGTTATTGAAATAAAATAAAGAGTAGCTCAGTAACCAAGGTTTTCGTCTTGTTTAAAGATGAAGGGTAGGGTTATACTCAGGATCCCCACTAACACCAAGGGATCCAAATCATGAAATTTCGTTTAATCGCGTTGATTTTGTTTTAAAGTTGATTTCACATCGCATTATAGAAACAATTTGTTTACTTTTATTTCGGCATGATTAATAATGTACGGTACTATAGCGGCGGATGCAAGGACCTACCCCACCGACGAGCTGGCCTATGGTGGAAGCAAGCATGCCGAGCCGTATCTAGCTGACTAGACATCTTGTTTAGAGTGTTGTGGTATGTTTTTGGGAGCCTGTGGCCCTAAAGCATCCGTAGCAAAGCATGTCATCGCATTTTTCTTAACCTTTCTATACTCGCGCATTGGTCTCTCAGACCGACAAATCATTAATTCTTTGTTTACTTGAAAAATAACATCCCTGCATCTTTGAAGTTCTCAGTAGCTTCCTGTATAAGTATTCTCTTTCGATTAGTAAGGCGCAAGCACACTTGCCAGGTAGACGTGTTGTGTTTTTTACGAGTTTTCGGTCTGTCAGACCGACGCGAGTACAAGTGTTACAATTTTTGGGTAAGTAATTTTTTTTATTTTAGAACATTGGTGGGTGAAAAATTTTGTTTTACTTTACGGATGTTTATATTTTACATATATATATGGACTAAATAATATGGACACAAAAACAAGCCGCAGAAAATTCATTGAAACACTGTCATATGATCTAATAATGCCTCATCTAAAAAAACGGGCATTAATTTTGAGTCTGCCACGAACATTGAGACTGAGGATCTTAGAAGTGTGCAAACTTGATCAAACTGAACCAGGATCATCTGGAAATAATAAAACTGGTCGCTGTTCATTTTGCTCTTCAAAAAAAAAACCGAAAAACAAAATACAACTGCATGAAATGCATGAAATATTTTTGTCTCGAGCATGCATTTATGGTATGTTCGGATTGCTACGCCTTACAAAATTATAAAGACTGAATCTTTTTTTATACTTTTTTATAATTGATGTTATTTGTTTTAATGAAATATTAAGTTTGTGTTTGTTTTTATTGAAAAAAAATATTTATTTTTATTTTTTAAGCTAAGGTCCTAAAAAAAACTAAATTTTTTGAGAGGCTTGTTTAAAATGAAATTGCTACCAAATAAAGTATAAAGTTCCTATGTTTTTCTATTTGTTTTATTTAACTTTATTACTTTCTTTAAAATAAACCGCAAAACTACTTGGAAAATACATATTCATGAAATCTCTACTTTCAGATAAAATCTCGGTCTGAGAGACCGTGCGCGAGTATATGTGTCCTGTCAAAATGCGCGAGTACAGGAAGGAAACAAGGACAACTAAATCCGTGACAAAATAAATATACATGCATATAACTATGTATATACATACATATATGCAGGCATAATAAACAGTGAAGCATATATGTAGTCAGATCATAACAAATATGAGCGAACATTCGGTGTTTGTACCGTTATTTTCAATGCAAGTTTGAGGCAGGTTATTGTTTAGCAAGGCCATTCTTTATTTAAAGTTTGCAAGAATAAGGTGTTTCTTTTCTGATAATGGCGGTTATGCATCCACTTCTTCACCCTAAATTAAAAAAATTTTCGATTTTTTGTTCGTTTGGAGATTTAGTGTCAACAAGTGAAAAAAGTATCGTGTTTTTAGAGGACATCGGGTTAATTCCCTCTAAAACATTTACTCCTCCTCTGTGTTGCAATATTTTCATGACAGTGGAAAATTCAAAAAGAGTTAAGTTCGGTTGGTTTTGGCGATGTTCAAAGAAGAGCTAAAAAAAATGTGGCAAAACGTGTAGAAACACAGTCAACCCATCAACGCAACGGGGACATTTTTTCATGGGCCTCAATGTCGGCTAGAGATACACGAGGTGCTTCGTGATTAAAATGCCTGTGAACACGGTTTTCCAGGTAAATTAAATAAATCATAAGTTATAATTTAAGGATTTTGTTTTAAATATTTTTGTAAATTTTCAAATTAGCATTTAATCGCCTGTCGGAATCACGATAACAAAAATAAATTAAGTAAATCTACCATCATAGATTACTTTAATTATTGTCGGGAAATAGCCGAAATAATATCATCCCATATTGATATTAATATTGGCGGGGAAGGAAAAACGGTTCAAATCGATGAATCGTTTTTGACAAAAAGAAAGTACCACAGAGGCCGTGTTACTGAACAGATGACAATTGTAGTGTTGGGACTATATTGCAAAGAAGATAGGATCGGACGTTTTTTTAAAGTGAACTCCAAATGTAAGGAAGATTTGTGGCCTTATATCCATAAATACGTCAACCCCAACACTAGTCGCATCTGTACCGACAGCGCACGACAATACATAGGCGTGGAAAAAATGTTCTCCAGTTCCACGAGTCATGATGTAACGAACCACATCAAAGGAGAATATGTTGACAAAATTGATAAATGTAACACAATAAATGATCTTGAAAATCAGAACAAGCTTCTGAAAAAAACAATTTTATGCCGCAAAACAACACAGCACATCCATCAATATATGGCACTTTTCTTTTATAGAAAATACTGCCTAGAAAAATACAAGGACGACTTCGGATCCCAAATAATGGAATTTTTACTAGATGTAAAAAAAGTATACCCATGTTTGGTTGATGGAAAAGAAGTGTCGGTCTGCAACTAAAAAACTTCGACCCTCCCGACGTTAGCAGTGAACGCCTAGAAAATGTGTTACCACCAAAATAACCTCGGCTCTTCACCATCAATGACGAACTTAACGAACTCAACAGTGACACAAGTACGGACGATGAATTCATTGACGAGACTTACATATCTTCTACACATTGAAAATTAACGTGACTATTTTCTACTAACTCCTGACTTACTTGAAAACTGACTTACTTAAAAACTGACTTACTTAAAAACTGACTTACTGGGACCCTGAATGCTATGCAATTATACCTCCTCGTGGTGCATTCTGGGTTACGCTAAATGAATTGCCTTACTCGACTCATTTTTCATTTCATTTTATTAGTAGTATAATATTTCTTTACAATTTTAATAATTAGTTTTGGTTTCTTAAGAGTTACAGAAAAATAATTCTTTACAACTTTAATTAATTTATAGATATAATAAAAAGTATATTGCCAAATACAATTTCGAATTCAAGGGAAAAGCTACTAGGAAAAACCCTTATATGACACTTAAATAACTAAAAATTGCACATAAACCCAAATCTCGCGAATAATAGAAAAGCTAGTTTATTAGACTTAGAATTAAGTCATTGTCCGAATACGAACATTTTGTAATAAAGTTTCCTTCAAGTTTGTTTAAAAGGGATTTTATAGGTTGAACATTTGCTTTATCGTGAAGCCTTGCTGTTGAAAAATGCCACGGAAGGTTAAGCATTAACTTCAATATTTTATTTTGCTTTACTTGTAATTTTTTTAGATGGGTCTCAGCACAGTCTTTCCAGACTGGTGCACCATAAGTAAGGATTGGTTGAAAAATTGTTTTAAATATTATTATTTTGTTATGCATACTAAGCTTTGATTTGCGATTAATAAAAGGGTACAGTATTTTGAGTACAATATCTACTTTATTTATTATTTTTGAAATATGTTTTTCAAACGTTAGTCTTTTATCAAAAGTGATACCTAAGTATTTACAGTTTTGACACCATTCAATATTTTCAGAGTTTAGTTGAAGCATTGTCTGAGGGAAAAAATTCTGCTTTCTACGGCGAGTGAACCATATTGCCGTTGATTTTGTAGCGTTGGCCTTGATTTTCCATTTTCGAAAAAAGTTTTGAATTATATTTATTGAGTCCTGTATTGAGTTAAGAGCATGTTCTGGGTTAATGCTTGATGCAAAAACGGCTGTGTCATCCGCAAACATTGCAATATGAGCGTTGGGATTTATATTTGGGATATCAGACATGTAAACATTGAATAAAATTGGGCCCAGCACAGATCCCTGCGGAACACCAGACATAATATCATGTGATAATGATCGGGTGTTTCCTATGTAAACACTGTATTTTCTGTTACTCAGGAAGCTAGAGACTAGTTTGATGAGATAAGTAGGAAAATTAAAATAGATAAGCTTGTATATAAGCCCATCATGCCAGACAGTGTCGAATGCTTTTTCTATGTCCATAAGCACAAAGCCAGTTGATAGCTTTTCGTGAAAACAATTCCTGATGTGGTTTTTAATTCTAAGGATCTGGTGGTTGGTAGAGTAACCCTGTCTGAAACCAAACTGCTCCTTTGGATACACATGTGAGTCTTCAATGTGCAGTAAAAGACGTTGTTTTATAATTTTTTCGAACACTTTACTGAGAGTGCATAGTAAGCTAATAGGCCTATAACTCTGCGGATTGTTTTTGATCTTGCCAGGTTTACAGATAGGTATAATTTTAGCTGCTTTCCAATCTTTGGGAAAGTAGCAAAGTTTTAAACAAGAATTAAAAATAAACGTTAGAAACTTAATGCCTTTATTAGGTAAGGGTTTAAGTAGTCTATTGTTAGTTCCATCAGGACCAGGAGACTTGTTTGGTTTGAGTTGTTTGACAAGTTCTTTAACAGTTGAAGTGCTAATAAGTAAATGGTCATAAAAATCTGAAGGAGTATTTGCTAATTCACTTAGTTTTTCACTGACTATATTTTCAGTTCGAATATCACTGAGATGAGCTGATGTTGTGTGGTTTTGGCTAAAAGTTGCAGCTAGCAGGTTTGCCTTTTCCACTTGCGTAACATATGATTCGTCATTGAATTGAAGAGGAGGAACGTTTGATCCCCTTTTTTTAATAATTTTTGTAATTTTCCAGAATGGTCTGGAGCCCTTATCAAAACTAAAAAGTAGAGTGTTCCATTTACGATTTCTAAATTTAGATATTTGATCTTTGATTTGTTGATTCAATATTAATACATTATTTTTAAAAATGTCAAGCCTATAGCGAATCCACTTTCTTCTTTCGGAGTTACGCGTTCGAATCAGCTGCAGTATTGGTTCAGGAAGTGAAGTTGTGTTCGTGTTTGGGACACGAGTCTTTGGTATGGCAATATTAGCCGCAGAGTTTATTGTAAACATGAAAGAGTTTAAATAAGTATCAATAGTTTCCACAGATGTGACGTTATTCAAAGTTAACTCATCTGGATTCAGGTTTTCAGATATAAAGGAGGAATATCTGTTCCAGTTTGCAGAGGAGAAATTAAACTGACCATTAAACTGGTTGATATTGACAGTTTGGTTAAGCGTAATGGAGACTGGTAAGTGATTTGAACTTAGCGCATTTATTGTGATAGGTTGTGAGAAGCGGCTGGTATTGTTAGTAATAAAAAAATCAAGAGTCGAAGGACTTGTATTGGGAGAGCTAGGTATAAATGTTGGTTCTAGAGGATGTAGTAGTGAAAGTGATCTGTACACAGCAACAGTATCGTGCAGAATGTTTCCCCAGCAGTTAGCTCTCAGGCATCCCCACGACCGATGTCTAGAATTCAAATCTCCACCTATGATAAAATTGTTGCTTGTCCTAAAAATTTTTTGAATATCCTTTTTAAACTTAGTTTTCTTCTCAGCACAACTATTTCCACCCGGAAAATAGACGGAAAAGATACTTAATTTAGAAGAATCCTGTAAGAAAATTTCCACACCAATTGCTTCAATTATTTCCAGCTTAACAGGAGGTAAAACAGAATGTTTAATTGCCTTATTAATTAATATGGCAACTCCACCTGCCCTTGTATTCTGCCGATCAAGCCTATAGCATGCAAAACTACTGTCTGAAAAATTATGTTCATCTTTCAACCAGGTTTCAGTCAATAAAGCGATGTCAATATGGTTAAGTTTCAAAAATTCAAAAAATTCGAGTTTCTTATTTCGAATGCTTGTAGCATTCCAAGTAATCATTTTTGGGTTTGTGTCCATCATAATGAGTAAATGTATTTCACTGCTAGAGTGGTGATAACATTAAATTGTTCAACTTTAGAACGACAAGAGCTTAATTTTAATACAATTTCATTAAGGAGAGAAGAGATTTCATCCATAGTAAATAAGAGATCGTTTGCAGGAGCATTATTGCTTACATGTGAATTTGCTTTAGCAGTGGTAGTTGATACATACGGCTTCTGCACACGTACGTTGGTTTCACGAATATCATTGGATTGAGTGTGGTTAACACGTTGATTGGGGGGACCTGTCCGTAGTGGGGGAAAGTCTTCCATGGTGAAATTAATAGTCTTTGGGCGACTATGCATAACCGGTTTTGGGGCGAGATCGTGTTTCTGATAACGCTGCGTGATTTTTTGTCTGACTTCTATGTATCGCTTTCTACTTAAACAAGTTGGATCTGTAGACTTGTGGGGACCGTTGCAGTTTGCACACTTGATAATTCATTCTGTAGTGCAATCAGTTGTATTGTGGTTCCCTGAGCATGTGGAACAAAAAGTTTTTACTTGACAGTGCATAGCTCCATGGCCATACATTTGGCAATTATGACATTGAGTTATTTTATTAGGTTGATGTTTCTTAAATTCCCATCTGACAACAGTTTTAAAAACATTTTTGTACTTCGTACGTAAATCGTTCATTTTGATTGAACCACGTTCTATGTTGACAACATAAATGTAATTTATATAATTTGGGTTATTTTTAATAGTAACTGGTTTGACATCTAAACACTTGATTCCCAATGAGATAAGTTCATTTTTTATTTTTGTATGATTGTGAAGATCTAGGCCAGTAAGAACAACCTTAAATGGGCGATTCCCTTTCTTTTCATGAGTGTAGAATTCATAAGATTTGGTTTTAAGTTCTTTTATAATTTTATTGTACGATTCGGTACTTGAACACAAGATTTTTTGTCCCAAAGAAATATTTTTGAGTAAATAATCATCAATGTTAATATCATGGATAAGAGATCGGAGAGTTTCACTATTGGTTTTCAAAACGATAATAGGGGGAACATTTTCTTTTTGTTTGACAGGTTCACTTTCTTCAATGCTTGCACTTTCCATGCTTTCCGCACACAGGGCCTGTAGCGGCTGATAATAGTTTTCATTGTTAATGATTTCAGGTTTTTTAGCACTTTTAGCAGAACCGTGACCTTTTTTAGTCATTTTGTTTATATTGTTTTTGCTTTGGAGGATGAATTCGTCTTCATCCTCCATATTGTTTCTAGGTCTTTTGAGAGAAATTTTAGCTAATCACTTGTAAACGCGTGCTACACTGTCGACAGACGTCAAGCGAATGCCTTACTCGACTCACAAAGATGAAATTACCATTAAAATTGATGCTGAAAGTAAATACGTTGTGCGTATAGAAAAAATAAACACTAAATAACCGAATGAACTGTATTAAAATCACAAAATTATACATGAGATTTACAATGCAAGCAGTGAGATGCCTGCAGGGGGTTGCTGCTCATAAGCTTTGGGGTGCAAATTTTTTATATGAAAAGTTTCTTTTAAAATTAGAAAATTTTTTTTATTTTAAAGAAGAAATATAGTTTTACTATTTTTCAATTATCTCAGAAACTAAAAAACATAGAAATCTACCATCATAGATTTCTTTAATTATTGTCGGGAAATAGCCGAAATAGTATCATCCCATATTGATATTAATATTGGCGGGAAAGGAAAAACGGTTCAGATCGATGAAACGTTTTTGACAAAAAGAAAGTACCACAGAGGCCGTGTTACTGAACAGATGACAATTGTAGTGTTGGTACTATATTGCAAAGAAGATAGGATCGGACGTTTTTTTAAAGTGAACTCCAAATGTAAGGAAGATGTGTGGCCTTATATCCATAAATACGTCAACCCCAACACTAGTCGCATCTGTACCGACAGCGCACGACAATACATAGGCGTGGAAAAAATGTTCTCCAGTTCCACGAGTCATGACGTAACGAACCACATCAAAGGAGAATATGTTACAAAATTGATAAATGTAACACAATAAATGATCTTGAAAATCAGAACAAGCTTCTGAAAAAAACAATTTTATGCCGCAAAACAACACAGCACATCCATCAATATATGGCACTTTTCTTTTATAGAAAATACTGCCTTGAAAAATACAAGGACGACTTCGGATCCCAAATAATTGAATTTTTACTAGATGTAAAAAAAGTATACCCATGTTTGGTTGATGGAAAAGAAAGTGTGGGTCTGCAACTAAGAAACTTCGACCCTCCCGACGTTAGCAGTGAACGCCTAGAAAATGTGTTACCGCCAAAACAACCTCGGCTCTTGACCATCAATGACGAACTTAGCGAACTCAACAGTGACACAAGTACGGACGATGAATTCATTGACGAGACTTACATATCTTCTACACATTGAAAATTGACGTGACTATTTTCTACTAACTCCTGACTTACTTGAAAACTGACTTACTTAAAAACTGACTTACTTAAAAACTGACTTACTGGGACCCTGAATGCTATGCAATTCTACCTCCTCGTGGTGCATTCTGGGTTACGCTAAATGAATTGCCTTACTCGACTCACAAAGATGAAATTACCATTAAAATTGATGCTGAAAGTAAATACGTTGTGCGTATAGAAAAAATAAACACAAAATAACCGAATGAACTGTATTAAAATCACAAAATTATACATGAGATTTACAATGCAAGCAGTGAGATGCCTGCAGGGGGTTGCTCCTCATAAGCTCTGGGGTGCAAATTTTTTATATGAAAAGTTTCTTTTAAAACTAGAAAATTTTTTGATTCTTAAGAAGAAATATAGTTTTAGTATTTTTCAATTATCTCAGAAACTAAAAAACATATAAAAAAGGAGTTTACAGCGTTTGATACAAAATTTATTAAAGCAACTAACTACATCAAAATTTTTTTTATTGGCATTTGTAATCACGAGAAACACAATACTCAAAATAATTTTTAAAATTTTTTTTTTCGTAAATTTTGACTTTGAAGTCAGTTATTTCAAAAACAATAAATTGAAACCACTTTTTTAAAATTTATTATAAAGTGCAGATTTCTGGCTTTCCTAAAAAGCATAATTTGTATCTGTAAATTTTCACGTTATCTTACAATATTTTTTTTTGATTTTAAGTCAATTTTTATAAAATTGCCCCTACCGCCTAAACGGGGGGAGATAGACATCCCCTCCCATAGTAAAAAATGTTTGTTTTGAACTACTTCATTAGAAACCGTTATTATTTTTTTTCGCCAAAGTTATCGTACTCTCCCCGAATCTGCGTACCCCTAACACTTTCAGTTATCGGTCATATCGCCCTTTTAATTTCGTAGAAGTTCATAACTGTGTTGGAAACGATTACTGGAACGATATTCTATACACTGTTAATGTTGACAGCAAAGTTTTGCTGCTCAATAATTTAGTAAATTTACTTTTTGATACATATGTTCCGATAGTAACTAAACAAGTTAAAAGAACTAGAAATTGCCCATGGTATAATAGACATATCGAAATTCAAATCAAAGAAAGAGAACGTCTTCACAAAAGATATAAGAAATACCCTTCTGAGTACAATAGACGTCAATATACTTTTGCTAGAAATGAAGTTGTTTCTCTTATACGTTTAAGTAAGAAAAATTATTTTCTACAAGAACTTGATGTCTCGTTAAACTCTAAAGTGCTTTGGAAAAACTTAAAAGATATTGGTATCACTGAAAATAAAAATACGCAACAGTGTTTGATAGATCCAAAAGTAATTGCGTCATTTTATGCTCCTCACTTTTACCTAGTACGAGCTCTTCTATAACTTTGCCAGAAAACGAAGTTTTTTTTTTTTCAATTCATTTTTATTTAAATGTTCTTATATCTACTCACATGCTAACAAAAATGTGTAAAACTAGCTTATATAATAACTTAATTAACTTACTGACCCTGGGCGGGTACTCTAAATTATTCAGTAACTTAATTCTAATGCCTTTCGGCCTAAAGATACAATATATATTTCAACCTATAACTAGAATTATGAACTAAGAAAATTTAAAAAACTTAGTTTTTTGATCAAATTTTTTGGTTTTTCTTAAAATTACATACAACTAATTAAAACTATTTAAATCAACTTAAAACTAGAGCAGCCACAGTAGCTTTTAGTTTTTTTTTTGTTTTTTTGTATTTTGTATTTTTTTTTTTTAGTTTTTTGTATTTTTTTATTTTAAGTTTTGTTTTTTTTTTTTGTTTTTTCTTTGTTTTTAGGATTTTGTGATTTTTTTGTTTGCCACTGTGCCCACCCCCTATACCCTAGAACTTACACGCTAAACCTTTGTAAGCCAGCCATTGGCGACTCGCTATCAGTAAAATTTTCAATATGTTGCTCAGAACAGTTTTGACATTTTAGAAACGCCCCGTCGATCGCGATCTGAGACCGCCCTACTGAACCGAAGGAGCTCTTCAACTTTTCCGCCTACTGCGGCAACGTCTCGGTTGTAAAGGAGCCGTCGTTCTACGGACTTACGGCAGACGTGGTAGATGAGCGGGACCGCGAACCTATCCTGAATCAAACCTTTCATGTCAAAATAGAGGAAAGCCTCCGGTGGGACAAATCCACTAAAACGTGTTCTCTCCATATAATCTATGTTGGGGTAGTAAGCCCCAAATATCAGGCCATTGTTCGAAGTCATCGCCCTTGCAGTGTGACCCCGAGTCAGTTTTATCATGAAGTTGTCGATTCTGTTTATTTGAGCCCCGTTGTAAAGGAGCCCATTAGGATTATATCTTCTGTACTCCGACTCTGGTGTTCTGTGCAATCCAAGACAGGTACGCAGACACTGTCTCTCAAACACCCGAATCTTTTCCATCTGAGACGCTGTAACATTGAACCACAAAGGGCACCCATAGACAATCATTGGCCTTATGAGGCCCATGTAGCAAATCACCTTCACTCTGCTATCAAGTTGACTGCTGTGAAACAGTCGCCTCGACAGAGCAAAAGCTCCTCTAGCCCTGGCCAGAGCCGCATCCATATGTTTGTTAAAATATAAATACTGATCTAGCCAGATGCCAGAAAACGAAGTTGGCTTATTTTCATTCAACTGCGTCGATGAAATTGAAATCATTAAATCTGTTAAGTTGGTGAAATCGAATGCAGTCGGCTCTGACAAAATTTCTCCAAAATTTATTAGCTAATTTATTTAAAATAAAATTTTTAAATTTAAATTTTTTTAATTTAAAACATATTGTAAATACTTGTTTGTATAGGAGCGAATTCCCTGAACCTTGGAAGGATACAATTGTATTACCTATTCCCAAAAAAAGCAACTCCTGTGAGCCCTCTGACTTCAGACCAATTAGCCTTTTGCCTTTCTTTGGTAAAGTTTTTGAACGGTTAATGGCTACTCAAGCTCTAGACTTCATTCAATCTAACGACAAAATGTCTAAATGGCAATCTGGTTTTCGCAAGAACCATAGTTGTGAAACAGCGGTAGTGAAGGTCACATCTGATTTCCGTTCTGCGCTCGATAGTAATCAGCTGGGTACAATGGTACTGTTGGATTTCTCAAAAGCTTTCGACTGCATTGATCACGAAATTTCAATTTTGAAACTTTGTGACCACTTCAATTTTTCCAGTACTGCTCTTAAGCTTTTGAGAAACTATCTGTTAAACAGGCCCCAAAAAATTACAACAAGTCAAGGTTCTTCAAGATCATACATTGTCAACTGCGGTGTACCGCAAGGCTCAATTCTAGGACCGCTTCTCTTTTCACTTTTCATAAATGACCTTCCTGCAATAGTTAAAAACTGTCATATTCATATCTATGCAGATGATGTCTTATTATATATTTTTAGTGAATTGGGTTCAATGAATGATTGCGTTACTCGGATCAATGAAGATTAAGTAAATATTCAAAGCTGGGTTGACTCTAACAAGCTAAAACTCAATCCTTCAAAAACGCTTAGTATGGTATGCTCAAGACGTAAAATTAATCATTTGGACTTACCAAGAATTGTTTTGAATACACAAATCATTGAATACGCTTGCAAAGTTAAATACCTCGGTTTTACAATAAATAATAAATTGAGCTGTTGTGATGCAATGTCCGAAAGCATTAGAAGAATATACAGTGACTTACACTCCTTGAGGTGTTCATCTGCTATTTTGAATCTTGCCTTGAAAAAACAGCTGGTAATAAGCCTAATCTTGCCTTATTTCACTTTTAATTGTGCTGTTTTTCCTAGCCTTGACTATGATTGTAAGCGTAAGCTAAATGCAGCATTTAATGACTGCTTGCGTTTCATTCATAACAACCGTAGGTATGAAAGTGTTTCATTTTTACATGATTCTTTGTTGGGACTGAATCTAGATAAATATATTTTGTATCGAAACGTTTTACTCCTTCATAACATAATACATGGAAGGTGTCCAGTGTACCTAAAAGAAATGCTTCATTTTTCACAGTCTAGAAGAGGACTTAAATTAATCCTGCCGCGATTTGCACACACTATTGCTGAACGATCTTATTTTGTTTCTGTGATCAGGATTTAGAATAGTCTACCCTCTGAAATTCAAAGAACTTCTGCGTTTAATACTTTTAGTAAGATGATTTTCACTTATTTTTCTTCAAGTTAATATTTCATTAAAAAAAGAAAAAATCTATTTAATTTGTCAATTATTATAATAAAATAATTATGTACACAAATTTTTCTGTTATCACATATCTCTTTACTTTTAAATGTATTGTTAGTCTTATTCACTTGGTAAGCACTTTATTATATACTATAAAAAGATTATATCTTATTGTATGATGTAAATAATTCAAATAGCAAATACAAATACAAATACAAATATATATTTTCAAACTTGTGTTCAAAAAAGAGATTCCTCTATAGTTTTTGGTGTTTGCCAAATGAGGGCCATTGGCCAAATGAGGGCTTCTTCAATTCAAAGTGATCCGGATAAACAGCAAAATCAAAAATAACATTAAGTGCTTGAGTAAGCTTTTCTTTCAATAACGTCGAAGAATGTTTGAAAAATTCCGTAGGTATACCGTTAGAGCCATCCATTTTGCCATCTTTAAGTCTGTCCAGAATTTTTTCTATTTCTGACATTGTGATTTCTTCGTCTAAAATGTTATCGATAATTACAGGTTTTGCATAGCTCCAAAACTGCTGATCATTTTGTGAGTTCAGTAACGACGCAAAGTGTTCTCTTAAAACTGAAAATCTTTCACAATAGAAAGCCAGTTTCCACTGATAAGACAAAGATCTATTGTTGAGCAGCCCTATTTACCAATGAAAGTAAATTCACCATTTTTGTCTCCTTCCATAGTTCCATTTAAAATACTTAGCCCAAAATCGTTGCAAAAATCTAAAACTTTTTTTCCTTCTGCATTTATTACTTTATCCTGAGCTGCCATTTCTTAACTCCATTTTAAACGCTGATTCTTTATCTGCTGTTCTAGCATTGAGATCACCAATTACCATTAAATCTTCAGTTTTCAGTTCACACAGTGTTTCAAAATCGTTTTGCCACTTATTACAGTACAAGTAAACTGGTATGATGAGAAAATTTTTATCATAAATTTTGAGTTCAATACTCATTAATTCTTCAATAATTCAATAAGCCATCATTCCTCCACTTGCTCTACCCCTTTTTACAAAGCTTAAACAATTATCTTTAACCACATGCGTCTCTGACAAAAGTATAATTTCAGCTTTGCACAATTCATTAAAAAAATCAGAAAAAATTATTTTATTGCCCAATCCCGCAATATTATATGCAACGACCGAGACATTAATTTAGTTATGTATATTTTTGTTTTGTGTTTTATGTTTTTGAGCTTTGTTGTTGCATATGACCTCCCTGTGCTATTCTGACCGAGCCGCATGTGTGCGTGCCCTAACAGCATCCACATGCCTTCCACGATCCACATTAACTTCTGTCAGTGTTATGTCGCTGTCACCTCTGCTACCACTTGCTATCGAATGTAAACAACTTTGAAAGAAGTCCGGAGACAATTTGAACATCTCGGTTAATTTCTCGAAACCACAACTTGCGCCGTGTCTTAATCCTGTCGAATCGTTCCAGATAAATTCCACACCGTAGACGATTAATTTTTCTCCTTTTACAACAGCTTGCGTGTTTTTTATATCGCGTTTACTAATCTTTCGGATGTGTAAGAGCTGTGCTCTTTGTCTTCTTATCATTGGTGGATAATCTCTCTGAATGGATATTTTGGTGTTTTTTAGCTTATATGCATTGTTTAAAACCGCGTAAAGATTGTCTTTGGTTTTAAATTTAGCAATAAAATTTTTAAATTTTGGATTCCAAGTTTTTATTTCAAAAATTTCTCCCGGGTTTAATTGGCTCACTCCATTTGACAGCTGTTTGCATGTATCCACAACCTCTTGTAATTGGTCAACTTCGGGTTTTGATTTTACTTTTTGTATGTTAGTTATTTGTTGCTCAAGATACTCCACTTTGGATTGCAGTTCATTAACATGAGTCTTAAGAGTTTCATTTTCTTGCTTTAGAGAAAGTATATCCAAACGAACTTCTTCAACATCCATTTTTGTAGCCAGATGTTGTTGCTTCTCATCAAAAATTCTTTTTACATCATGGATGGTCATTTGGGAAACAAGGTCAGCCAAGATTATACGATTGAACTATCACCTATCACTTTTAACGCTCTATTTTTTACCCTATCAAGGAGGTGCAAAGATGTTTGAGAAGCACCTGACCAGATATGGGAGTTATACTCCAGTTTTGGGCGGATGAAGGCCTTATACACTGTAGTCAGATCAGAAGGGGTGAAGAATTTCCTGCATCTCGTCAAGAAGCGCATTTAGCAGCGTTTTTGGCAACTCCAAATATGTGGTCATTCCAACGAAGATCATCGTTTACACACATACCAAGTACTGACAGATTTCCGGTTTCTTGGATGTAGGTACCATTCATGTAAAATAAAGGTTCGTGTGGTCGAATGATTAAAAAAAACAAAAACTTGAATTTTGACGGAAGATGACTTTATTGTCTGGAAGCTCGCTTAAATCTAAACTTGAAAAAGGTGTTTCTTACATTTCTGTTCTTTTCTGTTTTTTGGGTTCGGGTTACAAAGACTTCACTTTAAATGGCAATATGCAGAAATGCACAGTAATGCATTCTTTTGATTTACGTGGGAACGGAAATCAAATGAAATATGAACTTTATGAAAATATGGATAATGCATTCTTTTGATTTACGTGGGAACGGAAATCAAATGAAATATGAACATTATGAAAATATGTACTGTTTGAATTGAATTTGCTTATTGCGTGAATATAGACTTTGTCTGATATGTAACCTCTCCCCCCTTTACATTAAAATTCTCCTGAATTTTCGGAGTTTCTTTAACACTTTCATTTGAATTTTGGGTACCTTTTTCTTTAATTAAAATAGTAATTTTCTTATATCTTTTTAAGATATTCACAAATATTAAAACTAGTAGATTAGATTAGATTAGATAAATTCTTTATTTCATCAATAGTTTAACAATAAGGTTTTTCTTAAGAATAAGGACATGGCAAAACTGCCGTCTGCCTGAAATGACATTTCGTATGATTTTTAAGGAATAAAAAATAGGAAAAATGTAAAAATACTACTAAAATAAATATAAATACAATAGTTACTTAAATAGATTAAAACTTGGTATTGGCATAAATTATGCATTTTTTAATTTAAAAATGTATGAAAATAACAGTTTTTGAACAATTTGAAACTTTAATGAAAGCATTCTACCAAGAAAATTATTAATTAAAGTACATAGTATAGTTTGATACTTATAATTGAATAAAGTTTTCAATTTTACGTGATTTGAAACACAAAAGAATAATCAATTTTAAATGATATGTAACATCAATTTTACGTGATTTGAAACACAAACAAAAAGCGGGTCGGGTATACCCAATACCAGCGCACCCAATACCATCGCACCCAATACCTTCGCACATAATACATCGGACACACCATACTTTCCGCACTTAATACCTGGGACATTTCATACCAGTACCGTTATTAAGGGGTTGGGCTTTGTTTTCATTAATGAATATGGAGTTTAACTGTGCCACCATTTTTGAAGGCTTAGGTGTTGTATGATTTGCTTCTTAAATGATAACATGTGAGTGTATTCGTTATGAAATGTAGTGCAATGCATTTAAATGATTAAAAAAAATCTTTTTAAAAGGCGTACGGAAAGTGGTTGAAATGGCGAATTAATTTAAATGGTCCTCTCACACAATTGTGGTAAATGTGAGGTTACCTATACAAAGATATTTATTTCTTTTGATTAGATAAAGGGTTTTCCAATAGGTAAGATATGATTTTGCAGTGGCGTTTCGGCTTTTTGTAGTATGTCATGATCTGTCATTTGTTTTTTATTGCATTCAGAACTGTTAACAATTTAACCATTGGACCATCGTAAGCGTCGTGAGTTTTCTGATTTTGCCTTGGAACAACTTGAAAACGACAACGATTTTTTAGAATCTCCAAACATTTCTCGCAATAATTCAATTGTTGCATTTGCTGTATGGCACGTAGTCCTTCTTGTTGAAAACAAATGCTGTCAAGTGGTTTAATTAACAAAGAGAATTTTTGAAGTTTTTTTTGAACAAAGAACAAGTTTAAGTTTTTTTTTTGAGCGTAGAAAGGAAATAGAAAATTTTGAGAAAATTTAAGGAAATAGTGAGACGAGGAAGACAGGAAGACAGGACTTGGAAAAAAGGCAGCCCCGGATCTTCAATTTTTTAAAGGCGGGGCAAATAGTGGAAAATGCCGCCCCCACCAATTTATATTTGCTTTTACCTTTATAATCTTTATTATTTCACCTACCAGATCTTCACTAATTGACTGACAACTGGACACAAGCCTTTCAGAAAAAATACTTAAACCGCTGTTTTTTCTGTTTTAATCCTATTTATTTACAGATATGTAGAATATATACAGTGGTGGTCAAAATAATAAGAGTTGACTATTATGCTTTTTTTCACAATAGAATCTAGGGGAATTGTGCTCAAGATGACATACTTTTTGTTTAAAGTAAGAAATAAAATTTTCTACAAACCCTAGCGTTAAAATCTTTACATAATTAAATAATTAATGATTGTATGGAAAAAATAAACTTGGAATGAATAGTTTAAAGTAAAAAGAATTTATTTAAAAAAATTAGTTAAAAACAGTCCGAGGCTAAGGCTAAGATGACATAGTTGGGTATAAGATGACATACTGCATGAGGGTAAGATGACATATTGTAAAAATGCCTGCTTTATTTGGCTTTTCAGCTTCAGTCAGTATATAACTCACATTTTCAACTTAATAGATTTTCGGCCATTTAGCTTTCATAATTTTTGTTTTATGCTTGGTGAAATATAATTATGTACTTTAAATTTGCATTTAAATGTTTGAATTAAAAAATAAGGTTTGTGTTTTTAGTAGGAATGTCATAGTATTTATAGTATGTCATCATGGACTGATAAGCAATATGTCATCTTACCCGATAGGAAATAAAACTTTTACAACCATTCAGGAATCAAAACATTATAATTTAGGAGCCAAATCACACAAAAAATATTCTCTATACACATAAATGCAAACATAAAACACAAAGGATATAGAAAAACACTTAATTTTTTAAGCAATTTTGAAGTAAACAATGACTCGCAAAAAAATTTATTCTCTAGCTTTTTCCTTTGAGCCGATCACGATGACAGCAGGTAGTATACTGGCAGCTGTAAGTTTATTCTGGCAAAACAGATAGAAAAAATGCATGTCTGGATATGTTCGAGAGAACTGTGGCGGCTTTATAAACAGAGAAAATACGAGTATGTCATCTTACCTGAGTATGTCATCTTGAGCAGAACTCCCCTATGCCTTAAACCTTTTTAATTGGAGCAAAATATATATACGAATTTTCTTTGACCTGACTGTTAAACATTTCCAGTGCTACCAAATATTAATGATGGTCACTTGCAATGTACCGTTCGTTTTACTTAGAAATGTCAGATTTGCAATGGTCAAAAATATAAGAGTGCTGTGTAGAATTGCATTATTTCTGGTCTTTTTCACTTCCGATCGCAATATAATTATTAAATTTACCGTTAGACTTGTGTTTAAATGTTTAAAACTCATTAATTTTTTAAAGAATAGGACGCGGAAGGCATTGCACTGAGGAAGAACGCAGTTTGATCCTCCAACTAGGAAATCGAGGCAAAACATTCAGTTTTATTCAAAATGTTCTTCACCGATCTCAAAGTGTTGTTGCTATAGTGCTAAAGCAGCGAGGTCAACCAACAAATTTCACCGAAAAAGAGTACGCCCAAAAAAACAACAACTTTGGTGGACAAAAGGATTGTAAGAGAAGTGCTTAAAAATCCTTTTGCAACATCTAGCGGTAAAAAAGCAAATCTATCATTGGATATCAGCTCATGCACGATCCGTAGACGTTTGCAGGATAAAAATTTACTTGGTCGAATTGCGATGAAGGTTTCGTTACTTAGTTCTAAGAATATAAAGCAGCGTATACGATTTGCAAAAGTAAATCCTTCACAATCGGGAATCGGCTTATAGAAATTGGCCTGTTTTTTTTTTGGTGATGAACCCAAGATAAATTTATTTGGTTCTGATGGCAGAACTTATGTTAGAAAGAGACCCAATGAAGAGCTGATGGAAGAGGTAATGGAAAAAATTGGTTTCACTCATATTACTTTGGCCACAACTGTATTTTATACACAGCACAGGATAGGGTTTAAAATAAAAATGTTTATAATAAAAACAAAATCAAATTAACTATTGTATTTATCATTTGCAATTACAATTTTACTCTTCGAGCTTTTTGTTCAGCAAATAAATCCATAACCTTATCATAATTTAATTCGTGTGCGATTCGATTTTCTATCGCTAAGATTGCTAGACTGGATAAGCGTTATTGGCTCATAGATGATCGCAAATAATTTTTAATTAGTTTAAGTTTGCTAAAACTACGCTCACAGCTTGCGGATGTAGTGGGAAGCGTAGAGTAAATTCGCAAGGCAACACAAATATTTGGAAAAGCATCCTGCAAATCATGCGCATAGATCTGTTGCAAGAGATAGGAACCGTTAGCTTTTTCAATGTCACCAAATAAAAGCGGAGCTTGCTCTTAAAAAACATAGAGTTCCTGACAGAATTCAACGGTGCTCACAACTCGCTCATATTTTTTAGCCAGATCCGCTCCATACTTTTGCAGTTCTTCAATTGATATTTTGAAAATATTAGAGCCATTAAAAAAGCGAAGTTCATATTCAGCATGGTAGCACACTCAAACCTTTTTTTAATTTCTGATATGATTCAATCAAACACCATCATTATTTCTTTAGAAAAGAGTTGAACAGGTTTGAGTGTTTGTAATTCATCTTCACATATCTCATCGAAATGTTTTTTATGTTTCGGAATTCGTTTGTTTTGCAAGATTGGGTCAACACCACTTTTTTCAGCTACTTTTCTAGCCTCATTTATCCAATGCTTTATTGGATTTTGTCTCATTTTTTGTAAAGCTTTGAGCAGACCATCCATTAGTGCGACAGAACGGGCAAGGATTATATCTTCTTTCTGAATCTCAATATTCACTCGATTGATTTCGCGGAGAATATTCGCCCAAATGGTTAAATTGAGAATGAATTTAAAATTCTTTATAGCTGTTAAGATATTACCTGCCTCGTACTTAGATTCTGGAGCATGAGAAATTTGCTTAACTTCTTCTAAGGCTTCCGCTTTTTCTGGCAAATTATTAATAGAGCATTCACAGCAACATGTTTCGCCGACCATCTCGTCTGACTACTTCCTTTTAAATTTGCCTTAACATATTTCTTCATAATATCCCACCTAGTAGTGGAGCCAACAAAAAAGCAATATACTTTTTGAAGCAGTCCAAATAAGTTATTAGCTTCCTGGCATGATGAGGCAGAATGAACGCCGACAAGACTTAAGGAGTGAGCCAAGCACGTTACGAACTCGGCCAGTTCATTTCTTTCTGCAATCCTGGCTTGTACTCCTTTATGGATGCCGGCCATATTGGACCCATTGTCATAAGATTGGCTTGATTGGATGATAGTTAACTGCGATCTGTCCACTTTGACTTTTGACTTTCTTTTGACTGTGCTTCCCTTCGCTCGCAACCACAGTGGCTGTTTTGAAACCGAAAGGTAGAAAAACTATGTACTTCTCGGTCGCAACTACCGTTGCTGTTTTGAAACCGAGAAGAAGAAAAGTTGTCCACTTCTCGGTCGCAGCAACCGATGCTGCTTTGAAACCGAAAGGTAGAAAAACTGTCTACTTCTCGGTCGCAACTACCGTTGATGTTTTGGAACCGAAAAGTAGCTAATTTTTTTTTGCGCTTGCAACCCTTGTTACCTGCACAAGATATGCTGGGTCTGGTAATGAATATGTAGTGTGAAATGGTTTTGATGCTCTTTTTGTGTGATGTTTGTTTTAGGGAGCAATGATTTGTTGTAGCAGACACGAGTGCTGCAGCGTTCTGTGATTCCTGTGGGCGAGCGGGAGCGAATTTCGAACTTGTTTTTGCCGCCCCCTAAACTTGCCGCCCGGGGCACGTGCCCCGGTCTGCCCCCCCCTAGATCCGGGGCTGAAAAAAGGAGCAAAAAAAAGAGGAGACGTCAGCAGGACGTAACTTTGGGAAAAAAAATATAGAGGAGAATAGCCGGCGGACATCTTGTCCAAAAAGATAAGTATAGAGTGTATTTTTTTTGAGTGCGATAGTTTTTTTTAACTTGTGAATTTTTTGTGAGAATTTTTTTAACCGTGTGGCCCCTTTCTTCTTTTATTTGCCCAGAAAAATATCTGGTTTAGAACCCCATTAAATTCTTCTCGTATTGAGAATTTTCGGGACATTTCCATTACCGTTCCAATCTTCGTTACTTGCCCCTTTCAAAGTCACATAGCGGTCCTCGAGACCATTATACATAACTTTTTTTTATACATTGTATAACGTCTTCTATTTACTCTTTAACATCATCCATTTTGTGCAATTAACTTTGTTTGAAAAGATTTGGGTTTTTAATCCAAGTTATCTACGGTTTTCCCAACATAATAAATCATAACATTCATATTTAAAATAATCGTGTTGTCTACATTTTCCTTTATCGTTCTTTTTTTCTTTTGGTCGCTTTTCCACTTTTTCCTTTTCAGCAAAAGGTTTGAAAATTCCTTTTTCAAAAAAATTTTCTGGCGCCCACCCTTATTTATATAACAACACTGAACTCTATTAATACTTACATTTTCATATCAAAACCCTTTATTAATAATTAATCTAACCTACCTTAATAAACTTCACATACCTAATTATCATCGAACATACCCAACACCCAGCTGAGTAGCCGTGGCTGGCAGCATCATCATATGCTGTGTGTTGCATTTTTTTTTTTCCTTTAACCCTTCATTGTCATTCAGCTATTTACTTCTTATTCACTCGCCATTCTTCAAACGGTGCACTACGTGCAAAATTTACTCTTATTAATTATCTTTGTTTTGTTCGCGGTATTTCAGTCTCGAAACCATCCTAAATTTAGTTTACATTGCATATTAAATATTGTTGAAAATTGATAACCCTCTTGGAAGGAAGAAATAAGGAAAAAATAGTGCAACAATTTGGCCATAAGAAGTTGGTTATCATCGATCTTTACCGTTCTCCATTGACAGTAATTGTGTTACCAGTTTCATTTTGTAAGAAGTACGGACCGATAATTCCACTAGCCCAAAAACCACACCAAACTGTCAATTTAGGTTTTTTATGAATATTTTGTGGATTTCCAACGCACCAGAATCGACAGTTTTGTTTCTTTACGGCACCATTCAAATGAAAATGAGCCTCATCGGAAAAGATGATTGTCTAAAAAATCGTTGTCGTTTTCAAGTTGTTCCAAGGCAAAATCAGAAAACTCACGACGCTTACGGTGGTCCAATGGTTAAATTGTTAACAGTTCTGAATGCAATAAAAAACAAATGACAGATCATGACATACTACAAAAAGCCGAAACGCCACTGCAAAATCATATCTTACCTATTGGAAAACCCTTTATCTAATCAAAAGAAATAAATATCTTTGTATAGGTAACCTCACATTTACCACAATTGTGTGAGAAGACCATTTAAATTAATTCGCCATTTCAACCACTTTCCGTACGCCTTTTAAAAAGATTTTTTTTAATCATTTAAATGCATTGCACTACATTTCATAACGAATACACTCACATGTTATCATTTAAGAAGCAAATCATACAACACCTAAGCCTTCAAAAATGGTGGCACAGTTAAACTCCATATTCATTAATGAAAACAAAGCCCAGCCCCTTAATAACGGTACTGGTATGAAATGTCCCAGGTATTAAGTGCGGAAAGTATGGTGTGTCCCATGTATTATGTGCGAAGGTATTGGGTGCGATGGTATTGGGTGCGCTGGTATTGGTTGCATCGACCCGGCCAATCATCAACGTTTAACTCTGTCAAATATAGAGAAGAGTCATGGTTTAAAGCTAGCTCATTCCATTCCCGGAAAGGAGAGGCATTGGTTTGAAGCAATTTTTTCAAAATTATTTTGTGTAGACATGTATTATTTCTTTTCATTATTTCAATAATGAAGTCTGCGTTAGCTTTTAGGTTTTGTATGTATATTGGTGTTATACCTGACTCTACATAAATTGCATAATTTGGGGTTGAGTTTGGTAACCGAAATAAGCGTTTGAAGAAATGTCTTTGTAGACTTTCGAAAGCTTCAAGTTTAATATATCCATACACTTGAACACCATAGCACATACATGTGTTAACCGTTGCATTAAAGACTCGGTATTTGGACTTCAAATCAATACTTTGGTTGGAAAAAAAATTTGTCCACATCATATTTAAGGCTAGTTTAGCTTGATTGCTCTTCTCATTAGCGTGTTTTACAAAGTTAAGATTGTAAGTCAACAGAACTCCCAAATATTTAAACTCTTGCACAACCTCAATGTGTGTGGAATTAAGGGACCATTTTTCTTCTGGGAGTCTTCTAGTGCTTCTCGATTCAAAAATAATAATTTTAGTTTTTTCCGTATTGATATGTAAACCCCATGTCTCACAGAAAGAGTTGAGTCTGTTTATTTGCAGCTGTAGAGAAAAAGGATTGTCTGCTAGCAAAACCAAATCGTCTGCATATAGCAAGACTTTAATCAAAGTGTTAGCAAAACGAACTCCGCCAGGAAGAAGGACACTGATTTCATCGATGAACAAGGCGAAGAGTAGTGGACTGAGGACACATCCTTGCGGTACACCTGCCGTTGTTTCAAATGTGCTCGAGAACTCACACCCATCCCAAACCTTTGCATTTGACGATGACACTAGTTTGGAATACATTAGAAGAAACTTTCGCGATAGACCTAAACATGATAATTTATAGATTAAAGCCTGTCTATTGACTTTATCAAAGGCAGCTTTGAAATCGATAAAGCACGTGTACAGCTTCTTTTTATTTTCGATGAAGTTTCTTGCGATACTGGAGATAGCAAAGATATGGTCCATGGTCGAAAACCCTGGACGGAAACCAGCTTGAAATATACTTAAACGATTACTCCCCTCAATCCAGTTTGAAAGCCTTTCATTTAAAAATGCAGAGAAAATTTTTCTTAACGAATTTAATATCGAAATGCCTCTATAATTTTCTGCAAGATTTGCATCACCTTTTTTATATATAGCGAAAATCACGGCTGAATTAAAACTGCTAGGAACAATCGCATCTTTGTACAATCTGTTAAAAAATGTAACGAGATGAGTTTTGAAGTCTGTAGTACTATTTTTATAGAACTCCGCTGGAATACCGTCTTAGCCTGGAGCTTTTTTGTTTTTCATCTTATGCAATGTTGCTGCCAATTCGTAAAGCGAAATGTCCGCGTCTAATTCAGCAACTGCTAAGTTAGGTAATGCGTATTCAAAAGTATGAAGGTCCTCATCAGCTGACAGTAGAGTTTTAAAATGAGCTGCTAGCGTATCAGCTTCCAAGGAGTACTTCATACTATGGTTTCGCCCACCAAGTTCACGAACAGTCTCCCAAAAAAACTTTGGAGTCCTTACAATATTCTAGGCTCTTCGCCCGGTTTTTAAGATAATCTGTTCTTTTACCTGAACACATCCTTTTATATTGTTCATTAATATGAATAAGGTAGATGTTCTTAAAAAACTGGGAGTTCGTTGATCTGAAAAGCTTCAGATATGTAAAAGAAAGCTTTCGCAGCTCTCTGCAGTCTTTATCAAACCATTTGTTAACAGGTACAAACGTATTTGCACTCATGAACGCGAAGGGAGCTGAAGCTTTAATAACTCGAGTTAAATTTTCACACGTCTCCTCAATCGTGTTAGATGATTGATGTCGCAAGGATTGGGAGTGGTGGTTTAAAAGTCTTTTATAAAGAGGTGCATTTTTATCTGACCATCTTAGTTTATTCGGATCGGAAGAACTACCTTGCATGACCGTTTTGTTAAATTTCAATTTGACAACTATTGGAAAGTGACCCGAGAAGTTAACCAAAGCAACTTCGAAATCTTCGAACGCATTCAAAAAATTGTCCGTCAACGCAGCAAAATCAATAACTGATTGCCCCTGACCACTAACAAATGTAAAATCACCTGAGGCATCACTATTTGAAGCCCCATTAAGAATAAACAACCCAAATAGTTCAAAAAATTCCATTAATTTTCGGCCATTACTGTTGAATATTTCATCTTTAGAGTTTCTATTGATGTTAAGCGCAATTTGCGATTGTAAGCAATGTGAAAGAGATGAATTCTGATTTTTACCAATTCTAGCATTTAAGTCCCCAATTATCATTGCATTTTCAAATGTTGTGCTATTCATAAAATCTACAAGGTCATCAAATTCGTTTTGCCAATTGTTGCAATTTAAGTACACAGGAATTATGTAATAATTTAAGTTGTTACAAACCACATTAAAAATAACTTTTCTTTCAACAATCTTAAATTTAACATATTTACCCAATAAACGTTTTTTGATCCCATATAACATACCCCCACTGGCTCGCCCATGCAGATTTGTTCTTACTGCAGGTGTAAAGTTTAACTTAAAGTCTTTGAAATATTTTAAAAATTGATTTTCGTTTTCTTTTTCTACAAATGTCTCTATAAGAATAATAATGTCAAACTGCTGCAAATAGTTGAAAAAATCTGCTTGCAGCAATTTACTCTTGAGGCCAGTAATATTATAAGCGCATATGTTTAAATTTAAAAAATTGAATTGATTTTGGCAGACGACAGTATTTACCTATTGTTTTTTTGCAGCAACATGTTGTTTCATCCGACTGACAGGTGGCGCGCGTTGTAGCTCAGAGAAAGATAGGCCATCTGAAACCGGAGCCAACTTCACTCCCTCGCTGCAGTCAAAGAACTCGTAGCAACTGTCACCAAACGCTTCCTTCACAAATGCCAACTCGGCTGTGGTTTTGACAGTTAAGCCTCGTGACATTTTGTCAACAAAGAGGTGGTTGTTTATTTGAACCTTGTTGTCTCCTTTTATTAATATGTTCACTTTTGGATTTATCTGCATCAATTTGTTTTTTAGAGCAACTAGAGATTGTCTTTTTTTTCGGTACACAAGTGATTGCTCGCGAAATACACTAATTCCGGAACCTTTAAGCGTGTGTGCGGTGGCTTTAATTTTCTCGGTAACGTCGCGTCGGTTGAGTTTAGTTCCATAATAACAGTGCCTCTTTGAGTGTTGTTGGTGCGTATTTGCCGGGCACTTTTAACATCAATGTCTTCACCTTCATTTAACTTCAGAAGCCCCTTGCAAGTCTGTTTTGCAAATTGGATTGCATCGGTTTGTGAGTCTAAAGGAAGGTGTACCACAATAGACTTTTCATTCATTTTGCGTGACAATATTTCCAATTGATTTTCAAGCAATTCGCATCGCTCTGTCATAACCATTAGTTTGCTGTTTAATTGCGTTTTGATAGCTTTTATCGAAATTAATTCACTCGAGAGTGTCATTAAATCGCTTTTTGTGGCTACATCTTTGAGTTTTTCAGCAAGTGTGTCGTTGAGGATGTTCTTTAGTTCAGCAACAGAGAGATTTCCAACTTCCGTTATGGGTGCTTTGTTAACTGGGATCTTTTTGCTGGTAGTGTTATGCTCTGGTGAAATTTCTGTTATAGGACGTTTGCGGTACATCTAAGAAAATTTGTTATCCGCACAGAAAGTTTCTCGCCGATTGATTTATTAATAAATATAAAACCGTTTTCAGTGGAGTTTTTTTGAAAGGTTTAAATGTTTTAGTGCTTGAAAAGGTGTTTTTGCGCACTTTGGCTTTTTAAATCGGCTTTTTACTTTATTTAAATTAAAAAATAACTAGGATCTATAACAAGTACTACACTTCCACTTTGACAGTTGAAATGTCAATCCGCTAGTATAATGATAAGTATTATAGTAGTTGAACCAATAACATAATGTATATTTTTATGTATTTTTAGTAATTTTATCGGTTTAAGGTTTACAATGTTTTTAAGGATGATTTCTTCAAAATTTAAATCCTTAGTAAAATTATAATTCTCCGTTAGTCTCAGTCTCAGTTGTTAATACTTATTAGATAGTTTCCTTCCAGTTTGATATTTCTATCGTCGCATTTGTTAACAATGTTTTCATTTTTATTGTTTTTACAAATAATTGTGCTATCGTCCATTCTTTTAATTTCTGTAGTGTGATTTTCTTTAAGAGTACAATATTTGTTTGTTATGCAATTATTAACAGTAAGCAAATCCTTTTTATATTGGACATCATTTTGATAATAGTACATTGTTTGGTTAATTTCAATGAAATAGTATTCTTGGAGTACAATTTCTAAGTTTTGTTTGTTTGGAATAAGGGTTATAAGTTTCAAATCAACTTGTTCGTAATTGTTTGGAATTTTTATTGCTATGATTAAAGTTTCGCTGTTATACTTAAGAGTTCCAACTTTAATATTTTTTAGTTTCAATAAATCAAGCTTTGTGTTAATAATTTCTGTTGTTGTTAATAAGCTAGGATGTATTAGTCCATGTTTTATTAAAGCTATATTGTCTATGATCTGGTTTATTTTCTCTTCTAACATATAGAGTTTTAGAATTTGATCTAATTTGATTTGTTTGAGTATAAATTGTTTTTCATTTTCTTTTAGTTCGGAGAAGGTTTTAGTTAAATCTATCCTATCCGCTTCTATAATGGTTTTGAAATGTCTTATGCTTTCATTAAAACTTTGGTTTATTTCTATTTGTTTATTGACTGTGTTAACTGCGTTTTCAGTGTTTGTTTCTAGTACGCTAATGTGTTCTATTATATCTTTTCTATCGTCGTCGTCCATTGTACCAAAAAGAAACTTGTTTACCTTTCCTACAATATTAATCAATCCTCTTTTGTGTCTAATACTTGATTGTGATTCTATGGCTTTAACCTTAGCTTTTATTGTATCTAACTATCTCTTAATTATAAAATCGTTATATAGTTTTAAATTTTGAATGTTTCTCTCCATAGCACCGATTGTGTTTTTCAAATCTTGAATGTTGATTATATGAAGTATTATCTTTGTATCTTTAATAATTTCTGTCTCACCCATGTTAATAACAGAATATCCGTTTTCTGTCGTTTTTTTTATCCACTGTTAGGGTGGGTGTTACTGATGTTGTTAGTACTAGCAACACTAAGATTATCATCTGCAAATAAACGTGGTCGTTTTATATCAATTGGGTGTTCCCTTTCTAATTTTTTTATTCTATATCTGGGCTCGTTTTTGTAATAGTTTCTTTTGTAATTTTTTACTGGTATTGCCTGTCTATTTTCAGTATATTCTATTCTATTCTATTCTATTGCTTTTCTATTCTTTTTTCTTTTTCTGTTTTAATGCGATTTCTTAAAGTAGCTATGTCAGTGAACATTGCTTCTTCTGGAGACATTCTAATGGTTGAATGGTATCTATTATTATAATTACTAACGGCTCTATGGACTTTTTGGATTATTGTGAGGTCTAAATTCCTCATTGTTACTAATTTTTCCTGCAATGTTGAATGGAATCTTTCAACATCACTGTTACCTGTATGTGTATTTGGTTTTGTTAAGTGAAGGTTCACTCCTTGTGCGTTAAAAAATTCTTTTAAGTTTTCAGCTGTAAACTCGTTGTCCGCAATTATTTTAAACGGTTTTCCGAGTTTTGAAAAATGTTCCTCAAGACTTTCTATCTTTTTTACCCAGTTTCGATTTGGCAAATAGTATGCATATGCTTTCCTTGTTAAATTATCTACTAGGGTCATAAATGGATTTTTCATAAAGTAATAGATATCTATGTGCAGGATCTCATTCGGTCTATTCGGAGTTTCGCTTAGTTCGAACTTCTTCTTAATTGGTTTTCTTTCATATTTCGTCTGTAGACATGTTTTGCAAATATTTATAATTCTGGTTATTTCTTTTACTAATTTGGGGTAGTATATTTTATTTTTTAAACTATGATATGTTTCTAAAATTCCACTATGGAGACTTTCTTGGGTGTGATATAATGCAATTTGTTTCTGTGCTTCTTCTAAGTTACTTATTTCTTGTGCTCTTAATGTGGCCTTAATAAATTTGATCTGATTATCATGACCAAACAACTGTATTCACAATTGTTGTATTTTATTGTATTCGTGATACGTTAATTCTGTGTATATTCCTGTGATGCCTGACTTAATAAGTCTTCGTAATACGTCTGTCCAATATTCTTCTCCTTTAGTCATATCAATGTAAATAATTCTTCTTCCATGTAAAATTTCAATTTCTTTTTCTGCATTGTTTGTTAGAATTAATTGGTTTTTATAAATATTTACTATTGATTCTTTTATAGAAATATGATTAAGCTGCTCTTCTTCTACTGAATGTATTGTTGCATTGTCTGATAAATTATTGACTGATTGTTCTACGGATACCTCGTCTTTATTATTATTCTCTTCTGGAATCCTACCTAGAAAATCTGCGACATTATTTAATTTACCCTTTAGATATTCGATGTCATATTGATATTCTTGTAATTTTAATAAGCATCTTTGAGTTCTCTGACTAAACTCTTTTCCCGTGTATTTTTTATTTAAGTATTTAACTGGCAAATGGTCTGTAACTATTGTAAATCGTTTCCCCCATAAATAAGGTCTATAATACGTAACAGCCCAAACAATTGCTAAAAATTCTTTGTCCGTTACTGAATACTTTTTTTCATGGTCATTTAAAGTGCGTGATGCGTAACAGACTGGTTGACCTTCTTGTGTCAACACTGCTCCAATTGCATAGTTACTTGCGTCTGTATAGACAGAAAAGTCTCTTTGGAAGTTAGGGAATTTTAAAATTGGGTGTTTGATAATATTAAGTTTTAAAGTTTCAAATGCTTGAATATATTCCGGATCATGTACGTTGATTTTGGAATCTTTTTTCAAATACTTAATCATGGGATATGCTTTTTTGGCATAATCCTTGACAAATTTTCGATAAAAACCTGTAGCTCCTAGAAACGATTTTATTTGTTTCTGGGTTTTCGGAATCTGATATTCTTCGATACACTTAGTTTTCTTCGGATTTGGTTTCATGCCTTCTGCTGTGATGACATGTCCCAAGAATTCAGTGTTCTTTTTCATGAAAGAGCACTTGTCAAACTGAATTTTTAAGTTATGTTCGGATAATTTTTTTAAAATTAAATTTAAAGCGTGAATATGTTCCTTGAGGCTGGTTGAGAAAATTAGTATGTCATCTAAATAGACGACACAAATTTTGTTAATGTATTCTCGAAGAATGTTGTTCATTTGCCTTTGAAATGTGGCTGGGGCATTCTTGAGTCCAAAAGGCATTCTAAGAAATTCATAGAGGCCATTGGGTGTCACAAATGCTGTTTTTTGAATATCGGCGGGATGAACTTTAATTTGGTGGTAACCTGTCGCAAGGTCAATTGATGAAAAATATTGTGCTCTGCCAAGCTTATCGAGGATACTATCGATGTTCGGGAGTGGATATTTATCATCGATAGTTATTTCGTTCAATTTCCTGTAATCTACACAAAGGCGAAACTTTTGCTCTCCTGAATTGTCTAACTTTTTCGCTACTACAACAATGGGGGATGAATACCGGCTATTAGATTTCCTAATAATACCTTGATTTTCCATCTCCTCAACTTGTCTTTTAACTTCCTCCTCATGTTTATGTGGTAGCCTTTAGATTTTTGAATGTATGGATTGATCTATAGTAGTTTTTATCTCATGCGTGATCGTATCTGTATTAGTCAGTTGATCACCGTCATGATAAACTAATTTTTGGAATTTTATTAACAATGCTGCTATTTCTTTCTTTTCTTCTTCGTTTAAATAACTTAGATCCAGTTCTTTCCCTTATCCAATAAGTTCAAAACAATCGAAAGTTGTAATGTCTTTTTCAGAGTATAAAGGAATTAAGGTTTTATTTTTTAATACGAGAGTTTTATTGTCGAAATCGAGAGTTTGGACAGTTTTACCTAGTAAGTCCATGCCTATTAAAATATCGTATGGCTTTGGACCTAGGTCTCTCTTATACCACCTTGTGGCGATTTTACAGTCTTCTTTGAATTCTTCGGGAATGCTCGTGATTACTCTTTCTACTACCTCGTTTGTTATGTTGTTTATTGTTTGCAATTGCATGTTGATTTTGTCTTATACTCGAAACTAGCTACAGTCAACTGCACTAGAATTTATTATACTCATTGTTGACCCAGTGTCAATGAGTGCTCTATAAATATTTTTATCTATTGTTAAATATTTTGTTCCCAAGGCTTATATTAGAAAAAACTCTAAATTATGAATTTCTTCTTCTAGATTTTCAGTTTGATTCACCGACATCGGTGCTGGATTTTGTATCGCATTTCTCAATTGTCCAGAGGGGTTAAAAACGGGTTGGACGTTCTGCCTATACTGACCTGATGTATTATGTCTATACTGACCTGATGTATTCTGTCTGTGGAAATTTCTGCTATCGTACCTTTGTCTGTTATAGTTTGGATTGAAATTATTATTGTTTTCCCTAGAATAATTATTATTTTGTCTGTTAGAACTGTTGTTGAAATGGTTGTTAATCTGCCTATTATTATTTTGATTTGACTCATAATTATTTTGTCTGAAGGGATTATAACTATTGTTTCTCACATTCCTATTATCATTTGAATTCTGAGTACTACGCCTATCCTGATTCCTGACTTATAAATTCTCTGTCTATGTTGTTGTTATCATATCCTACATAGGAGTATAAGATGTCTTTTATCACATGTAAGTTATAAAGATCTTTGATTTCTCTTGATACATTTTCTGACACTAACTGCTTTATTCTATTGATTAACACTGTATAAAAAGTTTCTTTTGCTTCTGTAGGGTTGGTTTCATAAGTCACAAATTGATTTATTTCTTGTATTAATTTTTCAATTTTATCAGTTAAATCTTGAATTGAACTTACTTTAATATTACAAATTTTCGTTGATATGTCCTTGTAGCTGCATATTGGTCTGAAGTGCTGTTTCAGGAGTGATTTCGTCGCTTCCCATCCTTCAGGTCTGTTGTTCAGTAGTAATTCTTTTGCTCGTCCTATTATTTTCGAATTATAAATAGGCTGCCATATTTCTCCTCTCATTTCTTCATCTATTGAGTTTAAGTGAGTTTCCACGCTTGCGAAAAACTGGCTTGGTGTTTCGCTTTTTCCCTCGAACGTTGGTATGTGTTGGATTTCTTTCATTAAATAGAATACTCTACTTGGTCTTTGGGCGTAAGGTGCGGCCAATGCTTCCAATACGGCCCCTAACCGGTTCATGATCTCTTCGTTCATCATTTCTTGAATTTCTCTCTGCCAAAATCCGAGTGCTATGTTCCGACGAATAGTTGCTTTTTGTTATGTCAATGTTAGTTTGACTTTGCACACACTACACACACTGATTTTATGTTTGTATCTATAATTTTTTTTTCTACCGGCAATAGTTAAAAATTTAGTCGCGTTTGGGTTCAAACAATATTCGTTTGCTTGATACACATTAACACTAGTTTGTATCTATAATTTTTTTTTCTACCGGCAATAGTTAAAAATTTAGTCGCGTTTGGGTTCAAACAATATTCGTTTGCTTGATACACATTAACACTAGTTTGTATCTATAATTTTTTTTTCTACCGGCCAGCAATAGTTAAAAATTTAGTCGTGTTTGGATTCAAACAATATTCGTTTGCTTGATACACACTAACACTATTTATTAAAATTTTTTTTCGAGTAGATTCGTTCTCGTATGGATTTCTACAGTTTATAGGAATCCTACCGACTGCGCCAAATAAAGGTTCGTGTGGTCGAATGATTAAAAAAAACAAAAACTTGAATTTTGACGGAAGATGACTTTATTGTCTGGAAGCTCGCTTAAAACTAAACTTGAAAAAGGTGTTTCTTACATTTCTGTTCTTTTCTGTTTTTTGGGTTCGGGTTACAAAGACTTCACTTTAAATGGCAATATGCAGAAATGCACATTAATGCATTCTTTTGATTTACGTGGGAACGGAAATCAAATGAAATATGAACATTATGAAAATATGGATAATGCATTCTTTTGATTTACGTGGGAACGGAAATCAAATGAAATATGAACATTTTGAAAATATGTACTGTTTGAATTGAATTTGCTTATTGCGTGAATATAGACTTTGTCTGATATGTAACCTGTATAATGTTTTTTTAAATATATAAATCTTTATTTTAATAAATAAATAACTAAATTTAAATTTTAGCTTTTGGCAACTTATGTTTTTTGAGGATGCGACGCGTTTCGGAATCAAGTTCCATCATCTGGCGCTTACAACTGTCTGATCCTTGGTGTCTGAGCCCTGCTTTTGATGTTGTTTTTGTTGATTTTTCTTCTTTTCCTTTCTTTCTTTTTGTTTTTGTTTCTGCTATTTCTATTTTATGTTCGTCTTCTTTTGTCTTGTTGTATGTTTTAGTGCTGTATCATATAGTGCATTGGTTTTAAACGTTAGTTGATCGTTTACGAGTCTGTTTTGTTCTTTTTTGTTTGATCTATGTATATATTTCAAACTCTTCTAATGCGTCTAAAAGCTTACCTTTCTTGCAAAAATGCAATGGCTTAAGGTTCTTGTCAAAATTTGTGTAGTTGTGCTGATTATCCATAAGGTGTATTGCATAATTTGACTTTGTGTTTTGTTTGGCTATGTGTTCCAAAAATCTGTCGTGAAATGTTCTCTCTGTTTGTCCAATGTCGTATTTATTGCAGTCGTCGCATTCTATTTTGTATACCCCGGAGCTTACTTGCGTTTGTTTTTGTCTTTCTTTTTATCTATTTAACCCTTAAATGCATGATTTTTTTTTTTTTTAGTCTCGTCAAAGGCGCTCTGTCAGTTTAAAATGACAGTTAGTTTTGCGTGCGAACAAAAAACGGTTATTTTTTTTTAAATTTCTTTTTGGCAGATAAGCATAGGCATCGATGTGCATACAGTCACGCCTGGAGTTTGATTATACACATGTCAAAGTTTAGCTTTAAGTAACCGATTCGATTTTGCAACGCTATGCATTTAAGGGAGATTTTCTGTATATTGTTGTTTGTTTTAAATGATACTATAATGTTATGTTTATTGATTTCGTTGTGTATTATTTGTGGTAGTATGTTTGTATGGTCTATTGATATATATTTTTTATCATTTATGTTGTTATTATAATTGTTGTTGTTTTTATTTCGTAGTTTCTTTTTCCTTTTGTAAATTAGTTTGTCAATTATTTCTGCATCATATCCGTTTTGTGTTGCTATATATTTGATTGTATTTAGTTCGTTTTGTTAATCTTGTTTATTCATTAGGATTGTTAATAGCCTATTGATAAATGCATTGTATGAACCCATTTTTTGGGTGTGTGGGTGGTGTGGTTCTTTGTGGATTGTGACGTCAGTTGTTTTTGGTTTTCTTGAGTGTTGTGTTTGTTTTAGTTATACTTATATCTAGGAAGTTTATCGAGTTGTATTCTTCTATTTCTTATGTGAACTTTATTGTTTTGTTTATGCTATTTTCACGATCGGCGTATTGGTGTACCTTCTTTGTGAATTTTTGGTAGTACTGTAAATTGTGACGCTTTTGCGTTCGGTTGTTTTTGTCTGATTTTTTCTATATTGGTGAATAGATTATTGCACTTGTTTATGGCGTTGTTGATTTCTTTGACATATTTTTTGGTTGGATCGCGTGAAAGTGTTGTGATGTTATTTTAGCTAATGAAGTCTTCTGTTTTTCCTTTGTACTCTTTTTGGTTCATTATAACTATTGTGTTACTTTTGTCTGATTTTATTATAAGGGCGATTCCGCTATAGATGACTTCCGACATGGTTTTTTTAAAAACGCTATTTGTTGTTTTTTTTTTATTAAGTGTAAAGAAGAAAGTCTAAATATAATAATCAATTTATTTTTATTTGATTTTATACCATATTTTCTTTTTTGGCGCGTTTGAAAATATTACCATCCGAAGAATTGGTATAAACTGTGAAATCATAACTAGCAACACTGGCGCGAAACAGTTGTTGTTGACAGTTTGAGGTTATGTTTTACCAGCTAAGCGTGAAGTGGCAATATTCATTTATCTTCGTCTGTCAAAAAATTTAAGTATTTGTTGTTATTTATTAAGAACAATTGATTGCTAGAATACACTGTCAATTTGTTGCACCCGCGATGCAAAAGATATAAAAGTTTACTTTTTTCACAAAAATAAAGAGCTAACGTTTTGAAACTTTCAATTCAATTCAATTCAATTCAATTCAATTAATTTTTATTAATTCATTTTGTTTGGTACAGTAACATTTCTATGCAAATAAAGCTATGAAGAAAATGAAAGTAACAATATTAGAAAAATCATTACAAATAATTGATAATTAGGCAAAATTAACAAAAAAAAAAAACCAGATAATTTAAAAAATTATTTGTAATTTAAAAGGAGTGATCTTCTATATAACTATTTTTATTCAATACCGCAACAAAACAAATTAAAGAGACATTCTGTAGCATAGCTTAAAAGCTAGAGCTAGTGGTGAATGCTCATCAAATAATAAATCAATACAACTGTAGTTGTGCGCAAGGTGAGGAAAAGGGAGAGGGAAGGTGTTTTTTTTTTTTTTTTTTTTTTTTTTTTTTTTTTTTTTTTTTTTTTTTTTTTTTTTTTTAAATATATTTACGACAATAGATGTTCAATTTGATTGTGATTGTGTTCGAAGAGCCAAGATTTTACATTCTGTAGAAAAGTGGGCAGTAATCTCAAGCTTCTGATCGGGAAAGGCAACTTATTAAAAACTGAGGGAGCAGTTATTGTAAAGAATTTTCTAAAATGTATTTTATTATAAGAAGGGATGTTAACTAAATTCAAGGTATTCACTCTTAAATTATGACGAGGATTACTTCTTATTGAAAGGTATCCACTTCTTATGAAAAATACTTTTAAGACTTTAAAGTAGTACAAATGTCTTAGAGGAAGAATTTTCAATTCCTGAAATAAAATAAAGCTGCTATGCAACCGACTTTTTTTACAAATTATTCGTACAATGTGTTTTTGAGAAATAAGAAGAGGATTAATCTTGTTTTGATAAGAACCACCCCAACATGTTATACCATACTGAACCTTGGAATGAACAATGCCATAATAGACCATAACTAGTATTTTTTGTGAGCAAAACAATCCAAGATTATAAAATTGTCTAGAACAACACAATAAGTAATTTTTTAATGCACGAGTGTGATCAGACCAATTCATTTTACTGTCAAGTAAGACACCAAGGTATTTGAAAGTCTTGACAAAATCTACTTGAAAACAATGAGAGGAACAGGACTCATTATCAACAAAACTTTTCGAAACAAAGCCATTAGAATCAGCTACACTAATTTTGAATTTTTTGCAGTCTGAATTATGATAAAAAATATCACAGTCGATCAAAGCAGGCGACCCTGTTAGACTAAAGTACATTAATTTCGTTTTATTACTCAATATCATTTTATTAACCGCAAACCAGCGTCTTAAAATTTCCAAGTCAAAGTTGATGTCAGAAACCAAGTTTAACGGAGATCGACACCCATATGCAAAAGCCATGTCGTCAGCAAATGCTGTAATTTTGCCTTTAAAATTCTGAGAGAAAATAGAATTAATGAAAACCAAGAAAAGCAAGGGACCCAAAACAGAACCTTGTGGAACGCCAATACTAATATTGCATAAACTACTCAAGCTTTTATTTATTTTGACAATTTGTTTTCTATCAGATAGATATGAATCTAACCAAGTATAGATAAATCCACGCATTCCTGAATTGTATAATCTTTTCAAAAGAATTTTATGGTCTACTAAATCAAAAGCTTTGGTTAAATCAATGAAAAGTCCAGCTGTAAGTAGATTATTATCAATATTTTCATTTACTTCGCTACAAAATTTGAGCAACGCGTCTTCAGTAGATCTTCGAGCTCGAAATCCAAATTGAGCTTCACTAAAAAAATTTGTTTTATTTAGAAAATTCAAAATTCTATTTTTCATCGCCTTTTCAAATATTTTTGAACAAACAGGTAACATAGAAATAGGACGGTAGTTGTTCATAAGACATGGGTTTGACTTTTTATATAAAGGAATGACCTCTGCAATTTTAAGTGAACTTGGAAATTCACCACCATATACACTTTTATTAAAAATATGAGCAAGAACATCCACAATGTTGTAAGCAATTTGCTTAAAGATTAGATTAGAACAATTATCCCTTGTTATAGAACTGGATTTTTTTAGATTTTTAATGATGAAGAGTAGTTCACCAGGCATTATAGGATCATAAAAAAGACTTCCTCTAAAAATCTTATCATTAACTAAACCTTCAGAAAAACAACAGTCAATATTGCTCCTGATAACATCAATCGAAGCATTTTCAGATACAGAAATGAAAAATTTGTTGAATTGGTTAGCTATCTCAGTAGTATCAGTAATATTGATATTATCTACTTCTATAGTCAGAGGCTTTTCATTACGGGAACCACGACTCAAAATTTTGCTTACTACGTTCCATTCAGCTTTAATATTACCTTTATTTTTTTCAAGTTCAGCTAAGTAATAGCTTTCCTTACAGATTTTTATTTCTTTAGATAAATTTTTACATATGTTTTTATATTCAGCTTTTAGATGAATATTATTTGGATTTTTTTTACATTTTTTATGAAGCCTGTTTTTTTTGTATACTTTATCCAAAATATACCCTGTCATCCATTCTTTTAAGTGTTTGGACTTGCTCTTTTTTACTGATTTTGTCGTACAAAAATCCAGATAATAACTTAATTTTTGTATAAAAACATCATAGGCAAGTGAAGGATTGCTCTCATTATAGGCGCCTTCCCAATTTTCAAAACGCAGAAGCAGGTTGAGCCTTTCGAAGTCAATTTTCTTAACTTCAACATCAGGTTCAATGAAATCTTTTTCAACATCAAAATGTAAATAATGTAAGCTAGTCATACTTTCCAAAAGTAAGAAGAAATCAAAACCAAACTTAAATTATTTTTTTTTTTAGAGTGTAATGAGTGTAAGGTTAAAGTTAACGATAACTTAAATTGGTTGCACCCGCGATCTCAATTTGAGATCGCGGGTGCAACTTTTTTTCACGTAACGTTTTTGGGTGATTAATTTATACATTTCCTTGTTTTGATAAACCTTTATACTAATAATATATGCTGAAGACGATTGATGATATATATTTAATATGTGTGTCTATATTATATTCTATATCGCGAAGTTGGAAGCGCCAAAAAAAATACTGATGGAAATAATATTTTCATAGAATTTTCGGCAATTATTGACGTATTTCAAAAGAAATAATTAATTTAAACGACAAAAAAAAGTATAACTGCGAAGTTGGAAGCGCCAAAAAAAAACACTGATGGAAATAATATTTTCATAGAATTTTCGGCAATTATTGACGTATTTCAAAAGAAATAATTAATTTAAACGACAAAAAAAGTATAACTGTTAGTAATTAATATGATTTGATCTCTTATTTGGTTCTGGTTGCACCCGCGATAATTTAGTGTTGCACCCGCAATTATTGAAAAAAATAATAATTCATTGCTTATTTTTGTTTTGTTTAGAGTTTTTATTTTATGTTCTTTGTTACTTTAATATATTTCAAAACATTAAGGCATAATATATTAAATACTAGCTGACCCGGCCACGCGTTGCTGTGGCTAGCATTTTTTTCATATGATGTTGTTATTAAGTATTTAATTGGAATGGTAGGAGAACATCAGACCTGGGTACCACAAAGCTTTTTCACATAGATGCTATTTGTAAAAAAATTAAGGGGGACCTTCATTACTGATTCTCTACTACCGTTACCTCTTACTAAAATGAAATTATTATTTATGAAAGAAGACGGAAACGTTAAAGCTGGTATAAAAATTTATTGGTTTGGGATTTGAAGGGGAAGGACTTTGAACATAATTGATCGAAATTTTGATATAAAGCAATAATCAAAACAAAAGAATTGAATTTAAAATTGTTCATTATTTTTCAAGTTTGTAACAAATGAGTATATATTACATAAATAACATGTGATAATTAGACTTATAAATGAGTTTGGAAGGGTGGATAATTTAAAATCTTCAAACAATAATAAATTCTTTTAATTTCAATTTAATTAAGCACTGTTCGGTGCACAATATTTTTGGTTAACCTGTCTTTTGCTAAGACAAATAGGTTCGACGGCGTTCCTACACGTAAACATGCAACATATAGCTGCCCATGAGAAAAACATGGATTTTCCAAATCTAATCCACAAATTCACATTGTTTGGCCTTGAGACTTATTGATAGTCATGGCAAAAGCCAAACGAATTGGAAACTGTAACCTTTTGAAGGGTATGGTAGAATCTGACGGTATCATTGGAATACGTGGCAACAGGACCGCTTTTCCTTTAAACTTTCCAGTTAAAATGATTGCTTCCAGAATATTTCCGGTTATCTTTTTGATTTAAATTATGCAGGAGAATAATAGTTTAACCCATCTTTAATCGAAGATTATGTGGTGGCATTCCGGGTATATCTAGCGAACAACAGTATCGATTGATTTAAAATACATCAGATCGCCTCGTAACAACTGTTGTATCTGGAAGTTAATTCCATCAACATCTACATTTTCAGCTGCCTAAATAGCCCGGTGACTGAGCCAGTTATGATTCAAGTACCTAATTACTCTGTATATCCGGAAAAATACTCTGAACCAATTAATTTTTTTCCTGAAGAACAGTGCAGAAATTGTCTGGCAGTTTAATGCATTGAGTATTTGGTTGCAGCTCTATTTCACCGTTCCCAACATCTATATTTGTGCTGATGGATCATTTTGCAATCTCACGCTGCCTCTGTCGTTCTTGTACTCGTGTTGCAGCTATGTTTCGTTCTCGTGCTGCTCTTATTCTTCCATTATTCTGTCGCATACGTTCGTCACGTTGTTCTTGACACTCTTGTGCACGAAGCTCTGCTATCCTGACTCTTTGAGCTCCATTTCTTGTGGTGATTTGTTCTGCCGACTGATGAGCTCTTTCAACGCGTTTGCGTCGTGTCTCTTTGCTCCTCTTGTTGTTGAGGTTAGATTTTTTGGGTGGCATTCAACTGAAAATAACATTATAATCGTTTCAAAATAAACTGAAAAACATGCTATTATAGCGCATTGAATAGCTGTATATATCTTACCTTAGCCACAGCAACGCGTGGCTAATAATACTTACATGTATATAGTTTAATTACAGTATTGAATAACGAAACACCAACTATCAAAAAGCTGGAGTAATTTCGCCTGATTATGTTCACTATAATATAGATTTAATTTGTATTTGATTTATACTTAAGTCAAGCTACACTTCCGGCTATACTTACTCCAAAAATAAAAAAGTAAAATTCACTGTATTTCGTTTATTTTAAAATAAATTTAAATTATACTTTAGTCTCAACAACATATGGTTGTTGATCCTAAATTAAGATGTAAGCTATCCTATCTTCCAAGTTGGATCAAACTGCACACGGTATCCGAATTTTATTAAAATCGGTTAATTAGTTTAGGAGTCCATCGCGGACAAACATTGTGACACGTAATTATGGTGGTCGATCATAAATTGAGATGCAAGCTATCCTATCTACCAAGTTGGATCAAACTGCACACGGTGTACAAATTTGATTACAATCGGTTAAGTAGTTTAGGAGTCCATCGCGGACAAACATTGTGACACGTGATTTATATATATTAAGATGTAAGAATTAACAGATTTATGTGTTTTTTGGTTGTGATCTGGAAAGGTTGGGCCAAACTTGTTGCACCCGCGATGGCAATTTGAACCTTTCTCCTAGCTTTTCGAGTACTATATTAAAAAATTTGTTAATTAATATAAAATAAACATATTAAAATGTAGTCTTTCATAGACTAATGAAATTAAAAATGTTTTTTATTTCATTTGGTTAAACTAAAACAGGCGTCTAAATGTTGCACCCGCGATAATGGAATGACCCATAACTGTGTTGTGGTCTTGTAGCTTCTGTTGTATGTTTTTGATGTTAATTATATTTTTCTTTATATTTTTGTTGGTTGTAATTTTCGTGTCTGTCTTTTAGGATTTCTTTTAGTTTTTTGTTTATTATTATTCTTGTTTCGTCTGTTATTTCGTTGGAAGGGATCGTTTTTATGGCTGCTTGTGCGTTAGTAACTTCATGAATTATGTTATTTTTATTTATTTTTGGTATGTTGAACTTTAGACCTTTGTTCAAAAGGTTTGTTTCAGCATCTGTGAATGTTATGTTTGTGCAATTTTTAATTCTTGTATAAAATTTGAGAGTATTAGTTTTTAATATAGTGTGTTTTTGTTTATTTGAAAGTTTTTTGATTTTGAGTTTTTGTTGCTTAGTGGCTTTTACAATTTTTGCAGATATTTGGTTGTCTATTGTTTCCATTATTGTATTGGTTGCGGCGTTGTGAATATTGTTAAGAATTTCAAGATGGTTTCACTGACAAGAGACAGCATTGAGTTTTCGAAGCGTTGAATTCTACTCGGTTCTTATGACCCCATGTAACAAGGCTGTCAAGGTCAGAATTCAATGAGCTTATCATTAACGTAACCGTTCCAGTTTCACATCCGAAGAGCAGCGACGTGAATCTGGAAACGGATATGAAAAGCTGAGGGTCGAGTCATCAGCAAAACAGTTAAGCGGATTAGAAGTTTCAGACAAGAGATCATTTAAGAAAATGAGGAAGAGAGTTGAAGACAAAACGGAGCCCTAGGGAACACCAGCATTTATGAGGTGGGTATCAGACTTGAAGCCATACAACTTGCATTGAACGGTCGGAAAGGTAAATTCTAATCCAACGAAGGAGAGCCTCATCGGTACCAAAAGCACGCATTTGACCTTGGAAAGAAGGGACGTTAGTGCAATTGAACGGTAATTGAACGGGGAGACTCGCCTTTCTTAGCGACCGGCTGGACAAATGCAGCTTTCCATCTGCTCGGGAATGTTCCAGCAGAAGCGGAAAGATGGAAAAGTTTACGAAGTGGTTTTGCCAGCGTCGAAGAACACATCTTCAGAATAACGGCGCGGATACCAACTGGACCAGCGGATTTGTGTATATTGAGATCATTTAGGACTCTCGCAACCGAGCGAGTTCGAAAAAATATCTGCCTCATCAGAGAATTTGAAGATTTAAGCTCAGGTGGAGCCAAGATGCTTTGAGGAAGTGTCGAGTTGGTAGCAAATTGAGCTGCCAGCAAATTGGCTTTGTCGATGGAGCTAACATATGGAGAGTCATTGAAGACGAGCGTTTTGACCGATGACGTGGTCGAGTTCGTAATGTTCTTAACAAAAGACCAAAAGTTTTTTCTTCTTCCTTTTGGGCACACTAGTATTTTTTGCCTTACTTTTTGGTCATGTAAGAACTTAGCCTTTTTTATTTGAGTATTACAAATATTTCTGGTCCGTTTGAACAAATTTCGAATTTCTACTTACTTTTGACAATAGGAATAGATCCAGATGACACCATCTTGGATGATGACACTTTATAGTGGAAGATGCTCAAGAGAAGGTAGAGAGGGTGGGTGCTGTTTTCGAGCGAGTATATAAGGTGAATGAGTGCATTTGCCCGAATTACGACCTTGAGAACAGATCCTTCGTTGGACACATCTATCTTGGAGATGAGATTTCACATTGGAGATCCAATGACGACCGACTTGCAATGCAGTCATCGCCGAGCGAAACGGGGATAAGACCCTATTCGTTTCTAAGACGGACCTCGAGGACATCTTTCACAAAATAAAGAAAAAGAAATCAGCAGGAGACGGCATACCCAATGTTGTGCTGCGAAACCTACCTTCGGAAGCGGTGGACATATACACCACGTTGTTCAACAATGCGCTGCATAATGCATATTATCCAGTGCGTTGGAAGACGGCAGTGGTCCATCCTTTCCTTAAAAAAGGGAAGGATGGTTCCAATCCAGCAAATCTCCGCTCAATTAGTCTTCTTCCGAGTATCAGCAAGGTATTCGAGAATGTTCTCAACAGAGCTCTGTCCACATGGGCTGAGGACAAACATATTATTCCAGAAAATCAGTTCGGTTTTAAGGCGGGCCATGATACCATACATGCTGCGTCTAAACAAGTATCTGATATTCAATGAAACAAATGTAAAAACCAGTGTACGGGTGCATGTCTGGTTGACTTGGAGAAGACCTTCTATACCGTTTGGTTTGACGGTCTTTTCTATAAGTTGATCAGGTATGGCATGAATAAACCACTGCTATATGTTGTGAATGACATGCTTTATGGTAGAACGTTTGTTGTGAAAGGTTGCAATATAACTTCTACCAGAACTTTTAAAATACAGAATGGTCTGCAACAAGGAGCGGTGAGTTCGCCTATTTAATTTAGCATTTTCACTGGCGAACTAATTGGTTCTCTTCACCATGCTAAAGCGTATGCTGACGACCTCATTGCGTACAGAACAGGTCCAAAGATCGAAGTCGTCAGAACACTCTTGCAGAGTCACTTCAATAAGATCCAGCAATATTGCGATGACTGGAAGTTAAAAATCAACTTCCAGAAATCGAAAACATTTGTGTTTAGGACCCCGTTGGCTCGGACCTCATGGGATAGCAGAAAGAACTGGCGCAAGCTGGTGATCGTTGATCTACATGGCCACCCACTGCCTAGCAAAGTAGAAGTCAAGTACTTCGGCATCTGGCTAGATCAGTATCTATCCATATCTATAAGATATGGATGCGGCTCTGGCCAGGGCTAGAGGAGCTTTTGCTCTGACAAGGCGACTGTTTCATAGCAGACAGCTTGATAGCAGGGTGAAGGTGATTTGCCACATGGCCCTAATAAGGCCAATATTTGTCTATGGGTGTCCTGTGTGGTTCAATGTTACAGCGTCTCAAATGGAAAAGATTCGGGTGTTTGAGAGACAGTGTCTGCGTACCTGTCTCGGATTGCACAGAACACCAGAGTCAGAGTACAGAAAATATTATCCTAATGAAGTCCTTTACAACAGGACTCAAATAAACAGGATCGACAACTTCATTATAAAACTGACTCGTGCTCACACGGTAAGAGCGATGACCTCGACCTATGGCCTGATTTTTGGGGCTTATTACCCCAACAGAGAGTATTTGGAAAGAACACGCTTCAGTGGATTTGTCCCACCGGAGGCTTTCCTCTATTTTGATATGGAAGGGCTGATTCAGGATAGGTTGGCGGTTCCGCTAATCTACCACGTCTGCCGTAAGTCCGTGGAACGGCGGCTCCTTAACAACCGAGAGAATTAAAAAAAAAAAATTATAAAACATAAAAATTCCAAAAAATAAGAAACAAAAAAAAACAAAAAAAAAGCTACTGTGGCTGCTTTAGGTTTAAGTATATTTAAATAGATTTAAGTAGTTTTAATTAAAATCAAAAAAAATAATATCCAGCAAACTAAGTTTTTCGTTTTTAAATTTTCTTAGTTTTAACCATAGTTCTAGATTGTAAATCCGTAAGTTATCGTTAGGCCGAAAGGCATTAGAATTGATATTGAGTAATTTAGAGTACCCGCTTAGGGTCAGTAAGTTAGTTAAGTTGTTATATAAGCTAGTTTTATACATTTTTGCTAGCTCCTAAGTAGATTTAAGAAAAAGAAATAAAAATGAATTAAAACTGAAAAAAACTGATTATCAATGAATGGTACCTGTTTCGAAAAAATCGAAAAGCTGTCAGTACGTGGTATGTGTGTAAACGATGATCTTCGTTGGAATTACCACATATTTGAAGTCGCCAAAAACGCTGCTAAATGCTAAGGCTTCTTGAGACGATGCAGGAAGCTCTTCAGCCCTTCTGATCTGGCTACAATTTTTAAAGGCCTTCATCCGCCCAAAACTGGAGTATAACTCCCATACCTGGTCAGGTGCTGCTCAAACATCTTTGCGCCTACTTAATAGGGTACAAAATAGAGCATTAAAATTGATAGGTGATAGTTCAATCGTAGAATCGATTGATTCTCTTGAACATCGTCGTTTTACTTTGCGCCCAACTTCGGACGTACAGTCAAGTACAGAGATTCGTATTTCAGTCGCACCACCCGAATGTGGAATGCTTTACCTGGTTCTGTATTTCCCCTGCATTACGATTCACAAAAGTTCAAAAGCAACGTGCATCGGTGTCTCCTTTCAAATCCTCTCATATTTTCCTAAATGCTCGCACTGTGTTCTATAACATTATAAGGGTAGTCATAACGCCTTGATGTGCGTGTTTATTATAAAAAAAAAAATCTATTTGATAATGATAGCGAGTCGCCAATGGCTGGCTTACACAGGTTTAGCGTGTAAGTCTTAGGGTATAGGGGGTGGGCACAGTGGCAAAAAAAAAGTCACAAAAATCCAAAAAAATAAAAAAAAATAAAACATAATATCCAATAATTACAAAATACAAAAAACCCAAAAAAACAAAAAAAAAACCCCCCAAAAGCTGCTACTGTGGCTGCTCTAGTCTTAAGTAGATTTAAGTAGATGAGTAGTTCTAATTAGCTTTAATTAGTTTTCAGAAAAAAACAAAAAAAAAAGATCTTGAAAACTAAGTTTTTTAAAAAATTTTCTTAGTTTTACCTAGTTCTAGTTGTTAATTCATAAGGTATCTCAAGGCCGAAAGGCATTAGTGGTAAGATATTGAATAATTTAGAGTACCCGCCTAGGGCCAGTAAGCTAGTTATGTTCTCATATAAGCTAGTTTTACACATTTTTGTTAGCATGTAAGTAGATATATAAGAAAAAGTAAATAAAAATGAATTAAAAATGAAATGATACTGTATTGTTATTTCCTTTTATTTTCTATCTGTTCCGTTTTGTTCCTGAAAAGCGTCATAGGTGTTAGGTGAAAGAAACGTTGCATTACATCGAAACTCGTACGAAAAAAAGGAATGCACGAGCTGTGATGTTTTTTGTTTTCTTTAGTGGGTACAGTACACCACCGCCTGATTTCGTAGGAAAAATTTGAAAAATGAAAATAAAAGGGTATTTTTCAAGTGGTTACAGTTTCGTGCGGTGTTTTGATTTTGTTTGCGAAAGTTGTTATGTTTTAATTAAGTTAATTTGAAGAAAATATTAAAACAATAACGTCAGAACAATGAGTGATCTCCGTATTCAGGAGATCGTGTGAATAGTTTATTGGAAAAAACGTTTAGTTATGACATACTTATGACGAAAAAAAAACAATCATTGATGCAGGAAGGCCTACACCAGAATTAATAAACTTAAAATCAGCGTACAAAAAAGTAGAAAGGAGTAGGACCGGAAAACTTAATTTCGACTTGTATAAACAATTTGATTGGTTAACGGGGTCGGTTAAGAGAAATAAACTTTTTTGTTGGCCGTGTTTAATTTTTCAAACTAATGAAAAGGAAAAGTGTGTGCTCCACACTTAGGGGAGTTTTCTTAGATAAAAAAAAAATTATGACATTTTTGTTATTGTTTTTTTTTTATGTGTAACGAGAAAACAATAAATAAGGAGTTTTTTCAGAGGAGATTTTGCCACAACCACAATAAATTGATATTAAAAAAATATAAAATTTTCAAGAATTGCACAATGCACACCCATCTAAACAAATCACGCGACGCCACTGCTACAACCCTGTATTTTTCGGGATGAGAAGTGAGAAATAAGTCAAGGGTTTTGGCCGCATTCAATATCTGGAACCCGAGTCGGCTCATCAGCAAGTTGAGTTAACTGGCTAAACTCAGCGAAGATCTCAACACTTTTTCCTTCGGGTGTTGTCTGGCCAAAAAAAAATGTCTAAGCCAACCAGAATTGTGTACATTGAAATCGCCCGCAATTGCGATTTCAGTGTGAGGATAAAGGGAAATAATTCTTTTCATGGAGTCAGATAGCGCATCAAACTCGTTAGATGATGAATTGTTTTTAAGACCAACATATGCACAACACTTTATAGAACAGAACCATAATTACACAAATAGAAAAAAAAATCGAAAACAATTACACAGATGCAAGAAAAGAAAAATATAAGAAACAAGGAAACATTTTTACATGAGTTCTGACTTCGCTTTAAAAAGGACACCTAGCCTTAATCCCTGCTGCCAGGATCAGCCCCTTGGACAAGTTATCAGGGGATGTTTGGTGGTACTGGAAGGAGAGGTAAAGTACAGGTTCGTTTCGTTATAAAATAAAAAAAAAGCAATAAAAGTTTTCTAACAATTTTTTACTTTGGATTATAGGTACTTTAAGGCAAGTCTTGCAATCGTGCAGAAAAAATTTTGAGTTAACAATTAAACATGACATTTCGATGATAGAGAATACGAAAAAAAGTAGGTCCTGCAATTCTGTCTTTCTGTATATGGATCTACAGCCTGAACCAATGGACCGATTTTTTTTTTCCAAAAATTGCAGTTAGAGTCTGTTGAGCAGCTTACAGAGAGGATTTTGTAATAGAGTCTCTAGGTCTTGAATTAACGGTACCAGCCATACAACCGATATGATAATACTTGTTTTTCTCGAAAGCAGCTCCAACGATTTCGATAAAATTTTGTGTGAAGGACTAATTTTGAATTGTTTTCTTATGATTTTTAAAAAAATTTTGGAAAAGGTCTATAAACGGTTGTTCCCATATTACCGTTCTTTTCAAAACCAACTTGCTCGTTAATGGCTGCCACGATCTTGACGAAATTTTGAATTTAAAAAGTCGTAAACTGTTTTAGAAAGATTGCATATGAATATTTTTAAAAAATTAGTTTTGGAAGTTTTTATTAATTTTTTTTTTTTTTAAATTCTGATTTTTGAAAATAACTTAAAAACTATAACTTTAATATTTTTCGAATTTTTGGTCAAACAACTTCTCGCAAGATCTAAGACTTTGCATACTTGACTTTAAAAAAAGTGCAAAATAAAAAGCCGTTTATAAACAAAACTGGTTTAACAATTTTTATAAAATTTTCATCATAAAAATGTATTAGCAATTGCAAAAGAATGGGGTTTTTATATTTTTGCATGATACCTCTGAGGTTTTAAATTTAAATTTTTCATTATTTTGCGTGATTTAAATCAATTTTCAAAATTGATGTGTATCTGCACCACAAAATATATAATTATGAGCGAATACCAAAACTTTTAACTCAGCCTTGAGATTTTGATATCCTATCTAGAACACAATCGCAAGCTCGTGCGACCCAGTCGTGCCCATATTTTTTTTTTTTTTTTTTTTTTTTGTAGTGCAAATATTAAGCCTGAAAGTCATTTCACATTATCACTGGCATGTTATTTGAGGCCAATAATAAAAACTAGTAGCTTTTCTTACCAATAAATGTTTCATCCAACTTCCAAGTGGCTTACACGTAGCTGGAGAAAAATTCGCCCAGTAGCTTGGTAGTTTTCTACGTGACAAATCACTTGCAATGCCGTCAAGCATGTAATTCATACCCGTCTCGCCTGCCAGAGCCTGTTTAATGCTTTAAGCTTAAAAATATCTTCTTTTATTTTTAATAAGAACCATACCTTTCGAAGCAGTTCCAATGTCTGCCTTATGCGATCAGTTAATATATTAAAGCGCTCTAGTTCTTGCAATAAAACAACCCCTGTTGGGGATATGTTCACTTGAATCACTTTTTTCCAGCGTCGAACATCAAAATATTGCGGCAGCTTTTCCAGTATACTTACAGCGATGCTATTAATAAGAGCGTCGCTACTTGTGTAGTCTAAGTCGCCATCTGTAAAAAATAAAAAATATTTAGATCTTTCCACTATTATAAAGAGGAAAGATTTTTTTATTTGTTTGTTTGTTTGTATTGAATCGGCTCCCAAACTACAGTGAGCATACAGCAGAGATGGTCTAAGCTCTAAGGACTAGGAAGTAACATAGGCCATATTTCATATCTTTGTTACTTCGGGAACGGAAACTTAAAAAAGAACTTTGAGTTTGTATTGACTAGTCTCCATAGCTACTGAGCCGAATTGAATAATATTTGGAATAGGGATGGTTTAAGGCCTCAAAATTGACAAAGGCTATTATTCATATCCATATTCCTACAGGAAAAGAACGAAAACAGGAACAAAACACGGAACCTAGAAAAAATTAAACTTATTTCGGAAATTATTTCACCGTTTATTATCCCCGCGCAACGTAGACCATATTTCATTCCCATATTCAGACGGAAAGAGGACAAGAGTGGAAACGCAACTGAGAACTAAGAGAATACTGAATCGATTTCGAAAAATTTATTCGCCGTAAGAGTGATAAATTATCCCTAAGGAGCATGGACTTTTTTTCCTTTCCCATATTCCAACGGGAAAGGGACAGAAACTGGAACGTTAACGGGATTTAAGAAAGTTTTTAGAGTTCATTTTACACGAGTAGCATGGACCTTATTTCATTTCCATATTCCCTAGGGAAAAGGACAAGACCTGACAAGATTTGAAAAATAAAATCACCTTTAAAGTGCTTCATTTTCCTCGTCTAACATGATCTTTACATAATTCCTATATTCCCACGAGAAAATTACATGAGTAACTGGATTTAAGAAAGTAAAGGATCGATTTCAAAAACTCTTAAATAATATTTCATTCCCATACTTCGACGGGAACAGGAACGAGATCAGGAACAAAACCAGGAATTGAACTTGTAACAATTAAAATACTGAATTGATTTCAAAAATATCCTCGCCATACAGTTTCTCATTACTTCCGTTTAACAAAGACTATAATTTATCCCCACATTCCCACGGGATTTGCTGCGTAACCGGAAACTACGAAAATACTGCATCGGTGTAGTGCTTATATGTACACTTACTTACTTACTTACTTAGGTATGGGCATTACAGATACAGTTCGGGGTGAACCTGGGCCTCAACCAACATCCTTCTATAGCGACTTCGATTTCAGGCGAACTCTCTCCAGTTTCGCACTCCAAGTCGGTTGAGGTCTTCATCCACTTGATTGCGCCACCTAAGACGAGGTCTTCCCCTTCCGCGATTTCCCTGCAATGTGCTTTCGAACACCCGACGAGCCGGAGCGTTTGGGTCCATCCGCTCTACATGGCCCAACAATCGTAGCCTCGCGATGCGTACTCTTCTGGCTATGCCCATGTCGCGGTAAAGCTCATACAGCTCGTTGTTGTATCTTCTTCTCAACACATTTTATCAGAAATTTTATTTTTTACTTCTTCTTTTTTGAGCTTTTTTTCATAGAAGTTTATCTCCCACTATTACTAGTACCATTAGGTACTATTCCTTTAAACCCTTTTTAAATTCCTTTATTAAAAACAACTATTTTATTAGCCTCTGGAACTACTGTAACATGAGCACATCATAGTTAATAAGTGGAAATTATTCTCAAACTACTCTAGGTTTATTTTTTACAGTATTATTAGGATTTTATTTTTCTATTTTACAAGCTTATGAATATGTTGAAGCTCCTTTTAGAATTGCAGATGCTGTTTATGGATCAACTTTTTTTATAGCAACAGGATTTCATGGACTTCATGTATTAATTGGAACTTCATTTTCATTAGTACCTTTGTTTAGTTCGTCATTTAAAAAAATCATTTTTCAAAAAATCATCATTTTGGATTTGAAGCTGCAGCATGATATTGACATTTTGTTGATATTGTTTGATTATTTTTATATGTATCAATTTATTGATGAGGAGAATAATATATTTATATAGTATAAAAGTATGTATGACTTCCAATCATAAGGTTTATTAATATAATAATATAAATAATTTTTTCTATAATGGAATGATTAATGATTAAGGTCTTATACAAGGTTACCTTGGTTTTTCTGCAGAGGGTTTTGTTGCTCAATTGCCTTCTTAACCCAAAGAAGCAACGGTTGGCAAGAGTTATTTTCCGTTTGATCTCCGCACTGATGTTGTTTTCCGAGTCTACAGCGGATCCTAGGTAGACGAAGTCCTGTACTACCTCGAAGTTATGTCTGTCTATTTTGACGTTTTGTCCAGTTCGTCGATGTTCTGTGTCCTTGTTTGATGACAACATATACTTTGTTTTGCCCTCACTAACCATCAAACCCATTTTTGCCGCTTCTGTTTCAATACTCGCAAAAGCACCTATGACATCACGCTTTTTTCTTCCCATTACGTCAATATCGTCTGCGTAAGTGAGTAATTGCACAGACTTTTGAAAGATTGTTCCTCTGGTGTTGACGTTTGAGTTTCTTACAATCTGTTCAATTATGATGTTGAAGAAATCGCATGACAGTTTGTCGCCTTGCCTAAAACCTTTTTCGACATCAAAGGTCTCGGTGAGTTCTTTACCGACCTTGACGGAGCAGCGTGAATTCTCCAAAGTCATCCTGCATAGTCGTACGAGTTTTGCAGGGATGCCGAAACTAGACATGGCTCTGTACAGTTCGTCTCTGTAAATGCTGTTATACGCGGCCTTGAAATCGATAAACAGATGGTGAATATCGATATTAAGTTCTTGGGTTTCTTTCAAGATCTGTCGTAATGTGAAAATTTGGTCTATTGTGGACCTATCAAGTTGTTGACGTGAATTTTCAGACGTTCACATATTACAGCAGACAAGATCTTATAAGCGACGTTAAGGAGGCTTATCCCTCTATAAATGGTGCCATTGTGAGGGTCTCTTTCCGACCATATCATGCAGATCAGCTGGTGCATGCTCCTTCCAACTGATCTCCAGCTGCCTTGAGAAGTTCGGCATCAAGGCCATCTGCCACTGCAGTCTTATTTGATTTAAATTGCATATAGCAAGCTTAACTTCTTCTCGGTCGGGAGGACGGCATTCTTGGTCATCGTCCAAACTAAATGGGGCAATCTGCCTGACAGCGGAATTTGTGTCCTCATCGCCGTTAAGCAGTCTGCAGAAATTATCTTTCCAGATCCTCAGTAGCGACTGTGACTCTATAACTATGTTTCCCTGCTGGTCTTTACAGGCTTGAGTTCGGAGTTTGCCACCCTGGCAGGATCTTTTTACCTTTTGGTAAAACTTCCGAATCTCGTTCCTGTCATGGCACCTCTTTATTTCCTCAAACGAACGCTTCTCATGCTGCTTCTTTTTTTTTTGAGAAGTAGGTGTTCTTGCCTTCTTCTCTCCATGTAAATCTCGTTATACTGATCGTAAAAAGCCCTCGTTCGTATTTGCATAAGCATTTGTCGTGCTCTTTGCTTGGCTGCATTTGCCTGCCTGCATTCTTCATCGAACCATGGGTTTCGTTTTGGTGGCCGAGTGAAACCTGGAAGAGTGCCTTGCGTCGATCGCAACATGGTCAATTTGGTTGACGGTTAATTGATCTTGGAATCGCCATGTACCTTTTTGAATTTTGAGATGCGGGAAGCGTGTACTACTTACAACAAGATTTAGCCCCGCAGCAAAATCGATTAGCCTCAGTCCGTTTTCGCAGGTTTTGTCATGGAGGCTATGCTAACCGATTGTGTTTTCAAAGATGTCCTCCTTCCCTAGCTTTGCGTTAAAATCGCCAAGAACGAATTTCACGTCGTGTCTAGGGCACTGCTCATACGTTTCTTCGAGGAGCTCGTAGAAACAGTCTTTGGAATCTTCGTCTTTCTCTTCTGTGGGGGTGTGGGCGCATATAAGGCTAATGTTGGCGAATTTAGCCCTGATGCGGATGGTCATTATACGCTCATTGACTGGATTTTGGCTAATCACCTTATCCCTGAGTCTTCCTCTAACGACAAATCCGTTTTTCATCTTCTTTATGCCCGGTCCACTCCATCGCACTTTTTGGATGGCGGTTATGTCTGCTTTGCAGCAGTCCAGGGCGTCCGCTAATTCTCCAGCTGCACGTAATCCATTAAGTGATCTAACGTTCCACGTGCAGATCCGGAGGTCATTGTCCTTTATTCGTTTGCTTGGGTCGTCAACTTTAAAATCATTATCGTAATCCGAGGCTGTTATTTGTTTCGGAACAAGGTCTTTTTTACGTCGTTGGGTAGTTAACCCCTTCGCACAACCCACAACCTGGAGAGCCAGGTCCTTTTGGATCCCTTCAGACACAAAGGGCTGGAATATCCAGTGTCAGTACCCTGCTGCAGGGGTGTGAGTACTGCCGTTGGCTCACCAGGAGCTCGTCCGGCACCATCTCTACTTCAATACCCTGTCCTAGTATTGAAAGACCCCGAAAGACCTTTAAACCAAATATGTTGGAGAAGCTCCTTCAGGGGTTTCTGCTTTTATGTCTGCTGAGGTCCACCGTTGATTCTGTCCTTCGAATTCGTCCGCTGGGACATTTACACGAAAGCTCTCGTAGACTAATGAGATTCGTGCAGTCAGTCATTGTTCGCAGAGCAATTATAGTGTTGATCGATCACAATTCTTTGTTCCAGATTCCTTTATCAACACTCGCACTTACTAGTTTAGCAGGTCAGCTCTGGTCGGAGCATCCCAGGTCCCAGTAGATGCCGCTTGGAGGTATAGTAAGCACAATTGACGCGTACTATAAGTTACAGCATCTGGGCGCCACCAAGTTGGCACCAATCAGAGCCTACCCGAATAGTACAACGCCCATCCACTATGTACATTGTACACTATAAATGATAATAACAATGCCGACTTGCCGTGCCACCAAATTAATAGTGAATATGCATACCCAGCAAAGTGCACAAACGTATCTGGGCATTTGGGAGTACACGGTTCATTGAACCTTCTCAAGTGGCGTGATACGTTTGCCCATAATAAATGTAATTTGAAACGGTAATGACATTGAGAAGCCATGCAATATGAATTGCAAGATGTTGGAGTTCAAGAGCAAAGTCAGTGACCGGCAAGTGTGAAGTATAAATAGTCTTAGCTTCGATCAATAAAACTCATTCCTGTATCAGAACTTATGGATTTAATCAGGCTCCTCAGCCATCTACCTCTTACAGCAAACAGATAGGCTCTCTAGCCATAATTTATATTCGGCTTGGGAAGCATTCTTAATATCCCACATTGAAATATAGTACATGGCGATCCTGCTAAAACTGAATATAGTACAATCTTCTGTTCTGCAGTCAGAACCTGCTGAATAGACAAAGTCTTTTCCTTTCTAAAAATGTCTAACGAAACCGAGGAACTCGAAGTTATATTCCTTAAGGGGCTCAGCTAGTTTCTCATTTTCAAAAAATCGATTTTTTTTTTTCATTTTTCGATAGGTAAATATCTCAAAAATGATGTCCTAAAATATTGGAATGATATCTTGGATATTTTTGAAATGACAGAGTATAGAAGAGAAGCATCTCGGGCGCTTGAACTCCTGCTCTGAAAACTTTAAATGCGTTTTTCTCAAAACTACATTTTTCAAATTTGCCGCAGCTGTAACTCACGCAAATATTGACGAATAGTCTTGAAATTTTAACTGCATACTCTCCATATGTTTTTACATACAGCCATCTACAACTTTTACGATCGGATGAAAATTGTAATTTTGGCAGCCATCGAAAGACGATTTTTTTGGCGAAATTTGGACTTTTTTTTTTAAATTACTGCCATTTTGTCAGTTTTCAATTCTTCACTATAATTATAGATGGCTGTATGGGAAAAAGGGTCTTCTTTAACGCCATGTTTTTATTTTCTTGTTACAGGTACCAGAAAAATTCATAAAAATGCGGCAAATTGACGTCTTCTAATTTCAAGAAGTTCAAGAAATGGTCCATATCTCTCTTTGATTTCAATATTTTAACTCGAAATTTCGCGACAATTTACATGAATATATGAATAATAAACTCCTAAAATTACAGAACATTTGAAGCTATAGTTTTTTTTTTACACGCCTTCAAAAAATCACCTCCATTTGAGCTCGAGAAACTAGCCGAGCCCCTTAAGGCAAGAGGACGTGACAATGTGGTTGAATTTTTAATGAAGAAGCACTCCATACTAAAAAAGTTGATGGTCGCTTATTGCAATCGCATGGGTCTTCCTATGGATGTCGTTAGGTTTCGGTACAATGGAAACACGATCAAAGAATATGCCACACCAACTTCACTGGAAATGGAACAGGATAGCACTATTGAAGTCCATCAAGAACAGGCGGATGATGGCTCATATTTATGTCGAAGATAGACCATAAAACATTTCTTTATACACAAAATTTAGCAAAAAAAAAAATCAAACAAACACACCAACAAAGATAACTACTTTTAAACACAAACTAAAAAAAACCAGGGCAACATCATGAGCGCGTTGCGCAACATCAGGAGAACGAAGCAAAATTTTGATGCAATTTCAAAGACGTTTTTTGAAAAAATCAAATTTTCCCATCGAAATGTATCTTTTGAAAAATTATAAAAAAATATTTTTTATCGTAAATAATAAAATTCCCCACAAAAAAAGTCAATTTTTTCCAATTTTTGAGTTTTGTCAGTTTTTTAATGGCATTTCTTTCTGGTTGCAGATAAAAAGAAAGTGAATAAAATTTTCTTTAAAATGCTATATCAGAGAACTTTCTATGTTTGAAATTCACCGAAATATTGTTACTTGAACATAGACATTTATCGTTATTTTTTTATACTGACTGCAGTTTCTTTATATGTAGCAAAGTTGAACAAGGCCTAAGCAACTGTGGTTTCCAATATTTTTGCAAATTATCAAAAAGTATAAATTTTTCGCCTGCAAAAAAAACCACCAACACGTGATGCGTGTTCTTTTTCCGGGTTAGAATCAAATTACTGTATCTCAAAATACTGTATTTCAAAACACTCTTTGTACAAAATACTGAATGATCTAAGTACTGTAAGTCAAATTACTGTATCTCAAAATTCTGTATTTCAAAATGCTGTGTGCGCACTTTCTTACATTCTCAAAACAATTTGAACTTTTCAGCCTACCTATAGCATTTTGAAATACAGAATTTTCAGATACAGTATTTTGACTTACAGTACAAGGAATTTTGTGATTTGTGTGTGTTTTTTGGCATCTTTCGTAAGTTCGTTTTTGTCGATAAATTTCCGTATTACACTTTACTTATCTATGACTTATTAATGTATTTTGGTTGTACATCAAGCAAAGAAAAACACTTTAATCGAGTTCTGCTTTATGTTTAATGGAAGTTTAAGAACGGAATTTTGCAAAAGTATAGTATTTTTACAAACAGATTTTTGAGATACAGTGATTAGCTCATACAGTATTTTGATATGAAGAATTTTGGAATACTGAATTTTGACCTACAGTTTTTTGATCATGCAGTATTTTGTACATACGGTGTTTTGAAATATAGTATTTTGATATACAGAATATTAACCATACAGCATTATGAGCTTGCAGTATCATATGGTATAATGCAGTATTTTGACCTTACCGTATTTTAAAATACAGCATTTCGACCCGCTTCCCTTTTTTCCAAATCCAACAGTGGCACGGAAACCACTTATGTTAATCCTCTGAACTGAGGTTGTGGATTGATTCCGATTCGTCCTATTGCACCTCCTGCACCAGAGATATTGCTTAAAAACTGGTTACCATATAAGCTTAGGTTTCAGAAAACTACAAATCGATTTCTCAATATTTTGTAAGGAATATACCCGGTGCGACAAAAGTATGGAAACCCCGGGCAGAATATGCGTAAAAAAAAAATCAAAGACCCTATACCCGAGGTTTTTTTCGACGAGGAATCCGATGGTGACCTTGAATTTGACCTTGGACGTAACCTTGAAGCCCATTCATTTCACTTCACAACATTTTGCACGTATTTTTTTTTTCAAGCGCTGCACCTCTAATAATATCATTAAAAAAAAAAAAAATAAAAAAAACACATGTTTTTTCGTAAAAATTTGCGCTCTTTCCAAACCTGCAATAAAAATGGGAAAAATCGATTTTTGGGTCGCTGGGGCTTCAAGGTTACGTCCAAGGTCAAATTCAAGGTGACCATCGGATTCCTCTGCGAAAAATACGTCGGATATAGGGTCTTTGATTTTTTTGAACGCATATTCTGCCATCTGCCATATTTCCAGGGGTTTCCATACTTTTGTCGAACCCGGTATATGGGACTTCATTGCGATAGTGTGCAAGTAGCCGATATTGCAGAAGAGGACATTTTGAAGATATATGTACTTCCAGAATTGTACACTTATATTGTTAAGTAAAAAAATCAAAAAATAAGTATAAAAAACACTTTTTGTATAACAAATACCTTTCTATTGAGTAAAAACCGTTTTTCTTTCAACAAATGATGAAAAACAACTATAAATGTTTAGTGTGACAATATTTCGGTGAATTTCAAACAAAGAAAGTTCTCTGATATAGCATTTTAAAGAAAATTTTATTTACTTTCTTTTTTGTAAAGCATCGCCTATACCTTTCTGCAACCAGAAAGAAATGCCATTAAAAAAACTGACAAAACTCAAAAATTGGAAAAAATTGACTTTTTTTGTCTGGAATTTTGGATAAAAAATATTATTTTATAATTTTTCAAAAGATACATTTCGATGGGAAAATATGATTTCTACAAAAAACGTCCGGAATCGCATCAACATTTTGCTTCGTTCTCGAGATATATATAAAAAAAAAAACGAATGAAGATGGTTTAGAACTCATGTCTCCGAATCGCACAATCTATTTTAATAGCACTTTTGGTTTTTTCTCTTAAATTAACCCATTAATCGATTCATGCAATAAAAGTCCATTCAATGTCGAGTTCCTGTATATGCCCGTTTTTACGACATAAATCAATCCTTACTAATATTATAAATGTGAAAGTCACTCTGTCTGTCCGGCTTTCTATGTTACCGTCTCCTGCCAAAACTACTTAACTGATTTAATTGAAACTTTGTACAGAGATAGTCTAGAAACTGAAAAAGGACATAGGCTATATATTTTATCAGTATACTCCAACGGGAACGGGAACGTATACGGAAACTTAGAAACTACAACACCGATTTCAAAAATGTTTCCACCGATAGAATGCTTCACTATCCCAGAGTATCATAAGCTTTAATTCATCCACATATTTCCACATGAACGGGAGTCCTTACTATTATATTATAAGTGTGAAAAGAGTTCTGTCTGTCCGTCGTTCTATGTAACCATCTCCCGCCCAAACTAATAAACCGATTTAAATGAAATTTTTTACAAAGATTGTTCAGAACCTGAGGAAGGGCATAGGCTATATATTATTCTCTTTACTCCCACGGGAGCAGGAACGTATACGGGAACTTTGACACTACAGCACCGATTTCAAAAACTCTTCCACCGTTGGAATGCTCCATAATCCCCGATCAACATAAACTTTTACTCATCCCCATTTTCCTTACGGGAACGGTGACCATGTTTCCACGGGAACGGGGGTCTCTACTAATATTAAAAGTCCGAAGTAAAATCTGTCTGTCTAATTCTCTTTGTTACCATTAACCGCCCAAACTTTTGAACCGATTTATATGAATTTTGGTTCAGAGATTAGATCCTTACCAATATTACAAATCCAAAATTAAATCTGTCTGTTCGTGTTGTTTTGTTACCATCTCCCGCCCAGACCACTGAACCGATTTAAATGGAATTTTATTCAGAGATAGCCTAGAGCCTGAGGAAGGACATGGGCTTAGTAAGTAATCCCTATATTTCTACGGGATCTACACCGTAAACGGGAACCTTAATACTGCTGGGTCGATAATAGCTCTTTCACTGCGGGGTGATTTCTATCTATCTATTAGATCTATCTTGAACTATTAGATTTATAATTGTTGGTGGAAAATGTATTTTCCTTCGGCAAAAAAAGCCGACCAACAATTATATATCTTGATCTTTAAATAAAAATTGACATTCGGGTATGGCTTATGGCTGCGTGAAAGGTCGATTTCGGCGCCGACTAATTATACGTCAAACATAATAAATTATGTTTGACGTATTGGGGGATGTTGTCGAATATCTATCAATAGACAATATTATGGACACTGAGCAAGTCACATCATACCCTATAGAGTTTCTCAATTTCTTAGGATTATTAAGAGTGGCAGCAAGTTGGTGTTCCAGTAATTCAATAATGAGTAATCCAGAATTGTACACAGCTACAAATTACACATCTGGGATGCGGCACTGTAAAAATTATAATAATGACTGGAACGACAAAAGGAGAAAACACAAAACCTTTTTATTTCGCAAAAGATGGAAAAAACAAGAACGTCGTGTGCAAACATATCTACCTAAATAAAATAATACAACAATAGGTTACTTCAACGCAAGAATATATTTGCAAAATAAGTAGCCTAGAAAATTAAGAATGCTGCCGAAAGTCACTATTCGACGCGGACGAAATCGCGGTCACGCAGCTAGTAGACTATAAGGTCTAGTTTTGGAGAAGCTGACAGTCAGAATGAAGAAGGAAAATATTAAATGGGTAGCAATTGCAATTAATGATGAAGTATTTGAACACATAAGTACAAATGAATTAAATTATATAACGAATTACAACAAGAAATAGAAGAAAATGCAAGATTGGAAATATTAATATAAAATCCTCAAATAAGAGTGGTTAATGAAAATAAGAAAGAAAAAATAATAAAGATTTTCCATGATACCCCATATGCAGGTGGACACTCAGGTGTAAAAAGAATGACAAACAAAATTGAACAAAAATATTGTTAGAAAGATTTAAATAAAATGGTAAAGAAATATGTCAAAAACTGTATACTGTATTGTATATAATTCTAGCTGTGCCCGAGTTAATACCATTCAACAAACAAAGATAGTACAGCAACCCAAGCCATGCCATACGCTGACCAGATGGAAGCAATAAAACCAACCAGGGAAAATTTCCAAAGAATCAATAGTATACCATTCAACAAATAAAGATAACACAACAACCCAAACAACTCACAAGATGCCATACGATGACCAGATGGAAACAATAAAACTAAACATGGAAAATTCCTAAGGAATCGCTTGGCGTCACCTACAACACATATAAATATAAGTTCAGGACAAAACGAAATTGTCCTTAGTACAGTAGTAATATCATAGACAGTAAGATCGAGTATAAACTCAGAACCAGACTTACATGGTTGATGAGTATTAAGTGCCCTGTATCTTTGCTTTAAGAATATAATAAAAATAAATAAAAAAGAAAAAAATTTTTTTTTTGTTCTTTCGCGAATACTACAGTTTAACTGGGGGCTCAACCGGGATACCAATTTAACGTTATAAATTAATTGGAAATCGAAAAACAGATATTTTTTTACATATCTGCAGTAGTTATTTTTTTGAAAAAAAAAAAAAAACATTTAAATAATTCAGTGTAAAGTTTAGTCGCGATTAAACCTTTTCACGTCGGCACGAGTATAAGCTAACGGGCTTTTACATCCAACACGGAAAACTGTCGACATTTCGATTTAACCCAGCCAAACAAAAAAGAAGACAACTTTAAAGTCAAAATATCCACAAGGATCCGAAAGAAGGAAAAGTAGGAAGTTTAAATTTAATAAAAAAGTGAAGTGTCAAATTATCCAAAAAATCAAGATGTCACAAGAAGATAAAATCAATCAGCTTATTTCCCAAATGGAGGGAATGCAACTTATAATAGACAAAATGCGAAAAGAAGCAGGAGAACGGCTCATGAAACTCGAATCCCACACTAATATAGGGAGCAATGTGACAGTGTACTCAGATATAGCACCGAATTACACATCCCCCAACGACATAAAAATGACGTTATTCCAAAGTTTGCCTCAATTCAAAGGAGACATAGATGAGTATAGAAGCTGGAAAAAACAAGTATGGAACGCCATGGACAGCATTAAGGAACATACAGCTCACAACAACTATTTCGAAGCATTGGGAATAGTTCGGACAAAAATCACTGGCCCAGCATCACACATATTAATAAACAGTGATACTAAAAATAATTTCTATGCAATCATAGACCGCTTGGACTTTACATATGCGGACCAAAGACCATTATATGTTCTTGAAGCGGAAATGTGTGGAATCGAGCAACGTAATTTGTCTTTGTTAGAATATCACGACAAGATTACACAATCCTTGAATTTAGTCATCTCTAAAATAGATATGACTTATAAAAATCATGAAGCAGCAACTGCATTAATTGGTGAAATAAAGACAAAGTCAGTAAGGACATTTATCATGGGAATAAACAACGCATTTACAAAGAATACGTTATATCAACATAATCCGAAGAGTCTAAGTGAAGCCTATGCAATCGCAAGCACAATATACCATGATAATAAATATCAGAAAATAGAAACAAGCAGCAAACCAATGATGAAAAGAGATACCCAGCATTTTGTGCCAAATGCTACGAGATACCCACAACAACATAAATGCAGCCACAAAGGAAATTCGAATCGCCTCAACCAATGGAGTTAGGGTCAAGTACATACAGAAGACCTTTTCAAAATAATAATAACCAAAGACAACAATACAACGATCAGAGAAACAATTATTATAACCCATTCAGAGGACATCAAAATAATCAATATGGAAACAATAATTCCTATCAAAATAATCAAAGTGATGTGAAACGAGAAGCAGATAAACGAAATCGAGATGATACTCAACAAAGCAACAACAACCATGTACCCAACAAGTTCCAGAGAGTGAATCATCAGGTGAAGGAAGATTTAGATGACAACGTATCAAACTACTCAGCAGATGAAGATCTGAACACAGTTTATTCCGAGGAACATCAGTTTTTTCACGATACAACGGACTCCCTTGCCTATGTCCGAATGATAAAAAAACGTGTAAGAAAATAAATATTTTAATTGATTCGGGTTGTACAAACAATTATATAAGTAAAAATTGTAAGATAGGCACAAGTATTCCAATAAAACAAGTTATTAGTAAAAGTATACAAGGTGAAAGTGTTATTAACAGTAAAAAAATCTTTAAATTATACGGACATACTTTGAACTTTTATGAGATGGATGGTTTAAAAGAATTTGATATGATTTTAGGAGATTCAGGTCTTAGGCAAATGAAAGCTAAAACATAATCTACAATCAATAAATTATATAACAGGAGACACAGAAGGTAAACCTGAATATAATAAGAAAATAGACTTTATAATGCAAAGAAATGAAAACGCTTCGGAAGGATTACCCTTCACTACAACCATAGAAGCAACAATTAGGACCTCAAATCCAGATCCAATATGGACGAAACAATATCCGTATCCCATATCGGATAATGACTTTGTCAATAAAGAATTGGAAAACTTGTTAAATGATGAAATTATACAAAGATCAAGAAGTCCTTATAACTCTCCAATTTGGACAGTGCCCAAAAAAGGACTAGACGAAAATGGTAAACCAAAACGTAAAATGGTAATCGATTTTCAGAAACTTAACGCTCAGACGATTATTGATAGATATCCGATACCTGATGTATCCATGACCTTGCAAAATCTAACGTTGTGTTGTGCGGAATTTGTGTCCTCATCGCCGTTAAGCAGTCTTCAGAAATGATCTTTCCAGATCATCAGTAGCGACTCTGACTCTAAGACTATGTTTCCCTGCTGGTCTTTACAGGATTGAGTTCGGGGTTTGCCACCCTGGCAGGATCTTTTTACCTTTTCGTAAAACTTCCGATTCTCGTTCATGTCATGGCACCTGTCTATTTCCTCAAACGAGCGCTTCTCATGCTGCTTCTTTTTCTTTTTGAGAAGTTGATGTTCTTCCATTCTTTTCTCCTTGTAGATCTCGTTATACTGATCGTAGGCAGCACTTGTTCTTTGTGGCATCAGCATTAGACGAACTTTTTGTTTGGCTGTATTTGCCTGCCTGCATTCTTCATCGAACCATGGGTTACGTAGCACCATAGATCACCCTAGAGCACCTTGGTTCTGATGGCTTCTTGGCATTGCTGCCACTGGTCTTCAATGCATAATGCTGGTGGCATGGGATTCAAGGATAATTGAAGGGAGACTCAATTGGAAAAGGCATTGGCAATCTCTTGCGATTGTAGCTTTCCGTGCTGGTCGTAAAAAAGATATCCTCATTCGTACCTTGGCTACAACAAGGTAGTGGTCTGAGTCAAAGTTGGCCCCTCGGAAAGTTCGGACATCTAGCACACTGGAAGAGTGCCTTGCGTCAATCGCAACATGGTCAATTTGGTTGACGGTTAATGGATCTGGTGATTGCCATGTATCTTTATGAATTTTGAGATGTGGGAATGGATGTGTACTACTCACAACAAGATTAAGCCCCGCAGCGAAATCGAATCAGTCCGTTTTCGGAGGTTTTGTCATGGAGGCTAGCTTACCGAATGTGTTTCCAAAGATGTCTTAATTCCCTAGCTTTGCGTTAAAATCGCCAAGAACGATTTTCACGTCGTGTCTAGGGCACTGCTCACACGTTTCTTCGAGGAGCTCGTAAAAACAGTCTTTGGAATCGTCGTTTTTCTCTTCTGTGGGGGCGTGGGCGCACCCAAATAAGCGCTGTTTCTGTTGTCTGTAGCAGTCGCCATAGTAGATGTCACAGTTTTTCATCTTCTTTATGCCCGGTCAACTCCATCGCACTTCTTGGATGGCGGTTATGTCTGCTTTGCAGCAGTCCAGGGCGTCCGCTAATTCTCCAGCTGCACCTAGTCCGTTAAGAGATCTTACGTTCCACGTGCAGATCCGGAGGTCATTGTCCTTTTTTCGTTTGCTTGGGTCGTCAACTTTAAAGTCATAATCATTTATGATTTCATGTCCGTTTATGGCTGTCAAATATCAATACGATACTTGATAAATTTGCTCGTCTATCAATGAAATTGATTAAGTGGTATTACAGATAACAACCACCAGAACTTTTGATCAGTTGTGAATGAAATGCTTTTTTGCGATCCATTGTGAACGTCTCTGGTTGCTTATTCGGTATTATGGTTATCAACTTTATTGATAGCTATAAATTTTTCAGTCAATCGCAAATTCGTCGTTGATGAACATTTTTTTGGTTTATTTTACTGGAAATGTGTAGCCAAAACACAGGTACGTGGTTGACTAGTATAAGGGCTATATCGTGAAGTGTTTTTCTGTGCCGTATAGCAAAAATTCATTCCAAATTGAATTTTGAAGTTAAATGTGCTTAGTGTTCATTGAATGCAGGAAATGTAAATGGTCGCTTTGTACCTAGATGTGGGGTGTGTCAACGCTTAGTACGAGCACACTGTTCACAATGGAAGTAAATTTATCAATTGGCATGCATAATACCGATTTATCAATTAATTGATAGCACTTATCGTATATCAATTGATTGATAGTTGACAACCATAATATGGCTGTTAGTCTTACGAAAAAAAAAAGTTATGACGCTCTACCTAATAGCAAAGTTGGTTTGAAATACTTGACTTTTTGGCTTGATGCGAAGACAAACATTGCACAAAAAAAATTTAAAATAAACTTTTTTTTGTTGGTGACTAAGTTTCCTTCGAGTTACCTTTTGGAATTATTCACCCCTCGCCCCTGACACACTGGGAAGCTACCCTACACCTCATCAAATTAGAACACTATTTGCAATAATAATATCAACATTCAACATGTTTTAGATCAAATCCATGAGCTATGGAGAAATTATCAAGATTTCATGGTAGAAGATATTTTGGATCAAGTTCGTCGTAGAACTTAAAATCCACAGATGCAATTAACACAGGAAATGCATAATGAAGCATTGATTATGATTGAAGAAATCGCTCAATTCATGACCTATTTAATCGAGATATACAACATGAACAAGAATATGATTGCAATGAATTCAATGAATTTGTTCGAGCCAATATTCCAAAGTTGAACAATGAACATAAAACTGTTTACGAATCAATTATAAATGCTGTTAACCATCAAAGTGGTGGAATGTACTTTTTAGACGCACCAGGAGGAACTGAAAAAACTTTTTTGATTTCATTGATACTTGCAGCAATACGATCGAAAAATTAAATAGCGTTAACATTGGCTTCCTCTGGTATTGCCGCCACATTGTTGGATGGCGGTCGAACAGCCCACTCAGCTCTTAAGTTGCCTTTGTACATGCAGCCAAATGAAAATCCTACATGCAACATTACTAAAACATCTGGAATGGCAAAAGTTTTGCAACAATGTTCGATAATCATTTGGAATGAGTGTCCAATCGCCAACAAGAAATCATTGGAAGCATTGGATAGCACAATGAAAGCTCTACGTGGAGATCATCAATTGTTCGGTGGTGCTTTGGTATTGTTAGCAGGCGACTTCAGACAAACTTTACCAGTTATTCCAAAATCTAAAGCTGCAACGCGTGTTAAAATCTTCAATTTTGTGGAGATTTATAAAAACACTCACGCTGAAAACAAACGTACGAGTTCAACTGCAAAATGATCCATCTGCAGCTGAGTTTTCGAAACAATTGTTGAAAATCGGTGATGGGAAAATGGCAGTCGACAAAGATACAGGTTCGATACCACTACCGAACGATTTTTGTCAATTTACACAAACAAAACAGGAACTGATCAATAGCGTATTCCCAAACCTGAGCCAACAGTACAAAACCATGTTTGGTTAAGCGACCGAGCAAAATTGGCCGGTAAGAACAAAGATGTCAGCGATCTTAACGAAGCAATTTTGAAAGAACTACCAGGCCAATTATCCACATTCAAATCAGTGGACACCATCATGAATCCTGATGAGGTGATAAATTATCCTACAGAATTCTTGAATTCACTTGATTTGCCAGGAATACCACCACACATTTTACAGCTCAAAGTTGGAGCGCCAATTAATATGCTTCGCAACATCAATCAACCAAAAATTTGTAATGGCACAAGACAAGCAGTGAAAACATTAATGGGAAATGTCATCGAAGTAGAGCTGTGTCAATCGCGATTGATTCGGTCTTTTCGACCCGTTCACTGGAAATGATTGATGATTGCAATCATACAAAAGTAAAACAATCAATCACCATTTCAATCATTTCCATAGAACTCCACTGAAAGAAACTCAGTATTTTACTATTATATGCTGTATCTGTATGTACACACAGCATTTCATTTTTGTGTTGGCAATCAGAACACACAAATGGAATGGAAAAAGGCGGTTTCTTATCAATAAATCGACCCTTGACTTTCTCAAGATCATAAGCCTATAAATTTAGTGTTCATTGCTCTTAACGGCGTATTTTCGCATGAATTATCCCAAGGGAGTTGCCTTTTAGATCTTCTAGCTCATATGCACTATTATTTAAGATTTTCTTAACTTTGGCTTCCACAAATTCAGGACATAACTTAGCGTTCCGTTTTTTTAATTTATCGCTTAGTACAAAGTTGCGCTTGAAAACTTTTTGTCCTACATAGAATTTGCATTTTTACTACGAGTGTTATATGTCTTCTCATACACTTAATGTGCGCGAGCTAAAGATTCTTTAATGCGACTAAGTATCATGTTCATCCTTAATGCTTTTGGCAAAATCTCAAATTCAGGGTTGTTGAGACCATGCATTTTTTATAGAAACGCGTAGTCCGAACCATGTTGAACTTTGCATTCGCAAAAGAGAGCCTCATGCGGGGACATTCCTATTGCTGAATGCACACTCGTCCTCAATGAGCTTAAAATCAGGGTTAGGTGATTAACCCAATTCGTTTGATCTGAACCAACATATACGATCTTACTGCAGCTAAGATTGATCTATTGGCTCGCTCACTTGCATTTGCTTGTGGTGAATACAATGCTGTGCGAATATGTTTCGTCCCATTCACTTCTAAATATTTTGAAAATTCTTTGCCAATAAACTGTTTCCCATTGTCTGAGAGTATAGACTCTGGTACTCCATACAGTGAGAAGACGTTTTCTTCCAAAAATTGAATAGTGGCCTTGCTTAAGCAAGTATGAATTTAGTAAATTGGTCAAGACAGACAATGATATAAGAATTTCCACTCTTTGATCTCGGGTACGGTCCGAGGAAGTCAATGAAAATGTGTTGAAAAGGTCTGTCGACAATAAACGACTGACCCATAGGCGGTCTTAAGACGTGGTTTGGAGCCTTTGAAGACTTGCAGATTATACAATTTCCGACAAACAACTTTACTTGTGTCACCATATTAGGCCAGTAGAATCGTTCTCGTAGCCGATACAAAGTCTTTGCAACTCCCCCATGAGATTCTCGAGGAGGATCATGTGCCAATCGGATAAGATGATTAGTCAGTTTAGCTGGAATCCACAACTTCCATGTACAATCATCTTCAATCGGATTCCCAGTTGAGTGTTTAACCTTCTTGTACACATGATTTTCCGAAACTTGGAGATCTGGCAACTGACTTTGGTTTTTCTCAATTGTGTCGATCAACTTCATGTACTCGTCTGATTTAAACGAGGGATCCGACAGATCGACTTGTAGAGCCGCTGAAGCCGCCGCTCTTCGTGGCGAGTTCATCTACCGCAAACACTCTCGATAGAGCGTCTGGTGCAACATTTTGTGACCTCTTCCGATGCTCAATTATGAAAGAAAATCGTTGTAACCTTAAACTCCACCGCGCTAACCTCCCAGACAAATCCTTCTGGTTCATGAGCCATCTGAGACTCGAATGGTCAGTAATAATCGTGAAGTTGTGGCCTTCAACATATGGTCGAAATTTTTCCACTCCCAAGACAGCCGCCAAACATTCACGTTCAGTAACGCTATAGTTACGTTGCGCTTGGTTAAGTTTGTATGAATAATAATATATGGGTCTTTCCAACTCATTCTCGTCTATCTGACTGAGGACGCAGCCTACGCCAGTAGACGAAGCATCACATGAAATTATGAATGGCCTGTCAAAGTCTGGATTGACTTAAACTGGTGCTGTAACCACACCAGTGCAGTTTTTAACCTTTCAAACGCATCCATCGCTTCAGTGGAAAATTCAAAATTTTTTACTCTCCTTAGGGTATCCGTTATTGGTGCAGCAAGAGAAGAATAATTAGGGACAAAACGTCGGTACCAACCTGTAAACCCAAAAATCTCCTAACTTGTTTGGGAGTTTTCGGTACTGGGAAGTCCTTAATGACAGATACCTTGTCCGGATCAGTCTTTATACATCCTCCCCCAACTATAAATCCTAAATAACTTATTTTTTATTAGACTTATATATATTAATTGTCAGACGTGCTCTTCGCAACAGTGATGCCAATGTGACTAGCATGGTAATATGTTCTTCAAACGTTTTTGAGACGACCAAAATAGCATCCAAATACACAAAGATAAATTGTTTCAATTCATTAGGTACCACTTTATCCATTAGTCTGCAAAGGCGTTGAGCAGCATTGCATAAGCCAAAGCAGAGTTGGGAAATCATGATTACTTTGTGTAATGAATTACAGGTTCAATTACAATTACATGTAATAGGTAATTAAAAATTTCAATTAACCATTACATGTAATTGTAATTGAAAAATTTCAATTAAATGGAAAAATTAATTCATTTTTCCAAGTAATTGAAAAAAAAACACACCGCTTATTACTTTTTTAGTAATTGATTAGTTCAATTGTAATGCATTACATACTTTTCAATTACAAATACGTAAATAAATATTTTTTTTTTTTTTTATTCATAGTCAATGGTGAGGTATTATTGTTTTAAATGAAAATAGTAGGTCGGCATTTTTTTAGTAAAAAAATTTGCAACACAATAAGTTTTTGTTGTTATTATTTCTGAATTCAGACTCTCCAAATGCTACTCTTCACTATAAAAAAAAGAATTTGACACAGTACCTGTTCAATGCTTTAATTTCGTTCAATTTTGTTTAATTTTAAAAATGTATTTGAGCAAATTAGATGATCAATTACATTTTTGTGTAATGATTACTGAAAAAAGTAATCATTGCAGCATTTTTTCAAATACTTGGGTTTTCAATTACATATAAGTAATTGAATTCCAAGTAATTGAAACTTTTCAATTAAAAGTAATGGGTAATTGAATTTTTCAATTACAATTACATGTAATGGTTAAGTAATTGTAATTGAAATTTTTTGTAATCATTATTTCCCAACTCTGAGCCAAAGGGCATAACCTTGAATTGATATAAGGGTCAACCGGGCACACTAAACGCAGTTTCTTCTCGTGACTCTTCCGAGAGAGGAATTTGCCAAAATGCGTCTTTTAGGTCAACACTGCTAATAAAGTGTGTGTCCGCTTGACGACTTAAAAGATTTTCTATGTTGGGAAAAGGATAGGCGTCGTTTTTTGTCACTTTGTTGAGCTTCCTGGAATCGAGACACAAGCGGTTCTTTCCTGGCTTATGCACGAGTACCACGGGAGAACTCCAAGCACTTTCGTTCTCTTCAATTACATCTAACGCCAACATTCTATCCAGTTGCTCATACATAAGTTTTTGAATGGCAGGAGACACGGGATAATGTCTTTGTTTAATGGGCTCGGTATCGCCTGTGTTTATAGTGTGCTTTTCAAGAGTTGTCCGTCCAAGTCCATTTTTAGCATAAGACGGAAACAAACTTAAAGCTTCTTCGATTGCTTTCGTTTGACCATTTGACCATGGACAAGAGTTCTGAAGATTTTTAGGATTACCTCGTTAAAGGATTTAAATTGGTGTAACTTTTATTTCGGAATCATCAATGAGATCCGCAGTTCTCTTCTGGTCAAGAGTTTTGGGAAGTTCAGTTTGGTCCGATAATTCAGATATTTTTGAAACTGCCGATTCATTGGTCAAGAGGAGTAAAAGTAAGTCAGGTAAAGTGTTACTATTTGTTGTAAATTTAGAAGATGAATTTTCATTGCTTATTTTGGATCCGGATTTTTTTTCACAGTAAAAAACGCTCCGGCAATCGAATTGCCCTGTTTCGCTTTTCCCAAACAGTTAGAACAATTGGGTGTTGTTACGTTCTCCAGGCCACACTTATAGCAGAATAAATTCCGTTGAGGATCTGGGCATTGGACAAAGGAATGACCTTTATTCTTGCAGTTCCAGCAAGTGTACTTTGCAAAATTTTGCTGTTAAATAGAAATGTTTAAAGCGTCAACTTCAAACGATTCCTCTGCAACGGTTTCAATTTCGCTGACTTGCTTTTTTGTATTGGTTTGTAAAAACGGTTTCGGTCGAAAGCTTTCACTTTGCGATTGTGCATGTTTTTCTATCGACCTTCATACATAAATTATTTCGGCCAAACTTTGGGTAGAGAACGTAATGAGAAGTTCACCTGTTTTTTTTTCTTACATTTTGTTTTATTAACTCAATTAACTCTCTTCTTGATTTTGGAGAGTGAAGACGAGGGGTCGATGAAATAACTCCCACGAAATAAGTCCCACTTTTAAAAACGAAATAAGTCCCACCAAAAATTGCTATTTTGAAAGTGGGAGTTATTTCGTTTTTAAAAGTGGGACTTATTTCGTCAATTGGTGGGACTTATTTCGTTACGCGTTTTTATTTTCAGTGGGACTTATTTCGTTTTGAGTGGGAATAAATTCGTTTTGTAAAGTGGGAGTTATTTCATACCCCTAAATTTATATTTTTTCTTATGCAAAAAGTTATGGTTGTCCCTTTTACGAAATGTCCAATATTTCGTAAAAGGGACAACCATAATTTTTTGTCCTTATCTCCTCATGGCTCTTCTTGCTTGTATACGATTTTTCTTTATTATTCCTCTGCTTTGATTATTCATATTATTCGACGTGTGTTTTTTTCGAAGAGCCAAATAATGAAATCGCATTAAACAATGAAAAAGTGGGACTTATTTCGTTTATGAAAGTGGGACTTAATTCATTTAAGAAATATATTATTCAAGGGGGAGTTATTTCATTTTGAGTGGGAGTTATTTCATTTCAAGTAAATTTTTAAATCATTTCATTTTGGTGGGACTTTTTTCGTTTTCAAAAGTGGGACTTATTTCGTGGGAGTTATTTCATTTTTTTAAGCAATTTTTGGTGGGACTTATTTCGTTTTTAAAAGTGGGACTTATTTCGTGGGAGTTATTTCATAGACCCAAGACGAGCGTTCATGGTTAAAATAGCATTATAAAAGTCGTCAAAACTTTCATTGGGGCCTTGACGTCGGTCGAACATTTTTCTCGATAATTCTGAATCCGTTTCTATGCTTCGGTATTGCTCTATCAGAGCAAACTCTAGAGTCTGCCAGTAAGAGTTTGTATTCGTTTTCAAGAAAGCCCAAAACCAACTTTCGACTGCGCCAGTCACGAAAAAGTGGAAGTGCAGGAATATATCTTCCCAGGAAACGTTGTAGCTAGTTTTCAGTCTTTTCAAACGGTTTATGAAATCATCAATTGTCATTCGAACGTTTTCAAATTTCAAGCCCCATTTGTGAAATGCCACAGCTCGAATCGAACTATGACTAGATATCGCATGACTTAGACTAGGCGATTGTGCATTCAAATTAAGATTTTCTATTTGATTCAAAAAGTTTTGAACATTTTCACTTAGTGGCTGATGTTCCACACCCTCATGTGACCTTGCCACAGGACGCGCTATACTGTGATCCTCTGGGTGGGATAAATCTGGGAAAGATCGTATAGGAGGAGTTGAAGTCCTCAAAGTATCACGAATAGTATTTACTATTTCTTCGCGCATTTTCATTCTCTCTGCTTCTGACTCTTAAATCTTATTCTTATATCGTTATTTCTATTTATTGGTTAATTTCAACATCTAGTGGGCCATTGCTAGTTGTGTCCATTATAGTTTTTTGGCGTGAAACGAAATATGGACGCAAAAGTCGGATAATGGTTTACAAGAACCACTTAATCCCAGTCGTCCATAGTTTCTTTTATCAAACGCACGTACAAAGCGTGAAGCCAAAATTTGAATATGTTCTGTGCAACGGACAGAGATTTAGTATACAAAGTACTTTACAACTCTCGGACACAGAGCTTTTGAATTTCAACTCTGTTCAATAATTGTTTAGTAAAATCAAACACTACTCAAAGTAAGGCTTAAATAGCCGGAACTTAGGGATGTACCAATGTACCAAAACTAAATAATTTGAATATAAATTCATAACCTTTGTACGAAACCAATTGACGAGAATTGACTGACAAATGATATCCTTCTAGCCCCACTTTGAGCGCCACCTGTGTCACGGATTTAGTTGTCCTTGTTTAAGAAAAATGCGATGACATGCTTTGCTACGGATACTTTAGGGCCACAGGCTCCCAAAAACATACCACAACACTCTAAACAAGATGTCTAGATTCGGTTCGGCATGCTTGCTTCCACCATAGGCCAGCTCTTCGGTTGAATAGGTCCTTGCATCCGCCGCTAGACTACCGTACATTACTAATCATGCCGAAATAAAAGAAACCATATTGTTTCTATAATGCGATGTGAAATCAACTTTAAACAAAAATCAACGCGAATAAACGAATTTTCATGATTTGGATCCCTTGGTGTTAGTGGGGATCCTGAGTATATCCTTCCCCTTCATCTTTAAACAAGACAAAAACCTCGGTAACTGAGCTACTTTTTATTTTATTTCAATAACCCCTAACTGGAAGATGAATTGTTATTCTAATTAAACAATCATCTTGACGTCATATTGTTGCCGCATCCTTAAATATGTCTTACTCCAAGCACTATTATATAATCACTCCATTACGACTCAGTTGTGAGCCAACCAAACAAAACTATCAACTCTGTTATTTAAATTCATTGACAGGTTTTATTGAATTCAAAAAAGAATAGTTCGTTAAGTTCAAAATTATAAAGAGAAATTTGTCTACTCATCGTCAAGTAAAAATTTTTGACAAACATGATAAAAAAAACACCATTAATCTCCTAAGTTAGGATTATCTCATTACGATCAAAACTATAAATTAATTTTTAATAATGCATGCGAGTGAAAAGAACAAAACTGTGCTGATGCTGATTGTGATTACAATTGAAATTCACTAAGCTAATCATGAGACGAAAATTGCTCTCACTCTCTCTACTTTCTCTTATTTACACACACTTGTCGTTTCTACGTTAGAGGAATTAAGGAACGTCTCTTGCCCCGCAACTTCCATTTGTTTACTTTGTTGTTTTTGTAATCGCAGCCTCCATCTGTGAATACGTGTGAGCTGCAGAAAAAAGTCACGAAAAAGTTGTGGAAGTATATATGTGCGGTGAGTTTATTTTCATTTGACGCTTGGCTATTTAAAACATAACCTGAAATTTAATTTTCACCACACTACTGAAAATTTCTTAAGGGCAGGGTTTGAACAACACCAAAGTTATAGTTTTTTAAAAACTCAATTTTTTTTTTTAAAGTTGGGCAAGATGTGAAAACTCATAAACATGCAGCTATACTGATTCTATTGGGACTCATTATATTGTGATTCGCTCCCTCAGCTCGGTTATTTGTCTTAACTTTTTTTAATACCAAAACCTAAATATCAAACTATGTAGACATTTTTTGAAAAATTTATCACAGTCAAAATTTTGAAACGCAGCAATCTTGTAGATATTATGGATAGCTCAGAAAGCCTTCATTCATTTTTGTAGCACAATTATTAACAAAGCACCAATACTTTAAGTTTTAATTTTTTTGAACTAATTGAAAGCGGACATCAAACTATGTAGACATTTTTTGAAAAACTTATCTCAGTCAAAATATTGAAATGCAGCAATCTTGTAGATATTATGGAGAGCTCAGAAAGCCTTCATTCATCTCTGCAGCACAATTACTTACAAAGCGCCAACACTTTAAGTTTTAATTTTTTCTTTGTGTTAAGAAAAATTGAAAACTTAAAGTGTTGGAGCTTTGTTAATAATTGTGCTACTGAGATGAATGATAGCTTTCTGAGCTCAACACAACGTAGACAAAAATTCCACATTTAAAGATTTTGATTGAGACAAGTTTTTAAAAAAATTTCTACCGAGCTTTTAATAAAAACAAAAAATCAAAACTTAAAGTGTTGGCGCTTTGTAATTAATTGTGCTACGGAAGGCTTTCTGAGCTCTCCATAATATCTACAAGATTGCTGCATTTCAATATTTTGATTGAGATAAGCTTTTCAAAAAATGTCTACATAGTTTGATATCCGCTTTCAATTCTTTTACTTTTGATTTTTTTTTTAATTCAATTAATTAACTGCTTAAATTTTCAACACAGCTTCAAGAAGAGAATCGAAAGCTTAAGTTGGAATCTCACACAAATGCAAAATGAACTCATATTTATTGGTTACTGTTTTGCTTTAGTATATTATATTTTTTAAGCAGTCATACTTTTCTATCTATTTCTCTTAAAAACGTTTTTTAAAAAAGAAGAAATAGGAGAGAGGAGACTATTCAGAGAAATCTTTAACAAAAAAGAAAATATTTAAATATTTTGATGCTTAAATTTTTATTTCCGAATACTTAAAAAACAAATAAATTTTATTTACAAACCCAAAAAAAAATTTTAATTCCAAAAATTCTGCCAGACGTAGCCTTAAGGTGACTAAAAGTAAAAAAAAAAACAAAAACCGGTTCCCAGACGAGAATAAAGTAGTATTGGTATAACTTTTTGTGTAAGCCCAGTGTTGAGATCCGAATATAAAGTAGTGCTAGTGAAATTTTGTGTAAGCCCAGTGTTGAGATCCGAATATAACCCAGTAGGAAATTTCCAAAAATTCACTACTGAAAATGCTGCCTTTTCCTCAGGGAAAAGTAGCTGCACTAGTGCATTTCCTACTGAATCCTTTGCTGAATTTAACATGGGCTTGTCATTGGCAAGAAGCACCTGCACACTTTCTCGATGAATGAGATGTAAGGAAATCACCATACCCATGGCATCTTCTTTTTCATGGCCTCTCGATCGTTTCTTTTCCTCTCCTGTTCATTTGAGATGTAAATTAAAGAATATTATGAATTTATTTCAGAACCATGAAAAAGAATCTAATGAATTTATTATTACTGAATTATTCTCATTGCCCTTTGTTGTTTATTTCATACATCTATTGTGAGTTATATATACATATAAACTGCACAACTGTCTTGCTTGATCACAAAATTGAAACTAAATCCAAGACCCATTGAAAGATTGAAGCAACATGTGACACAAAAATAAAGATATTTTAAGGCCAATAAACAACCGTTCTACCGATCTCAACCAGCAGGTTGAATATTGGTATACCAATCGCTACATGTAAACTTATGCTAAAGCAAGAGGCAATGGATAGAACAAATCATAGGTGGAACAATATCACCACGTGCGTGGCAACAAAACGGATATAGCCAGGACTAGATCCAAAACGCACAAGACATTTGCAATCCATAACCAGATTGCAAGTTAGCTCCGTAATCAATGTCATCACCGGACATAAGAAGACACGCCATAAGACTCGGCGTTCCCTCTTATGACTTCTGCAGAAGTTGCTCAGATGAGGAAGAGGAGGAGACAATCCCACACCTCCTCTGCTCATGTCCTGCACTCTCTTTTAAAAGAAAACAGCATCTAGGAAAATATTTTCTGGATGATCCAACCGATCTGGCGAACACAGATCCCCTGCATCTCCTTCGCTTTATTAAAAGCTCCAAATGGTTTTGTTAAGTGAGATAATTCCTCGCATAATTTTATGGTATCACAATGGACCTAATATTGGTCTAAGTGTGTCAGTTTGTTTTCCTGACAGCCATTTAAACCTAACCTAACCTAACCCATTGCTCTGTTGCCACCTTAACATTCTGAACATCATCTTTATGTCTGCGTTTATGGCAATTCTGTGGCGACGGAAACGCATTAATATGTCAAACAGATCTTTCTGTAACTCCTCATCTGTATTTCATTCAGCGAAATTTCCTTGCTCGTCTTACAGCTGGCGTCAAAAACGACTCGGAATTACTTCGCCACACAATGATGTGGTATGTGATAGACGATCTTTCCTTGGACTTCACCTTCGACTGGTCTCATACGCCCTAGTCTTTCGTATTCTCTCATGAAGTCAATATACTTCTCTTTCAATTCACTATCGCCACATAATCTTCTTTCTAGCGCGAAGAATCTTCGTTTGGCTATCAGTTTGGTATTGCCTATGTCTCTTCCAAGCTCCTTCAGTGGAATTGTAACTATATATCTTCCTTCTTTATCACGCTTGTATGTCTTGATAAAATGTTGTTCAACTTGCTCCTCCGTCCATAGACCGGACTCGCTTGAGCAACTCGTGCAGTTGATTGTTATCTATACAAGCTACCAAGGCTTGTTAACCATCGTCTTGGGCTTTCAATCTGTCCTGCTCACCGAGAATAATTTTTTTCAAAAGTCGTGTCCATACATAGGACCCCACATCGATGCCGTCTGTTGAGTGTTAAATACTATTATGCAGAACTATTTTATTTTGACTTGCCATAAAATTTTTATACAAGTTAAATTATTCAGTTATTTAATCATGCTGATGCACCCTGTATACCATTCTATGTTTTTCTATGTTATTGTGAACTATTTACAAGTAAATGTCACAAGTTGTCAAAGATCTTCAAGTTGTCAAAAACTTTACTTTGGATCTCTTCTCAATAAATCATTCAAGCAGCAAGGTGTTGTGCCCCACACGTAGTTACTCAACTTACACCAAAAACCCAATTCTTAGGAATTGCCCCGTCGCTTCTTTAACATAGTTCCGATTTCGATAAGTGTGTCATGGCATTGGTTATGTGTTATGTCACAACAATAACAATGCATGTCATGCGAACCGAAATACGTTATCAAAGAAAGCGACGAGGAACATACTGTGTAGTGTCACATTGCAGACCAAGCAATTGTGAGAAATAGCACACACATATGGTTTGCACATGGTGGTTGCAGTCTGTGTGGCCCAGATTGCGTGGTTGACCTGGAACGAATAGTGACGATCATGGGTTATATAAGTACGGAGTGCGAAAGAATGACGAACACTCTTACTCTGACTCTGATTCTAAACATAAACAAAAAACGTTGTTTTACTTGTGCTGTGCGAACTAACAAAGGACCACGTCTTTAAAAATCGTAAATTATTTCAATAATCAGTCAAGATCGTATTTTGAACTAAGTAATTTATAACAGAGAAACAGAAAAGCTTGCGTTCTCTCAACATATTATTTGGTAACCCCGACGTGATTTTATCACAATTTCAACGAATCTATTAAATCACATACATTTCACTTCCCACGATGCCCGAAGACGACGCCACATCGAAACCCAGCTGGTTGATGCAGCAGCACTTAAGGCCCAGCAAAGGAAAACCAAAAACCTAGATGATTTTAGAACACGACGATCTGTGGCAATGGATCAGATTGAAAGAGTGAGGTTATTTGCTGTTCAAGCCAAGGAAAACCCGGCTTCCATTTCTATCCCTGACCTGCAAGTTCGAATTGAAGCCCTAGACTCCGCTTTTAGCAATTTTAAGGTAGTACAGATAAAAATCGAAGAAGTGGATTACGATGAGATCTTCAATCCAGAGCGATCTCAGAACGAGGAAATCTATTATTCAACCATTGCTACGCTTAAGGTTTTGTTAAGCAGCAAGCATGATGATAGTGAGGAATCAAAGGATGTATCTCGCTCAACTTCTAATAAACATGATTCGGTTAAATTGCCAGTTATTGAACTTCCTACATTTTCAGGTGACGTGACTAAGTGGACGGTTTGGTACAATCGGTTTGTTTCGCAGGTTCATAATAACCCCAAACTATCTCAACAAGCTAAGTTTCATTATCTTCTCTCGAAGCTTAGCGAATCAGCGGCTGCTCCAATTGAAGGTCTCAAAATAGAAGACGATAATTACGAAGTGGCATTGTCAAGGTTAAAGGAGCGTTTCGAAAACAAAAAAATTACTGCGCAAGAGCACATTCAACGAATTTTCAACCATCCTAAGACTCATAAGGCATCCGCAGCGGAATTAAGGAACTTAATTGATTAGATCAGCAATCATTTAACTGGATTAAGTAATTTGAAGAGACCTGTTGAACATTGGGACGATGTTGTTGTTCATATAATGACTTCCAAGTTGGATGCTGCAACTTTAAGTAAGTGAAACGATGAGGCACCTACTGATCGATTACCCAGTTTGAAGGAACTTACCGAGTTTATTAAAAAAAGGGCACAATATCTTGAAGGTAGTATTACATACAATCAATTTGCTTCCCCTGACCTTTCAACAAAACTCGATATACAAAAGGGTTAGAAATCTAATGCAAGAAACGTAGTTAAGGCATTTATTACCACAAAAACATTTGCACCTTTTGCGCTGTACCCGGTAAATTTCAAAATCTTTCTATTCCGGAACGTATCAGTAAGATTAAGGGACTCAATTTATGTTACAACTGCATAAAATCGTCAGATCACAGCAGTGCGAATTGTCCGTCCAGCGGTTGTCGTAATTGTGGAAAGAAACACCACACACTTTTGCATCTGGTAGAAAACGCTCAAAATTTTGTACCACAAACCTCACTTAGTTCAAGTAGTCACCCAGCGTCTTCTCAAAGGCAAACATCGCTTGACGAATTGCCTGCGCAAACTTACCATTCAATGTATTCCAGTAGCACTGAAAACAATATTTTGGGCACAGCCATCATAAACATAACCAACAGGTTAAAACAACTTGTCCCATGCCGTGTACTTTTGGACTCAGGCTCTCAAACACATTTGATTTCAGACAGACTCATGCAGTGTTAAGGAATACAACGTGTCTCTTCTCACACCTCATTAACGTGCGCCAACAACGTTGTTACACTAGCTAAGCATAAAGCTATTCTTAAAATTGGTTCTCTTGTCAATGGATTTACAGCAACAATAGAGGCGCTAGTTATACCGCAAATCACTGGGCTGCTACCTGAAAAAAAGATCGATATCAGAGATTGGGACATCCCAAACAATATTCGTCTATCAGATCCACAATTTAATATTCCTAGGCGTATAGATTTACTATTGGGAGTCGATTTATTTTATACGGTATTACGCGCTGAACAAATCAGACTAGGGTCGAGCTTGCCTTTGCTTCAAAATACTTTATTTGGCTGGGTAGTAGCAGGTCAACTACCGAGATCAAACAACTTGAACACTTCCAGCAACCGTAGCTTTGCTGTTATAGATACATCGCACCAATATGAAACTGAGGAAAAGATCAACAAAATTTTAAAGGCATTTTGGGAAATCGAAGACTTTGATTGTTCGTCAGATGTCAGGTCGAAAGAAGAAATAGAGTGCGAAAATAATTTTGTGAACCATTATTCGCGTTTAGAGTCTGGTCGTTATATTGTCAAACTTCCTTTCAAGCAGAATCCAAACGTATTAGGCAAGTCCTATGACATGGCTTAAAGTAGGCTACTATCACTCGAAAGAAGATTTCATAAGAACCCGATGCTGTTTGAACAATACTCTGAATTTATGAATGAAATGTTATTGAATTCTCATATGGAATTAGTAGATAATTTAGATCTTAGCTCGCCGCATTATTTTCTTCCCCGCCATTGTGTCATGAAGCCATCAAGTTCATCTACCAAACTGCGAGTAGTTTGGTATGCGACCGCTAAAACTAGTTCTGGTATATCGCTAAACGATATTCTAATGGTAGGTCCCATTATTCAACCCGATCTTTTCTCAATCACTTTGAGATTTCGGAAGCACAAATTTGTGATGACAGCTGATATTACAAAGATGTACCTATCATCAAGTGCAGCTAGATGAAGCTGATAGAAGATTTCATTACGTACTGTGGAGAAACTCGCAAAACGAGATTGCAGTTTATCGCTTGTGTACTGTCACTTTTGGCACCGCAAGCGCCTCATTTTTGTCAACGCGTGCTTTACAACAATTGTCTATCGACGAATGGAAAGAATTTCCGACGGCGGCGAGAGCCATAAGTACCGAATTTTATGTCGACGATTTGATCACTGGTTGTGACTCTCTAATTGAATTGAAAGCTCTGCAATCCGAACTAATAACGTTGCTCGGCAAAGGTGGTTTTGTTCTTAAGAAATGGTGTGCAAACTCTCTCGAATTATTGGAAAATATTCCAAATACTGATCGTGAGCAATGTTTTAAAATAAAGGGTAATGAAGTGATTAAAACATTAGGAATTTTTTGGAACCCAATCGAAGATAGTTTTCACTATGAAATTGCACCTCTGCTTTCAGAGTGCATAACGAAAAGAGTGGTTCTCTCAGACATTGCCCATCTTTTTGATCCGTTAGGATTGATAAATCCTGTGATCGTTCTTGCCAAGATTTTTATGCAGCAGCTGTGGCGTCTAAAGCTTACGTGGGATGAAGCGCTTCCACAAGATTGTTACTAGGTACTCCTGGTTAAAATTCCGAAAAGGTCTACATGAACTCAATAACATAACCATTGGCCGTCGGGTATTTTTTGGTAATCCGGATAGTTATCAGATTCATGCCTTCTCCGACAGTTCAGAATATGCGTTTGGCACATGCGTCTATGTGCGGTCAGTTGAAGAAAATGGTACAGTGAGAACTAACCTGTTATGTGCTAAATCAAAGGTAGCACCAGTCCGGAAGGTAACTTTGCCCCGATTGGAGTTATGTGCCGCAGTGATGATGGTTCAGTTAGTTAAGCGATTAAAGGAAATTTTTGATTCTAACATGCACAATATCACCTATTGGACGGACTCGTCAATTGTTTTAAATTGGATAGCTGAGGAGTCATGCAATTGGCAAACATTCGTAGCAAACCGCGTTTCGATCATTCATAAAAACTCTTCAACTTCTCAATGGCGACATATTGCGTCTGAACTTAATCCTGCCGACGTTGAGTCAAGAGGATCATATCCATCAGCTTTGATTACAAATAACCAATGGTTTAAGGGACCATCATTCTTGAAGCTGGCTGAAAGAGACTGGAATCTCTCAAACACGATCTCAAGCTCGGAACACTTACAGCTTGAGCGAAAGAAAACCAAAGTTATTTTAAACATGTGTATACAACCTGATCTCATTGAAGGCATCAAGTATCATAATAATTACGAGTCACTTATCAAAATTGTTGCGTACATATTCAGATATAAAAATAATTGCGCGAAGAAAAATGTCAAGTCATTTGGCCCGTTTACTATAGATGAACGCAACCAAGCTCTGAAGGGACTGGTAAAATATGTACAGCTTTTACGTTTTCAGAAAGAAATTACAACTTTGTCTTAAGGAAATCAACTATCTTCAAGCTGTCACATTAAGTCGCTGTCACCATTTTTGGACGCAGATGGAATAATTCGTGTAGGAGGAAGGATATCTAATTCAGATTTGAGTTTTGATGCAAAGTATCCCATGTTATTACTGAAAGACCATAATATTCACCACAACTTTAGTTCGTCACCTCCACGAAAGGAATTTTCATGTTGGTCCACAAGCCCTGCTCAACATTGTGCGCGACAAATTCTGACCCATACATGGTAAGGTGGTTACTCGCAAGATTGTCCACAAATGTGGACAATTATGGGTGATCTACCTCATCAATGAGTGCAACAGTCAAGGCCCTTTAACATTGTAGGTGTGGATTTCTGTGGACCTTTTTATATTCATTTCCGTCGTCAAGGCACATCTCCTATGAAGGCTTACGTCGCGGTATTTGTATGCTTCGTCACCAGAGCGGTTCACCTTGAATAAGTGGAAGACCTAACTGCTCATAGTTTTTTGGCTGCTCTAAAGCGATTCGTGGGTATTCGGGGTCTATGCTCAGTAATACATATTTTATCGGAGCTCGAAATCAATTGCATGATCTTTATCAAATGTTGATGAAAACTGAAAATAGGGAAGAAATAATCAAAGTGTGCTCAGCAGATGGAATAGAATGGAAAACTATTCCTCCTAGATCACCTCACTTCGGTGGTTTGTGGGAGGCTGCTGTCAAAAGTTGCAAATTTCATATGAAGCGGATTTTGCAAAATTCTTCACTAACATATCCCAAACTCAATAATATTCTTATTCAAATTGCATACATTCTCAATTCTAGGCCAATCACACATTTATCCGAGGATCCTAACGATGTTCAAGCACTCACTCGCGGTCATTTTCTGGTTGGCACTCCTCTTACTGCTGCGGTCGAACCACAGCTGCATCATATGAACGTCCACCCCTCAACACGGTACCAGCAACTACAGTGGTATTTCCCACACTTTTGATCAAGATGGTCCAGAGAATACCTACAATCCCTGCAAACACGCGCAAAATGGAATCGAAGAGGAAAACATTCCACCTTTGAAATGGAGACTAGGTAGGGTCATTCAAGTGCATCCCGGAAAGGACAACATTGTTAGAGTTGTCACCCTCAAAACATCAACTGGTGAAACTCAACGAGCCACGACAAGGATAAGACGACTTCCAATTGAAGAACCGAAGCTCCTTCAAGGGGGGGAGAATGTTGATTAAATACTATTATGCAGAACTATTTTATTTTGACTTGCCATAAAATTTTTATACAAGTTAAATTATTCAGATATTTAATCATGCTGATGCACCCTGTATACCATTCTATGTTATTCTATGTTATTGTGAACTATTTACAAGTAAATGTCACAAGTTGTCAAAGATCTTCAAGTTGTCAAAAACTTTACTTTGGATCTCTTCTCAATAAATCATTCAAGCAGCAAGGACCGTGTCTTTAAAAATTGTAAATTATTTCAATAATCAGTCAAGATCGTATCTTTAACTAAGTAATTTATAACAGAGAAACAAAAAAGCTTGCGTTCTCTCAACACCGTCCTTACACTGAAACCAACAACTCAGCCAGGAATTTGCACCTGAGTAGTAGTTCAATGCGACTCTCTTTCCAATATTGCTGATTGGCCAGCAACGACTCCTCAAATATGTTTTTCTCTATATCGATTGCATTTTGGTTTAGTCGCCATTGACTATCCATTGACAACACCCAGAAGACTTGCTCGATTGAATCTTAGAACGACCTGATGCTTGATATGGAAGGGTTCTCCTTCTTTACCAATAATCTTTCGTGTCACCTTCATTGCTGGAAGCAACAGTCTTTCCCATAGTTGTCAACAGTAGTATCAATTCGGCTGAGCCCCAGTGTCCAAGAGCGCCCTGAACGGCCCAAATTTCTTTCCCTCAATGTCTATTCTAACCTGCACCGTTATAGTCAAAACTAAACCTTCTCTTTCCCTATCAATAAAATAATTCGAATAAACCATTGAACATTCTTTATTATTCTTTATTTTAAAACTATCTCACGAGGCGGTACTCCCTTCATTGGATAATGAATCGCGTCGTTCCCTTCTATTCTCTCCTGCTGTCTTTCCTTCAATCTTTTCGTCTTTCTCTGTTGAAATGCGGGCTCGTTTCACCGGCGGCGGCGGCATTCCTAGTCATTCCCTCTTTTGCTTTGACTCTCTCGATACATTCTTCCTCTTTCCACCTTCCTGGACCCGGAACAAAGTCGCCTCCGCCTTTTGTAACTCTTTCATTGGGCATAAAATACTGTTATACATCTGCCTAACGGGGCATCTGGTGCTCGGTCCCTGGTAGCAGTCTTTCGCCGTATGTCCCAATTCCAAACAGTTGGGGAGACTCTTCTCCTTGACCACTCGATTCCGCGCTGCCAGGTTGAGGACTTGGAACTCCAGACAGGTTCAGATGGGGTGTTCCAAGGAGCGGCATACGTTGCATGGCATTCTCTTTATAGTTCCTTTGTCCTGCCCTAACTTCCGATCTTTTGTGGAACTGCCTCGCTTGTTGCGAAGTTGACGGTCCTTCTTTCCCATTCGGCTCTGCCAACCTTACTTGCTGCGGGGCGGACGGCTCGCCTCTCCATCTTTCCTGGATACTTTCCAATGCAGTCGCACGTCTTTCCAAAAAGGCGCACATCTCGCTTACTGTGGAAAACTCCGATATTCTCGTCTCCTCCCACTTGCACGCCGTCTCTCTATCCAATCTTTCGTGGAGCATGTGCACTATTATTACATCCCAATGTTCGGTTGGGACTCCCTGCCCTGCCAGCTGCCGCAATGTCTCATGAGTGACGTTTGACATCCTCTGCAGCTCGCCTGCCCTAGGAAGGCCCTGCAGCATCGGCAGCTTGAATAGCTGCCTTAGCAGCTCACGGCATGTTGCGTATTGCCGGTGTTAAAGCTCGTTAAGCCTTTGTCAGGCCTCATTGTAGTTCTTCTCGGTCAGCTGCCATTCTCCCAGCGTTCGAGCAGCCTTTCCAACCAACGACGATCTAAGGTACGAAAATTTATACGCTGGTGATATTCGGTCGTTGCCGTGGACAGCCGCGACAAACCTGTCGCGAAACCCCTGCCATTTTGTAATTTCACCATCGAACTGCCCCAATGTGTTACTTACGTCCTGCTGGGAGAATGGCAGGTTTACCTGCACCGAAATAGGCGGTGCGTCTTTCCGTTTTTCCTGGTTTTAGAGTTCTGTTCGTCTTTCCTTGAGCGCGGCCGAGGCTGCGGCGGCTTTCCTCTCAATCTGGTCACCTACTCTGTCTTGGCGATCTCCTTCTCTCCCGTCTTCACCTGTCGCCATGCATCCTCGACGGTTTCTCGTCTTACCTGAATTGCCTCCAAGATGCTGGTGGCAAAAGTCTCCGACTCCACGAAGGCCACGATGCGGGACATGGCGTTGCATCCTGATTTGAAGGTGTACTCATGATTTTCCTTTTCCATCATTACTCTTTATTGTAATTTTTTTTTTTTTTTTTAATTTAAATCTTTCCAATCCAAATTATATTTTCTTTCTGCTAGCTTTCTCACCAAACTACACTTATTTCTTTCCAAATCTTTTTAATTGTTTATTTTTTATACTAACCACACTCGCTAATACAATATGTAATACATATTTGGTTATTTCCAAAAAAAATTGTTTTCCCTTCCAAATCTTCACTTGTAATAATTACTAAAAAAAAAAAAAAACCACTCCTGTTTAACACACAAAAAACTAGTAAGTCGGCTATTACATGGCGCATGTTTTTAATGCGCATTAATCGCTTTTTTCGTTTTGAAATTGCATTTGGTAATGCTCTCATTATTACACGCTGCATTTTTCGAGCTGCGCATGTTTTTGCCAACTTTCTTTCATATTGATTTCTGCGCTCAGTCTTGCAGTTTTAAAGTTCCATTGAAACAGTTGTTGAGCTGTTGTTAAAATGAATATAGAAGAAACTAATGATATGTTGAACATTTCTAAAAAACATTAACTGGTCAAAGCCCTAGAGTTGAGCACCAGCTCTCCTTTTTTCGATTTTCCCATTTCACGAAACTCTTTAGAAAACTGAGTACACAAAATGTTTATTTTTCTTTTTATAAAAGTTATATTAATCAATGGGTCATTCAATTTCAATGAATCTTAAATAACTTGAAAAGCATCTGCTTTCTCAACCCGATTTATATACATAGTCAGGGTGGCAGGGATCGTATAATATTGAATTTAGTTCGTAGTGAGCTATCAACTCGCAAGTCAATTTCCATTGATCACTTGAATTCTTCCGCCATAATACAAAGTGATTTCCCAACTAAGTTCAAATCAAGAAGAAAGCAACTACGAAAAACAACGAATAGAGATAAAGAGAAACATGAAAAAATGCACGACAAATGCTACCCGTGCATGTCCGGGCAGCTGTATTTCTATCTCGATTTTTTTCTCGCTTGCACTTCATTCATGCACGAGAGAAATGCGCCGTGGAATAGTGGACTAAGGGACGCTCACAGCAGCAACAACCAACCAAAGCAAGAGCATGCATAATTCCTTTTCACCCCTTCCTTCTTTTTCGCATGCATAAACCCATGCGTAATCGCATATTTGCCTGAGGGTGAGTGTGTAGTTGTTTTCTTGTTTTTTTTGCTACGCAAACGTTCCGTGTGTGCGTACGTGCATTATGTAGCATTATTTTTCTGAGTGTACTTTCTTTCTTTCAATCGCTTTTTATATTTTATTATTTTTTTTTTGTACTTATTTATTCTCTGAAACTTTCCGATTTTGCACTTACTTACAACTTTTTTCCTTATGTATATGGCACTAGATCTATCTCCGGCTCGTTATGGACCAATGTTTCGACGTCGATGAAAAGATTGAGTTTCTTTCTATAAATAAAACGCACCAATTTTTAAGTGGGAAAAATAAACCAAAAAACCACTTTAATTCAATTTTATTTGACCACAACGGATCTACTTTCTATTTAGTCTTTCCCTTTATAAAACTTAGTCTTTCCCTCGCTCTGTCTGAAGTATAACTATTCTCTTTCCATCATAAACCTCTTATTTATAGAAGAACTTTCGATAGGAATAATTTTCGTTCTTTTCAATCATCGAACACGAGAGTTGCTAGCTACCGTCGTTCGATACAATGAGGTTATGGCTTATGTTGTTCGGAAAATTATTCATTTGTAAAATCATCCTTATTTTTCTGATGTTTTTGCTATGGTAGATGGTGTCACTTAGATCCAGAATTTTATCTATCAGGATTTAAGCTGTATTTGTTTTATATTTTGTGGGTTGTGAGGACAAATATCTAATTATTCTGCCTGATGCAATTGGTTTACTGTACCAGTCAAACGAAATCTTATTATTTTTCCTTATAAGTTTTAAATCCAAGAAGTGAACATCATTTTTTCGTATTCCTTTGTGCGACTTTTATATATAAATTGAGTGTTTATTTCTGTGCTCTCTTTACCACAACTTACTCACCCATTTGTTGCCACCCACACCTAAAAGCATCCGTAATTATAACCACGCACTCATACCCATGTGGTCAAATCCACCTAAATGACTTCGCTCAAGAAACCCCACAGTATCGCCCAAAAGCTCCTTATCTCCCCCTCGAATACGATCAACTAAAAACTCACCGTCAAAAAACATGGATAAGACCTGGATGGATGATAAGCTTCGTGAACAAAGTAAGTTTATCGTGTCTCTATTATCGCAAAAATTAGAGGATTCGGAAAAAAGAATCACAGGAGAGCTAGGACGTGAAATTAAAAACATGAAAAACAGTATTAGTGCCTTAAGTGGTAAAGTTTTACAATCAGAATCCTCGAATTCCGAGTTCAAACCAAATTTTGTTACACTCAACACTGAAATAGACAATATCAAAAAGTCACTCGCCAATGTAACCTCTGATTGCAATAACACTGAAGCTTCCTTATCCTATAAATCCGATCAAATTGCTAGTGCAATTGATATCTTTGATTATACCGTCGATGAAATAAACAAACTTAAAAACACTTTAAATTCATACAAAAATCGAATTATCGCGAAAGATGACTTTTTTCGGTATCCCGTGAATGCCTAACGAAAATTCTTTATGCAGCACAATAAATATAAAGCCACTGATTTTAAACAATATTTTCCGCATACGCTCGGCACCGAATAAACCACACTCTGCGATAATGATTAAATTTAATTCTGCGTACGACGAAAATTATGTTTTGATTTCCATCGCGACATTCCGGAAAAAACTAATAATCAGCTCTGCCTTAATGACATAAATTTTGCATTGGATGAAAAATTCACCTCCGCGGCGGGCGGCCTCTTCCGTCTACACTCGAGAGAGCTTGACCCAGCATGACAAATGCATCATGCAACGTGCACTTGCTCTAAAAAAAAGTAAACTGTAGCGAAGTTAAAAAGTAAACACAACACTTAAACCTACTCGCTACATCCCTGCTTCGCCCCAGCGCAGCGCCCCAAGTGGCAAGAATAAATAATAGTAAATAATCAACCGATTAGAATCGACGAATCGGCAAAGACCGGTTATTTAACAATTGTCATTGCTTGGTCGTTAAAAGAAGAGAAGACATTCCTCAACTTAAGTTCTCCCGTGTTACCTTTATATTATGATAAAAGTATATTTTATATTTGAAAAAGAACAAAGTTTATTTAATTCGTGGTACAACCAGCCGCTACCACAATTGGTGACCCCGACATCTAAAAAAGAAATATACCACAAGAAATAAAAAGAAATATAGCACGCGGAGTGGCCGGCATATTCGCCATCTTTTTTTCTGAAACCGAAATAGCCTCTTACCACGTGAAGTGTATACTCAAACACCGATTTTCCGCACAATTTTTTTTTTTTTTGGAAAATTCGCTAAACAAACAATAAGAGCATCCATCCATCCAATTGCAAAAAATCCACACACAGCAACAATAAGAGCATCTATCCATCCAATTTCAAAAAATCCGCACACAGCAACAATAAGAGCACCTATCTAACCAAATGCAAAAACTCCACACACCGCAACAATAAGAGCATCCATCCATCCAATTGCAAAAACTCCACACCCAGCAACAATAAGAGCAACCATCCACCCAATTTTAAAACCTCCACATACAGCAACAATAAGAGCACCCATCCATCCAACTGTAAAAGCACCACAAAGCAACAGTAAGAGCACTCATCCATCCAACTTCAAGAGCAGCACATCCACACATACATCAAAAATCAAACAGGCAACAGTTATTAATTTCAAATTTTTCTTAAAAAAAAAAAAAAAAAACAGAAACAACAGTGAGTAAAAAATAGCATATCAGAGAACCAAACATTTTTATCCTACTTACTGCGAACGGTGGAAAAATTCACACGTATGGTTGCAAACGATTAACAGTAGACTTGAATCTTAGACGCGCGTTCGATTTCACTTTTGTTATTGCCGACATCGATCACCCTACTATAGGAGCTGATTTTTTACATAAGTTCAACCTAACCGTCGACCTTCGAAGCCAACGATTAGTCGATAAAAGTACTAATATTCAGGTTAGCTGTCTTTTCAAACCCGCGAACACAAACTCTCAAAAACTATTTTCGATTCCAAGTTTATTCGGCGCTATCCTTGATGAGTTTCCTGAGCTTAAGGTTCCACCAGACTTTACGTTACCGGTCAAACATGACGTTGTCCACCGGATACAAACAACTGGTCAACTCCCTTCAGCTAGCGCTCAACGACTCAATCCTGAGAGGTTAGCAATCGCAAAGCGTCAGTTTCAGCAGATGGTCGATCTGGGTATTTGTCGTGTCTAAAAGTCACATGTAGCTTCATTTCATTTTCAATTCATTTTTATTTAACTTTTCTTATATCTACTTATGTTCATACAACATCAGTGTGAACAGTGCCTAACTCCAAAATCGAGGCAACTGATAGTTCGCCCTCTAAAATAATTTAATCTAAGGTAAAATTCTACTACATTTGCCTAAAAAGTGTTTCGTCGCATAGCGACGGCACGGCATTATCTGTCCAACCACCAGACACACAACATCGTAATTAAAATATTTCTTGGGCCTTCCGCCATTTGGGTTTTTTTTTCTAAATTAAAACATTTTACCTTTCGGCTTATAATATGTAACTTACAACAAAATACAAATCTACGTGCTAATAAACAATAAAAAGTAAAAAATAAGAAAAGCAAAGAAAATAAACAAGGAGTTTTTTATTTGCTGTGGATCCAGTTGTCGGCTTTTGGTTTTTCGAAGGATTAGCGGAGCGATTAACAAAGCGTAAAGTGTGGATTGGTTTATCGATTAACAGAGTGTAAGTGTGGTCTTCCTAGACAGCAACATTTGGTCCTTCGAGCCGGATTGTGACGCCATCGACAAGCCACGCTGCGCAAAAAGTTTTTGGCTCCAGACCACGCGCTCACTTTACGATCCAGACCACGCTATTTGCCTGGTGCTCCAGACCACGCGCACAATTTTTGCGCTCAAAGCCACGCTGCGCAAAAAGTTTTTGGCTCTAGACCACGCGCTCACTTTGCGATCCAGACCACGCTATTTGCCTGGTGCTCCAGACCACGCGCACACATTGCGATCGAGACCACGCCAGCCTTTCACCACGCGCTCCAGACACGCTGCGCATAATTTTGCCTGGCGCTTCAGACCAAGCTAAAAAAAAAAGGAGGGCACAATCCTTGCCTGCAACGCTGTGGAATAGTGCCACGTGGAAGTGTGCCCATCGTCGTCGTGGGACCAGACCGAAGCGGAGATATCCTGTTAATTTTCATCTTAACTTGTAAAATGTAAAGGGTAAGTGAAAATTTCTTTTAATTGGCAATTTTTTTTTTAAATATACATTTCAATCTCTTTGTGTTGCACCCTGACCACCAAACGCGTCATTTTCCTTTTTTTTAACACGCAAATATATATATACGGTAGTTCTTTGTGTTGAAGTGGTTCCGAGGTAATCGCTTTCCATCGTGGTAGTGGTAGTTTTTTTGTAGCTTCGATATTGGCAAGTGGTTTTGTTCCCCGCCTATTTTTTGGTTTTTTGTGATTTTTAATAGACTGTCTTCCTCTTTGAAGAAGTCTGCGTTTTCTTCAACATTTTTTACTTCTGAAAAGCCGGGGTGGTTGGCCCCCAGTAGAATCTATCAAGCCTCTTGAAGATTCTAGAGCTTCTACATTTTGACTTGTTCAATATTTAAATTTAAATTTTGATTTTTTTGAAATTTTTTTTTCTCATTCGTGCCACATACACCGTTCGTAACAGTGTATCCAAGCCGGGGTGGTTGACCCCCAGTAGAATCTATCAAGCCTTTTGAAGATTCTTGAGCTTTAAAATTTTAATTTTTTTTGAAATTTTATAATCTTTCAAGCCTTTTGAAGATTCGTGCGTTTTTTAATTTTTGGCTCTTTGGGATTTTTTTCCTCCCTCTCGTTCGTGCCGCACACACCGTTCGTAACGGTGTATCCAAGCCGGGGTGGTTGGCCCCCAGTAGAATCTTTCAAGCCTGTTGAAGATTCTTGAGCTTTAAAATTTTATTTTTTTTTGAAATTTTAGAATCTTTCAAGCCTTTTGAAGATTCGTTCGTTTTTAAATTTTGGCTTCTTTGGAAATTTTTTTTCTCGTTCGTGCACCATATACACCGTTCGTAACGGTGTATCCAAACCGGGGTGGTTGGCCCCCAGTAGAATCTTTCAAGCCTGTTGAAGATTCTTGCGCTTTAAAATTTTAACTTTTTTTGAAATTTTTAGAATCCTTCAAGCCTTTTGAAGATTCTTACTTTTTTTTCTCGTTTGTGCTGCACACACCGTTCGTAACGGTGTATCCAAGCCGGGGTGGTTGGCCCCCAGTAGAATCTGTCAAGCCTGTTGAAGATTCTTGTGCTTCAAAATTTTGATTTTTTTTTAAATTTTTAAATTTAAAATTTTTACTTTTGAAATTGTTTCTCTCGTTCGTGCCGCACACACCGTTCGTAACGGTGTATCCAAGCCGGGGTGGTTGGCCCCCAGTAGAATCTATCAAGCCTGTTGAAGATTCTTGCCCTTTAAAATTTTAACTTTTTTTGAAATTTTTAGAATACTTCAAGCCTTTTGAAGATTCTTGCGCTTTAAATTTTTAACTTTTTTTGAAATTTTTCGAATCTTTCAAGCCTTTTGAAGATTCTTGAGCTTTACAATTTTAGTTTTTTTTTTTTGAAAATTTAGAATCTTTCAAGCCTTTTGAAGATTCGTGCGTTTTTAAATTTTGGCTTCTTTGGAAATTTTTTTTTCTCTCTCGTTCGTAACAGTGTATTCAAGCCGGGGTGGTTGGCCCCCAGTAGAATCTTTCAAGCCTATTGAAGATTCTAGAGCTTCGAAATTTTGATTTTTAATATTTAAATTTCGATTTTTTTACTTTTGAAATTTTTTCTCTCGTTTGTGCCGCACACACCGTTCGTAACGGTGTATCTAAGCCGGGGTGGTTGGCCCCCAGTAGAATCTATCAAGCCTGTTGAAGATTCTTGCGCTTTAACGTTTTAACTTTTTTTTGAAAATTTTAGAATCTTTCAAGTCTGTTGAAGATTCTTGCGCTTTAAAATTTTAACTTTTTTTGAAAATTTTAGAATACTTCAAGCCTGTTGAAGATTCTTGCGCTTTAAAATTTTTACTTTTTTTTGAAAATTTTAGAATCTATCAAGCCTGTTGAAGATTCTTGCGCTTTAACATTTTAACTTTTTTTTGAAAATTTTAGAATCTTTCAAGTCTGTTGAAGATTCTTGCGCTTTAAAATTTTAACTTTTTTTGAAAATTTTAGAATACTTCAAGCCTGTTGAAGATTCTTGCGCTTTAAAATTTTTACTTTTTTTTGAAAATTTTAGAATCTATCAAGCCTGTTGAAGATTCTTGCGCTTTAACATTTTAACTTTTTTTTGAAAATTTTAGAATCTTTCAAGTCTGTTGAAGATTCTTGCGCTTTAAAATTTTAACTTTTTTTGAAAATTTTAGAATACTTCAAGCCTGTTGAAGATTCTTGCGCTTTAAAATTTTTACTTTTTTTTGAAAATTTTAGAATCTTTCAAGTCTGTTGAAGATTCTTGCGCTTTAAAATTTTTACGTTTTTTTGAAATTTTTAGAATCTTTCAAGCCTGTTGAAGATTCTTGCGCTTTAAAATTTTAACTTTTTTTGAAAATTTTAGAATACTTCAAGCCTGTTGAAGATTCTTGCGCTTTAAAATTTTTACTTTTTTTTGAAAATTTTAGAATCTATCAAGCCTGTTGAAGATTCTTGCGCTTTAACATTTTAACTTTTTTTTGAAAATTTTAGAATCTTTCAAGCCTGTTGAAGATTCTTGCGCTTTAAAATTTTTACTTTTTTTTGAAAATTTTAGAATCTATCAAGCCTGTTGAAGATTCTTGCGCTTTAACATTTTAACTTTTTTTTGAAAATTTTAGAATCTTTCAAGTCTGTTGAAGATTCTTGCGCTTTAAAATTTTAACTTTTTTTGAAAATTTTAGAATACTTCAAGCCTGTTGAAGATTCTTGCGCTTTAAAATTTTTACTTTTTTTTGAAAATTTTAGAATCTTTCAAGTCTGTTGAAGATTCTTGCGCTTTAAAATTTTTAGGTTTTTTTGAAATTTTTAGAATCTTTCAAGCCTGTTGAAGATTCTTGCGCTTTAAAATTTTAACTTTTTTTGAAAATTTTAGAATACTTCAAGCCTGTTGAAGATTCTTGCGCTTTAAAATTTTTACTTTTTTTTGAAAATTTTAGAATCTATCAAGCCTGTTGAAGATTCTTGCGCTTTAACATTTTAACTTTTTTTTTGAAAATTTTAGAATCTTTCAAGTCTGTTGAAGATTCTTGCGCTTTAAAATTTTAACTTTTTTTGAAAATTTTAGAATACTTCAAGCCTGTTGAAGATGCTAGCACTTTAAAATTTTAATTTTTCTTGAAATTTTCGGAATCTCTCAAGCCTTTTGGAGATTCTAGAGCTTTAGAATTTTGAATTTTTTGAAATTTTTAGAATCTGTCAAGCCTTTTGGAGATTCTAGAGCTTTAAGATTTTGATTTTTTTGAAATTTTTTGAATCTGTCAAACTTTTTGAAGATTCTAGTGCTTTAAAATTTTGATTTCTTTGAAATTTGATAGACTGCCTTCTTCTTCGAAGGAGTCTGCGTTCTTTTTTATCGAGTTTTGTCCTCATTCGTGCCGCACATACCATTGGTAACGGAATCTTTCAAGCCTTTTGAAGATTCCAGTGCTTTAAATTTTCGTTTTGTGAAATTTTATAGACTGCCTTCTTCTTCGAAGGAGTCTGCGTTCCATATGGAGTTTTAGTCCTCGTTCATGTCGCACCGTCATGTCGCATGGGTGGTTGGCCCCCCAGTAGAATCTTTCAAGCCTTTTGAAGATTCTGACGCGTTTTTTAGCGCGTTTTTGTACCCGTTCGTGCCAAACACACCGTTGGTAACGGTGTATCAAGCCGGGGTGGTTGGCCCCCAGTAGAGTCTTTCAAGCCTTTTAGAGATTCTTGTGCTTTAAATTTTGATTCTTTTTGAAATTTAATCGACTTCCTTCTGCTTCGAAGGAGTCTGCGTTCTTTTAATCGCGTTTTCTTCATCGCGTTTTTCTTTATCGCGTTTTCTTTATCGCGTTTTCTTTATCGCGTTTTCTTCATCGCGTTTTCTTTATCGCGTTGTCTTTATCGCGTTGTCTCTATCGCGTTCTGTACTCGTTTAGGTCGCATGGGTGGTTGGCCCCCAGTAGAGTCTTTCAAGCCTTTTGAAGATTCTTGTGCTTTAAATTTTGATTCTTTTTGAAATTTAATCGACTTCCTTCTTCTTCGAAGGAGTCGCGTGTCCTTTATCGCGTTTTCTTTATCGCGTTTTCTTTATCGCGTTTTCTTTATCGCGTGTCCTTTATCGCGTTTTCTTCATCACGTTTTCTTTATCGCGTTGTCTTTATCGCGTTTTCTTTATCGCGTTTTGTCCTCGTTTATGTAGCATGGGTGGTTGGCCCCATGTAGAATCGTTCAAGCCTTTTGAAGATTCCCGTGCTTGCAATTTTCCCTTTTTTTTAAATTTAAACGACTACCTTCTTCTTCGAAGGAGTCCGCGTTTTCTATCGCGTTTCTTTTTTTTTAAACACACACCTTGGCAAATTTTCGGCAATGTTGATCCCAACGAGAATCAAAACGGTATGGCAGCACAAACTGTGCAACAACTGTTTAAGCGCTCGTCATGCAAATGTCAAGTAAATATTCTTAGAACCACTGTTAAGTCGGCATCGCTCACTGTTGCATCTAAACGTTAACGAAGACGGAAATAGTAAAATACAGTCCACTAATCTCCTTAGTGCAACTAAAGCTCCTCAAATGTCGTCGTCGTCACAGCCATTCGTGCCTCAAGCGTCGTTTCAAAATTTTCATGTCGGTGCCTCTAAGAAAATATTGCTTGCAACGGCACTAGTTTGCATCGTGCACATAGTTAGCGCTCTTAAATACCCTGGTTCCGAAATATCCTTTATCTCAGTGGTAAGACAAAAGCGTTTTGAACTTGCCCATAACCAATAAGAATACATCCATTTTCGGAATCAGTGGTAATCTCGCCATACCATCTCGCATTCTCCGCTGGAGATTTATAAATTTGTCTTGTACCGCCAAATCTTGGTCGACCCTAGAGACACTCCATTTCAACGAATCCTCTTTCGCAATTTTTCAGAGTCCTCTAGTGGGACTAACAGGCATTTCTCTCGACAACTCCGAACAAAACACCAACTCATTGGTAGTTCAACAAGAACCGGAAGATTTTCTTGATTTTGTTTCGACTCTATCCCGCGCAATGCGCGTATTGTACTTTGTTTTTCGCTTCTTCGGGTCTATCTCAAAGAAACAACCCAGCAAATACAAGTCTCATGACATCTCAGGGTTTGAAATGGAATTTTATTCCACCCGGGGCACCTCACATGGGAGGTCTATGGGAAGCCGGCGTTAAAAGTTTCAAAAGCCATTTAAGAGGGCTGGGGACCAAGGCCAAGTTTACGTTTGAAGAATTTGCAACGTTTTTAGCACGTATCGAAGCGTGTTTGAACTCGCGTCCAATATCGTCCATGTCCACAGATCCTTCTGATCTGTTGGCATTGACCCGGGGCATTTTTTACGCGGCGGTCCGCTTTTATCTTTTCCGGAACCGAATCTGGCCGATGCAAATTTATCGCTAATCAATCGGTGGGAAAAAGTAAAATGCCTCCAACAACAGTTCTGCCACAGATGGAAAGATGAATACCTCAAAGAACTACATCAACGACACAAATGGAAAACACCTCAAACCAACATTAAAGTTGATGATTTGGTCGTCATTAAAAACGAAAATCTGCCATCCACCGAATGGCGTCTAGGTCGTGTTATAAATATACACCCGGGTTCCGATGGTCGAGTCAGAGTTGCAACATTAAAGACCCAAAACGGAGAAATAGTCCGCCCCATAGTAAAACTGTGCCTATTGCCTATTAACTAAATTGCCAATTAAACAAAATTTCACTTGCTTTATTTTCAGTAATATTTTTTTTGGCGTATTTCGCCAAGGGGGGCGGTAATGTTCATACAACATCAGTGTGAACAGTGCCTAACTCCAAAATCGAGGCAACTGATAGTTCGCCCTCTAAAATAATTTAATCTAAGGTAAAATTCTACTACATTTGCCAAAAAAGTGTTTCGTCGCATAGCGACGGCACAGCATTATCTGTCCAACCACCAGACACACAACATCGTAATTAAAATATTTCTTGGGCCTTCCGCCATTTGGGTTTTTTTTTTTTCTAAATTAAAACATTTTACCTTTCGGCTTATAATATGTAACTTACAACAAAATACAAATCTACGTGCTAATAAACAATAAAAAGTAAAAAATAAGAAAAGCAAAGAAAATAAACAAGGAGTTTTTTATTTGCTGTGGATCCAGTTGTCGGCTTTTGGTTTTTCGAAGGATTAGCGGAGCGATTAACAAAGCGTAAAGTGTGGATTGGTTTATCGATTAACAGAGTGTAAGTGTGGTCTTCCTAGACAGCAACAACTTACATGCTAACAAAAATGTGTAAAACTGGCTTATATAATAACTTAAATAGCTTACTGACCCTAGGCGGGTACTCTAAATTATTCAGTAACTTAATTCTAATGCCTTTCGGCCAAAAGATACAATTTATATTTTATATATAATATATATATTTCAACCTATAACTAGAATTATGAACTAAGAAAATTTAAAAAACTTAGTTTTTTTGATCAAATTTTTTGGTTTTTCTTAAAATTACTTACAACTAATTAAAACTGCTTAAACCTACTCAAAACTAGAGCAGCCACAGTAGCCACTGTTGGCCACTGTGCCCACCCCTTATACCCTAAAACTTACACGCTAAACTTTTGTAAGCCAGCCATTGTCGACTCGCTATCATTGTGAAATTCATGTTGTTGCTACGACAACCACCAGAACATTTTCGACGTTTTAACAACGTCACGACGATCGCGATCTGAGACCGCCCTACTGAACCGGAGGAGCTCTTCAGCTTCTCCGCCTACTGCGGTGACGTCACGGTTGTAAAGGAGCCGACTTCCGGCAGACTTGGTAGATTAGCGGAACCGCCAATCTATCCTGAATCAGCCCTACCATATCAAAATAGAGGAGGGCCTCTGGTGGGACAAATCCACTGAAGCGCGTTTTCTCCATATATTCAGTGTTGGGGTAATAAGCCCCAAATATCAGGCCATTGGTCGAGGTCATCGCTCTTGCAGTATGACCACGAGTCAGTTTTATAATGAAGTTGTCGATCCTGTTTATTTGAGCCCCGTTGTAAAGGACCTCATTAGGATAATATTTTCTGAACTCCGACTCTGGTGTTCTGTGCAATCCAAGACAGGTGCGCAGACACTGTCTCTCAAACACCCGAATCTTTTCCATTTGAGACGCTGTAACATTGAACCACACGGGGCACCCATAGACAATCATTGGCCTTATGAGGGCCATGTAGCAAATCGCCTTCACTCTGCTATTAAGTTGACTGCTGTGAAACAGTCGCCTTGTCAGAGCAAAAGCTCCTCTAGCCCTGGCCAGAGCAGCATCCATATGTTTGTTAAAATATAGATACTGATCTAGCCAGATGCCCAGGTACTTGACTACTACTTTGCTTGGCAGTGGGTGGCCATCTAGATCAACGATCACCAGCTTTCGCCAGTTCTTTCTCGTATCCCATGAGGCCCGAGCCAACGAGGTTCTAAACACAATTTTTTCCGATTTCTGGACGTTGATTTTCAACTTCCAGTCATCGCAATATTGCTGGATCTTATCGAAGTCACGCTGCTAAAGTATTCTGATGACTTCGATCTTTGGACCTTTACTGTACGCAATAAGGTTGTCGGCGTACGCTATAGCATGGTGAAGAAAACCAATTAGATCGCCGGTGAAAATGCTAAATAGAATAGGAGAATTCACCGCTCCTTGTTGCAGACCGTTCTGTATTTTAAAAGTTCTGGTAGAAGTTCTATTGCAACTTTTCACAACAAACGTTCTACCATGAAGCATGTCATTCAGAATATATGGTAGTGGCTTACTCATGCCATATCTGATCAACTTTCACGTGTAGCTTCACCACTTCACATGGTTCCCAAAAAGAATTCTTTGGACTTCAGACCATGTGGTGACTACAGATGGTTAAATCAAGCGACTATACCAGATAAACATCCGATCGCTAACGCTCAAGACTTTTCGGCTAACCTCGACGGTTGTGTAATTTTCTCAAAAATCGATTTGATTCGTGCTTACCACCAAATACCGATCGCAGAAGAGGACGTTCATAAAACAGCGGTCATAACACCTTTCGGGCTTTTCGAATTCTTAAGAATGCCATTCGGAGTTCGCAACGGTGCCCAAACTTTCCAAAGATTTATGAATAGCGTGTTAGGTGATCTTTCGTTTGTATTCGTTTACTTAGACGATATTCTCGTTTCAAGTCAGTCGGTAGAGGAACATAAAGCGCATTTACGTGAAGTCTTTCGTGTCTCGAGCACGGACTCAACGTTAATTTAGCGAAATGCGAACTAGGAGTAAGCGAGCTCGATTTTTTTGGGTTACAACATTTCCAGAAGTCCAATCATTCCATCGCCTGAACGAGTTAAAGCCATCAACGAGTTTTCTAGTCCTCGCTCCATCAAACAACTCCAGCGCTTCCTCGGTATGATTAATTTTTATAATCGTTTCATGCCAAATATGGCATTTAAGGCTAAGATTTTGTAAGAACTTTTAAGAACAGCGAAAAATGAAAAACCAAAGCCAAGACAAACTTTCGAATGGTCAGACATGTGCGAAGAAGCGTTCCAAGTTCTCAAGCGAGATCTATCGCAGCGTACTATGCTTTTTCATCCAAAGCCTCTAGCGCTAACTTGCATTATGGTAGACGCTTCCAGCGACGCGATCGGAGGAGTCCTTCAGCAATACCATAATAATAGTTGGGAATCTTTGGGCTTCAAAATCTTTCGCGATGGGCTAAATGTTCAAGTAACTGATGGGGACATTGACCATTGCTACGTAAAAACAGTAAAGCTAGGCAGTGCTTCACATGATGGTTCTTCTTCTAATGCAACAGCGGCAAACAACAAAAAAAACATTTTGCACGTCAAATTTTTTTCGCGAAACTTAAAGGAGAAGATAATGAAGGCATCGCAAGAGAAGAAAAGAAAATTAAAAGCATCCGTTATCAACACCTAAGCAGCAGAGGAGAATATGTCTATCAACGAAAGTCTGACGTATAACACCTGTCAGCTTGTTAAAGCAGCAGCAGCGATAAAATATTCAAACAATTACAAATATCTATGGACAAGGAATGGGATTGTTTATATGCGTAAAAAAGAGGATGATAGTTTAATTAAAATTACAAGGTCATCTGACCTTATTAAACTAAAATGAGTTCTTTTAGTGATTTAAATCTCCATGTAAACAATCCATCCTCACTCAGAGAAAAACCGCAGGCTAAAATCAAGTACGAGTAGGCTTAGTTCTATTTTTTTGCATTCTTAGTTTTGTTATCCGAAAAACGACACGTTTTATTCTTAATTCAAGAATTTCATTCTAAAAACAAGTTTTTATTATGAAAATAGGAACACAAAACTTGATTTGAGTATGGCATTCTTAATATAAGATTTGTTTAAAGTTATAGTAAGATATACGTTCTCAAATTAAGTTCTTCATTGTCTCGATTTAGTTTCGTTTTCTTATTAAGAACAAAAAATTTTATATTTAAGATTATTGAATGTTAAAACGAGCCGATACGGTCTTACCAGCCAATACGATCTTAAACGATCCGATACGATCTTAAGCTAAGATTAATATTCTCAAATTAAGCCGAGGCATGATGCATTTTCATTACAAAGAAGCTTAGATCGTTGTTTCATTTTGAAGCGTGATTTATTCCGGTTCGGACGTGGTTTCTAATTGAGTGGTTAAGTGATATTTTTACCTTGGAAAATTTTACTTCGGACGAAAATTACATTGAAAACAGTATCTAGTGATGTATATGTGTTTCAAAACATTAACGGAAGCTTTGTTCTAGTGAGTGACAAAGTTATAACGATATAAGAAATAGAGTAAATATTGACTACTCAGCTGAAGCCGACGCCATTTCTACCACCATGGCACCAATAAGCTGTAAGTAATGATTTTACTAATACTTTTAAACTCTATAAATTAAAAACTTTTATATTTCAGAATGAAACAATTTATGTTCTATACCAACGAATTGAAAGCCTTGGATTTGGCCATCATTTCCAATCATTTCAAATTGGTTGTTTAATAAGAACCATTGGAGTAAAAATTATAACGGAATTTTTAAGTCCACCACTCCATTTTTATCCACTAAAAAATGGAAAAACCTATTTTAAAATTAAGTATATTTAAATAATTTTTGTAAAATAAAAATTCAGAACAAAATATAAACACATTGAAATTATAAGTGCTTTTAGTTTCATTTTGGTGGCGAGGGGTGGGGACGAGGGATGGAGACAAGGGATGAGGACTACTGGATTTATTCTGAAGGTAAGAGCATACAAATCTTGAATCAAGACTTAATAAGCTAGAAGCTATCCGAAGCATACTTAAAAAAAAGAGTTTTTATTCTTATTTCAAGTTCGTTAGTACTTAATTTCAGTCTAAATTCAAGATCAAAAGAGCTAGAAGCGATCCATTTTTGTTCTTGATTCAAGTTTGTTAATGCTTAATTTAGGAATATAAAAAACTTGATTTAAGTATGTTTCATTCTTATCCCTGGTATATTTAAGAATACGTGTTCTTAATTTTAGGTTGTAAAAGTCTGACATTAAGCTTTTGTATTCTTGCAATTCAGCTTATATAATCTTATATTAAGGTGAGAACATTCTTGAAATCAGAATTTGAGGCTTATAAAAAATAGGCTTAAAACAAGAATTTTGGGCACGGATTAAGAATTTTCGAGGTTGACAGACTTTCGTCAACGAATCGGCTTGTTTTGACACCGATTTTCTTGAATTTAGCTCGTTTTTTTTTCTGAGTGTACCACAATAAAATTTATGCTTGTGATAATGAAATTAATGTTCCTACTTTAAAAAAATCTTTTTGCATTCATCAAAACATTCGGAGTTTGAGAAAAAATTTAAATAATTTACTAGTTCATATTCAGTCTCTTGTAAAGCTACCTTTAGTTATAGTATTGAGTGAAATTTGGGTGTATGAAAACGAAATTGATTTGTTTAGCATTGATGGGTACTCTTTATACGCCAAATGCAATGAATCCTATCCTGCTGGCGGTATTGCAGTGTTCATAAAAAGTGAAGTTGTGTGTGATCACTCTAAAATTGACTTTGTAAGTGCAGACATCTTGCGAATGAATTTCTTATACAAACAAGATTGGTATGTACTTCTTTGCATTTATCGTTTGCAAAATTTTAGTAAAAATAACTTTATTGAGGAGTTTTATGATGTTTTGAATAGTACCAAGAGTAAAAATTTAATAGTCTTGGGAGATATTAATATTGATTTGTTAAAAGATAATGATAATGACACTAGCAATTATATGCTTTTGATGTCTTCATTTGGATTGAAGAGTGAAGTAAATGTTCCAATCGTGTAACAAATACAAGCTCAAGTTGCATAGATCATATCCTTACACGTTTTAACAAAAACAACAAATCAACTTTTACAAGTGAAGTATATGATCTTAAGATAACTGATCATCATTTATGTGCTTTAAATATTTTTGAAAATGATAACTCGCCACGGAGTCATGTGGAAAGGGCCAAATTTGTCATTGATTTCAACTTATTGCGTATGAAACTGATGTATGAGGCTTGGGATTCTGTTTATTGTATGAGTGATCCCTCTGAAGCTTATGACAATTTTTTTTTTTAATTTTTAGCAATCACATTGAAAATTCGAAGAATTATTTGAATCCCGTAAGACGTAAAAAATTTTTGAAACCTTGGATGACACCAAGACTGCTAAACCAAATAAAATTAAAAAATAGCATTGCTACTAAGTGTAAAAAGCATCCACTAAACTCTGGTCTAAAAAAATACTACGCTAAGCCTTGCAAACGAGTTAAGAGCTTAACTAATGAAACACGCGAAATATACTATACAAACCATTTGAATCGTTTTAGGGGCAACGCTAAAAATGAATGGAGTGAGTGTAGTAAATTGTATTTTAGGAAAACAACCTAAGTCAAATGATATTTCGGGTATCTATATCAACAATGACATTAATTCTGACCCAATTTTAATCGCAAACAGTTTCAACAACTATTTTATTAGTGTTATCAAAACTGCAAAACCTTATGTCCCTCTGCACAAAAGTTGCAATTGCAATGTTGAAGGTGTTTTAAGAAATGTAGCGATTCAATCAAGTAGTTTCCATTTTCAAGAATTTTCATCTACAGAAATTCAAAAGCTCATTTTAAACTTACTGAGAAAAGATTCTTGTACAAGCGATGGTATATCTGCGGTCATGTTAAAAAACATATCTTGGGAAATAGTGGATGTTTTGTGCTATACATTTTTAACTTTAGTATTAATTCTGGAAAGTTTCCAAATTCTTTGAAAAGTGCAGAAGTTATTCCTCTCTTCAATAAGGGAAACCGCAAAAATGTTGCTGATTATAGACCAATTTCATTGCTTCCTACTTTTTCTTAAATCTTTGAAAAATTAATTCAGAGAAGAATGATTTCATTTCTTGAAAAAATGAACTTTTTTTCTGATGACCAATTTGGCTTCAGATCAGGTAGATCAACAGAAGATGCAAACCTGAAAGTTTGTTGTGATCTATACAAAGGGATAAGCGATAGTCAAACTACAATGGCATTGTTCATTGACATGACAAAGGCGTTTGACCTTGTAGATCATGAAACACTTTTGGGAAAGCTTTACAACGCTGGTTTTAGGGGTGTTTTTCATGATTGGTTGAAATCATATTTGGTCGACAGAGAACAAAGCGTCTTAGTCAACGGAGGTGCCGTGACTTAAGGCCAAACGACATAAGACCAAATTTGAATGTTTGGCCTTATGTCACTTTGCGAAAGCAACACAAGGCCAAATTTTAGGAGTTGGCCTTATGTCACTTTCCCAAAGCGTCATAAGGCCAATATGGCCTTATGTCACTTAGAACTCAAAAGTGGTTGTACTTGGATTCCAAGAACAAAATTCATATTCCATAACTTCAAACAAAAGACGAAAAATGGTTTAATATTCAAGTGTATATTGTAAGTATTTTCATAAGTTTTTAATTATATTACTATAAAACAAGAAAGGCATATATATAACAAGCAACAACATAAAAGCATTCCAATGAAAATAAATGCTAAGTCAAAAGATATTTACAACAATTCAAAAAAGATCATATACTTTATACAATTATCAAAAAATCTGGGTGGTATTCTTCACAATTTTCAAATTGGACAAAGAATTGGATTATTGTTTTTCATATATTAAAGTGGACAGCAAAAGAATGAGAGTGTAGTCCTCTATTATGAATTGTATTTCTGATTAAATTCATGTGATGCATTGTTTCATAATGGAATATACAATTATAATTAAAAATGGGAGTGCATACATACAGAATATTTTTAAAAATCAGTGATACAAAGAGATATGCTTTCAATTAGTTTAATTTAAAGATATAAGTTAAAAAGTTTTTACAAAACATTCGCCGGGAATTTTTTTTAAATATTTTTTCAGTTTTGTTTTCAAATCTTTAGGTTTTGAGCTTAAAATAAAGTAAAAGTAAAAAATTCTTTGTATCAAAAGCCGAGTTTTATTGGGAATCTGTATTTACTTCAGGAAAAAATCGCAGAACATCGCACATGGGAAACAACAACTCTAAGTGAACAACAATAAGTCAATAAAAATAAGCCACTTACAGAAGTGAACAACAGGGATGGCTGGTAAATGGAGTTTATGGAATAGAGTTGCATTAGTGAGTACAACGTTCTATTGAGCGTGTTAGTGAAGTGAATATGAAAATTCCCAATGAAACACAAAATGCATTCGGAATTTTTAATTATTACTGTATCTCTCTTTATAAAATTATGCATCACGTGCGTCAAGCAAAATTATGATAAGAAGTTAATAATGGAAAAATGTTTTGTTCAAATATAAGTTATGGAAGTAATCCAACATGATTGTCTTGCGAAAAATGAAATTGCAGTCCAAAAGATTAATTTTTACACAATTGAGAAGAAGAATTTTAATGAGCGCAACATGTAAAAAGCTGGATGTTGATAGCAATCCTAATGGCATAAACAAACAATAAATTGAACAGTTGGCCTTATGTCCCAAAAAAAGTTGGCCTTATGACGCTATGGGAAAGTGACATAAGGCCAACTCCTAAAACTTGGCCCTATGTCGCTTTCGCAAAGTGACATAAGGCCAAACATTCAAATTTGACCTTATGTCACTTGGCCTTAAGTCACGGCACCGTCAACGGAACCTTTAGTGATGTATTAAAATTACAAAACGGAGTTCCTCAGGGTTCTGTTTTGGGCCCAACCCTATTTTTAACCTACATCAATTCGCTGTTTCACCAGAACTTTTCTGGGAACTAAGCGTCTTAGTCAACGGAACCTTTAGTGAAGTTTTAAAATTACAAAACGGAGTTCCTCAGGGTTCTGTTTTGGGTCCAACCCTATTTTTAATCTACATCAATTCGCTGTTTCACCAGAAATTTTCTGGGAGTCGTATAGCTTTCACAGATGACATAGCCTTCACTTATACTGAATCCTCATATTTTCAATGTTTTGCTAAAATAAATAAAGATTTGGAATTGCTAAGAGCTTGGTTTGCATATCATAGATTGATTTTATTAGCCAAAAAACTAAGATTATGTATTTTTAGATATCGGGATCGCTTCCTTTGAATTTTGAGGCTTTATTCCATGCAAGTGACTGCCAAAAGTTTGCTTTACCTTTGCACATATGTGGTAGAAGTAATTTTGTAGAGCAAAACCAATGCTCGGCCAACTGTTTTCAAATTGAACGTGTAGACTACTTTAAGTACTTAGGGGTTCTCATCGACTGCAACCTTAACTGGAAAGTTCATGCACAGTCGATCAATAGCTACATGAAAGATGAACCTTATAACTCGAAAAATGTATTCGCTAAAGCCTTTCTGCTCAAAGAAAGTTTTAACAATGATCTACTACGGACTCACGCAGTCGAAGTTGCAGTATGGTATAGTGTCTTGGGGAGGTGCTTATATGAACACTTTAACCACTGGACTGAATTCCCAGTCGAGAGTCTGGAACATCTGTTCGAGTCGCACTTCCCTGGATGCAGCCCTATAGAGAACAGTGAAATAGAAAACACTACGTTTTCTAGACACGAAATCCCGGCAGACATCGTTACGGAAGAGAAGTTGGAATGGGCTTTCAACTCCTTTTCACCTTTTAAATCTCCGGGTCACGATGGCATTTTCCCTATGATGCTGCAAAAAAGCAGCAGGAAAGTCATCCCACATCTCAAGAACATTTTTGAAAATAGCCTCATATGGGGCTACATTCCCAAAATATGGCGGGAAGTTAAAGTCGTTTTCATACCGAAAGCCGGCAAACCCAGCCATATAGAAGCAAAAGACTTCAGACCTATAAGTCTGACCTCCTTTATACTGAAAACTTTTGAAAGGTTGCTTGATTTACACATCCGTAGCTTTATGAAACCGGAAGTAATATCCACCTTTCAACATGCTTACACAAAAGGAAGAAGCGTGGAAACAGCACTTCACTGTGAAGTAAGAACCATAGAAAAAACGCTGCAAGATAAGGAATACACTCTGGCAGCCTTCCTGGACATTGAAGGAGCTTTCAACAATGTACAAAACAGTGCAATTAAGAAGGCCCTAAATGATCTAGAAGTTGAAGATACAATTACAAATTGGATCATGAATATGCTAACAAAACGTCAGATCCACAGTGAACTGGGAGGTGCAAACTTGAAAAAGTGTTTGTCAAGGGGAACCCCACAAGGAGGTATCCTCTCACCCCTGCTCTGGATCCTGGTCATGAATGAGATCCTCGTAGCTCTCAAACATGATGGCGTAAAAGTGGTCGCTTATGCCGATGATCAAGCTCTTCTGGCAAACGGGGAAATTCCCTTCCACTATTAGCGCTATACACTAACCAAGGTAAGCGCTTGGACAAAAAGGTGCGGCCTTGCAATAAACCCCCTCAAAACAGAGCTGGTACTCTTTACAAATAGAAGAAAAATACCTATACTTTTGAGTTGCCAAGACTAAATGGGACGCCTCTTAAGATCTCTGATCAAGCCAGATACCTGGGTGTGATCTTAGACAAAAAACTAAATTGGAGTCCCAATAAACAGGAAAGATATAAAAAATCTATGATAGCACTGTATTCGTGCAACAGGATTTTTGGCAAAAACTGGGGACCAAATCCCAAGATCTATACTGCCATTGTTAGACCTATCCTATCTTATCCTATCTTAAGGCGTTGGAAAAATCCACGCATTTAAAAACCCTAACCAAAGTTCAAAGATCTGCCTGTATTTGCGTAACTGGTGCAATGAGGACTACACCGACCGCGAGTTTGGAAGTAATCCTCAATCTCACACCTCTTGATCTCTACGTTCAAGAAGCAGCAGCAAATAGTGCACTTAGACTAAACCAATGTAATGTCTGGAAAACCAGTCAAATAGGACACGCAGATAACAAGATGCGCAGATAACAATATCTGCACGGATTACATAACTCCATACCTGGACTTTAAAAAATCCTTCACAACCAGCTTCCCCAATAGACAAGATTGGGAGAATGAAACACCTTACGAAACGTCTATATCAATCTATACCGACGGTTCAAAAATGGAAGTTGGAACAGGGGCAGCTTTCTTTTCAGAAAGCCTAAACCTAGCAAGTTCATTCAGACTTCCAAATCACAGCAGCGTCTTCCAAGCCGAGATCTTGGCAGTTTCACACGCTGCAAAACAGGTGTCCATGATGGCGCTATAACATGATGATATCACCTTTTTCATTTATAGCCAAGCAGCAATAAAAGCGATTTCTGCCACTCTTATCAAATCAAAGCTTGTTTCTTGCTGTCGCGAAGAGCTTAGGGTTCTTGGCACGCAGCATAACGTTAGACTCTGCTGGGTTCCTTGGTCATAGTGTTATACCGGGAAACGAATAAGCGGACGAACCCTTCTCTCATTGATCAATCAATCAGGATCACACCCTGTGAAATTAAACAGATAATCGGAAACAAAATAATGAAAAAATCCAATGAAAGATGGGTATGCCTAGATTCCTGTGTTACTTCCAGGAAAATATGGCCGAAATATAATAAGAAAGAATCTGAAAAGCTGCTATCATTGAATAGACCTTCATTGCGAATGCTTATCAGTATCACAACTTGACATAACCTACTAGGTTATCAAAAAAGAAAATGGGTCTTTGCACCGATGACCTGTGTAGAGGATGCAATGACGAAGATGAACACGAGGATACAACTCACTTCCTTTGTCATTGCCCAGCACTCTGTCACATTAGGAAAAAATTTCTAGGCAATTATTTTTTCAATGAACTAGAAGAATTATCAGACACTTCAAAAAGCAGTCTGTTAAACTTCACTAAGGCCACAAAATGGCTAAATACCGACCAGACATAAATTCATAGGTTTCAACGACGTTACAATACGTCAGGGTATCACAATGGATCTACATTGATCTAAGTGTGACGGAATTAAGATCAACCGTCAGCCCATTCTACCTAACCTAACCAATATGAACATTTTTAAGCCACTTCTGATTGCACAAAAGCATATAATTCGTATAATTTGTAAAAAAAAATCGGCGTACTGGAAGCTGGCCTCTATTTCGTGAACTGGGAATACTACCTTTGCGGCATCTCTATGTTTTTAAAGATTTGAAAGAAATTTTCCGAAAAAGTGGTAATATTCCATCTAGGAACTCCTCAATATACAGTTTACGTATCAATAATTTAGCACTGTTTAGTATGTTATTTCCTCACAAAGCACATTTCATGAATTTTTACCTAACTACATCAAATATTATTTTTTATAATCTTCCTATACGAACTACCAACAACTTTCATTATTTCTTGTCTTTCTTGAAAAAAAACCAGAGAGTGGCTTTTTACAAAGGACTTAATCCACATTGAATTGGTTTACAAAATTAGAACTTGAAATGCAAAAAGATTACTGCTATTTTACCTTATTTAATTTTTTGTTCTTTTAACTGCTTTGATTGCTTCTTTATTTTTTTTTTTTTGTCTCCTCTTTGGAGTTTATAAGTGTTCTTCTTAAACAACAATAGTTTTTAATTTTTATCCTAGTTATTTAAAATTATCCTAATAGTTTAAAATAAATTTGTTCAAAAAAATCATAAGAACAACTGAAAGTACCCCACGTCAGTTATTCTTCAAATATTGATAATAAACTTGGCGGCCATTCAACTCTAACTTTTTATGTTATCGAATGGTCAGGTTTTATTCTTTTTTTTCTTTATTTTTTTCTGAAAATCACAATTGTAACTAGCATGTAAGTGAAAAATGAATAATAAATAAATACTAATAATAATACTATTCCACACGTCTGAGTCCGGCCGAAAAAAAATATTCGACGTTTGATCGCGAACTCCTCGCAATTTTTAAAAGCGTTAAACATTTTCGGTATTACGTGGAAGGAAGACAATTCACTGTTTTCACCGACCATAAACCGCTCACAAACGCAATTTGTTCAAAAACCGAAAAGTCACCTCGTCAAACACGCCATTTAGAATTCATAGCAGAGTTTACTATTGACATTCGTTATATCAAAGGTATTCAAAATATCGTCGCCGATACCCTATCATGGTCATATGTCGAATTGATTGATTTTAAAAATGTTAGCATTCCAAGTCTTTTAAAAGAGCAAGAAAACGACGAAGAGCTCAAGTCAATTTTAAAACTTTCAAAAACATCTTACAAGTTAGAAAAAACACACATTCCAATCAATGACGTCGAAATTTGGTGAAAAACTTCCTCTGGAAAAATTCGTCCATATGTTTCTAAAATTTTTCGACGAACAATTTTTGACAACCATCACAAAAATCTCTACAACATTATTCAAAAGAATGATGATGCAACTCGTGATATGTTCATCCTAAAGGTTAGAGAGTCGAATAGCAGAGTGTTATACAGCCAACTGAATTTCAATCTACAACAAAGGAACTACTTCCACGATTCATTAAGCTATGATGACATTTCTATAATCTTCAAAGCAAGGTGCGAGGTCCTAAACCTCAATGGCAACCCATATAATGGAAGTTTTCATCAATTCTGCTCGCTGTGCAACCTTAATTCGAAAGAAGATTGCTATCATATTATTGGTACACCGAAAGAAAAACCTTGGTAAAATCAAACATGAAACTTGTTTGTTTTTGCGTCAAGCACGAACATACTTAAATTGAACAGGCTGCCATTTTCATTTCATTTATTTAAATGCTACAATTTTCATTGCTCAAATCAACAACGTCATTTTCAATTTCATTGTTAACCAACAACGGTTGTGATACTAGAAACATACATGTCCATGATACTCTAACAACGTTTGTGTTTCGTCAATAATTCGGAATTGTTGGTAAAATATGAACATTGTTGATCAAGTATGTTCGTGAGAGTTCAGTCACGTTTTTATTTGCTCAACAGTTTTAATTTAAAATTTCTATGATAAATGCCTAAATTGAAGTTTGACCTATACATTTGATAGGTCAAAACTTCAATTCAGGCATTTATCATAGAAATTTTACATCAAAACTGTTGAGCAAATAAAAACGTGGCTGAATTCTCACGAACATACTTACTTCAATAAATAATAATTAATTATACCTTAAGAAAAAATGGTCACGAAACTTATAATATTGAATTGAAGTTCCGTTATGCGACTTCACGTTTTCTGTGGGCTTAAGTATGAAAAATATTGGAATTCAAAATGTTACTGATACTTTAACTATTCTTTATTGATTAAAGAAGTATGAAATTTGTTGATCAAACATATTGGTGATAGTTCAACAGTGTATTTGGTATTTCAATCAGAAACGTGATGGTTTTTGTAATTTCAGCCTAAATTGTTAGTTAAATTGGTTTGTTGTTGATCAAGTATGAAATCAACAATCACGTTGTTGGTTAAAAATTAGAACATATTCAAATCAACGACGAACATACTTAATTTAAACATTTTTATGATACTTACCTGAAAAAAAAATTGATCACGGCAGCATACTTGATTTGAAAATGCGTTCTTATTTGAATTCATCACGAAGCTTGGTTAATTTCACAACTTTAGATGAATTGTTGAGTAACAATGAAACATGTTTAAATCAACCAAGGTTTTTTCTTTCGGTGTATATGCCCTATATTCAGACCGCAAAGAGTTATGTATTTCGGGAAACCCACATTTACATTACAGGAATCTGTACAACTTCTAAACGAGTGTGAATGGAAAACCGTAAGCAATTTCTTGAAATCAGTTTGCAATTACAGAAAGTTATTAACTGAATACGTTTGAATATTTTGTATTTTAAATTTATTGAGAATTTATTTTTATTTACATTTATACAACTAAAATAATAAATTTGTCAATCAGGCTGACGGCTAAGCCATTAAGATTCAAATTTTGTAATAATATATTGTATTTAATTGTTAATAAATGAATATCTTATTATTACTACTACTACCATCACAAAATTTCACATCCAGGTTCAAAACCAATGCGTAAAATTATTACAACAAAATATTTTTGGCCTTAAATGAACAGTGATGTAATTAGGTGGACAAAAAGTTGTATTTCTTATCAAAAGTCGAAAATTTCAAGACATACCGCTTCGGAACATGGACATTTTCCTGTCCCCGAAAGTAGATTTTCACATATCCACATGGATTTGGTCGGTCCTCTACCACCTTCACAAGGTTTCACTTATTTACTAACAGTTAAAGATCGTTTCTCTTCCTGGGCAGAGGCCATTCCAATCAAAAACATTAACGCGTCCACCGTTGTATCAGCTTTTGTACAGAACTGGGTCTCAAGGTTTGGGGTACCTCAGACGATCACAACAGATCAACGAACTCAATTTTAGTCAAGCACCTTCAAAGAACTATCAGAAATCCTCGGTACAAAACGGATTCGAACTACAGCATATCATCCACAAGCTAATGGATTAGTGGAACGTTTTCACAGACAGCTTAAAGAGGCTTTACGGTCGCACGAGGATAAGCAAAATTGGTTTTCAAATTTGCCTTGGACACTTCTTGGTATTCGCTTGACAATAATCGACGACTTGAAAGTTACTCCAGCTCAACTGTTATACGGACAAAACTTACGTTTACCTGCAGAGTTAGTCGAACCAAAACCTTTAAATCCAATTTCAAATTCTTCAACAGCTCGAGAAATTACACAAGCTATTTCTCAAATCCGACCGTGTCATAAAAGAAACCGTGAACAAAAATATATCTTTGTCCCCAAAGATTTAGAAACATGCAAATACGTTTTTGTGCGGGAGGAGGTGAACCGCGGAAGTCTGAATCCACCGTACAAGGGCCCGTTCGAAGTAATCGACCGATCTGAAAAAACGTTTTCGGAAACGCTAAAAAACACATAATAATTATTGATCGACTTAATCCAGCCGTTTATACAAACAACGTTGATGAAAAACAAAATCTAAAACACGTAACTTTTGATTTACGCTAAAAAGAAAAAAAGAAAAGAAACGTTTATTTAAAAAAAAATTTTTTTAATGAATCCAAAATTGTAAGGCCTTTTGCCAAAATAACATTTTCAAATAGTCGACTATGTATTACACAATTATATGTTTGTAATAAAAAGTTCAAAATTTTAAAGTAGTAAAAACTTTTTTAGGGCGGAGAGTGATGTAGCGAAGTTAAAAAGTATACACAACACTTAAACCTACTCGCTACATCCCTGCTTCGCCCCAGCGCCCCAAGTGGCAAGAATAAATAATCAACCGATTAGAATCGACGAATCGGCAAGGACCGGTTATTTAACAATTGTCATTGCTTGGTCGTTAAAAGAAGAGAAGACATTCCTCAACTTAAGTTCTCCCGTGTAATCTTTATATTATAATAAAAGTATATTTTATATTTTAAAAAGAACAAAGTTTATTTAATTCGTGGTACAACCAGCCGCTACCACATAAACATTTTGTCATCTGTGTTAACTTCACGTGGGATTGTTTATGTCAAACGTTTATCTGACGACACAGCTGTGCCGATTGACTGCATAGAGGGACATAGAGAGAAGACGTTGCCAGATCAGCATTTTCATATGAATAATACAAATATCATCATAATATATATTATACAATTTAAAATATTTTTGTTTTTTGCTTTTTCTTTTTCAATATTATACTTTAATTTTGAATTCCTTTTTTTGGATTAAAATTTATTCAATTCATAAGCTGTAAGCTAGAATAATAGCTATTTGAAATTTTTTACTTTTTAGTTTTTCTAATTTTTGTTGTGGTGCCTGTTATGAACTCCATGGGGACCTTGCGTTCGATGGTATGAGTTCTGAGCAAACAGAAATGTGGTCTCAGAATTTTTCACATCAATGCACAGAGTTTGCAACCGAAAATTAACGAGTTTCAAATCGTATGTAGTTATAGACCAAGAGCTGGAAGCAAATTTTTGGAGTGGAGTGATAACCAAAAATAATGCACATATATGTGTAGATACACGCACCATTATATCAGATTCAACCGCCGGCAGGTTTCTTTTTCAGCCGGGGGCGAGGGTGGGCGTTCGAAAATGGTAATTTTTCAGATTTTGAGGTCGAAGTGATAACCACATAAATGATACATCAAAAAATCAGAAAAATTATCCTGATTACAAAAAAATCGGTCCCAGACGATTTGGTTTCAGCCTACTGCTTGCCAAACGCACTTTAACATTTTTTTAAACGCATTTTTCAACTAAAAGTACTGATAACTTTTTTCTTATCACATGTAACCAAGAAAATGGTACGCTAAAACATCACAAAAGTTCCCCCGACTGCAAAAAAGTGTGTCAAAAAGGATTTGGTTTCAGCCTTCTGCTTGCCAGACGCATTTCAACATTTTTCAAATGCATTTTTCAATTTAGCTTGTATTTTTTCTCTTATCACATGTAACCAAGAAAATGGTACGCCAAAATATCAGAAAAATTCCCCTAATTACAAAAAAGTTGGTCCCAGACGATTTGGTTTCAGCCTTCTGCTTGCCAGACGCTTTTTTACATTTTTAAGTGCATTTTTAGCTTAAAGCACTAATAACATTTTTCCCCATAACATATAACCAAGAAAGTAAAATAAATAAATAAATAGGGTGGCACAACAGATCGAGGAGCCCCTGGGCCTAGCGCATTTCTCATAACTATGCCTTGTGAGGGAATGGAATGGAAGGGACCTTCAATTTTCTGCCGGTTCCGAACGGCTAATCGAGAAAGCGCTTTTCATGGCAATAAATACTAGCGGAGGACTTGCCGATTCCTAAGCTAAAATGCGTCTGGCATGCAGAAGGCTAAAACCAAATCGTCTTGGACCGTTTTTTTTTATAATCAGGGGAAATTTTCTGATGTTTTGCCGTACCATTTTTTTGGTTATATGTGATAGGAAAAAAGTTATCAGTACTTTAAGTTGAAAAATGCGTTTAAAAAAATGTTAAAGTGCGTCTGGCAAGCAGTAGACTGAAACCAAATCGTCTAGGACACAATTTTTTGAAATCAGGGTAGATTTTCTTATTTTTTGGCGAACACCTTTCTTGGTTAAATGTAATAGAAAAAAAGTTATTAGTGCTTTGAGCTGAAAAATGCACTTGAAAAGTGTTAAAATGCGTCTGGCAAGCAGTAGGCTGAAACCAAATCGTCTGGGACCGAGTTTTTTGTAATCAGGGGAATTTTTCTGATTTTTTGATGTATCATTTATGTGGTTATCACTTCGACCTCAAAATCTGAAAAATTGCCATTTTCGAACGCCCACCCCCGCCCCCGGCCCCGGTTGAAAAAGAGACCTGCCAGACGGTTGAATCTGATATAATGGTGCTTGTATCTACACATATATGTGCATTATTTTTGGTTATCACTCCACTCCAAAAATTTGCTTCCAGCTCTTAGACTAATATTGTTTGCGTCACTGAAACATGGTTCAGGGACGAATTTAATCATGAGATGTGTGGCTTGGAGGGTTACCGCGTGTTTCGTTTAAATAGAAAGGATCGCATTGGGGGTGGTGTATCAATTTATACTAAAGGCTATAAAATGTAAATTTAAAGTATCATCTGCTGCAGGTAGCAATATAGGATATGTTTTTTTAGTTTATTTGTTGACATTATCTTGTTTTTATTTATAATAGTACTAAGTTGGCCACATACAAATTGTGGAATGAACTGGATTCTTTTTCTTAAATTCAATCTTTACAACACAAAAAATTATGTTAATCTTTTACTATCCCATGAGTTGCATTGGGGAAAATAAGAATGTTTTAAAGAAATTATTACTTAAAACGAAGAGAAAATGAAAAATCAAAATTAAACTGTCGACGTCATCTCTCTAATGAGTGTTTTTCGTTGTACTTAAGAACGGTTGTATTTTCCCCAAATGTGAAGCATGAAAACAGAGGCGATGAAAAGGATCGATATCACCAGAACTGGAGCTGGTCCAACTTTGATGCCGGGAGAATCATCGGTATAGAATCGCCACATACCACCAGAACCAGCCCCACCTGTGGTGCGACTTCTTGCCGCGGTAGTTGTGGTCTTCCTTTGTTTTAAGTTGCTTCCCCCAGCAGGACCGCTTCTTTGGGCAGAAAGTTTGCTTGGAGAACGGCTTCCACTTCCAACAGAAATCAAACTAGCTGGAGCAGGCATTTTTTCAATTTATTTTAATTAAAAACACTTGCGATTACAATTAAATTAAGTATGAAACATTTTAGTCGGGGGCAAACCACCAAACCACGTACGATTTCTTTGAGAAATAAAATTAAATTGATGTTTTCGTTGATATAGTGGGAAATGATGGAAACCTTCTTCTAGGGGCCATATATAGACCAAATCGAAACATTGACTTTTCCCCCCCCCTGTATTCACTTTTGGAAGAAATTTCACTGGGCTCTCCAAATATTGTTCTATGTGGAGACTTTAATTGCAACATTTTAAATTAAAATATTCTGTCTGAAAACATGCGAACGTTTAATTTGACCAGTAAACACCATTACCCCAACTCATTACTTTGGTGGAGAAGCTTCACTTTGCACAACTTCATTCGTGTTTTGGTTCAACATATTTATGTGAGTCAGCATTTTAATACTTCAAGCATACAAACTTCATTCGTGTTTTGGTTCAACATATTTATGTGAGTCAGCATTTTCCTACTTCAAGCATACAAAAAGTAAACACCATTCTCGCTTGACAGACGCTCATACATTGGATTCTTTAAGGCTGGCAATCTCCAACTACAAATCAGATTATGCTAAACTAGTGGAAGATACTCAGACGCAATGGTCACAAATTTTCACAGTTATGTTTTTTCGCTTAGTAAAATAAAAAATGCTACATGATTGTGTAATGAACCATGCTGTTTCATGTAAGATTTCAAGAAGTATGTAATTGGTAGATCGCACAGGGTCTCGTTAGTGAAAAAGAGATCTTGGGTCCAATCAAGTTGGCCACACCTGGTATAGGTTATTTAATATTTCGTTGTTTGTTTTTTGTAGACTATTGGTTGGATCGGCTCTCTTTGTTTTGTATGTAGTTTTGTCTTCGAGTAGTTTATTCATTTTGTTGTTGTAATCTTCTCTATATATGATTACTGTTTTATTTCCTTTGTCTGCGTTTGTGATTATAATTTTATTCCTGTGTTTATTGATGATGGTTTTGTTTGTTTCAATTTGTTGAGTATGAATTTTTCCGTTTTGTTGTATTAAAAATTTCTTTTTAGATTGATAATTCTATGTGATAGTTTGGATCTGGCAATGTCTTTTGTCTTTTTGTTTTGCTTGTGTTTGAATGTAGTCTTCCAATTCGGCTATTACATGTATTGGTGAAAAATATTCTCTGGTGATCGGTAGTGCAAATTTCTTTCCAAGTGATAAGAGCCATTTACACTCAATTCGAAACTCTACATCAGTTTTGTTTTCAAACCAGGTCTCATTGTAAACAAGACCTAGCTCATGGAAGTGATTCTTCTTTAGCTCATCTAGTTAAGAAATAGTAGTGGATTGTGTTTTTTGTGTTAATTTGTTATATGTTTGTGTTTGGCTTGATATAAATGTGTGGTATTCTATTTCATTTAACATGTTTCTGATTGTTATATTGGTGTGAAAAATGTTTTTCTCCGTTGTTTTTATGATTATGTTTTTTTGTTTGTTTTCCAGTTTGAGTAATTTTAGTAGTAAATAAAAAGATTAATCTAATTTTCAACAATTAAAAACACTTATTTTGTTAATAAATAATTAATAAAATAAGTGTTTTTAACTGTTGAAAATTATATAAATCTTTTTATTTATTAGATAAAAAAAACACGTGGAATATCTCTACTACACAACTCATTTATTTTAGTAGGAATATTTGTTTTATTTTCTTGAGTTCATGTTTGATGTCGTCTGAGATGAAGAGATTTGTTAAGTTTGGGCATGAGTTCGAAAGATGTGGTGGTAAAATTTCATAATCTTTGCATGTGAGAAGGAATTCTAGCCTTTGTTTTTGGGAAGCAAGTTTACTCTTCTCTTTGCAGTAGTGTTTTAATACTTAACAGGTGTTGGTGTCGTAATTATATTTAATGTGTTCAAAGAAACCCTTCATTGTATTTGTTACTTTTTTGGGTGTAATGTGCTTATAATATAAATGTTGTTTTCTCGGCTGGCCCTCCAATGAATTCTTTGATAATGCGAACTTTATCATATATTAAATATGTGAGAAATTTTTGTTTTTTTGTTGCTTTTTATGATCATTAGGTTTGATGCGATTAATATTTAAATAAAACTAATCCATCTTGGTTTAACCCTACGATTCGCCAGTTGTTTTCCAGCTTCTTCAGGGGATCTATTAAGCTACATATAATTTAAATACATTGTTAGTACCAAACGTTTTTTAAAGAAATTTTACATTTGAAAGGAACTTACTATTTGATATCAAAAAAACATAATTGAAATTTGCACAAAATGTGCGAAAGAAGTAAAATATGGACAACACTGTAATTAAATAAAAACAATATGAAAAAATAACTTAACACAAAGTACAACAAAAATTAACCTAGTATCACAATATTTAACAACTAGTGTATGGCAACACTATACAAAGAACTAATATTGTTGACGTCTTCTTGATGGTTCATCGTCATATAAATTTTTTGCTTGGTTTTACCCTACGAAACGTAAGGTTAAAAGCAAGATGGACTAGTTTTATTTAAATATTAATCGCATCAAACCTAATGATCATAAAAAGCAAAAAAAAAAAACAAAAATTTCTCACAAATTTAATATATGATAAAGTTCGCATTATCAAAGAATTCATCGGAGGGCCAGCCGAGAAAACAACATCCACATTATAAGCACATAACACAAAAAAAAGTAACAAATACAATGAAGGGTTTCTTCGAACACATTAAATATAAAAACGACACCAACACCTGTTTAGTATTAAAACACTACTGCAAGGAGAAGAGTAAACTTGCTTCCCAAAAACAAAGGCTAGAATTCCTTCTCACATGCAAAGATTATGAAATTTTACCACCACATCTTTCGAACTCATGCCCAGACCTTACAAATCTCTTCATCTCAGACGACATCAAACATCAACTCAAAAAAATTAAACAAGTATTCCTTCTAAAATTACTTAAACTGGAAATCGGGGAGATTACGGTATCCGTGGTCCCGCGATATTATATTATTTCCATGCGGAAAGCTGTTGCTTACGGAAAACAATTGCTATTTCCATATTTAGCATGAGCAGCTTAGCCCTGCGGAAAAAGAGTTTAAATAATGAGCCCCGCGAAGCGTGCTATTTATTTGCTATTTTCATATTTAGCATGAGCAGCCTAACCCTGCGGAAACAGGGTTCCGAATTTGGAGCTATTATTTCCAAAAACTCGAAAAACAATTTTTTTTTTTGAATTTTGGTGTACACTGCTCGATTGCCATTTCAAAGCGTTTAAACGCTTTCCGGCCGAAAAAAGTCAAAAAATAAAAAAGTTTTTTCAGCTCAGAAAAGTCCATACAAATTTTGCATCTTTTTTTTATATTATTTTTTTTCCCCCAAAATTAAATTCTTGAAGATTTTATCTATCATTTCCAACCATTGCCATGCGATTTGAGCGTCTAGAACGCTTACAATAGCGGGACCACGGATACCGTAATCGTGCCTGGAAATCAAACAAAAAAACATAATCATAAAAACAACGGAGAAAAACATTTTTCACACCAATATAACAATCAAAAACACGTTAAATGAAATAGAATACCACACATTTATATCAAGCCAAACACAAACATATAACAAATTAACACAAAAAGCACAATCCACTACTCTTTCTGAGCTAAGTCTTGTCTACAATGAGACCTGGTTTGAAAACAAAACTGTTGATGATAACCACACTGCAGGAATCAGTCACAAGCAATTTCCACAATTGCCAATAAACGCCTTTATTTTGCTGGCAAAAGTTTCAGCGAACACAAAGCTCCTTGCAACGTAACAATGTTGCTCCACAAAGAGACACAATGGATGCAAAAAAAACTCCCTTGTTTCTTCTTTTAATTACAGCACGTAAGTTTTTTCTCTTTTATTTTTTCAATTGTTTTATAATTTTTAGTTTTATTGAAGTTATGGTGGGCCAGAAGGGCAAAATGTTTAAATTTAGGAAAAAGGAATGAAATTTAATGTCAACCAAGCAAATAAAATGGCGTAAGGCCCAAGACAAATTTTAATACGATGTTTGCTGGTTGGTGGTTGGAAAGATAATGCCGTGCCGTCGCTATGCGACGAAACACTTTTCAGGCAAAATGTAGTAGAATTTTACCTTAGATTAAATTATTTTAGAGGGCGAACTATCAGTTGCCTAGATTTTGGAGTTAGGCACTGTTCACACTGAAGTCGTATGAACATTACCGCCCCCCTTGGCGAAATACGCCAAAAAAAATATTACTGAAAATAAAGTAAGTGAAATTTTGTTTAATTGGCAATTTAGTTAATAGGCAATAGGCACAGTTTTACTATGGGGCGGACTATTTCTCCGTTTTGGGTCTTTAATGTTGCAACTCTGACTCGACCATCGGAACCCGGGTGTATATTTATAACACGACCTAGACGCCATTCGGTGGATGGCAGATTTTCGTTTTTAATGACGACCAAATCATCAACTTTAATGTTGGTTTGAGGTGTTTTCCATTTGTGTCGTTGATGTAGTTCCTTGAGGTATTCATCTTTCCATCTGTGGCAGAACTGTTGTTGGAGGCATTTGACTTTTTCCCACCGATTGATTAGTGATAAATTTGCATGGGCCAGATTCGGTTCCGGAAAAGATAAAAGCGGACCGCCGCGTAAAAAATGCCCTGGTGTCAATGCCAACAGATCAGAAGGATCTGTGGACATGGACGATATTGGACGCGAATTCAAACATGCTTCGATACGTGCTAAAACCGTTGCAAATTCTTCGAACGTAAACTTGGCCTTGGTCCCCAGCCCCCTCAAATGGCTTTTGAAACTTTTTACGCCGGCTTCCCATAGACCTCCCATGTGAGGTGCCCCGGGTGGAATAAAATTCCATTTCAAACCCTGAACGCCATACTTATGGCTCGTTTCTTTGGGAATGGTGCCTACAAACTTCTTAAACTCCTTGCGTAAAATTGCATCGGCACCTGTAAAGTTTGTTCCATTGTCGGAAAACACTTCTTTAGGTAAACCTCGTCTAGAGGTGAATCTGGCAAAGGCCGCGAGGAACGCTTCAGATGACAAATCACTTGCCGCTTCAAGGTGAATTGCCTTGGTGGAAAAGCAGACAAACACACATGCATACCCTTTGGTCATACGACAATTCCGTGCATTGAAACTCTTGATGGTGAAGGGACCCGCGAAGTCGATTCCAGTAAATGTGAACGGAGGAGAAAAGGTAACTCTTTCGGGCGGTAGGGCAGCCATCATCTGCTTGCTTAAGTCTCTTTTGTTGGTCGCGCATATGGTGCAACGACGAATGCAAGACTTAACCAGAATTTTGAGTCTTGGTACCCAGAAACTTTGTCGTGTTAGTCGCACCATTAAAGAGTTGCCACCGTGCATAGAAATCTCATGAATGAATTGAACCAGGAGGCAAGCAAAACGGGATTCACAGGGTAGTATTATATGGTGACGTTCATTGTACGAAATGTCTGAGTTCGAAAGTCGCCCATTGACTCTAAGAATCTTGTTTGAATCCAAAAATGGATTAAAGAACAAAATAGAACTTTTCGTTGACACTGGCTTGCCAGCTGCAAGCAGAGAATATTCTGTCGAAAAATGAGCTTCTTGAGCCAATCGGATTAGACGAATTTTCACAAACTCCATTTCTGGTTGCGAGATGTCACGAGACTTGTATTTGCTGGGCTGTTGCTTTGATATAGACCCGAAGAAGCGAAAAACATAGCACAATACGCGCATAGCGCGGAATAACGTCGAAAAACGGTCAAGAAAATCTTCCGGTTCTTGTTGAACTACCAATGAGTTGGTGTTTTGCTCGGAGTCGTCGAGAGACATGCCTGTAGGACTCTGAAAATCTGGCTGGACCACTAACGAGGAAAGCTCTTTCTGTTCGAGATCATCAGTACGTGGAGCGTCTGGTAATGCCACCGGCCATTGAGAGGCTGGTTCACAGAGCCTTGATGGGCCCCGCCACCACATACGATTCTGCTTCAGATCGGAGGGCATTACACCTCGAGTGGCCAAGTCAGCGGGATTTTCAGCAGATCTGACATGCTTCCATACTGCGTTGCCGACATTGTCTTGTATCTCACTGGTACGGTTTGCAACAAAGGTTTTCCAAACGCACGGAGGTTTTTTGAGCCAGGCCAAAACTATGGATGAGTCCGTCCATAAAAAAATTTGATATGCCTGGACTGGAAAATTGGGCAAGTAAAATTTGATCATTTTTGAAAGCAAGAGTGCTCCACACAGCTCAAAACGCGGTAAAGAGACCGTCTTTAAAGGGGCAACTTTGGACTTCGCACACATCAAGTAGGAGGATGCTTCTCCATTAGGGTGACTTGCGCGTATATAAAGCGCTGCCGCATATGCTTTCTCGGAAGAGTCACAGAAGCCATGAAACTGAATCTACACAGTGGGGGAGTATTCAACCCAACGTGGGATTTCTATAACCTGTATTTCAGGTAATGACTCTGCAAACTCATTCCAAGTGGCAAATGATTCAGGGCTAATACGCTCGTCCCACTCAGTGTGCTCCGCCCAAATGCGTTGCATCAACGTTTTGGCAATTATCACTACGGGGGCCAACCACCCCGCAGGATCGAAAAGACGAAAAATTTGAGAGAAGACCTCTCTTTTGGTCGGATTTGTCGACAGTGAAATGCTTTGCGTGGTGAAGTAAAAATTGTCTCCTTTGGCATTCCATCGTACCCCTAGTGTTTTTGTGGTGCTGTCAGCATCGAGCTTCAGGAAACTTTCGTTCAGCACATGTTCTAGTGGCAAATGGTTAAGTAAGCTAGACGAATTCACGGTCCACTTACGTAGTGGAAACCCAGCTGAGTTAAGCAACGCTATAAGTTCGATTTGTGCCTGTTTAGCCGAACTGAGAGAATGACCACCAGATAGAACATCGTCGACATAGAACTCCGATTGAATGACTCTAGACGCTAGGGGATACACGGTCCTGCCTTCTTTTGCCAGTTGCAAGAGGGTGCGGATGGCCAGATATGGAGCACAATTGACACCAAAAGTGACGGTTTGAAGTTCAAAGTCTTCGATTTCGGACTCTGGCGAACTGCGAAAGAGGATTCGTTGAAATGGAGTATCTCTAGGGTCGACCAAGATTTGGCGGTACATTTTCTCAATGTCCGCATTAAAGACAAATTTATAAAATCTCCAGCGGAGAATGAGAGATGGTAAATCTTGCTGCAATATGGGCCCTGGATACAACAAATCGTTTAAACTTACCCCATTCGACGACGGTTGAGACGCATTTAAAACAACCCTCACTTTGGTGGTCGTGCTTTCAGGCTTTATGACCGCATGATGTGGCAGATAGAACGAGTTTACTTGACCTTTTGCAATCTTTTCCATCGGAGGTACTTTCCGCATATGGCCAAGGGTGAGGTATTCAGAAATAACGCTTGAATATTGAGTCTTGAGATCCGCTTTCATGGCTAACGATCTTTCGACTCTAGAGAACTGCCTTAATGCGATGTGCCTAGAGAACCCTAGCTTGCCCTTTGATGATTGCGCCTTGAACGGCAGACGAACCACATACCTCCCGTCCGAACGTCTCGAAGTTGTGTTTTTATAAAGTTCGTCACAGTAGCAGTCTTCTGTTGACCGAATGACTGTGGACGGCAGTTCCTCGAGCTCCCAAAATTTTCGTAGCTGAGTATCCAGATTGGAAGTACTCGAACTGTTCGATACTACGAATGTATTGAACGATTGGAACGACTCCGGAACTGGTCCGGACAGTACCCAGCCGAACATTGTGTTCTGAGCCACGAGGGAATCTGCGATAAGTTGGAGACCGTTCCTTATGATCGATGGGTATAAATCCGCACCGATCAGCAGATCGACCTGGGACGATTTATTAAACGTGGGATCAGCCAGTTTGAGGCCGCCACAAAGGTTAGGATCGATGATACTAAACGATGAACTTGGCAGATTGTTCGTCAATGATCGAAGCACAATTGCCTGGGCAGAAATGGTGATCTGGGCTTCATCTAAGCACGTGATTGCAAACGCACAGAGTTTTTTCGACGTTATGGCGAGATTACCACTGATTCCGGAAATGGTTGTATTCTTATCCGTTACGGGCAAGTTCAAACGCTTTTGTACTGCCTCTGAGATAAAGGATATTTCGGAACCAGGGTCGATAAGAGCGCGAACTATGTGTTTGGATTCTTTGCCAACAATGCAAACTAGTGCCGTTGCAAGCAATATTTTCTTGGGAGCGCCGACATGAAAGTTTTGAAACGACGCTTGAGGCACGAATGGAAGTGACGACGCCGATATTTGAGGAGCTGTTGTTGCACTAGGGAGATTAGTGGACTGTATTTTATTTCCGTTTTCTTTAGCGTTGAGGTGCAACAGTGAGTGATGCCGTTTTTTGCAGTGGCTACAAGAATATTTGCTCGTACAAGCGACCTTTGTATGACTCGCGCTTAAACAGTTGTTGCACAGTTTGTGCTGCCGTACCGTTTGGATTCTCGTTGGGATCGACATTGCCGAAAATTTGGCACACTCATAAATGGAGTGCGCAGCCGCACAGATTTTGCATTTCCCCCCCCCCCCCCCCCCTGTTTTGGCAAGGTAAGTGTTGACTCTATTATTGTTTCGAACATTCGTCTCCTTTTTGGGAAGTCTATTAAGCCCTGTGCCTTTTGTCGACGTGGTGTCCGAAATGGACTCCAGCACCTGAAAGCGAGACGTTAAGAACGAGTCTAATTGCTGCCAGGTTGGAACCTTCGTCGGGTCCTCCAGGGATTGTTCCCAAAGGGTCAAGGTAGTTTTGGGCAGTCTACTTGAACACGCAAAGACGAGAATCGGATCCCAGTTTTGTGTTATAACCTTATGCGCTTGCAACGTTGATACCGAATCATTTACAGTACTCTGAAGGGCTCGGATCAATTTGGCCGACTCTTCATGTACTGTTGGCAAGTTAAAGATATTTTTTACCTGATTGTTGACTAAGATTCGAGTATTTTCATACGTAGCCCGCAACGCTTCCCAGGCTAGAGAAAAGCTGGCATTGGTTAGCGGAAATTGGCTGACAATCCGATAAGCCTGGTCTTTGGTTTTGGCTCTAAGGTGGAAGAGTTTTTCTACTTCACCCAACTGGGGGTGTTTAATGTAGACTGCCTCAAACATATCTCGGAAAACCGGCCAGGAGATATAATCCCCCTTGAAGACCTCCGTCTCACATGGAGGTATGGCTTCAAGGTCTACTGCTGCTTCTCTTGTCTTTGGGCCGCCTTTTATGTATAGGGCATAGGTTTCTTTGACTTCGAGCCACAGTTCTCTTAACTCTGACTTTCTGACTTCGAGAGCGGACAGTGTGTGCCCGTGATCCGGCACCTCTTTCGCCGCTTGGTGAAACTTGACCAATTGATCAGTCGAGAAAATGAAGTCTTCCATCAAAGCCATCACAAAGTGCGTTTAAAATTGTATAAATGACAAGGAAGCGACACGAAACCAAGAATTTTAAAACTCGTGGCTTAAAGCACTCACAAAACAAAACGAGACTCTCAAAAAGTCAAAAATTTAAATTTAAAATTTCAAAAAAGTCAAAATTTAGAAGTTCAAGAATCTTCAAAAGGCTTGATAGATTCTACTGGGGGCCAACCACCCCGGCTTGGATACACCGTAACGAACGGTGTGTGCGGCACGAACGAGAGAAAAAAAAATTTCAAAAGTAAAAATTTTAAATTTAAAAATTTCAAAACAAATCAAAATTTTGAAGCACAAGAATCTTCAACAGGCTTGACAGATTCTACTGGGGGCCAACCACCCCGGCTTGGATACACCGTTACGAACGGTGTGTGCGGCACGAACGAGAAAAAAAGTAAGAATCTTCAAAAGGCTTGAAGGATTCTAAAAATTTCAAAAAAAAGTTAAAATTTTAAAGCGCAAGAATCTTCAAAAGGCTTGAAGTATTCTAAAAATTTCAAAAAAAGTTAAAATTTTAAAGCGCAAGAATCTTCAACAGGCTTGAAGTATTCTAAAAATTTCAAAAAAAGTTAAAATTTTAAAGCGCAAGAATCTTCAACAGGCTTGATAGATTCTACTGGGGGCCAACCACCCCGGCTTGGATACACCGTTACGAACGGTGTGTGCGGCACGAACCAGAGAAACAATTTCAAAAGTAAAAAATTTTAAATTTAAAATTTTCAAAAAAAAATCGAAATTTTGAAGCACAAGAATCTTCAACAGGCTTTACAGATTCTACTGGGGGCCAACCACCCCGGCTTGGATACACCGTTACGAACGATGTGTGCGGCCCGAACGAGAAAAAAAGTAAGAATCTTCAAAAGGCTTGAAGTATTCTAAAAATTTCAAAAAAAAGTTAAAATTTTAAAGCGCAAGAATCTTCAAAAGGCTTGAAGTATTCTAAAAATTTCAAAAAAGTTAAAATTTTAAAGCGCAAGAATCTTCAACAGGCTTGATAGATTCTACTGGGGGCCAACCACCCCGGCTTGGATGCACCGTAACGAACGGTGTGTGCGGCACGAACGAGAACAAAATTTCAAAAGGTCAAAATTTTAAAGTGTAAGAATCTTCAAAAGGCTTGAAGGATTCAAAAAATTTCAAAAAAAAATTAAAATTTTGAAGCTCTAGAATCTTCAAAAGGCTTGATAGATTCTACTGGGGGCCAACCACCCCGGCTTGGATACACCGTTACGAACGGTGTGTGCGGCACGAACGAGAGAAAAAATTTCAAAAGTAAAAATTTTAAAGTGCAAGAATCTTCAAAAGGCTTGAAGTATTCAAAAAATTTCAAAAAAAGTTAAAAATTTAAAGCTCAAGAATCTTCAACAGGCTTGAAAGATTCTACTGGGGGCCAACCACCCCGGCTTGGATACACCGTTACGAACGATGTGTGCTGCACGAACGAGAAAAAAATTACCACGCGATAAAAAACGCCGACTCCTTCAACGAGGAAGACAGTCTATTAAAATTTCCTATAAAACCAAAAAACAAAAGGCTGGGGAACACAACCAAATCACGTTTATCGAAGTTGCTTTAAAAATTTCAAAAATTAATGAAAACTACTGAGATGGAAAGTGAATACCTAGGAACCGCTTCAACCACAAAATACCGATATTTCGTATCACACCACGTAAAAAATGACGCGTTTGTCGGTCAAAGTGCAACACAAGGGAACCAAAATAAAATTTTTTTTTTTTTTTTTTTATTTCTTTTAAAAAATGACGAAAAAAAATTGCCAATTAAAACAAATTTTCACTCACCCTTTACAATTTTGGTTGAAAACTTTTACGTTGCTCCGATGTGCACACTTCCGAGTGGCTGGTCAGGTCTCGTGATGATGTTTTTACCGCCAACAAAATGGCCGAACAGCGTGGGCAGCGCGTGGTGTCTGGCAGCGTGTGGTGCTGGCAGCGTGTGTTGTTGCAACGTGCCGGTTTTTTGGCGTGGGCAGCGAGTGGTGTTTGGCAGCGTGTGGTGTTGGCCACGTGCCGGGTTTTTTGGCGTGGGCACCGTGGGCAGCGTGTGGCGTTTGGCAGCGTGTGGTGCTGGCCGCATGTTGTTGCAGCGTGCCGGTTACGGGTTTTTTGGCGTGGGCACCGTGGGCAGCGTGTGGCGTTTGGCAGCGTGTGGTGCTGGCCGCGTGTTGTTGCAGCGTGCCGGTTACGGGTTTTTTGGCGTGGGCACCGTGGGCAGCGTGTGGCGTTTGGCAGCGTGTGGTGTTTGGCAGCGTGTGGTGCTGGCCGCGTGTTGCTAGCAATCCGGCTCGAAGGACCAAATGTTGATGATAACCACACTGCAGGAATCAGTCACAAGCAATTTCCACAATTGCCAATAAACGCCTTTATTTCGCTGGCAAAAGTTTCAGCGAACACAAAGCTCCTTGCAACGTAACAATGTTGCTCCACAAAGAGACACAATGGATGCAAAAAAAAAACCCTTGTTTCTTCTTTTAATTACAGCACGTAAGTTTTTTCTCTTTTATTTTTTCAATTGTTTTATAATTTTTAGTTTTATTGAAGTTATGGTGGGCCAGAAGGGCAAAATGTTTAAATTTAGGAAAAAGGAATGAAATTTAATGTCAACCAAGCAAATAAAATGGCGTAAGGCCCAAGACAAATTTTAATACGATGTTTGCTGGTTGGTGGTTGGAAAGATAATGCCGTGCCGTCGCTATGCGACGAAACACTTATCAGGCAAAATGTAGTAGAATTTTACCTTAGATTAAATTATTTTAGAGGGCGAACTATCAGTTGCCTAGATTTTGGAGTTAGGCACTGTTCACACTGAAGTCGTATGAACAAAAACTGATGTAGAGTTTCGAATTGAGTTTAAATGGCTCTTATCACTTGGAAAGAAGTTTGCACTACCGACCACCAGAGAATATTTTTCGCCAATACATGTAATAGCTGAATTGGAAGACTACATTCAAAGAATAGAAGATGCAAAACAAAAAGACATTGCCAGATCCAAACTATCACATAGAATAAGCAATCTCAAAAGATATTTTAAAAACAACAAAACGGAAAAATTCATACTCAACAAATTGAAACAAACAAAACCATCATCAATAAACATAGGAATAAAATTATAATCACCAACTCAGACAAAGGAAATAAAACAGTAGTCATATAAAGAGAAGATTACAACAACAAAATGAATAAACTACTCGAAGACAACACTACATACAAAACAATGAGAGCCGATCCAACCAATAGTTGGAGTTTGAAGTTCCGATTTGCCATCGAACGCATAAACACGCGCCGTACACAGTGTCCGACCCCCAGTTTAGTTTTCCGTGCAATTAAAAAAAAAAAAAAAAATCGAATCTTTGCCCACCTCCCATTTAAAACAAAATAAATCAATAAAATTCTCCTGTCGCGCCGCGAACTAATCACATAAAAAGTGTAAAAAGTGTTCAAGTACTAGTGTACTACCCATCATAATCAAAAAAAAAAAAAAAATAATAATCTCAAAAAAACAACAGCCATAAAAATTAAACACATTGTGTGGTCCCCTCTTTGCCATCTCATATCCCATACCACTCTCGTTGTCTCGGCATCTGCATACATTACCTTTGGTTTGATTTTTTTTTATCAATATAGTGTACTGAGGCTGCGAGTATGTTAGGCGGATAGTCAATCAACGGGTGTGGATTCCGTTAGTGAACTAAAGCAAGTTGCTGGCTGGGCAAAACACCGCTATCAATTTGTTTTGGTTTTCTGATAGGAATTTTCACTTGTTGTTTTGACTTAGGTAGAGTCTGCGTTTGATACTTTGTTTTGTGTGTTTCTGTGAATTGTAATGTTGGGTAAATTTCGGGTCGATTTTAGCAACATTAGGGGGCTAAGATCGAATTTCTTTGCTGTGTACGCTCACACTGCAAAATGCAGGCCTGCTGTTTTGGCACTGAGTGAAACACAGGTGGGTGTTGATTTTGATCCCTCAGAGTTCAACCTGCCTGGGTATAGCTTAGTGCCATTATTCTTTTCTTCTCATGGCCTCGCCGTTTATGTTTGAAATGATATTCCTTACCAGCTTCTACCCCAAGGTTAGGTTAGGTTGAATGGGGGGTGCAGCCACAAGTGGCAACACCTCACTCGAGTCTCGAGGATCTATTGTGCTCCCCGGGAAATTAGAGGATGAGGAAATGGGAGGATTGGAGAGGTGGATGGTTATTGTGGTAGGGAACTCCCACTGAACCATTTGGAGCCATGAGTAAATTTCAGGACGTTGCTCAGTGGGAGGTTAGAGATGTCGCCCAGTTCGTCGAAGAAGTATTCTCCGAGGGTTTTTTTCCGAGTTTGGGCCAAGCTAGGACACTCACAGAGGAAGTGGAAAGATCCCTCCTCTGCCTCCTCATCTTGGCATCCTCTACATAAGTCGGATGTGCTAATGCCCATTCTCATCATGTGGGTACCCAACGAGTTGTGACCCGTGAGAATGCCAATCAACAGAGAGAGCCGAGGTCTGCTTAGCTGGAGTAGAAATTCTGTTTTTTTCTTGGAAATATCTGGCCAAAGGTTTCTAGAGACTCGGCATGTTTCTAAAGATGACCACCTGTCATTGGCGATTTTTAGAAAAGCTTCTACCCCAATACGGCCTTTGTTCTAATACGAACTTTAATTTCATGTGGTTCAAATTCACCGTCCGTAAGCAAATCATTCACTATTGTTTTATTTGAAGAAGTTCCAGTTTAGATAGCAATTCAACCTCTGACGAGTTTGATGCGCTATCTGACTCCATAATAAGAATTGTTTCCCTTTATCCTCACACTGAAATCGCAATTGCGGGCGATTTCAATGTACACAATTCTGGTTGGCTTCGACATTCTGGCCAGACAACAATCTAAGGAGAATGTGCCAAGATCTTCGCTGAGCTTAACCAACTAACTCAACTAGTTGATGAGCCCACTCGGGTTCCAGATATTGAAGGCCATGTGGCCAACACCCTTGACCTATTTCTCACTTCTTATCCCGAAAAATACAGGATTGTAGTATTATCTCATCTAGGCAAATCGGATCATTGTATCATATCGGAAGATTTTTCGTTTTCCGTCACGGTAAAAGAAGATCTCCGTTTTGGGTCTTTAGTGTTGCGACTCTGACTCGATCATCGGAACCCGGGTGTATATTTATAACACGCCCTAGACGCCATTCGGTAGATGGCAGATTTTTGTTTTTAATGACGACCAAATCATCAGCTTTGAAGTCGGTTTGAGGTGTTTTCCATTTGTGTCGTTGATATAGTTCCTTGAGATATTCATCTTTCCATCTGTGGCAGAACTGTTGTTGCAGGCATTTTACTTTTTCCCACCGATTGATTAACGATAAATTTGCATCGGCCAGATTCGGTTCCGGAAAAGATAAAAGCGGACCGCCGCGTAAAAAATGCCCCGGCGTTAATGCCAACAGATCAGAAGGATCTGTGGACATGGACGATATTGGACGCGAGTTCAAACACGCTTCGATACGTGCTAAAACCGTTGCAAATTCTTCGAACGTAAACTTGGCCTTGGTCCCCAGCCTTCTTAAATGGCTTTTGAAACTTTTAACGCCGGCTTCCCATAGACCTCCCATGTGAGGTGCCCCTGGTGGAATAAAATTCCATTTCAAACCCTGAACGCCATACTTATGGCTCGTCTCTTTGGGAATGATGCCTACAAATTTCTTAAACTTCTTGCGCAAAATTGCATCGGCAACCGTAAAGTTCGTCCCATTGTCTGAAAACACTTCTTTAGGTAAGCCTCGTCTTGAGGTGAACCTGGCAAAGGCCGCGAGGAACGCTTCAGATGACAAATCACTTGCCGCTTCAAGGTGAATTGCCTTGGTGGAAAAGCAGACAAACACGCATGCGTACCCTTTGGTCATACGACAATTTCCTGCATTGAAACTCTTGATTATGAAGGGACCCGCGAAGTCGATTCCAGTAAATGTGAACGGAGGAGAAAAGGTAACTCTTTCGGGCGGTAGGGCAGCCATCATCTGCTTGCTTAAGTCTCTTTTGTTGGTCGCGCATATGGTGCAACGACGAATGCAAGACTTAACCAGAATTTGGAGTTTTGGTATCCAGAAACTTTGTCTCGTTAGACGCACCATTAAAGAATTGCCACCGTGCATAGAAGTCTCATGAATGAATTGAACCAGGAGACAAGCAAAACGGGATTCAAAGGGTAGTTTTATAGGGTGACGTTCATTGTACGAAATGTCTGAGTTCGAGAGTCGCCCTTTGACTCTAAGAATCTTGTTTGAATCCAAAAATGGATTAAAGAACAAAATAGAACTTTTCGTTGACACTGGCTTGCCAGCTGCAAGCAGAGAATATTCTGTCGAAAAATGAGCTTCTTGAGCCAATCGGATTAGACGAATTTTCACAAACTCCATTTCTTGTTGCGAGATGTCACGAGACTTGTATTTGCTGGGCTGTTGCTTTGAGACAGACCCGAAGAAGCGAAAAACATAGCACAATACACGCATAGCGCGGAATAACGTCGAAAAACGGTCAAGAACATCTTCTGGTTCTTGTTGAGCTACCAATGAGTTGGTGTTTTGCTCAGAATCGTCGAGAGAAATGCCTGTTAGTCCCACTAGAGGACTCTGAAAATTTGGCTGGACCACTAACGAGGGAACCTCTTTCTGCTCTAGATCTTCAGTACGTGGAGCGTCTGGTAATGCCACCGGCCATTGAGAGGCTGGTTCACAGAGCCATGATGGGCCCTGCCACCACATACGATTCTGCTTCAGATCGGATGGCATTACACCTCGAGTGGCCAAGTCCGCGGGATTTTCGGCAGATCTGACGTGCTTCCAAACTGCGTTGCCGACATTGTCCTGTATTTCACTGGTACGGTTTGCAACAAAGGTTTTCCAAACGCACGGAGGTTTTTTGAGCCAGGCCAAAACTATGGATGAGTCTGTCCACAAAAAGATTTGATATGTCTGAACTGGAAAATTGGGTAAGTAAAATTTTATCATTTTTGAAAGCAAAAGTGCTCCACACAGCTCCAGACGCGGTAAAGAGACCGTCTTTAGAGGGGCAACTTTGGACTTAGCACACATCAAGTAGGAGGATGCTTCTCCATTAGGGTGACTTGCGCGTATATAAAGCGCTGCCGCATATGCTTTCTCGGAAGAGTCACAGAAGCCATGAAACTGAATTTCCACAGTGGGCGAGTATTCAACCCAACGTGGGATTTCTATAACCTGTATTTCAGGTAATGACTCTGCAAACTCTTTCCAAGTGGCAAATGATTCAGGGCTAATACGCTCGTCCCACTCAGTGTGCTCAGCCCAAATGCGTTGCATCAATGTTTTGGCGATTATCACTACGGGGGCCAACCACCCCGCAGGATCGAAAAGACGAGCAATTTGAGAGAAGACCTCTCTTTTGGTCGGATTTGTCGACAGTGGAATGCGTTGCGTGGTGAAGTAAAAATTGTCTTCTTTGGCATTCCATCGTACCCCTAGTGTTTTTGTGGTGCTGTCAGCATCGAGCTTCAAGAAACTTTCGTTCAGCACATGTTCTGGTGGCAAATGGTTAAGTAAGCTAGACGAATTTGCGGTCCACTTACGTAGTGGAAACCCAGCTGAGTTAAGCAACGCTATAAGTTCGATTTGTGCCTGTTTAGCCGAACTGAGAGAATGACCACCAGATAGAACATCGTCGACATAGAACTCCGATTGAATGATTCTAGACGCTAGGGGATACACGGTTCTGCCTTCTTTTGCCAGTTGCAAGAGGGTGCGGATGGCCAGATATGGAGCACAATTGACACCAAAAGTGACGGTTTGAAGTTCAAAGTCTTCGATTTCGGACTCTGGCGAGCTGCGAAAGAGGATTCGTTGAAATGGAGTATCTCTAGGGTCGACCAAGATTTGGCGGTACATTTTCTCAATGTCCGCATTAAAGACAAATTTATAAAATCTCCAGCGGAGAATGAGAGATGGTAAATCTTGCTGCAATATGGGCCCTGGATACAACAAATCGTTTAAACTTACCCCATTCGATGACGATTGAGACGCATTAAAAACAACCCTCACTTTGGTGGTCGTGCTTTCAGGCTTTATGACCGCATGATGTGGCAGATAGAACGGGTTTACTTGACCTCTGGAAATCTTTTCGACCGGAGGCGCTTTCCGCATATGACCGAGGGCGAGGTATTCCGAAATAACGCTTGAATATTGAGACTTGAGCTCCGCCTTCATGGCTAACGATCTTTCGACTCTAGAGAACTGCCTTAGTGCGATGTGTCTAGAGAACCCTAACTTGCCCTTTGACGATTGTGCCTTGAACGGCAAACGAACAACATACCTCCCATCCGAACGTCTCGAAGTTGTGTTTTTATAAAGTTCGTCACAGTAGCAGTCTTCTGTTGACCGAATGACTGTGGACGGCAGTTCCTCGAGCTCCCAAAATTTTCGTAGCTGAGTATCCAGATTGGAAGTACTCGAACTGTTCGATACTACGAATGTATTGAACGATTGGAACGACTCCGGAACTGGTCCGGACAGTACCCAGCCGAACATTGTGTTCTGAGCCACGAGGGAATCTGCGATAAGTTGGAGACCGTTCCTTATGATCGATGGGTATAAATCCGCACCGATCAGCAGATCGACCTGGGACGATTTATTAAACGTGGGATCAGCCAGTTTGAGGCCGCCACAAAGGTTAGGATCGATGATACTAAACGATGAACTTCGCAGATTGTTCGTCAATGATCGAAGCACAATTGCCTGGGCAGAAATGGTGATCTGGGCTTCATCTAAGCACGTGATTGCAAACGCACAGAGTTTTTTCGACGTTATGGCGAGATTACCACTGATTCCGGAAATGGTTGTATTCTTATCCGTTACGGGCAAGTTCAAACGCTTTTGTACTGCCTCTGAGATAAAGGATATTTCGGAACCAGGGTCGATAAGAGCGCGAACTATGTGTTTGGATTCTTTGCCAACAATGCAAACTAGTGCCGTTGCAAGCAATATTTTCTTGGGAGCGCCGACATGAAAGTTTTGAAACGACGCTTGAGGCACGAATGGAAGTGACGACGCCGATATTTGAGGAGCTGTTGTTGCACTAGGGAGATTAGTGGACTGTATTTTATTTCCGTTTTCGTAAACGTTGAGGTGCAACAGTGAGTGATGCCGTTTTTTGCAGTGGCTACAAGAATATTTGCTCGTACAAGCGACCTTTGTATGACTCGCGCTTAAACATTTGTTGCACAGTTTGTGCTGCCGTACCGTTTGGATTCTCGTTGGGATCGACATTGCCGAAAATTTGGCACACTCATAAATGGAGTGCGCAGCCGCACAGATTTTGCATTTCCCCCCCCCCCCCCCCTGTTTTGGCAAGGTAAGTGTTGACTCTATTATTGTTTCGAACATTCGTCTCCTTTTTGGGAAGTCTATTAAGCCCTGTGCCTTTTGTCGACGTGGTGTCCGAAATGGACTCCAGCACCTGAAAGCGAGACGTTAAGAACGAGTCTAATTGCTGCCAGGTTGGAACCTTCGTCGGGTCCTCCAGGGATTGTTCCCAAAGGGTCAAGGTAGTTTTGGGCAGTCTACTTGAACACGCAAGGACGAGAATCGGATCCCAGTTTTGTGTTATAACCTTATGCGCTTGCAACGTTGATACCGAATCATTTACAGTACTCTGAAGGGCTCGGATCAATTTGGCCGACTCTTCATGTACTGTTGGCAAGTTAAAGATATTTTTTACCTGATTGTTGACTAAGATTCGAGTATTTTCATACGTAGCCCGCAACGCTTCCCAGGCTAGAGAAAAGCTGGCATTGGTTAGCGGAAATTGGCTGACAATCCGATAAGCCTGGTCTTTGGTTTTGGCTCTAAGGTGGAAGAGTTTTTCTACTTCACCCAACTGGGGGTGTTTAATGTAGACTGCCTCAAACATATCTCGGAAAACCGGGCAGGAGATATAATCCCCCTTGAAGACCTCCGTCTCACATGGAGGTAATTTGAGGTGACGAGGAGCGAATGTTGGTTCAGCTATCGATTTTTTGCCAGTACCCTCAGGTTTCAGTCGTGCTTCGTGATCTAGGAAAAGTGCTGAGCATGCCACATAACTTTCGTTGCACAGTTTATACTTGGTTTCTATGGCTTCAAGGTCTACTGCTGCTTCTCTTGTCTTTGGGCCGCCTTTTATGTATAGGGCATAGGTTTCTTTGACTTCGAGCCACAGTTCTCTTAACTCTGACTTTCTGACTTCGAGAGCGGACAGTGTGTGCCCGTGATCCGGCACCTCTTTCGCCGCTTGGTGAAACTTGACCAATTGATCAGTCGAGAAAATGAAGTCTTCCATCAAAGCCATCACAAAGTGCGTTTAAAATTGTATAAATGACAAGGAAGCGACACGAAACCAAGAATTTTAAAACTCGTGGCTTAAAGCACTCACAAAACAAAACGAGACTCTCAAAAAGTCAAAAATTTAAATTTAAAATTTCAAAAAAAGTCAAAATTTAGAAGTTCAAGAATCTTCAAAAGGCTTGATAGATTCTACTGGGGGCCAACCACCCCGGCTTGGATACACCGTAACGAACGGTGTGTGCGGCACGAACGAGAGAAAAAAAAATTTCAAAAGTAAAAATTTTAAATTTAAAAATTTCAAAACAAATCAAAATTTTGAAGCACAAGAATCTTCAACAGGCTTGACAGATTCTACTGGGGGCCAACCACCCCGGCTTGGATACACCGTTACGAACGGTGTGTGCGGCACGAATGAGAAAAAAAGTAAGAATCTTCAAAAGGCTTGAAGGATTCTAAAAATTTCAAAAAAAAGTTAAAATTTTAAAGCGCAAGAATCTTCAAAAGGCTTGAAGTATTCTAAAAATTTCAAAAAAAGTTAAAATTTTAAAGCGCAAGAATCTTCAACAGGCTTGAAGTATTCTAAAAATTTCAAAAAAAGTTAAAATTTTAAAGCGCAAGAATCTTCAACAGGCTTGATAGATTCTACTGGGGGCCAACCACCCCGGCTTGGATACACCGTTACGAACGGTGTGTGCGGCACGAACGAGAGAAACAATTTCAAAAGTAAAAAATTTTAAATTTAAAATTTTCAAAAAAAAATCGAAATTTTGAAGCACAAGAATCTTCAACAGGCTTTACAGATTCTACTGGGGGCCAACCACCCCGGCTTGGATACACCGTTACGAACGATGTGTGCTGCACGAACGAGAAAAAAATTACCACGCGATAAAAAACGCCGACTCCTTCAACGAGGAAGACAGTCTATTAAAATTTCCTATAAAACCAAAAAACAAAAGGCTGGGGAACACAACCAAATCGCGTTTATCGAAGTTGCTTTAAAAATTTCAAAAATTAATGAAAACTACTGAGATGGAAAGTGAATACCTAGGAACCGCTTCAACCACAAAATACCGATATTTCGTATCACACCACGTAAAAAATGACGCGTTTGTCGGTCAAAGTGCAACACAAGGGAACCAAAATAAAAATTTTTTTTTTTTTTTTTTTATTTCTTTTAAAAAATGACGAAAAAAAATTGCCAATTAAAACAAATTTTCACTCACCCTTTACAATTTTGGTTGAAAACTTTTACGTTGCTCCGATGTGCACACTTCCGAGTGGCTGGTCAGGTCTCGTGATGATGTTTTTACCGCCAACAAAATGGCCGAACAGCGTGGGCAGCGCGTGGTGTCTGGCAGCGTGTGGTGCTGGCAGCGTGTGTTGTTGCAACGTGCCGGTTTTTTGGCGTGGGCAGCGAGTGGTGTTTGGCAGCGTGTGGTGTTGGCCACGTGCCGGGTTTTTTGGCGTGGGCACCGTGGGCAGCGTGTGGCGTTTGGCAGCGTGTGGTGCTGGCCGCATGTTGTTGCAGCGTGCCGGTTACGGGTTTTTTGGCGTGGGCACCGTGGGCAGCGTGTGGCGTTTGGCAGCGTGTGGTGCTGGCCGCGTGTTGTTGCAGCGTGCCGGTTACGGGTTTTTTGGCGTGGGCACCGTGGGCAGCGTGTGGCGTTTGGCAGCGTGTGGTGTTTGGCAGCGTGTGGTGCTGGCCGCGTGTTGCTAGCAATCCGGCTCGAAGGACCAAATGTTGATGATAACCACACTGCAGGAATCAGTCACAAGCAATTTCCACAATTGCCAATAAACGCCTTTATTTCGCTGGCAAAAGTTTCAGCGAACACAAAGCTCCTTGCAACGTAACAATGTTGCTCCACAAAGAGACATAATGGATGCAAAAAAAAAACCCTTGTTTCTTCTTTTAATTACAGCACGTAAGTTTTTTCTCTTTTATTTTTTCAATTGTTTTATAATTTTTAGTTTTATTGAAGTTATGGTGGGCCAGAAGGGCAAAATGTTTAAATTTAGGAAAAAGGAATGAAATTTAATGTCAACCAAGCAAATAAAATGGCGTAAGGCCCAAGACAAATTTTAATACGATGTTTGCTGGTTGGTGGTTGGAAAGATAATGCCGTGCCGTCGCTATGCGACGAAACACTTATCAGGCAAAATGTAGTAGAATTTTACCTTAGATTAAATTATTTTAGAGGGCGAACTATCAGTTGCCTAGATTTTGGAGTTAGGCACTGTTCACACTGAAGTCGTATGAACAAAAACTGATGTAGAGTTTCGAATTGAGTGTAAATGGCTCTTATCACTTGGAAAGAAGTTTGCACTACCGACCACCAGAGAATATTTTTCGCCAATACATGTAATAGCTGAATTGGAAGACTACATTCAAAGAATAGAAGATGCAAAACAAAAAGACATTGCCAGATCCAAACTATCACATAGAATAAGCAATCTCAAAAGATATTTTAAAAACAACAAAACGGAAAAATTCATACTCAACAAATTGAAACAAACAAAACCATCATCAATAAACATAGGAATAAGATTATAATCACCAACTCAGACAAAGGAAATAAAACAGTAGTCATATAAAGAGAAGATTACAACAACAAAATGAATAAACTACTCGAAGACAACACTACATACAAAACAATGAGAGCCGATCCAACCAATAGTTGGAGTTTGAAGTTCCGATTTGCCATCGAACGCATAAACACGCGCCGTACACAGTGTCCGACCCCCAGTTTAGTTTTCCGTGCAATTAAAAAAAAAAAAAAAATTCGAATCTTTGCCCACCTCCCATTTAAAACAAGATAAATCAATAAAATTCTCCTGTCGCGCCGCGAACTAATCACATAAAAAGTGTAAAAAGTGTTCAAGTACTAGTGTACTACCCATCATAATCAAAAAAAAAAATAATAATAATCTCAAAAAAACAACAGCCATAAAAATTAAACACATTGTGTGGTCCCCTCTTTGCCATCTCATATCCCATACCACTCTCGTTGTCTCGGCATCTGCATACATTACCTTTGGTTTGATTTTTTTTTATCAATATAGTGTACTGAGGCTGCGAGTATGTTAGGCGGATAGTCAATCAACGGGTGTGGATTCCGTTAGTGAACTAAAGCAAGTTGCTGGCTGGGCAAAACACCGCTATCAATTTGTTTTGGTTTTCTGATAGGAATTTTCACTTGTTGTTTTGACTTAGGTAGAGTCTGCGTTTGATACTTTGTTTTGTGTGTTTCTGTGAATTGTAATGTTGGGTAAATTTCGGGTCGATTTTAGCAACATTAGGGGGCTAAGATCGAATTTCTTTGCTGTGTACGCTCACACTGCAAAATGCAGGCCTGCTGTTTTGGCACTGAGTGAAACACAGGTGGGTGTTGATTTTGATCCCTCAGAGTTCAACCTGCCTGGGTATAGCTTAGTGCCATTATTCTTTTCTTCTCATGGCCTCGCCGTTTATGTTTGAAATGATATTCCTTACCAGCTTCTACCCCAAGGTTAGGTTAGGTTGAATGGGGGGTGCAGCCACAAGTGGCAACACCTCACTCGAGTCTCGAGGATCTATTGTGCTCCCCGGGAAATTAGAGGATGAGGAAATGGGAGGATTGGAGAGGTGGATGGTTATTGTGGTAGGGAACTCCCACTGAACCATTTGGAGCCCTGAGTAAATTTCAGGACGTTGCTCAGTGGGAGGTTAGAGATGTCGCCCAGTTCGTCGAAGAAGTATTCTCCGAGGGTTTTTTTCCGAGTTTGGGCCAAGCTAGGACACTCACAGAGGAAGTGGAAAGATCCCTCCTCTGCCTCCTCATCTTGGCATCCTCTACATAAGTCGGATGTGCTAATGCCCATTCTCATCATGTGGGTACTCAACGAGTTGTGACCCGTGAGAATGCCAATCAACAGAGAGAGCCGAGGTCTGCTTAGCTGGAGTAGAAATTCTGTTTTTTTCTTGGAAATATCTGGCCAAAGGTTTCTAGAGACTCGGCATGTTTCTAAAGATGACCACCTGTCATTGGCGATTTTTAGAAAAGCTTCTACCCCAATACGGCCTTTGTTCTAATACGAACTTTAATTTCATGTGGTTCAAATTCACCGTCCGTAAGCAAATCATTCACTATTGTTTTATTTGAAGAAGTTCCAGTTTAGATAGCAATTCAACCTCTGACGAGTTTGATGCGCTATCTGACTCCATAATAAGAATTGTTTCCCTTTATCCTCACACTGAAATCGCAATTGCGGGCGATTTCAATGTACACAATTCTGGTTGGCTTCGACATTCTGGCCAGACAACAATCTAAGGAGAATGTGCCAAGATCTTCGCTGAGCTTAACCAACTAACTCAACTAGTTGATGAGCCCACTCGGGTTCCAGATATTGAAGGCCATGTGGCCAACACCCTTGACCTATTTCTCACTTCTTATCCCGAAAAATACAGGATTGTAGTATTATCTCATCTAGGCAAATCGGATCATTGTATCATATCGGAAGATTTTTCGTTTTCCGTCACGGTAAAAGAAGATCTCCGTTTTGGGTCTTTAGTGTTGCGACTCTGACTCGATCATCGGAACCCGGGTGTTTATTTATAACACGCCCTAGACGCCATTCGGTAGATGGCAGATTTTTGTTTTTAATGACGACCAAATCATCAACTTTGAAGTCGGTTTGAGGTGTTTTCCATTTGTGTCGTTGATATAGTTCCTTGAGATATTCATCTTTCCATCTGTGGCAGAACTGTTGTTGCAGGCATTTTACTTTTTCCCACCCATTGATTAACGATAAATTTGCATCGGCCAGATTCGGTTCCGGAAAAGATAAAAGCGGACCGCCGCGTAAAAAATGCCCCGGCGTTAATGCCAACAGATCAGAAGGATCTGTGGACATGGACGATATTGGACGCGAGTTCAAACACGCTTCGATACGTGCTAAAACCGTTGCAAATTCTTCGAACGTAAACTTGGCCTTGGTCCCCAGCCTTCTTAAATGGCTTTTGAAACTTTTAACGCCGGCTTCCCATAGACCTCCCATGTGAGGTGCCCCTGGTGGAATAAAATTCCATTTCAAACCCTGAACGCCATACTTATGGCTCGTCTCTTTGGGAATGATGCCTACAAATTTCTTAAACTTCTTGCGCCAAATTGCATCGGCACCCGTAAAGTTCGTCCCATTGTCTGAAAACACTTCTTTAGGTAAGCCTTGTCTTGAGGTGAACCTGGCAAAGGCCGCGAGGAACGCTTCAGATGACAAATCACTTGCCGCTTCAAGGTGAATTGCCTTGGTGGAAAAGCAGACAAACACGCATGCGTACCCTTTGGTCATACGACAATTTCCTGCATTGAAACTCTTGATTATGAAGGGACCCGCGAAGTCGATTCCAGTAAATGTGAACGGAGGAGAAAAGGTAACTCTTTCGGGCGGTAGGGCAGCCATCATCTGCTTGCTTAAGTCTCTTTTGTTGGTCGCGCATATGGTGCAACGACGAATGCAAGACTTAACCAGAATTTGGAGTTTTGGTATCCAGAAACTTTGTCTCGTTAGACGCACCATTAAAGAATTGCCACCGTGCATAGAAGTCTCATGAATGAATTGAACCAGGAGACAAGCAAAACGGGATTCAAAGGGTAGTATTATAGGGTGACGTTCATTGTACGAAATGTCTGAGTTCGAGAGTCGCCCATTGACTCTAAGAATCTTGTTTGAATCCAAAAATGGATTAAAGAACAAAATAGAACTTTTCGTTGACACTGGCTTGCCAGCTGCAAGCAGAGAATATTCTGTTGAAAAATGAGCTTCTTGAGCCAATCGGATTAGACGAATTTTCACAAACTCCATTTCTGGTTGCGAGATGTCACGAGACTTGTATTTGCTGGGCTGTTGCTTTGATATAGACCCGAAGAAGCGAAAAACATAGCACAATACGCGCATAGCGCGGAATAACGTCGAAAAACGGTCAAGAAAATCTTCCGGTTCTTGTTGAACTACCAATGAGTTGGTGTTTTGCTCGGAGTCGTCGAGAGACATGCCTGTAGGACTCTGAAAATCTGGCTGGACCACTAACGAGGAAAGCTCTTTCTGTTCGAGATCTTCAGTACGTGGAGCGTCTGGTAATGCCACCGGCCATTGAGAGGCTGGTTCACAGAGCCTTGATGGGCCCCGCCACCACATACGATTCTGCTTCAGATCGGAGGGCATTACACCTCGAGTGGCCAAGTCAGCGGGATTTTCAGCAGATCTGACATGCTTCCATACTGCGTTGCCGACATTGTCTTGTATCTCACTGGTACGGTTTGCAACAAAGGTTTTCCAAACGCACGGAGGTTTTTTGAGCCAGGCCAAAACTATGGATGAGTCCGTCCATAAAAAAATTTGATATGCCTGGACTGGAAAATTGGGCAAGTAAAATTTGATCATTTTTGAAAGCAAGAGTGCTCCACACAGCTCAAAACGCGGTAAAGAGACCGTCTTTAAAGGGGCAACTTTGGACTTCGCACACATCAAGTAGGAGGATGCTTCTCCATTAGGGTGACTTGCGCGTATATAAAGCGCTGCCGCATATGCTTTCTCGGAAGAGTCACAGAAGCCATGAAACTGAATCTACACAGTGGGGGAGTATTCAACCCAACGTGGGATTTCTATAACCTGTATTTCAGGTAATGACTCTGCAAACTCATTCCAAGTGGCAAATGATTCAGGGCTAATACGCTCGTCCCACTCAGTGTGCTCCGCCCAAATGCGTTGCATCAACGTTTTGGCAATTATCACTACGGGGGCCAACCACCCCGCAGGATCGAAAAGACGAAAAATTTGAGAGAAGACCTCTCTTTTGGTCGGATTTGTCGACAGTGAAATGCTTTGCGTGGTGAAGTAAAAATTGTCTCCTTTGGCATTCCATCGTACCCCTAGTGTTTTTGTGGTGCTGTCAGCATCGAGCTTCAGGAAACTTTCGTTCAGCACATGTTCTAGTGGCAAATGGTTAAGTAAGCTAGACGAATTCACGGTCCACTTACGTAGTGGAAACCCAGCTGAGTTAAGCAACGCTATAAGTTCGATTTGTGCCTGTTTAGCCGAACTGAGAGAATGACCACCAGATAGAACATCGTCGACATAGAACTCCGATTGAATGACTCTAGACGCTAGGGGATACACGGTCCTGCCTTCTTTTGCCAGTTGCAAGAGGGTGCGGATGGCCAGATATGGAGCGCAATTGACACCAAAAGTGACGGTTTGAAGTTCAAAGTCTTCGATTTCGGACTCTGGCGAACTGCGAAAGAGGATTCGTTGAAATGGAGTATCTCTAGGGTCGACCAAGATTTGGCGGTACATTTTCTCAATGTCCGCATTAAAGACAAATTTATAAAATCTCCAGCGGAGAATGAGAGATGGTAAATCTTGCTGCAATATGGGCCCTGGATACAACAAATCGTTTAAACTTACCCCATTCGACGACGGTTGAGACGCATTTAAAACAACCCTCACTTTGGTGGTCGTGCTTTCAGGCTTTATGACCGCATGATGTGGCGGATAGAACGAGTTTACTTGACCTTTTGCAATCTTTTCCATCGGAGGTACTTTCCGCATATGGCCAAGGGTGAGGTATTCAGAAATAACGCTTGAATATTGAGTCTTGAGATCCGCTTTCATGGCTAACGATCTTTCGACTCTAGAGAACTGCCTTAATGCGATGTGCCTAGAGAACCCTAGCTTGCCCTTTGATGATTGCGCCTTGAACGGCAGACGAACCACATACCTCCCGTCCGAACGTCTCGAAGTTGTGTTTTTATAAAGTTCGTCACAGTAGCAGTCTTCTGTTGACCGAATGACTGTGGACGGCAGTTCCTCGAGCTCCCAAAATTTTCGTAGCTGAGTATCCAGATTGGAAGTACTCGAACTGTTCGATACTACGAATGTATTGAACGATTGGAACGACTCCGGAACTGGTCCGGACAGTACCCAGCCGAACATTGTGTTCTGAGCCACGAGGGAATCTGCGATAAGTTGGAGACCGTTCCTTATGATCGATGGGTATAAATCCGCACCGATCAGCAGATCGACCTGGGACGATTTATTAAACGTGGGATCAGCCAGTTTGAGGCCGCCACAAAGGTTAGGATCGATGATACTAAACGATGAACTTGGCAGATTGTTCGTCAATGATCGAAGCACAATTGCCTGGGCAGAAATGGTGATCAGGGCTTCATCTAAGCACGTGATTGCAAACGCACAGAGTTTTTTCGACGTTATGGCGAGATTACCACTGATTCCGGAAATGGTTGTATTCTTATCCGTTACGGGCAAGTTCAAACGCTTTTGTACTGCCTCTGAGATAAAGGATATTTCGGAACCAGGGTCGATAAGAGCGCGAACTATGTGTTTGGATTCTTTGCCAACAATGCAAACTAGTGCCGTTGCAAGCAATATTTTCTTGGGAGCGCCGACATGAAAGTTTTGAAACGACGCTTGAGGCACGAATGGAAGTGACGACGCCGATATTTGAGGAGCTGTTGTTGCACTAGGGAGATTAGTGGACTGTATTTTATTTCCGTTTTCTTTAGCGTTGAGGTGCAACAGTGAGTGATGCCGTTTTTTGCAGTGGCTACAAGAATATTTGCTCGTACAAGCGACCTTTGTATGACTCGCGCTTAAACAGTTGTTGCACAGTTTGTGCTGCCGTACCGTTTGGATTCTCGTTGGGATCGACATTGCCGAAAATTTGGCAAACTCATAAATGGAGTGCGCAGCCGCACAGATTTTGCATTCCCCCCCCCCCCCCCTGTTTTGGCAAGGTAAGTGTTGACTCTATTATTGTTTCGAACATTCGTCTCCTTTTTGGGAAGTCTATTAAGCCCTGTGCCTTTTGTCGACGTGGTGTCCGAAATGGACTCCAGCACCTGAAAGCGAGACGTTAAGAACGAGTCTAATTGCTGCCAGGTTGGAACCTTCGTCGGGTCCTCCAGGGATTGTTCCCAAAGGGTCAAGGTAGTTTTGGGCAGTCTACTTGAACACGCAAGGACGAGAATCGGATCCCAGTTTTGTGTTATAACCTTATGCGCTTGCAACGTTGATACCGAATCATTTACAGTACTCTGAAGGGCTCGGATCAATTTGGCCGACTCTTCATGTACTGTTGGCAAGTTAAAGATATTTTTTACCTGATTGTTGACTAAGATTCGAGTATTTTCATACGTAGCCCGCAACGCTTCCCAGGCTAGAGAAAAGCTGGCATTGGTTAGCGGAAATTGGCTGACAATCCGATAAGCCTGGTTTTTGGTTTTGGCTCTAAGGTGGAAGAGTTTTTCTACTTCACCCAACTGGGGGTGTTTAATGTAGACTGCCTCAAACATATCTCGGAAAACCGGCCAGGAGATATAATCCCCCTTGAAGACCTCCGTCTCACATGGAGGTAATTTGAGGTGACGAGGAGCGAATGTTGGTTCAGCTATCGATTTTTTGCCAGTACCCTCAGGTTTCAGTCGTGCTTCGTGATCTAGGAAAAGTGCTGAGCATGCCACATAACTTTCGTTGCACAGTTTATACTTGGTTTCTATGGCTTCAAGGTCTACTGCTGCTTCTCTTGTCTTTGGGCCGCCTTTTATGTATAGGGCATAGGTTTCTTTGACTTCGAGCCACAGTTCTCTTAACTCTGACTTTCTGACTTCGAGAGCGGACAGTGTGTGCCCGTGATCCGGCACCTCTTTCGCCGCTTGGTGAAACTTGACCAATTGATCAGTCGAGAAAATGAAGTCTTCCATCAAAGCCATCACAGAAAGTGCTTCTAAGATTGTATAAATGACAAGGAAGCGACACGAAACCAAGAAATTTAAAACTCGTGGCTTAAAAGACAACAGACTCTCAAAAAGGACAAGATTTAAATTTAAAAATTTTAAAAAATCAAAATTTTGAAGCACAAGAATCTTCAACAGGCTTTACAGATTCTACTGGGGGCCAACCACCCCGGTTTGGATACACCGTTACGAACGGTGTGTGCGGCACGAACGAGAGAAAAAATTTCAAAAGAGTCAAAAAAATCAAGATTTAGCGCGCAAGAATCTTCAAAAGGCTTGAAAGATTCTACTGGGGGCCAACCACCCCGGCTTGGATACACCGTTACGAACGGTGTATGTGGCACGAACGAGAGAAAAAATTTCAAGAGACAAAAAAATCAAAATTTAAAGCGCAAGAATCTTCAAAAGGCTTGAAAGATTCTAAAAATTTCAAAAAAAAGTTAAAATTTTAAAGCGCAAGAATCTTCAAAAGGCTTGAAGGATTCTACTGGGGGCCAACCACCCCGGCTTGGATACACCGTTACGAACGGTGTATATGGCATGAACGAGAGAAAAAATTTCAAAAGAGTCAAAAAAATCAAAATTAAAAGCCCAAGAATCTTCAAAAGGCTTGAAAGATTTTAAAAATTTCAAAAAAAGTTTAAATTTTAAAGAGCAAGAATCTTCAAAAGGCTTGAAGGATTCTACTGCGGGCCAACCACCCTGGCTTGGATACACCGTTACGAAAAAAATCAAAATTTAAAGCGCAAGAATCTTCAAAAGGCTTGAAAGATTCTAAAAATTTCAAAAAAAAGTTAAAATTTTAAAGCGCAAGAATCTTCAAAAGGCTTGAAGGATTCTACTGGGGGCCAACCACCCCGGCTTGGATACACCGTTACGAACGGTGTATGTGGCATGAACGAGAGAAAAAATTTCAAAAGAGTCAAAAAAATCAAAATTAAAAGCGCAAGAATCTTCAAGAGGCTTGAAAGATTCTAAAAATTTCAAAAAAAGTTAAAATTTTAAAGAGCAAGAATCTTCAAAAGGCTTGAAGGATTCTACTGGGGTCAACCACCCCGGCTTGGATACACCGTTACGAACGGTGTGTGCGGCACAAACGAGAGAAAAAATTTCAAAAGTAAAAAGTCAAAATTTAAATTTAAATATGAAAAAAAGTCAAAATTTAGAAGCTCTAGAATCTTCAAAAGACTTGATAGATTCTCCTGGGGCCAACCACCCCGGCTTGGATACACCGTTACGAACGGTGTGTGCGGCACAAACGAGAGAAAAAATTTCAAAAGTAAAAAGTCAAAATTTAAATTTAAATATTAAAAAAAGTCAAAATTTAAAAGCTCTAGAATCTTCAAAGGGCTTGATAGATTTTACTGGGGGCCAACCACCCCGGCTTGGATACACCATTACGAACGGTGTGTGCGGCACAAAAGAGAGAAAAAATTAACACGCGATAAGAAACGCAGACTCCTTCAAAGAGGAAGACAGTCTATTAAAATTCACAAAAACCCAAAAAATAGGCTGGGGAACAAAACCAACCGCGAACATCGACGATGAATTTTACTGAAAACCCTATCACTACCGCGATGGAAGCGACTATCCAGGAACAACCAACCACAGAAAAAACCAAAAAACGATCTTTCGTATCCCAAAAAAAAAATTGGCGCGTTTGTCGGCCCGAGTGCAACATAAAGGAACAAAAATGATGATGATGTGATGTTTTTCGCCAACAAAATGGCCGAACAGCGTGGGCAGCGTGTGGTGTTGGCAGCGTGTGTTGTTTTTCGCCAACCAATGGCCGAACAGCGTGGACAGCGTGCCGGGTTCTTGTACCTTTGGCAGCGTGTGGTGTTGGCAGCGTGCCGGGTCTCGGCGTGGGCAGCGTGGGCAGCGTGTGGTGTTGCAGCGTGCCGGGTTTATTTTTGGCGTGGGCAGCGTGTGGTGTTGTAGCGTGCCGGTTTTTCGGCGTGGGCAACGTGGGCAACGTGGGCAGCGTGGTCAGCGTGTTGCAGCGTGAGCAGCGTGGGCAGCGTGGTCAGCGTGTTGCAGCGTGGTCTGGCGTCGATGACGTCCAAAAATCCGGCTGATGGACCAAATGTTCGCAATGACCACACTTACGCGAATTTCCAAGATAAATCCCAAATGTAGACCACACTTACGCTGTTTTTCATTTGCTGAGGATGCTCCTTCAAAATTTCCCACCTTCTTTTTAAGCCAAGAAAACGCCTTGTATTTCTTTTTTTTTTTGTAGATATATGTAGCTCGTAGTGATTTTTTATTGGTTCTTTTAATTTTTTTTTACAATTTCGTTTAATTTTAGGCCAAAAGGGCAAAATTTGTTAATTTAGAAAAAAAAAATTAAAATTTACTTTCAGTCAAGAAAAATGGCAGATGGCCCAAGACAAAATTTGAGTTGAAAGGTCTTCTCTGGTTGGCTGCTGAACTGACAATGCCGTGTCGTCGCTATGCGATGATTTTGCCAAAAAAATTTGTTATGGGTTAATTAGTTCAAGAGGGCGAACCATGAAATGGTACCAAACTCTAGTTTTTTGATTAAGCTGGGGAGTGGCAGTGTTCACACTGGATTCGTGTGAACAACCATCATCAATAAACACAGGAATAAAATTATAATCACAAACGCAGACAAAGGAAATAAAACAGTAGTCATATAAAGAGAAGATTACAACAACAAAATGAATAAACTACTCGAAGACAAAACTACATACAAAACAATGAGAGCCGATCCAACCAATAGTTGGAGTTTGAAGTTCCGATTTGCCATCGAACGCATAAACACGCGCCGTACACAGTGTCCGTCCCAGTTTAGTTTTCCGTGCAATTAAAAAAAAAAGTTCGAATCTTTGCCCACCTCCCACTTAAAACAAAATAAATCAATTAAATTCTCCTGTCGCGCCGCGAACTAATCACATAAAAAGTGTAAAAAGTGTTCAAGTACTAGTGCACCACCCATCATAATCAAAAAAAAAAAAATAATAATAATAATAAAAATAAAACAACAGCCATAAAAATTAAACACATTGTGTGGTCCCCTCTTTGCCATCTCATATCCCATACCACTCTCGTTGTCTCGGCATCTGCATACATTACCTTTGGTTTGATTTTTTTTTATCAATATAGTGTACTGAGGCTGCGAGTATGTTAGGCGGATAGTCAATCAACGGGTGTGGATTCCGTTAGTGAACTAAAGCAAGTTGCTGGCTGGGCAAAACACCGCTATCAATTTGTTTTGGTTTTCTGAAAGGAATTTTCACTTGTTGTTTTGACTTAGGTAGAGTCTGCGTTTGATACTTTGTTTTGTGTGTTTCTGTGAATTGTAATGTTGGGTAAGTTTCGGGTCGATTTTAGCAACATAAGGGGGCTAAGATTTGCTGTGTACGCTCACACTGCAAAATGCTGGCCTGCTGTTTTGGCACTGAGTGAAACACAGGTGGGTGTTGATTTTGATCCCTCAGAGTTCAACCTGCCTGGGTATAGCTTAGTGCCATTATTCTTTTCTTCTCATGGCCTCGCCGTTTATGTTTAAAATGATATTCCTTACCAGCTTCTACCACAATACGGCCTTTGTTCTAATACGAACTTTAGTTTCATGTGGTTCAAATTCACCGTCCGTAAGCAAATCATTCAATATTGTTTTATTTGAAGAAGCCCCAGTTAAGATAGCAATTCAACCTCTGACGAGTTTGATGCGCTATCTGACTCCACAATAAGAATTGTTTCCCTTTATCCTCACACTGAAATCGCAATTGCGGGCGATTTCATTGTACACAATTCTGGTTGGCTTCGACATTCTGGCCAGACAACACTCGAAGGAGAATGTGTCAAGATCTTCGCTGAGCTTAACCAACTAACTCAACTAGTTGATGAGCCCACTCGGGTTCCAGATATTGAAGGCCATGTGGCCAACACCCTTGACCTATTTCTCACTTCTTATCCCGAAAAATACAGGGTTGTAGTAATATCTCCTCTAGGCAAATCGGATCATTGTATCATATCGGAAGATTTTTCGTTTTCCGTCACGGTAAAAAAAGATAAAATCCCCAAAAGAACTGTGTGGCAATATCAGAAAGCCAATTGGGACGGCCTGAACAATTTCTTTCGAAATTTTAATTGGTCATTGTGCTTTCTCGACGGAAACGTTGTTCCTCACAGAACAAAAAGTATAATCCCCAAAAAGAATTCGGGGTTTGATCTAAGCTGTAAAGGGGATAGATAAAGAAGTTTTCGAAAATTCAAAGACAACCCTACAAAAGAAAACCGAAATTTGTTCAAACGGGCCAGAAATATCTGTTATACTCAAACAAAAAAGGCTAAGTTCTTACATGACCAAAAAGTAAGGTGAAAAATACTTGTGTGTCCAAAAGGAAGTAAAAGCTTTTGGTCTTTTGTCAAGAACATTAAGAACTCGACCACGTCATCGGTCCCAACGCTCGTTTTCAATGATTCTCCGTACGTCAGCTCCATCAATAAAGCTAATTTGCTTGCAGCTCAATTTGCTGCCAACTCGACACTTCCAGATAGCATATTGGCTCCTCCTGAGCTTGAGTCTGTAGATTCTGTGATGAAGCAGACTTTTTTTCTAACTCGACCGGTAGGGAGAGTCCTCAAAGATATCATTTTTATTCATTTATTTATTTAGTAGCAACAAACAATATTTACATTGGATAGGAACTTTTCTTTGGAGATTTAGGACTAGTAATATCCTTTACAACCATAATTTAATGATAATAATTAATGTCTACTGATTTTAATTTCAAGGGAAAGCTACAATTAAAAACCCTCATTCGAATCTTAAACCTAAATATTGCAAAATTCCCAAGTATATGTTCTTTTATGACTTGAAGAAATCGAACTTTATGAATCAATTCGAAGGTCAATGACTTATATTCGATATAATTCGATTGCTTCAAATCATAATTACATAAGTAATTTGACAGCTGTCAATAGTAAAGAGTTGGTGATTTTTTTAGAATAGCTCCGAGAAATAAAGCGATAAAATCAAAAAAGTAAAGTTAAATTGAGTGTTTCTAAGTCTAAACAAATTAACGAATAAAAAAGGAACGCTTCGGTATTGAACAAGTGAGTTTTTATGCTATAAATATTGTTTGTCTTGCTACCTATTGCATACCTAAGTGTTTTGCACATAACCTATTCGTGCCTATGAACAAACGCAAAGTTAGCGAAACATCACCAAAAAGCTTCAACATCTTAAAAAGAGCTCAAATTTGTGATAAGATGTCCGAGCCGAAAGAAAATGTTGGAAATATGACTAAACTAGATTTAGCCAACATGATTGCTCTACTGCTTGACACAAAGCTGCAAGATACTGCGAAAGAAATTGACATCGAGGCTTTAGTCAACGTTAACCAACAAATTTTGGAGCAAAATATCCAACTATCCAACAAAGTAGCTGCACTTGAGGAAAAATACGAGCTCTTAGAATGTCAAATGGATGAAATGCGGAAAAAAAACACTGAAAATAATCTAATGATGCGTATCGATGTACAATTTGGCAGAGATGAGAAGGAGTTGATTAGAAATGTATGTACATCCATAGTTTAAGTATTGTCATTAATTCTACGAATTAGAATTGATTAGAAATGGTACATCCATAGTTCAACCACCACCATGCACCGATAACCTGCAAATTCAAGAACTTCGATCAACAAATTCCAACAAGAAGAACTTTGTGGTTAAAATGGAGACGAAAAATCAAGTAATCTCTGCACTAAAAAAATCAAAAAGCTTGCAAAACACTGGAGTCACTATCTTCAAAGATCTCCCGGTTACAATACGGCAAAAGAGAAAACAGCTTTTAAGCATAAGAAAGAAGTTGATAGACGAAAACACAGATATAAAAGTATATGTGAGAGACGAAAAAATGTATATCTATGATAAAATTTTCCGCTGGAGCAAAACATTGGGACTTTTGTGCAACAACACTGCAGATGGAATTTTGCAATTAAATCAGATTTACCAAAAAGATCTAAGCAAACAGCTGGGTAGCCTGGGTGTGTCAGATGTACGTCAAAACAAACTAGTAAATAGATTTTTTCGAGCGACACCTAGTAGTCAAAACGGAAACAGCTTAGTGGGGGCTCCAACCAATCAAGCGTTTTTGAATCCGAATACACTATAGGGCAAAGACGCCGTCTGCCTTTATAAAGAAATAGACAATATAAAATTTAAAAGTATGAATATAATAAGTTACAATATATCAGGGTCAAGTACTAAGTCATTAATATGGACATTTTTATGAATTATTAAACAACTATGATTTTGTGTTTTTGTATGAAACATTTGTTCTTGAAGAAGATTACAATTTATACACCGATAATTTAATGAATTTCAACGCTATATGGATACCAGCAATCAGATTACATTCAAGAGGAAGACCAAGTGGTGGATGCTTTTTCGGGTACAAGAAGACTATCAAAAATATATCGTGTGAATTTATATCAGAGGAAGAAGAAATCTATTTAAGTATTGTCATTAATTCTACGAAATATATTATTATACCAGTATACGTCAACTGCAACCATTGGGAAAGGGATTTTGGAATCTTACACAGTTTTCTAGAACGCAACAATGAGGATAACATATTGTTAATAGGTGATTTAAACGCAAGGATCGGGGAGGAAGCAGGCAGAGAAAATATATTCGCTGGGAAATTAACGTATTCCAAAGATACAACTTTTAACTAAAGAGGAGATAAACTACTTGAACTATGTGACTCATTTGGTTTTTATGTCGTGAATGGTACAAGTAAGTCTGATAAATGTGGCGAATATACCTTTTTGGGACAACAAGGTTCGTCAGTGGTGGACTTTTGTCTAGCAAGAGGGGAATGGACGGCGCTAATCCACGATTTTGAGGTTCTGAGTATGGCATTTTCGGACCACATGCCAATAACAGTCCAATTAAACTCGTATGTGATACCACCCGAGGAGTCCAGGAATCTTAAACTTCCCCCGAAACTGATTTGGAAAGAAACAAAGGCAATGGAGTACCGACAAAATCTTAATACAAACCTGCAAATGGTAGGAGAACTAAGCTTGGGTGATATTGAATCAGTAATAAAAACTTCATATCCCTTCAACTCACTGCCATACAAGGGTAAGCTTAAAGGAAAGGAAAAGTGATTTGATGCTGATTGTGAAACGGCCAAGAGGAGGTCCTTTGGATGGCTCATCCTTTTTCGGAAGCACAACAACCCATACTTTAGAAGGCGTTATATCGCAGAAAACAAATCCTTTAAGAAAGTTTGTAGAGAGAAAAAAACAAGATTTTACGAAATTGAGGCCTTGAAGCTGACATACTGCAAGGATTCAAAAGAATTCTGGAGAACAATAAAAAACATAAACGGAAGGAGTTTGAAAATCAGCCACAAACTTTCTGCTTTTTTATTGAAAGGGCATTTCGAAAAACTACTAAACCCTGCCATCATGGCCCCAAATATCCTGTATGCGAAACCTTTTTATGTTAATGACATTCTGGACTCGCCATTTACTGATGAAGAAGTGCGTTCAACAGCAATCAAACTTAAGGATGGAAAAGCTCCAGGAATGGATATATTACCGGCGGAATTGCTGAAATATGGAACGCCCGACCTCATTAAGAAACTTACTGAGGCATTCAATCATATAATAAGAACTGGGAGCATACCGCAGCAGTTTAAGGAAGCGATAATCTTTCCAATTCATAAAAAAGGCGACATATCCGATCCAAACAATTATAGGGGAATATCCTTCCTTAATTCCTCATATAAACTATTTGTCTCCCTTTTAAACAACCGTCTCTGTAGATGGATAAGCCACAATAAAATGATAAAGGAATGCCAGGCAGGTTTTCGGAGCGGATATTCAACCATCGACAACATCTTTATCTTAAGAAGCATTGCGGGAACATTCTTGGAACAAAACAAGAAATTATATGTATTCTTCGTTGACTTCAAGGCTGCTTTCGACACAATTGATAGGAGGGCCTTGTTCTACAAGCTGCACAACGCGGGAATGTCTTCAATGTTTGGAAGGGTCATAGAAAACCTGTACGATGAAAAAAAGGCAGCGGTATGGAACGGGGAAGACTTGTCTGATCAGTTCGATACAACAATGGGAGTTAAACAAGGATGCCCCATGAGCCCAAACCTTTTTGCTCTTTTCATCAATGACCTAACCGACTACCTTCCAGGAGGAATAGAGTTTGCGGGGATGTCAATTAAAGCGTTAATCTTTGCTGACGATGTTGTTTTATTTGCCTTCTCACCTCAAACCCTGCAACTTATGATTAACCGACTTCATATGTACTGCAAGGTGTGGAATCTGACGGTTAACTTAAGCAAATCGAAGGCGATGGTTTTTAAAAATGGTTCAGGCATAGCGGCTGGGAACGAGAAATGGCATTTGAACAACGAACCAATCGAAGTGGTGAAAACCTACAAATATCTTGGTATGATAATAAAAGGCAACCTAAATATTGAAACACACTTGAAAGACAAACTAGTAAAAGCTAAGAGTGCAATATGTGCTTCTTGGAAGAAATGCTTTGCAAATAACCTCATTGCACACAGCGTAAGGAATAAAGTTTTTATAGCAGTTGCAGAATCTATTATGATGTATGGTGCTCAAGCGTGGGGTTATGAGAAATATGAAACGGTAGAAAAGCTGCTAAGATTCTACCTTAAAAGATGTTTTCTATTACCGAGAAATACGCCTAACTACATGCTACATATCGAAACCGGACTGCCACCGCTTTTTATTAAAACACTCAAACTACACGTAGATTATCTTTTGAAAGTTTCAAAAATGCAAGACGAAAGACTACCGAATATAATAAGCCGGCATATAATTCGAAGGAAGAGTCCTTATTTTGGGAAATTGAAGGAGCTTGCAGATTATTGTGGCCTTGATTTTAACCTGAGTCTACAGGGAAATGACGGGAGAGAAGTCGAGGATGCGCTCTACGACCTTGTATCAAAAGCTGATGAGAAACTCAGATTAGATTGTATCAACCAGGCGACAAGTTCTGTACATAGAGAAGTCTATAGTGTACTGCAACACAATCTCTGTGAAAGAAATTACTTTCGGTCTGACAATAGCCAAAAGCTAATCTCAGCTATGTTTAGAATGAGAGGCGAGCTGCTTCAATTAAATTTTATTCCGCACCGGGAGGATCTACCATTAATTTGCAGTCTTTTCAATCTTTCCATGAGAGAAGACGTCTTGCATTTCTAAGGAATATGTCCGATCCTTAAAGAAATAAGAAGGTCTTACCTTGGGAGCAAACAGTTGTCTGAAGGAAAAGTGCTAGCAATTCTTAATTGCGAGGAGGATGTAAGCCAGGTTTACAACTATTATAGGAAAGCAATTTCATATAGAAATCAAATTTTGAATGAAGCCTTTTAAAAGCAAAGCAAATTATCTTTTAGAAACACTAACGTTCTTATTATGTGATTTCTTTTTTTTTTAATCTAATACTAGTAACTTAAAATTAACATATTACTGTCAATCGAGCAGACGGCAAAAGCCATCCTTAACGATTTTTTTTTATATATTAAAATGTGAATCTTAATTTGAGAAACTGATAATAAAATCAATCTAATCTAATCTAATCTAATCTAATCATAATTAATTAGGTTTATACACCTACATGTATATAAAAAGCCTATATTTATTCATGGCGGAGATAAACATTTAATAAGCTTGTTATCAGAAAACGAACAATTTTCATAAAATCTGTTAGATGATTTTTCTATTAGGATGTTCAATAAGTTGACATTGGATTGGTCATGGAGCCGTCGAGTTGAGTAACACCATGGTAAATTAAGCATAATTTTAAGGATTTTATTTTGACATATTTAAAGTTTAAGCTTGTGAGTTTTGGCACAATCATACCTGATATGTAAACGCACAATGTTTCATGTTTGAATGCTTTATTATTACTGAAAAATATCTTAATAATATTTTATTACTAGCTTATGACTACACATTGAATATTCCCACACTCATTGAATGTGGTTTCGAATGACGGGCAAATAAGCTGCTCGTGGACTGACTTAGCAGAACGTGCGTGGTGTCAATTGAACAGCTTAGTTGCCCGTGGGATTGGAATGTGGGAATACCACACCTCCCTTTTCACATGAATGAATTTATTTCATATAAATTTATTCTTAAATTATAAATTTAGTTTAAAATTTTTTTTTTTTTGTGTATTTATAAGTTTTTTTTTTTACATAAGCTTATTCTTAAAATCTAAATTACATTGTGTTTTTCTTATATTTATTTAATATTTTTGTATTCAATTATTTTTTTTTCTTGTTTTTTTCTAAATTTATTCATTAATTCTCTTTTCAGTTTATCATTTTTTTTTTTTTTCAATGGTAATGTCGAAGTCGGTCTTTGTGCACGGTTGTCGTCTTGTCGTTGTCATCTTTTATGACTACATTATTTCTATTTTCTATGGTCACTACTTTAAATGGTCCCTTTAAATTTTATCTAACTTATGTCCTACTTGTTTTACTAGAACTAAATCTCCTACTGCTATATTTAATCTATTAGTATATCTGTCGTATAAGGCTTTTTCCTTAACTTTTTTTGTTTTTTATAATTTCCACGGCCCTTTTGTGAGCCGATTGAAGTCTAAATTTTATTTCTTTTTCATACGCGTCCAAATTATAAATGGGGTCTACTTTAGCATTTAAAAGAAAATCGTAATTATTCGGAGACTTGCCAAACACTAATTCAAATGGACAATAGTCATGCACTACTGATGGCGTGGTATTATAGCAATACGTGAAATATTTTAACCACTCGTCCCAGTCTGTTTTATCTACCGAAATGTATGATCGAACATACTCATTAAATGTCCTGTGGTTTCTTTCTACAGTTCCTAGTGTTTGGTGATGGTATGCAGTTGAAGTGACATTTTCTATTTTTAATAGCTTACAGATTTCATTAAATGTTTGATTTTTGTACTCGGTGCCCATGTCTGTAATTAATTTTTCATTGGCCCGTAAATTAGTATAAAATGGTCAAAGATCGCTTTCGCAATTGTCTTTGCCCTTTTATCACCGATAGAATGATGAAAGGGCATTTGGTAAGATAACATATAATTGTGACTGCATACGCATTGCCATTATCAGTACTACATCAAATGCGGTTGTTGGAGTCTCAGTTATGATTATTGGTTCTTTAATGTTTTTCTGAGACTTATTTTGTTGACATTTGTCGCATCCTTTGACGTATTTTATAATATCTCTGGTCATATTTTTCCAAAAATATTTTTGTTGTATCTTTTTTAAAGTACGTGTGATCCCTGCGTGGCCACCACAGATTGGATCATCATGGTACTTTTGCATAATTATTTTTTTCTCGTCATCATTAATTATTTTTATAATTGAACGCGTAAGTGCAATTCGAAGATTTGTTAGAGCTCTATTTCCTTGTTCTTTATATTCATTGATCCGGATCTTTTCAAAAATATCGTCACTTAGTGACTGTTGTAGCTTTTTCAATCCGTTATCACTTGCTATTTTTTCAAGCAGTAGAAATAATTGATCCAAGTCAATTTTTCCATTAGTGATAAGGTTATTGATTTCTATAGTGATCACTTTTTTATTCTTAATGATTTTTATACAGTCGCCATTAATAGCTAGCCGGGCACTGTTTTTCTTACTTTTGGTCTGCAGTTTCTATTTGGACTTTTCTATTTGGTCTGCAGTTGATTCGACATTATGTTTATTAGATTGCAATCTAGTTGTGACTTTTAATATTTTGTTGGCTGAAACTCTTATACTTTGAATTCCTTTAAAATCAATGCGAGACAATGCGTCTGCTGTATGATTATCTTTTCCCCTCAAGTACTCTACAGTAAAATCGTATTCCTCAAGATCTAGTCTCATGCGTGTTAATTTAGAGGAAGGGCTTTTCATAGCAAATAGATATGATAGTGGTCTATGGTCGGTTTTTACTAAGAACTTAGTACCATATACATAGGGTTTAAAGTGTTGTATTGCCCAATGAATGGCAGCTAGTTCTTGTTCGATAGTGGATTTGTTGCTTTCACCTTTGGTGAACGATCTGGAGGCATATGCTACTGGGAGTTGGTATCCCTCGTGTTCTTGACTTAGCACAGCACCACATGCGTATTTGCTTGCATCGGTTGTTATGCAGAATTGTTTTTGGAAGTCTGGATACTTGAGAATGTTTGGGCTTAATAGTGACTTTTTTAAATGTTTGAATGCATTGTCGCATTCTATGGTCCATTCAAAAGGGATATTTTTCTTACAGAGCCTTGTTAATAGCCTTAAATGTTCAGCAAAATTAGGAACAAATCGTCTGTAATAGTTGCAGAATGCAACAAATCGCTTAACTTCATCGGCATTTTTGGGAGTTGGATAGTCTAATATAATTTGAAATTTGCTATCATCTGGAAGAAAGCCTTGATCTGTGCATTTATGACCTAAGTATGTCACTTCGGATCCGAAAAATGTACACTTATCCGGATGTAGCTTTAGATTGTATTTTCGACACGTTTTAAATATGTACAGTGGGGAGCAGTAGTGAGTACATGTTTGACTAGTTGCAGTTCTAAGTTTATAATCATAGCAATAACAAAGCATATATAAATTTTTTTTTTTTTCTTCGATTGCTTTTTCAATTCCTAGTATAACGGTATATAATACACCACGAAAAGCAACAGATCTAGACAGAGAGAAAAACAAAACAAAAACAACTCACATGTACTCAATATTGCACATTTCATTAGAAATTTAGAAATTTACCGCTAGTTTTGAATTCTTCGTCATAAATGAACATTCAAATTTTAGTTTGTGATCGTGTTTGATTAACTGCGGAAGCTTTTTGTAAAGTTTGTAAAAAATTCAAAGTTATTCGAAATTATGAAGAAATTATCAAGAAATATTGAAGACAACATTGTTTCTATGACAGAGAATGGCTTACCGACCAGAAAAATTGCTGAGCAACTTAAAATTAGTCAATCAGTGGTCATAAGAGTTCAGAAAAGGCGAAAAACTACTCCAAAAGAACAAGTGAGAGGTCGCAAAAAACTTTTGACAAATGCAGACGCGCGTCTCATGATAATAGAAATGAAAAAAAAAAAAACAGAATTTAACACCTAAGGATGCTGCTCTAGCAATAAATAAGTTCGTTAGCCGATGGACAGCAAGAAGAGCGCTCCACTCTATTGGATTCATTGCAGCTGTTAAAAAAAATAAACCTGCATTATCGGAGAAAAATGTTAAAGCACGATTAAAGTTTGCCCGAGAACATAAAAATTGGACTGCAGATGACTGGAAACGGGTAATCTGGTTAGATGAAACAAAATTTAACCGTTTTCAGTCCGATGGTAAGCAGTATTGCTGGCGACGACCTGGGGAGAACATCCAAAGACACCATGTTAAAGAAACAGTCAAGCACGGTGGAGGAAACATCATGGTATGGGGCTGTTTCACATGGTGGCATGTTGGACCACTGCAAAAAATTGATGGAATAATGAGAAAAGAGGATTATTTAAATATTTTACGAACTCATTTTCCTGATTTTGTAGAGATGTGTGCTTATCCCGAAGAAGAAGTAGTGTTTCAACAGGATGGCGACCCAAAACACACGTCTAAAATAGTGAAAGATTGGTTGAATAGGAAAAATTTTAAATTGATGCAGTGGCCAGCACAAAGTCCCGACCTCAATCCGATTGAAAATTTGTGGTCAATCGTTAAAAGGAGGTTGGGACAGTACAAAACAGCCCCATCTAACCTTCACGAGCTCTGGCAACGTGTACAGCAAGAATGGCAAAGTATTCCAGATGAAATCATCCAAAAATTAGTTGAGAGTATGCCAAAACGGATTACAAATGTTTTAAAGAATAAAGGCCTGTGGACTAAATACTAAATACATAATTTTTTACATAATTTGTTATTAGGTGCAAAGGAGGTGGTGCATACTTGGGCCCAGGGCGTACACCTATGAGACTAGTACCAAACGAAAGCTTACGTTCAGCCCAATCAGCCTGCCAAATATTTTTGAATTCGGTCTTGGTGATTTTGAGATAATTAGACTTGAAGTTGAGTTGAAGTTGAGTTTGCCTACCTTGTTGGCTCCGTGCAAACCGCTCTGGGCGTAGATGTCGCCGCGAAAATATGATTGAACTAGACGAAGCACCTCATATTCCCGACACAATCTGCTGTAAACAAGCGTATTATTGTGACTGAAAGACGATGTATATTTCCTGGCTGTCTATAGGATCTGAAAGGTTTAGAGTTCCAGAACTTATTCGCGAAAGATTATTGATGAACCATAAATTGTTTGTCCCGGTAAGTAGCAGGTTATGCAGTTCCCATTGTGGCATATTAAAGGGTTCTACTGTATTCTACTTAATGTATTCTATTACAATTCTACTATTCTACTACACACTGTCACTTCAATGACATTTATGAATTCTATATACAGGGTGTTCCGTACTTCGTGTAACATCCTTTGGGGTGTGATTCTTGGTCATATTCTAAGAAAAAAAGTGTATAACAGTAAAGCTCAATTCTCAACTTTGACATCACTTTTTGACAATTTAAGAAAAGGCTAACTTTGGTGTACGCTGACCTATGTTAAATTCAATATCTCTGTCAATACTAATGATAGAGACCTAATCATAGTTTTAATTTCTTGTAGAAATAACAGCCTTTAAGACTGTATTTAAGTTTAGCTTCCAAAGATTAAGGGTTGCCAGATTTTCAATTTTAAGTGCTGTTCAAATTTTCTTCCCGAAACAAAGTTTTGACTTTGAGGTCATTTTTTTGCAGAAAATGCCTGATAAACATGGAGTTTCTTTATTTTTTACAGATGAACTAAGCAATAATAAAAAAAAAACTTTTTAATAAGTGCACTCTAAAACCCATAGATTTTATGATATTTGAAAAAATACAAAATGGGTAAAATTAAGAAAAAAAAAAAAAGATTTTTAAATTTGAGGTTTGTTTGAATAAAACAATAATATGGGCACTTTTAGTAGTTTTTTTTATGTATTTTGTACAAATACAGTTATAACAAGTGCTCAAAGTGCCCTATTTCGTTTTGAATGCATGCCAGAGCCCTTTTTTGAATTTCATTGTAGGTGTTTGCTCTCGATAACTCTTGTCTTACTTGTAGTCTTGTAATCTTTGAAACTGTATTTAAATTAGATTTCTATAGGCTTAGAGTGGCCAGATGTTCAGTAAGGATAAAGTTCCTGGTATATTCGTTGTGCTCTTCTTGAATTTCCATTGTAAAACTCATATAAGAAAAAATTGTCTGCGTAGGCACTTTGAGCACTTGTTTTAATTGTATTTGTATTGAATACATAAAAAAACTACTAAAAGTGCCCATATTATTGTTTTATTCAAACAAACTCAAATTTAAAAATCTTTTTTTTTTTTTTAATTTTACCCATTTTGTATTTTTTCAAATATCAGAAAATCTATGGGTTTTTGAGTGCACTTATTAATGAGTTTTTTTTTTATTATTGTTTAGTTCATCTGTAAAAAATAAAGAAACTCCATATTTATCAGGCATTTTCTGCAAAAAAATGACCTCAAAATCAAAACTTTGTTTCGGGAAGAAAATTTGAACAGCACTTAAAATTGAAAATCTGGCAACCCTTAATCTTTGGAAGCTAAACTTAAATACAGTCTTAAAGACTGTTATTTCTACAAAAAATTAAAACTATGATTAGGTCTCTATCATTAGTATTGACAGAGATATTGAATTTAACATAGGTCAGGGTACACCAAAGTTAGCCTTTTCTTAAATTGTCAAAAAATGATGTCAAAGTTGAGAATTGAGCTTTACTGTCATACATTTTTTTTCTTAGAATATGACCAAGAATCACACCCCAAAGGATGTTACACGAAGTACGGAACACCCTGTATAATAAAGATCACTTGTATTCCAGACACCAAAGTGAGAAGTTGTTTAATTATTGCTATTCGGATACCACATGGCGCAGTCGGTCTTGGAAAAACCCTCATATTTAATCGATAATTATTAAAGGCATCACAAAGTAAAGTTGAAAATAATATAGTTCATTTGATAGAATATCAATAGACATAAAGTTTTTGTGAAGTATACGTGATTCTTACGTGAAGAATTCATGGTAAAATCATCATCCAGTGATTTATCTGACTGCAACTCATCTCTTGAGGAATCGGATGAGGATTCAATTCATGAAATTGCAGATTCTATAAGTAAAGTCGTCATAATCGAAAAGCAGCCCAAAATGGATTACGTACGAAGAATCCAACCACTAAAGTTGGACGGAAACCTCGCAGAAAACTGGAAACGATTTCGTCAAAATTATACAATCTTTGAGATTGCCGCTTGCGTTCAGGACAAAGATGAGGTCATTCGAGTGAACACGTTTTTGAATACGATTGGAGAAGATGCCCTCGATCTGTATAATTCGTTCACTTTGTCTGATGACGATAAAAAGAAGATCGAGTCGGTGATGAGAGCTTTCGACGAGTATTGCTTGCCGAGAAAAAACCAAACATATGAGCGGTTCAAATTCTTCAGCCGAAACCAAGGAAATCTGGAGGCGTTTGACAGTTTTGTGACAGACCTTAAATTGCTAGCAAAAAATTGTGAGTTTTCTTCATTAGAGGAGTCTCTCACTCAAGATCGGATTGTCCTAGGCATCCAAAATAAGAGGCTGCAGGAGAAGTTACTAAGTGCAGCAGACCTAAACTTGGAAAAATGCATGGAAATATGTCGTGCATCAGAAGTCGCCCAGAAGCAGACAAAAGAAATACAGGCCCCAGCAAATAGTTCCAGCGTAGATGTCATAAACAAAAGTTCTCCAAATCATCAAGAAAAAAAAAAAAAATAAATTCTCGCTTAGGAATCCCTGCAATTGTTATTGCTGATAATATGCCCTTTAGTTCGTATAAATGCGCGGAATTTTCTCAAAAGTGGAACTTTAAAATTGTAACTAGTAGTCCTCATTACCCCAAATCAAATGGACTCGCAGAGCGAGGAGTCCAAATAGCAAAAAATTTTATTAAAAAATCTTCAACGCTTGAAGAATTTTATTCGGCCATTTTAGAATACAATAATACTCCTGTCAAATTTTAATGAGCAGAAGACTACGTACTAAGCTACCAATTCATTCGAGCCTTTTAAAACCTGGATTGAAAGACATTATGAAATCAATTAAATACAAACAATTACAAAACGAAAAATATTACAATAGACAAGCAAGACGAAAAGAAACGAGTTTTTGTATTAATGAAAAAGTTTTTTGCAAAATCAAAAATACTTGGGAAATTGGGTATATCAAAGAAAAACTAATGCAACCTCGATCTTATATTGTTTTTGTTCCTTCAAAGAATAAAGAATATAGGAGAAATTCTAAATACTTAAAAAAAAATGATAGCAAAACCAAATCAAGTTATAATTACTATGATTCCAATAATCTTGATCATTATTTTGATAATTTAATTACTTTTAAAAACAATTCAAGTGCTTCAGAAGCTGATTCGCAAGCTGAAAACAAAAACCATCTTCAAAGTTTAAGTAATTTAAAAGATCCGAATTTGCATCTTAGTCCATCACGTACAAGGTCAGGAAAAGTATATAAAAATAAATAAATAACACAAGTTCACAATATCTTTAAATGTAATGTACAATTAAAAAATTGTGACGTATTTTTAATATGCTTCAAATTATGAAATGTAAATTTTAAAAACAAACTAAAAACTTATACTAACATTTGTATAGAAATAATACTATAAATAGAAATAATATCAAAAAATTATGTTAGCATAAAGTGTGAATATAACTATATATATATATAAAAAAAAAAAAAAAAAAAAAAAAAAAAAAAAAAAAAAAAAAAAAAAAAAAAATTTAAAACTTAAAACTTATACTAAAATATTTATATTAATAACATTATAAGTATATTAAACTATGTAAACTTAAAATTTTGAATAGAATTGAAAATTATGAAATGTAAGGTGATTTCCATATATTCGCTGAAATTAACGTTGAATTTTGAAATATAATTTGATAAAAAGCTTATGGGGGAGGTGTGGCATATTAAAGGGTTCTACTGTATTCTACTTAATGTATTCTATTACAATTCTACTATTCTACTACACACTGTCACTTCAATGACATTTATGAATTCTATATATAATAAAGACCACTTGTATTCCAGACACCAAAGTGAGAAGTTGTTTAATTATTGCTATTCGGATACCACACCGAAGGGCGTCCAAAAGCAACAAAATTTTCTTGAATCTTCGTGTAAGGCTACTTGCCAGAAACCATCTTTTTGGTCTAACACAGTGAAGTACCTAGAGTTCCTTAAATTTGTTCTTAAATCTTCCAGAGTTGGAATTAAAAACGGTTCTTTTTTTATAACTTTATTCAAACCCGAAGGATCTAAACAGACTCTCAGTTTTCCATTAGTTTTTTCAACTATAACTAAGTTATGTATCCATTCTCTGGGACCTGTTACTTTTGAAATAACTTTTTCTTTCTCCAGGTCTTTCAGAGTGTCCAAAAGTTTGTTTTTAACCTTCAATGCTACATTTCTGGGCGGAGTTGTTTTAGGAAAACTCTGTTCTTTTATTTCAATTTTATATTTTTGGGGAAATTCCCCTCTTCCTTCAAAAAGCTCTTTATTCGATTCTATAAGATCCTCCTTTGAGTCGTATGACCTCTTAATCAGATTTAAACTATTTACATTTTGTATTTTTACCAAGCCCAAACTCAAACAACTTTTCAAACCTAGGATTGGAATTAAGTTTTCATTAATGTTTTCTTTCACGATTATAAAACTTTGTACTAATATTTTATTTTTAAAACGGCATTCTAAAGTAGATTTGCCAATGGGTTGGATTTTAGGGCTACCATATGGTTGTATGACAATTGAAGTTGACCTTATACTTCTCCTATTTTTTATTTCGTTATAATATTTTAATGGATGAGCTCCTGTATCTATTTTAAATTTTATGAAAGAGTCTTCAACTCTTATTTCTTCAAGCCAAGTACTTCTACTGTCACCTGATTGCAAACTGTCAACAACAAACAAATCATCTTCACTATCAGAACTAGATTCACACGATTCGCGAATACATCTTACATTACGCACATTACAACAAACTGCAAAGTGGTTTAATTTCCCACAATTATTACATTTTTTTCCTAGAGCAGGGCAGGCATTTCTTGTGTGATTTAAATTACAATATTGACATTTGATATATTTGGAAGTTTTACTATTATTTTGATTTGAAAAGGTCTTATTTCTAGAACTATAATGATTATTCCAATGAAATTGATTATTAGCTTTTTCAGCATAACTCGAACTTTTATTTAAATTTTTTTTACTATATTGACTGTTACCTCTTTTATTTTCTTTTTCTCAACAATAAAATTTCTCGACAGGTAGTCAGCAATGTGCATGTATTTACCTGGTAAATACTGCACCTCAATGTCGTAATTATATAAAAATAACCGTGTGCGTCGTAGCTTACTTGACATAATTTTGTTAATTTCTTTCTTCATAATGGCTTCGAGAGGCTTATGGTCGCTATAAACTAAGACCTTACTACCATAGACAAAGTTATGCAATTTTTTACACGCATATGCAATGGCAAGAAATTCTTTTTCTATTTGGGCATACCCTACTTCAGCATCACTCAAACTCCTGGAAGCATAACAAATCGGCCTATTTTCTTGCAACAAACAACACCCTATTCCATACTGAGAAGCATCAGCTTGGATTGTAAGCTTTTTCATAGGATCGAATGGTTTAAGGAATGGAATTTCTTTCAACTTATGTTTTATAATGTCTACGCAGTTTGTATGACTATTAGACCAAACAAATTCAGCATCTTTTCGCAATAATTGCCTTAACGGAGCTGTGAGCTCTGATAGCTCCGGAATGAAACTCCTTAAATAATTAACAAAACCTAGAAAGCTTTGCAGTTCTTTCTTTGAAGAAGGATTTTTTAAATTTTGAATAGCAGATACTCGATTATCATCTGGCTTCATTCCACTTTCACTAAAAACATGACCCAAATATTCATAGACACCGAAGGGCGTCTTTCACTCCGCAACTGGACGTCATTGGTTGATATGGACAGCAATGTTTCTGACTTCACTGGAGCGCAGATGGATGAAATGTTGTCGCTTTTAAGTAATACTTCTATGAGGGAAATGGGAAAAATCTGACATTTCTGCAAATAATTACGTATATCTTGAAAAGCATAGCACGTAGCACAATGATTTTGATATCGTATGAAAGATCATAAAAATATCTTTCATTTCATTTAAAAAAAAGTTTTCAAAATGCCTTATACTTCGAAAAAACAGACCTAAAAGTTGTTTGAAAAGAAACATTTTCGTTGACGTTTGCCAGCCAATATCTCGAAAAAATCAGTGATAACCTATAATTTTTTTTGCACCACTTTAATCCTTAATTGGTAAGCTTTAATTTGATATATAATAACGCTATCATACATAAAGCATATCACGTACATTATACACAATTCCTAAAATAATTAAACAAAAAATATGTTCCACAGCAAATGCATTTTTTCATTTAATTTTTCGCAGTTCCTACTTTGTTTTTTACGAAACATAAAAACAAAATACATTTTAATGCTGCAAATGAGAAAAAAATGACTAATCTTCGTTTAGATCTATATCAAAATACCATCCAAAAACAAATCTAAAAAAACTGGTTGCTAAGTACCAAGCAAACATACGAGTCCGTGACCGTTAGGCCTAATTCATTGATAACTGATTGTTGGCTTGTGAGTAAATTATGTAGTGACACAAAAACAAGTAATTCACAATTTCGCGGTCTTCAGGTGTTGTACTCCATTAACGAGAGAAAAATTGGAAAAATTGTAGCAGCGCTCCAGATTTAAGAAAAAAGTGTTTTGAATTAAAAAGTGTGAAAATGAGTAATGCTAATAACTGTGCAAATTGTAGAGTTCGCTTGAATAACTTGATTCAATATCGAAGTATTCAAAGCCATGAAATGCGGTTAGTTTTAGCCTCCTGGATAACACCAGATGAAGTGAGTTGCAGTGTTTATTTTTGTTTTTTGTTTTTTAAATATCTTATTTAATTTAAAGATATCTGAGTCAGATTTGGTATGCTTGAATTGTTATCGAATTATTGAAAGGATCACTTCAACAAATCACCCTAATCCCAATCGCGAGTAGGTATGGACATTTAAGAATTTGCCTTTGCTGTGGATCTTCGTTAAGATCTCGCAGAAGCCGCAACGTACCTCTTAACTGTCGTCAGCGGTCTATCTTGAATCAACTGTTACCAATTAATCAGGTTAGTTTTAATTTTTTTTTTTTTTTTTTTTTTCAATTAAACCAGGTGCTTAAAAATAATTTCTTAGCATCGTAATTTGCAGAGAGTTTGCCTACCTTGTTGGCTCCGTGCAAACCGCTCTGGGCGTAGACGTCGCCGCGAAAATATGATTGAACTAGACGAAGCACCTCATATTCCCGACACTGTTGCTGAACAGCTACATGACCCACCGGTAGTTCAGCAAAAAATACAATCTGCTGTATACAAGCGTATTATTGTGACTGAAAGACGATGTATATTTCCTGGCTGTCTATAGGATCTGAAAGGTTTAGAGTTCCAGAACTTATTCGCGAAAGATTATTGATGAACCATAAATTGTTTGTCCCGGTAAGTAGCAGGTTATGCAGTTCCCATCTTTCACTCCGCAACTGGACGTCATTGGTTGATATGGACAGCAATGTTTCTGACTTCACTGGAGCGCAGATGGATGAAATGTTGTCGCTTTTAAGTAATACTTCTATGAGGGCAATTGATTTTAGTGATATTAGTACTATCAATCCTCATTTATGTTATTATTGGCTTGGTATTACCCCTACAGAGTTTGCGAAACTCCAGAGCTATGTTCCAGCATTACGTACCATAGAGCATTTTACCTATTTGGCAAAATTAAGGTCTGGCGATAGTGATCGTAGACTTTCCTGTCTCTTAAACATGGATCACACGACTGTAGGACGGTACCCAACAGCTGCAAGAATAGCATTGATGGATTATTTTGTGCCATTTAACTTGGGTTTTCAGCATATAACTGTTCAGGAAGTATCTAGAAGGAACAGACTTATTCCCAACGGACTGTTTGGAAACATCAATTTAAATGAAAATGATCGTCCATCTATAGTCATTTGCGATGGAAAATATGTGTACCTTCAAAAAAGTTCAAACTACGGCTTCCAGAAACAATCATACAGCCTAAATAAGTATCAAAATCTGGTTAAGCCTTTTGTGATCACATGCTGTGATGGGTATATCCTGTACTTTATAGAACCTTATGCTGCAACTGTATCTGACGCTAACATAATGAAACATCTGTTCAGAGACGATTATGGAACGTTCAGGCAATACTTTAGACAAAACGATGTTTTTATTTTGGACAGAGGATTCAGAGACGCAATCCCACATCTTGAATCTCAAGGATATAGGACTTACATGCCTGAATCCGTTGCTGAAGGTAACTTTCAACTTACCACAGAGCAGGCTAATAGATCCAGGTGTGAACGGACGATTTAAAAGGGATTTTAAACTATTTCGGCAAGATTTTTTTAATCCAGCTGCTGGTCATTTGATGGACGACTTCAAAGTTGCAGCTGCAATTCTTAATAAGTTTCATCCAACCATTGAAGATAGTGCTGATGCGAACGTTCTGCTAGAACTGGCTTTAAATAGTTTTAATACACCTTATTATGTAGGTGCCTTTGTAAGAGAAAATAATAATTTGAACAGAACCAGAGCCATGATATCATTGGGGAATTACCAAACAAACCAGGCTCGATCCTACTGTGGTGAACATTTAAATGACCAGGGAACCTATACAATCGAAGTCTGCGAAGATCGGATGCGAATTACCTCTACTGCTCATAATAGTCTTATAGGCAACAATAACTTTTTATTGCGAGGGCGAATCAAATCCAGGCATGTAAGTAGAAAAGTGTATCTCACTTACATCTTGGTGAATAGCGATGCAAACGTAGCACATATTTCGAACGCAATAAAAGCTACCTATTGAAAAAATGCATTTGCTGTGGAACATATTTTTTGTTTAATTTTTTTTAGGAATTGTGTATAATGTACGTGATATGCTTTATGTATGATAGCGTTATTATATATCAAATTAAAGCTTACCAATTAAGGATTAAAGTGGTGCAAAAAAAAAATATAGGTCATCACTGATTTTTTCGAGATATTGGCTGGCAAACGTCAACGAAAATGTTTCTTTTCGAACAACTTTTAGGTCTGTTTTTTCGAAATATAAGGCATTTTGAAAACTTTTTTTTTAAATGAAATGAAAGATATTTTTATGATCTTTCATATGATACCAAAATCATTGTCCTACGTGCTATGCTTTTCGAGATATACGTAATTATTTGCAGAAATGTAAGATTTTTCCCATTTCCGGCGCTCAACTTCAAGTCTAATTATCTCAAAATCACCAAGACCGAATTCAAAAATATTTGGCAGGCTGATTGGGCTGAACGTAAGCTTTCATTTGGTACTAATTTCATAGGTGTACGCCTTGGGCCCAGGCTCCATAGAAATATGCACCACCTCCTTTGAGTACATATGAATTTTTTAGTTTTCATTTTTTTTTCTCTCTGGATTTTCCGCTTTTTGTTTTGCTTTATATACAGTTATGTCAGGAATTGAACAAGGAATAAACAAAAAAAAAAAGTTTTAAATATGCTTTGTTATTGCTATGATTATAGACTAAGAACTGCAACTAGTCAAACATGTACTCACTACTGCTCCCCACGTACATCAGTTAAATTTTTTAACATATGTGATTCTGAACGGCCCAGTACAACTAAATCATCCATATATAAGAATGCTTGTGTCGGACATAAACCAGAGAAAGCAATTGTCTTCATTCTTTGAAATGAGTTTGGTGCTATCTTTAGGCCATAGGGAAGTCGCTTGAATCGGTATGAACCATTGTCAGTAGAGAATGACGTTATGTCTCTCGAATGTTCATCTAATTCAATTTGATGGAAGCCGGACGTTAAGTCAAGGCAAGAGAAATATTTAGTTTTGCCTAGTTGGTCAAGAATATCATCTATTCTTGGCAAAGGAAATTTATCTGCAATAAGTTTTTTGTTTATACTTCTGTAATCCACTACTAATCTCCTCCGTTTTTGGTGATTCCCTGGTAAAGATTTTTTCGGTACCAACAGTATAGGACTGTTGTACTCAGACGCCGAAGGTTCCACTATATCGTCTTTTATCAATTTTTCAACCTGTTTTGTAATTTCACTTTTCTGAGCGTGCGGTATTCTATAGTTTTTAATATAAGTTGGCTCGTCGGTTTTTAAACGAAGTTTTTGTTTATAAAAGTTATTATACGTTATCTTATCTGTTTCGAGTGCAAATATGTCAATATACTCCGAGCAGAGTTTATGTAAATCAGTCTTTAAGAAGGAAGGGAAAATTTTTGGACAGTTTTTGTAATTTAACATGATTGTTTTTGGAGCTTTGTATTGATACATTTTCATAGTCGTTTAGACTTTCTGTTTTCAATTCTACATTGTGTATTAATATGTCCTCATTTGTTGTGTTTATTACACGGACAAATGCTCTAGTGCTTTTTGCAATTGTGTTTGCCACATATATACCCTCTTTAAGCTGTTGTTGTGGTATAAGCACATCTTCTTCCTGACATTTGAAGTTTACCTGTCTGATAACTTCGGATCTTGCGGGTATTACTATTGCGTTATTATTTGGTGAACATGACATTGGTAGTTCAATTTGGTTAAACTTATCTGGTCTAAGTACTAGGAGATCTTGATTTTTGTCATAGTTAAGTGTACAATTAAAGCTCTTGATAAGTCCAATTATTCCATCGGACGGTATTGGAAAATCATCACTTACGACATGAAACTCATGACCTATTAGTAGGTTTTCGAATTTTAAATCAATGTGAACCTTTCCTATTGTATAAGTTGCTCCTTCACCAATGCCGTGTAGGCTTGTCGTTTTATAAGTGTTTATGGTTTTGAATTGATCTATTTGTCCCTGCTTTACTATAGAAATGTCCGCGCCCGTGTCTACTAAAAATGATGATTGTTTAATTGTTTGATCATATATAAGTTGTCTTTGAAATGATGTTTGGGCTTTGATGATCAGCTTTATTTTTGATGCAATTAATAAAAATATTTAAAATTCATCTTTTTTCCCTACGTTTCGCCAGTTTTTTTTTTCAGCTTCTTCAGGGGTTTATATTTATTTTTTTTTAGATTTAAAATTTTTGTTTACATTTTTGACTTTAAATAATTTAACATGAAATGAACAACACTTTAATAAATTAACACATATTGGACAACAAAACTTAGGTCTATTATCACAGATCATTTAATAATTACTAATCATTAGTAACAATTAAATGATCTGTGATAATAGACCTAAGTTTTGTTGTCCAATATGTGTTAATTTATTAAAGTGTTGTTCATTTCATGTTAAATTATTTAAAGTCAAAAATGTAAACAAAAATTTTAAATCTAAAAAAAAAAAATAAATATAAACCCCTGAAGAAGCTGGAAAAAAAAACTGGCGAAACGTAGGGAAAAAAGATGAATTTTAAATATTTTTATTAATTGCATCAAAAATAAAGCTGATCATCAAAGCCCAAACATCATTTCAAAATGATGATATATCATTATTTGCTGAAGTCCTTAATGCTATGAATGATGTTAAGGTTAATCTAATATTATAAATTTTACTGCATCTTTTCGTGTTTTCTAATGAGTACTTGGGGTTGGTTCGTTTTCCGCAATATGTTGTGTTATTCTAACATTTCTATTGCTGTTGTTTGCAATGTTATTGTTATTTCTAAATCTGTTATAGTTATTGCTATTATAACGGTTATTATAGTTTCCGCGTCTCATTCCGCGACTTCGAACGCTTCCACGAAAGTAATTATTTTGACTATTATTACTGTTATAATAGTTTTTTCTATCTCGATTGTTTTTGACGTGCAATATTGCTTTTGGCTGGCCATAAGCATCGGTGCCACAATTTACGAATTTAGCCACTGCTTCATTCATGTTGTTGAATTGACCGGACTCCATAATAAGTTTAACCTTATCATTGTTGGAGTTCTTGATCATGGCTTTAATGGCGGCCTTGGTGGAATATGTTTCAGCTAATTGAGGCATTAGCCCGTCGGAAATGTAAGCACTTTGAAGTTTTTTTGTGAGGTCTTCGACCTCTTTTGCGTATGTATTTGCCGGTTTGGAATTTTGGCGGACGTTCATCAACTTTGCAGTGATTACGTCTACAGATTCACCTTTTACTGAAACTTTTAGCTGACTAATTACCTCAGCAACAGTTTTCTCTGTGCCAGAAATTAGATTGATTGCTGTTCCTTTTAGCTTAGTCTTAATAAGATTAATAGCCACGGTGTTATTGCCCTCGTTTATGCTATCAATTAACTCTAACGCAGCTAAGAAGCTTTGCAGGTCGTCTGCATTACCAGAGAAATCCGGAAGGATTTTCGATGCAATGCTTAAAAATTCTAAAGCCGTTTGTGGCATTTTGCTTGAAATTAGATTACTTTTACTGGTACCTGCTTCTTTCTGGTCTATGTTTATTTCTGTATCGGGATCGGGATCAAAAAAGATTTCGAAGTCTATATTTAAAAATTTCTTGAAGTCTTTTGGGACCTCTTGGGGAATTTGAAGTAAATCAAATAATGATTCAAGTTTTGATTTTATTAGGCGTGTTTTTTCACAGGACTGTTATGTACATAACATCATTTTACAAGCAAAGCAAAAACAACATCCCCGACAACCAATGTTATGGATAAAAGGATGGTTAAGATTTGGTCGGGGATAGACTTTTGACGTTTATTCGAGTATCGAATGAGTTTTTCGACTTTTCATTTTTCAATGTTGGTGCGTCTAGAGACTTTCATGTATCTCGAACAAAAGCAAAATGGGTGGCAAAGAGTCTGTCCACAAATGTGTAACTGAACAAAATCGTATGCCCACTCTTACACTCCACAATCTAGTTGCAGAAAATTTTTGATTTTTAGAATTTCATTGATTTCAAGAGTTAGATTTGTAAATGTTTATAAAGATACATAAAACAACGTAATAGCAATTAAAAAGGGTCTGTTTAGGAACTGAAAGCACTTTTTGCATATTTCTTTTCACATTTTTGTGTGAATGTTAACATTTTTTTCAAAGCTATTTGTTAAGTATGCCATAAAACTAGTTGTACTTTCTTATTATTAAAAGTTTAATTCGTTTGAAACAAGTAACAAAATATTTTTTCCAACTCATATCTAAGTCACAATCTCATATAAATTCAACCCCAGCATGTAAACAGAGACAAGAGAAGTTCCAAGTTACCTTTGTGAACGGACCTATTTTTGACGTTTCTAAACTAACAAAAAAGAGACAACAAAAATTGTTTACCTGCATTAATTTCACTACGGAACATTTTTATTTTCCACTCTATACAATTGCTTTAGGTTTTTAACAATCAGTTTTTGCGTTTTTGTGCGATTTTGGCAAAAAAAAATTCATTTGTTGCCTTTTATTGGTTTGACAACTGATCGAGAACACCAACCCACAAATGAAAAAAAAAACGAAGCGTTTTTTTGGATATCATGTTATGTACATAACATCCTTGTGAAAAAAACACGCCTATTGTTGTGAAATGTATAGTGAAATCTGCCCGATGTTCTGTGGTTAAATCTGCGTCTACTGAATTAAAAATACCTGTTATGGTATTGTGTAGACATTGTAAGATATTCAGATGTTTAATCTGCGTTGTTTTTTTTGGAATGGGCAATCTGTTCAAACATTTGTATGATTTATCAAATTCGGTTTTAGTTTCTTTTAGTTTTTGTGTTAAGCTTTCCCATGTTTTTGGTTGAGCCATGAAAATATGTTTAGATTCCTGGTCTTTGGACTGTCTTATTAAACTTGATTAGCAGGAAAAATTTAACTGACCAAAACAAAATTACCACGACTATAAATACGGCTACTAAGATAAGTAATGTTTGGTTATTGTCTTGGATTGGCTGGTTGTTGTTGTTATTGATTTGTTCGTAAAATTTGTTTTGTATGTCTCTAAGCTTTTCTATCTTTTCTTCCTGCCTGTCTTTACCTATTTCATAACCTGATAAACCCATTAAAATGGCGCTTGGCAATTTCTTTTTTCATTATCTAATTTAATTTGATGAGAAAAAAAATGATCGAATACAAAAGAAATTCTACGAATCTCACATGTGTGCATGTCGTTCAATAGCAAAAGTTACTTTTTTCTTACTTATAAATAAAATAAATAGGGTGGCGCAACAGAGCGAGGAGCCCCTGGGCCTAGCGCATTTCTCACAACCATGCCTTGTGAGGGAATGGAGGGGACCTACAATTTTTCGCCGGTTCCGAACGGCTAATTGAGAATGCGCTTTTCATGGCAATGAATTTACGAACGGAGGACTTGCCAATTCCTCGCGAAAGGCGATACCCGTGGAAAAACATTTTTTGCATTTTGCCTCTGCTGGGATTCGAACCTCGAACCTCTGGGTTAGCAGGTGGGCATGCTAACCATTGCGCCACGGGTTTCTTACTTGGACAACATTAAAACAATGTTCATTAAAGTTACAGCTAAAATTGAAAGTTATACGTTCTTTTAACATATTTGAAAAAACATCTTGGGATTTTTGTATTAATATGCTCATCAATGTTTGGATTACATACTCTTTATTTTTTTCTAATGAACTTACGGCTATTGCAATTGACTGTGTGTGTGACTGACTGTCATTTGCTAAATATACATGGCACTACAAGTCATAACTAGAATAATTTTCATTAAAATTAAAACAAACTCTTCATACTTTACTCACTAGTTCAGAGATGTTGAAAAAAATAATAACAAAATATACAAAAGGCTTACAGCAATGCGATTGTCCATTTACTAAACGTTTTTGAAAATCCTTTGAGTAGCGATGTATCAAATACGATGGATGGATTGTTTGGCAGGTAGTTGATGTCACAAGTAGAAGCGTTAATAAATATTATTCTGGTGGTGAGCTAGTCCTAGATGTAATGACAGTTTGTCAAATACTGTCTTTTGTCTTATATTAAGAGTTTTCACTGCATCTTCAATATTCTCCTTTGTGTTGCCTAATGTAGGCATGTTATCAAGAATTGACGGTCCAGAATGTTTCGTTCTGATTTTTTCAAGTTCTTAAACTGTGCTTTTCGCATCTTTATTATTCGAGCTGTGAATTAAATACTTTCAATTTGACGACACTCACGATTTCGATTTCTTGAACTATGCTTTTCGCATCTTTATTATTCGAACTGTGAATTAAATACTTTCAATTTGACGACACCCACGATTTCGGGTTCTTAAACTATGCTTTTCGCATCTTTGTTATTCGAACTGGGAATTAAATATTTTTATTTCCGACACAAACTGGCAAGATCGCCATGATATGTAAACGCACAATGTTTCATGTTTGAATGCTTTATTATTACTGAAAAATATCTTAATAATATTTTATTACTAGCTTATGACTATACACATTGAATATTCTCACACTCATTGAATGTGGTTTCGAATGACGGGCAAATAAGCTGCTCGTGGACTGACTTAGCAGAACGTGCGTGGTGTCAATTGAACAGCTTAGTTGCCCGTGGGATTGGAAAGTGGGAATACCACATACCAAAGAGGAGCACCGTAGAGAAGGATAGATTGAAAAATAGATTTGAATAATATAATTTTACTAGCTGACCCGTCCGGCGTTGCTCGGATCTAAGTTAATTAAAAAATTGTCTGGAACACCCGCTGGACTAAGCTGAAAATAGCCGGAAAGTTTCTAGTTTCCGTGTGAATATGGTCATGGTCATGAAATAAAGTCTATGTAAGGGATACCTAATACCAAAAGAATTTTTAATATCGGCTCAGAATTTTTCGAGTTTTCGTTCCCGTTCCTTCCGGTTCCCTGTAAGTCTATTCTTGGACCCACAAAATACATAATTTAAAAATTTCATCGAAGTCAAGTCAAGCCGTTTCGTGAAATAACGCCATCTGCTGAACCGACATTTACGGGTATGGCAAATAGATAGTAACCGATTCTCAGTAAAATAAGATCCATTAGAATCGGTTGAAAATTACGGGCGTTAGAAGGAAACACAATTTTAAGATAAGGAATAATTTATACTTACAACACAATACCTAGCCGTTGTTTGCGGGAGCTAGTGGCACGTGTTGAGTACTTTTGAGGTTGTGTAATAAACACATTTCCTCCCCCTCTTTCTGCTTAGCTACGGATTAACTTACTAACTCTTCTGGAACATAGCAAATGCTAAGGAAATTTCTGAGCCTCACTATCGAGCTCAACGCTGCTGTAACATACATTAAATTAAATTTATAGGGGAAAACATGCATATGTATACCAAAAATCTTTAATACCGATAATTACAATCAGTGCAAAAGTTGCCAATCAGTACTAAGTCCAGCAGCTTATCTGTTAAATATAATCTGAAATAGTTAATAAATTTAAACCACTAAATTGATAAAACTCGATTCGATTTAAATAAAAATAAAGAAGAAAACTTACACTGTTATCGCAATGAATTCTCTGAGCAAAAATTATGATTTCAGAATTTATTTTGAAGCAAATTAAATTGATAAATATGACATTTACACTGAGACTGTAGAATCAAAAATATTAAATTCTCGTGTCACAGTGTAAATTAAAGAAACAATGGTAAGGGTAGGTGGCCCTTATCACTTAGAGGTATGGAAAATAATTAGTAGGCGATTCTCAGACCTACTGAATTTGCATATAAAATTTGGTAAAAATCGGCAAAGCCGTTTCGGAGGAGTACGGTAACTAACATTGTGACAGGGAAATTTTATATATATAAGGATTGTCTTTACTTAGTTTAGAACTTCTGCATAGAAGAATTTTAACATAAATGTTTATTTTATTAATAGTTGTAGAAACGTGTTTTTGGAAACTAAATTTTTTGTCTAACATAAAACCAAGATATCGACAATTCCCAGACAATTGTTTCACAGTTCCCATTCGAAGTTGAACATTGTTTGGGAAAAAACTAGATTTTCGTCGTCGTGTGAACCAAATAGCTTGGGTTTTTTGTGGGTTTACCTTGATCTTCCATTTAAAAAAATAATTTTCAATTAGTGAAAGAGACCTTTGTAACGTGCGATAGATATCCATATAGTACGTTTCTGATGTAAAAATAGCCGTGTCGTCGGCAAACATAGCTATATCAATACTATTTCCGAGATTGGGTAGGTCGGACACTAATATGTTGAAGAGGGTGGGGCCGAGTACAGTGCCTTGAGGAATTCCATATGGAATGTTTTGCTCAGAAGAACTTTTAGAAAAAATTTTCTCCCACTTAAAAAGCTATGAACAATTTTAATTGTTGCCAGTGGGAAGTTCAATTTAAGAAGTTTGTGTATTAATGCGTCGTGCCAAACCGTATCGAATGCCTTTTCAATATCTAAGAGTACTATGGCTGTTGACTCTTTGCTACTGAATTTTTCTTTCACGTGGTTTTTAGTTCTGAGGACTTGGTGGTTGGTGTTGTGTAATGGTCTGAAGCCAAATTGAAAATCTGGCAAAATTTTATGAGCAGCTTAATGACTGTCAAGCTTTTCTTTTATTATTTTTTCTAGTAGCTTGCTTATAGAACTCAGTAAGATTATTGGCCTATAGCTGTTTGCATCGTCTTTCCGTTTGCCCGTTTGACAACGGCTGTTTTCCAGCAATCAGGAAAAAAGCTCAGTGTGAGACAAGCATTGAAGATCGTGCTTAAATACCGCAATCCTGGTAGAGGTAAGGCTTTCAAAAGTTGATTATTTATGCCATCCATACCCGGGCTTTTTTTTGGTTTTAATGTTTGGATCAACTTTCTAAATGAACTAGGATTAATAAAACTGATATCAGGTTGAACATTTGATTGGGTTACATAGTTGACTGAATCTGATACTCAGTTAAGGTACCAAGATCACTATAGTCAGCAGTTATTTCATGATTTTTTGGAAAATTCGTGGCTAATAGGTTGGCCTTTTCTTTTGCGGTTATGTATAGTTCGTTGTTTACTTTAAGAGGAGGAATACTTAACCCTCTATTTATCATTATCTAGGGGACTTTCCAAAAAGGCTTACTCGCTTTATCAAAGGAGGAAAGAAGATTGCTCCAACGAGAGTTTCTAAATAAAGACATTTCTTTTGCTATTGCTGCATTTAAAAATTTCATGCTGTTGAGGAAGCAGTCATAGCGATAGCGAAGCCATTTCCTTCTCTCAGAGTTTCTTAATTTTATTAGAAGTAAAACACTGCTGGGCAGTCGAACTGTTTGATTATTGTTAACAGGGTATTTTGGTATTGCAAAGTCAGCCGCGCTACCAATCATCGAAACAAAAATTTTACACATTGCGTCAATTTGAGATGTGGTATTTACATTGGAAGCGGAAATGTTTTCTTAACTACAGTTTCTATCAAAAAAATAATTAAATCGATTCCAGTTGGCTGCAGAAAATTTTTAGTAAAGTTTGGTTTGTTTCGGTTGTAATTGGAGACTTATATTCATACTGACTGGTAGATGATCAGACCCTAGTTTATTTTGAGTAAATGGCCTGCTACAGTTTGCCGATATGTTGGTAATGAAAAAGTCTAAGGTGGAAGGATTTTTTGATCTAGACGTTGGAATATAGGTATAGTTTGGTGTGTAAAGTAATGAAAAAGGAGGTGGTGCACACTTGGGCCCAGAGCGTACACCTATGAGGCTAGTACCAAACAAAAGCTTACGTTCAGCCCAATCAGCCTGCCAAATATTCGGTCTTGGTGATTTTGAGATAATTAGACTTGAAGTTGAGCGCCGGAAATGGGAAACATTGACATTTCTGCAAATAATTACGTATATCTCGAAAAGCATAGCACGTAGGACAATGATTTTGGTATCATATGAAAGATCATAAAAACATCTTTCTTTATCATTAAAATACATTTTTCAAAATGCCTTATATTTCGATAAAAACAGACCTAAAAGTTGTTTGAAGAGAAACATTTTCGTTGACGTTTGCCAGCCAATATCTCGAAAAAATCAGTGATGACCTACAATTTTTTTTGCACCACTTTAATCCTTAATTGGTAAGCTTTAATTTGATATATAATTACGCTATCATACATAAAGCATATCACGTACATTATACACAGTTCCTAAAAAAAAATAAAAAAAAAAAATTTTCCACAGCAAATGCACTTTTTCATTTAATTTTTCGCAGTTCCTGCTTTGTTTTTTATTAAACATAAAAACAAAATACATTTTAATGCTGCAAATGAGAAAAAAAATTACTAATCTTCGTTGAGATCTATCAAAATACCACCCAAAAACAAAGCTGGTGCTATATTCAGGGCCGTATTTCATTAAAATGCCGCCCTGTGCACCTTAAAAAATGCCGCCTCTATTATTGATTTATAAATAATTGAAATGTTAGTGAGATCGTTAACTATATAATTAACGAATGAAATGAATGGAAAATGTAAGGTTTGAATTCATTTATTGTTACATGGTAAAAGAATAATCACATAAAGCTTTTTCATAAGAAAATAAAACTCAAAGTTGACATACAAGATAATTACGGATGTTTATAATCGTTTTCGTTTTCAAATGCAAACACGCCTTACTTTCTTTACCGCGAACTGATCTATTAGTTCTTCACAATTCAAGCGTTCAAGCAAATCCGACTCGATGCACAGAATTGCTAGACTATTTAGCCGACTGCCCGTCATAGTTGAACGAAAATAGTTTTTGACTCTTTTCAAACATGAAAATGAACGTTATGCGCTGCAATTCGTCACTGCTAATGTCATAAATATACGATATGCTATTTCAACGTTTGAGAACTCGGTATATAGGTCGTTCGTTTTCAAGAATTTTCATAGCTTGGATGGTGAATCACGTTCTAATTTTTTCTCGGAGCAATACGCGTGGAAGTGCACCAATTCGTCATCCAATGAAGGTTCGAGGTCCGAGGTATAAATTGTCCTTAGATGTTCCGACTTCTTACGAATTTTGCAGGAATTCAAATCTCCAAATTCAGTGATAACTGAAAACTTTCCATGAATTTCTTCATATGCTTGGCATCTTCTTCGCAATTCAGAATCAAAATTGTCAAGAATTACGTGGAAAGTGTTGACTCGAAAATTATCCCTTCCTGACAATTGAACATCTTCATCTCGTAATTCATCAGCCTGCAACTTTCTCCTTCTTCTTTTAGAAACACTTGTCTGGTACTCTTGACTCTCTGAGATTTCTTACGCTTTCTGTTCATAAACTTCGAATTCCATTCGTGCATCAGCTACTACTTTGATCAGTCCACGATAGTCATCAATCACATCAGTTATGCTGATATCAACCTTTTGCAACCTTTGGCTGACAGCATCGAACCTTGAAAGTAAAAAATGCCAAAGAATCTGCATGAATGTTGTTTCCAGTCGTTCAAGTTGAATGCGAAGTCCTTTTGCTTCTTCCCTCGTGATCGCGTTCTCAGTAATATCTTCTTCAATGGTTATTAGAGTTTCAATTATCTCACCATAGAACTTGTTGAGCACTTTAACTGCTTCGTGACGAGCTGACCATCATGTTGCTGACAATGATTTCAAAGCAATCTTCTTTCCTACATGAGTTTGTAGAACTTCCCAGCGATGTGTAGATGCAGTAAAAAAAGTTGTACAATGCTTGGACTGTGTTGAAATAAGATGCTGCTTCGGGGGTACTCTCGACTGCGTGAATCCCGACCAAATTCATTGAATGACCAGCACAAGGAGCATGCTCTGCAAGATCGTTGATTTCTTTGACTCTTGCCTGTAAACCTGAATAAATGCCTGACACATTGTTCGCGTTATCGTACGACTGACTTCGACAATTTTGAATATCAAGGTCGAAGCATTCAAGAACAGATATTACAGCCATCAACAAATCTTCTGCTTTATGTCCAGTGTTTTTAATGAACATGAGAAACCATGAGAAATAATTGCCGTCATTAATACGCTTTTCGCCTTCTTTCTTTTTAATAAAAAAAACTTTCCAGTTTTGGAGTTTCGCACAAAATCTCCTCTTCCTTGCTGGCCTTATTTGAAGCGCTCTTTTTATAAGCAGCGCCGCTTAACCTTTTCCGCCCATCACTCATAGTCTACTGAATATATATCATCAACTTGAACAAGAAGATAAATATTAAATTGTTTTGTTTTGATAATATTAACTTGACTTGATCGGAAATCGAATCACAGCAGCTGACAGACGATGGGCAACAGAAATATTGCCAGAGTGTATAGAGTATAGAGCTTTTCACAATAGTGTCACCGTCAAATGAGAGAGAGAAAAAAATGGACAACTGAATCCCTTGGTATAAAAACATTGTTGACGGTAGTAGGCAAAAACATAAATATAAACACTCGTCGCTACTACCACGAAGAAACAGCTGCCGCCCGTGCGGCAAGGAACCAAGGATACTTGAAGACGAGTATCGTTGACGACGAGTGTATCAGGGAGTTTTATTCTTCGTATGCTAAGGAGCGTGATTTTAATTTTAATCGGGAAGATGTAGATAATTAACTCCAAATGAATAATAATAAGATAATCGGAATTCCGGAAATTTACAGTGATAATGTGATGCGTTTCAGGCGTATATAGCACCTTTGTCCCGAAAAATTCTTTTATGACTGAAAGAATCTTTGACTTTCGTTTCAAATTTTGCCGCCCCCATAGAATTTGCCGCCCTGTGCCAAGGCACAGTAAATCCAGGGTTGGCTATATTCATTGCTTCCTGGTGTCTTGCGTAACCCAAATACCATAAAATACTCATGACATGAGCGCGACAACCAACAGTCCCCATTCCAACGAGACAGTTACAATAGTAAGCTTTTATTGCGTTCGAACTATGTGCTACGTTTGCATCGCTATTCACCAAGATGTAAGTGAGATACACTTTTCTACTTACATGCCTGGATTTGATTCGCCCTCGCAATAAAAAGTGTTTGTTGCCTATAAGACTATTATGAGCAGTAGAGGTAATTCGCATCCGATCTTCGCAGACTTTGATTATATGTATAGGTTCCCTGGTCTTTTAAATGTTCACCACAGTAGGATTGAGCCTGGTTTATTTGGTAATTCCCCAATGATATCATACGAAGTTCTTGAATAGTAAGTTGTGGGAAATTACTTAAATTCGGGATATTACCATTAAAAAAATCTTGACGAAATAGTTTAAAATCCCTTTTAAATCGTCCGTTCACGACTTCAAAGACCCATCTGACCATAGTTACACACCTGGATCTATTAGCCTGCTCTGTGGTAAGTTGAAAGTTACCTTCAGCAACGGATTCAGGCATGTAAGTCTTATATCCTTGAGATTCAAGATGTAGGATTGCGTCTCTGAATCCTCTGTCCAAAATAAAAACATCGTTTTGTCTAAAGTATTGCCTGAACGTTCCATAATCGTCTCTGAACAGATGTTTGATTATGTTAGCATCAGATACAGTTGCAGCATAAGGTCCTTTAACGTCCAGGATATACCCATCACAGCATGTGATCACAAAAGGCTTAACCAGATTTTGATACTTATGTAGGCTGTATGATTGTTTCTGGAAGTCGTAGTTTGAACTTTTTTGAAGGTACACAAATGTTCCATCGCAAATGACTATAGATGGACGATCATTTTCATTTAAATTGATGTTTCCAAACAGTCCGTTGGGAATAAATCTGTTCCTTCTAGATACTTCCTGAACAGTTATATGGTGAAAACCTAAGTTAAATGGCACAAAATAGTCCATCAATGTTGTTCTTGCAGCTGTTGAGTACCGTCCCACAGTCGTGTGATCCATGTTTAAGAAACAGGAAAGTCTACGATCACTATCGCCAGACCTTAATTTTGCCAAATAGGTAAAAAGCTCTATGGTACGTAGTGCTGGAACATAGCTCTGCAGTTCCGCAAACTCTGTACGGGTAATACCAAGCCAATAATAACATAAATGAGGATTGATAGTACTAATATCACTAAAATCAATTGCCCTCATAGAAGTATTACTTAAAAGCGACAACATTTCATCCATCTGCGCTCCAGTGAAGTCAGAAACATTGCTGTCCATATCAACCAATGACGTCCAGTTGCGAAGTGAAAGATGGGAACTGCATAACCTGCTACTTCCCGACACAAACAATTTATGGTCCATCAGTAATCTTTCGCGAATAAGTTCTGGAACTCTACACCTTTCAGATCCTAGACAGCCAGGAAATATACATCGTCTTTCAGTCACAAAAATACGCTTGTATACAGCAGATTGTATTTTTTGCTGAACTACCGGTGGGTCATGTAGCTGTTCAGCAACAGTGTCGGGAATATGAGGTGCTTCGTCTAGTTCAATCATATTTTCGCGGTGACGTCTACGCCCAGAGCGGTTTGCACGGAGCTTGGTACCTAGCAACCAGTTTTTTTAGATTTGTTTTTGGATGGTATTTTGATATAGATCTCAACGCAGATTAGTAATTTTTTTCTCATTTGCAGCATTAAAATGTATTTTGTTCTTATGTTTAGTTAAAAACAAAGTAAGATTTACGTACCAACGGGCCGAGTTTGAGTAAAAAAAAAACATATAAGTTGTTTTTCTTTTCTTTTTTTTTATTTGTCTTTATTTCATTATTATTTTAACCTTATTATAATTATTTCCAAAAGAAAGGCCGCTGTTCTAAGCGAAGCTGCACCTTTCAGTTGGGTTGGTAAATTAGAACTAACTTAAAAGTGTTTTACAATTTTTAATAACACTTTCCTTTGGTTGAACCTTCTCACGATTCATCACAAAAGCGTTTCAGGTTTCGGCACGTTTTGGGTACTGGGAGGAGAAATAGGATATATCCGTTATGGACTAGTTTTGCTGTGTTAGCAACTTGGTGGGAACCTGTTAAGGAATGTTGGATGTGCCGTTAGGCAAAGGGTGTGTGGGGAATAGCGGGTTACAGGTTTGGGGTGACGTCTGGGACGTAACTCCTCCCCCCTTATAATTCTGCTCCGAAGAATCTTTAATGTTTACATTTATTTTAGTACTGTTCTTTTTGTTTTTTGAATTAAAAATAAAATTGATTAGGATTAACATAATAATTATGATGAGGCTTATTGTTCCGAAGTTTAAATATTCATGTACATTTGTTTTTGCTTTGATTTGTTCAATAAGTTTTCGGTTTTCAACCTCTTTTAAATGTAATGTCTTTGTGGATTAGTTTTTTATAATATTTTTTATTGAGTAAGTAAGTAAGTAAGTAAGTAAGTAAGATTTTATTAGACAATTCATAAGTAATTTACATTTGTCAATTACAAAATCTTTAGGCTTGGCTATGCCGTCTGCCGATTGGAACAGTTTATGATTGAATAGTAAAAGTAATTCAAAAAATTATTTTCTATAAAGGTACAGTTAAAATTATTAATGAATGGATTGTTTGGTATTTTTTTCGAAAAGTGTTGTTTAAAAGTTTTCATTTACGATTCGATCGCGATAGGATAAGGCCGTTTTACAGTACTCCAGTAAATTGATGTTGAGTTCATTTAGCAGGTTTATGACTTGGTCTCTTGAGAGCACATTACTTCCGAGGAAGAACCTTCTTGTTTCCCGTAGCGTTGGACATTTACCCAGAAAGTGAAATACATCTTCTCTTTCTTCTTCATTACATATATTGCACAATACTGGAAGGTCATCTCGATGAGGTCTGTAGTTGAGGCTCAACAGTTCAACTCTTAGTCTAAAAATCATTGAGATTGTTTGTACATCATTTTCATCTCGAAAGTAGTTGGTCTGCTGCAGATTATAATTAAGGCTGTTATATATCTGTCTATAGATGGATTCTCGTGCTTCACTCTCGTAGTCGTTTCTAATGTTGTTGTCGGTTGCTTCTATGATGCTGTAGAGTTTTTGTTTCCAGTTTAAGCTCAGTAGATGGACGAGATTTAGTTCTAAATTGCTAGCTCTTGCTAGTTGTAGCCATTCTGCATACCAACCGATCTTGCTTCTCACTGTTTTCATTAAAATCTTTTTGGGCAATCTACACTCTTCCATATTTGAGACCTTTACAACGTAGTCAGCTTGTAGTTTCAGAGTTTTAATGTATAACGGTGATAAGCCAGTTTCCAGGTTCAAAGCATAGTTGGGTGAGTTAGGTGGAAGTCTGAATATTCGCTTTAAATAAAAACGTAGAAGCTTTTCAACTGATTCAAATTGGTGGCTCCCCCATACTTGTGACGCGTAGAGCATGATTGATAATGCCACCGCCTCGAAGACTTTATATTTTGAGCTATGACTTATATATTGATTGGAGAAGCACATCTTCCATGTGGAGGTGGTTATCTAGTTTAAGATTGCTGGAGAAGACTACACCGAGGTACTTAAATTCGTTAACAATCTCCAAATTTTCGTTGTTGAAGTGCCAGTTTTCATTTGCTCTTACTCTACCTCTCCCTCTATTGAAGATCATGATCTTTGATTTATCTGTGTTGACGATTAAGTTTTAGATCTCGCAGTATTCTTGTAGTCGGTTGATCATCAATTGTAGCGTTTGGGGTGACTGTGCTAGGATCACTATATCATCCGCAAAGAGCAGTGCTTTAAGCTTTAAACTATCGATTTCGATTCCGCCAGGTAAACCGTCCGTTAAATCGTCGATGAATAATGTAAACAGTATGGGACTCAAAGGACATCCTTGTCTCACTCCCATCTTCGTTTGGAACCAATCTGATACTGTTTCCCCATCCTAAACTGCTGCCCACGTGTCTTGTAACAGATTTTCGATGACTCTTCCAAATTTGTGCGATAAACCTTTGTTGTACAGCTTGTACATTAGGGAATTCCTATCTACCGTGTCAAACGCAGCTTTAAAATCCACAAAAAATGCGTAGAGCTTCTTCCCCTGCACTGCAAAAGATTCTGCTATATTACGAAGGACGAATATGTGATCAACTGTTGAGTAGCCAGCTCTGAATCCCGCTTGATTTTCTTTGAGGTGATTGTTGAGGTTGCTCCAGGCAGTAAGACGTCGTTGGAGAATGGTTGTGAGAATTTTGTAAGTCACATTAAGAAATGAAATGCCTCTATAATTACTTGGATCATTCTTATCGCCTTTTTTGAATATCGGGAAAATTAGTGCTTTCTTCATTTCTTGAGGAACTTCCCCTTTCTCCAAAATATCGTTGCACAAATTGGTTATAGTTTTCATTAGTCTTTCCGAACCGTGCTTGTAAAACTCTCCTGGAATTCGGTCTAGACCAGGTGCTTTGCCGTCGTCGAGCTCTTTTACTACCGCTTTTGTTTCGGTTAACGTTATTTGCGCGTCGAGTAATTCATCCTCAAACCGGGGTGAGGCAAATTTGACGGTGTTTGCAGTAAAAGCAGGATTTAGTAGTACATTGAAGTGGGACATAAGTGTTGCTGCATCCAGGCTTCTGCTTATGGTAGGTCTACACCCGTTTATTATGCGGACATCTTTCCAGAATTCGGCGGAGCTCGTACAGGAAGCTAGGTTCCTAGCTTTTTCTTCGAAGTACATCTTCTTCTTATTCCAACATAGGTTTTTGTACAGTTTGTTTGCCTCAATGTAGTGCACTTTGAAATCGTCACCTTGACTCTTTCGCATTAATCTGAGCCAAGCAAATGAGTGGTTTCTAGCCTGCAAACACTCGGAGTCAAACCATGGCTGCACGGCGCAGGTTCGTTTTCCGGATACTTGTCTTTTCCCCGGGTATGCTGTTTTTATACATTCCTCTAATTGGCTGAATGTCGTGGTTGTTTCTGCTGATAGAATCGTGTCCAAGTTTCGTCTGTATGTATCACCGTAAACGTTTTTCCAGCTAATCTTTGGTAAGAGTTTCAGTTCTATCGATCCTTCTCTATCTGCCGCTTCCACACCAAATTCGAGCACTAGTGGTTGATGATCTGAATATGGAAGTTGACCTACTTCAAACTCTGTAATATGAGAACTCCAGCCTCCCCTTGCTAAACAAAAATCGATTACCGATGAACCTTGTGCTCCAATGAAAGTGAAATTACCAGCTGCATCGCCCGACGTAGTTCCGTTCAATATATGGAAACCGAATGAGTCGCAAAAATCCAGTAGTTTGACACCCCTTGCGTTACATGTTTTGTCCTTTGAATTTCGCGCTATTCCCGCTTTTGTGTTTTCGTGACCGGCTGCGTCGGCTATGCGAGCATTTAAATCACCAATGACGATTGTGTTTTGGACATCGATCCTTAGAAGAACTTCTTGAAATTGGTTGAAATCTGAATCCCAATGGTTGCAGTTTAAGTAGACAGGCACAATTATAAATGTCTGGCTATTGAGCTTTAGCTTAACACACCATGATTCCGCAACTGCTATAAATTCAGCTTCGACTTCTCCTAGGTTTTTTTTGAATCCAAAGTAGCACCCTCCACTTGCTCTTCCTCTTGTATTGATTCTAACAGCTGGGATCCACTTGAATTCGTTGCATGAAAATTTTACCTCCATATCTTCAAAGTTGTTTTCGGTTAGAAATGTTTCGAACAAAAATATAAAATCAAAGTTATTGACGTACTTAAAAAAATCACTGTACAAATACTTATTTAATAAACCAGATACATTATATGATAATAATTTGAATTTCTTGACTTTTTTTTTCATTTATATTCGGAAGATTACTTATATTTTTACTTTTAAATATTTCATTTTTACTAATAATATTATTTTTGCTGCAGACGGCATTTACACTTAAAAATTCTGTTGGGAGCTTAATGATCTGCCAGTTTGGGAAGCACTGGTACTAGCACCTGTGTTTCCACCAACACATAGCTCGTTGACATATGTCAGAGAAGTGTCATTTTCTCCAAGTATTTTTCCCAAAACAGCTGCCGCCTTTTCTCCCTCACATAATAAATTATTATTGTTATCAAAATAAAATATTTTTTCTTCAATTTTAAGTGTTTGTCCCCTCAACTGTGTTTTAATATTTGTATGTTGTGCGTTTATATGTGTTCTAATCATCAAGGTCCTTCTTTTTTCACGAGTCACTGCCGGGTAGTCTCTATGAATGGATACACCTGTTCCTCTAAGAGCCGATGCAGCTTTCAAGATTTTCGGTACATCTTCACTTTTTCGCAACCTTAGGATAACGTTAGCTATCTTCCCATCTGCATTTAATGCTCTTGAAGATTCAACTATGTCATCACTATTTGACTTCGGAAGATCCATGCATATTGACTTTGCTTTAACCTCTGGGCTTACGCCATCTTGCCTCGGCAAATGTGCAATGAGATTTTTTTCATTAGCCTTCCATTCAAGACGTTCTACGTGTTTTTCTAGCTCCATGCAGCGGGAATTTACTTGTTGCAGCTGATCTTTTAAATGATTATTATTGTCTCTAAGTGCCTTCATTTCGATTCTCATGTCCTGGAAGTCGGACTTTGTTGGCAAGTTGGCCAATTTTTGATCCAACATAGTTTCTAATGATGCACTCAATAGGGACACTAGGCTAGCGGCGTCCAAGCTACCAACTGGGGTGTTAGGAGGCATTGCAATTCCCGTGCTTTGTTTGGCGATTGCATTGGGTGACGCATCCATAAGGCTCCTTTGTCTTTTTGCAGCGGATTCGAGTAATTCGTTCGATTTTTTGGGAGTGCGTTGCATGATATATAATTATGTCTGTACGTTGCGTATTTTATTTTATTTTTTTTTTTCTTTATGGGACGGTATCGCAACTGTTTCGCCCTGTTTTTGACTAGTTGCTACTTAATTCAAGACTCACCCAGCTTTTCGTATGATTTTGTTGTGGAAGAGTTAGAAATTATATTCGTTAAAAATTAAATATGTTTCCTGTGGTTTTAATTTCCATCAGGAGGACAAAAAACTGTAGTTGGAAATTTACTATCACTCAAAAAACAAATTTTTTATTGATATATTCTTAAAATTAGGTAAGACAAAGTTGTCATAATATAAGAAATTTTCGTATGCAATATTATTTATCTCTATTTTACAGTTTTCAAATTTTAGCAAATTATTTCCTATTATAGTCGCATCGTAATTATGAAAGTTATGATTTATTCTTGTAAATGGTACATTTTTTGTTATTACAATATTATTGGTAATTTGTCTGATTTCTATATCTTGGTTTTCTTTAAAATTACATTCAGGATTATCTTTAAAAATGTTTTTAATACAAGGATCTTTTATTTGTTATAGTTGTTTAAATTTTGCAGTTTCATTTAGGTTTTCATAATTGATATTACCATCGGTTATTATTTCTTTATACGATGTTACAAGTTCTAAATTATTATTATTAGGAATTGGCTCGATTAGGATTTTATAAAATTTCTCTTTAGCGTATATTGGTATTAAAAGTATAAATACAATTTGATTCTCATGGATTATTACTGTACTCTTAATATTAGTTAGTTCATTTAGAGTTATATTAAATTTGACAATTTCTTTTTGTGTTAAAATATCATGTCCTAGAATTCCTAACTGGCTCATAAGTAAATTTTCTTTAATTTTTCTTACTTGGTCTTTCAGTAATTGTATGTCGTATTGTATTTGGAATGCGTGTTGCATATTTGCTATTTCCGCAAGTTCTTTGTCGATTGTGTTGCCTAAATCGGCTAATTGTTTCTTAATTTCAATTTGTTGTCCGTTAATATGTTTTGTTATGTTGTCAAATGCTTCGTTAAAATTATGATTTATTCTGACTTGGTCGTTAATTCCTTCAATAAGGTTCTTGGTATTTTGTTCATTTATGTCAAGAGTTTGTCTAATTTCTGCCTCGTCGTCGTAGTCCATTGTACCAGCGAGGTATTTAAGTCCTTTCCCTACAATGTTAAAAAGTCCCCTTTTTCTTTTATGGTGATAGTGACCTAACAGATTTTCTACTTCGTCAGATAAAAGTTTAAAACTGTGTATTTGTGTTGGGTAATCGTCCCTAAGATTAAGTTTGTTTATATTATGTTCTATTATATTAAGATTGTCTGCCGATGCAGTTAAATTTATATTATGAAGTATTTTAGTGTATCCTGTTATAACCTGAATCTTTTCGTTTCTAATTGTAATAAATCCGTTTCCTGAATTCAAGTTTTGTACTTCTAGTTTCTGTCCGTTAGTAACTGTTGTTGTTAAAGTCAGAAAGGTGATGAATAATGTTCTCAGCATTCCAATGTCTTTCGTTATAGACATTTCGTCTCTAGATGGTCGAAAATGTTTCCGTAGTTTCTCCAAGCAATCAATCCAGGTTGTTGGTGGGGCATTATATAATAAATTCTTTGCTGTTCCTTGGATTTTTGTGTCGTATATCACATCGAATACTGCCAGTCTTTCCCCTTCTGGATAGCTAGCCAACATTTTGTTCACGGCACTTGCGAATGAAGGCAGTGTATTTTTTTCTCCTTTGAATGGTTCCAGGAACCTTATTTCTCTCTCTATGCGTGCTCTTACACTGCGTGGTCTATTGTTCTCTTCAATAATTCGTGTAAGTGCGACTAGGCACTGAGCACTGTGCGACGTTGAGCTCAGCCATTCTGTTAGCTCTTAGGTTGTCGAATGCTCTATTTCTTCCTTCGTTAATTGTTGCGATTTTTTCTTCGAATTTGTATTTATAATTTTTAACTTTTGTCCACTTATTTGCACTTTTCGGTCTTTTATCTTTTTGTTTTTATTTTTGAACACTTATTTGCACTTTACATTCACACTATATTTTGTTTAGTTATACTGTTCTTTGTCGAACTTAACTTTGAACTTTGCACTTAATCGCGTTTTGTTCTTTCTTCGTTCTTTATCGAACTTTAACGGTTTATTGTTCTTTATCGAACTTAACTTTGAACTTTGCACTTAATCGCGTTTTGTTCTTTCTTCGTTCTTTATCGAACTTTAACGGTTTATTGTTCTTTATCGAACTGAACACTTACGTTTTGTACCGAACGTTTCTTTATCGAACGTTTACCGGACTTATTGTTCTTTATCGAACTTATTACGTTGTGTACCGAACGTTTCTTTATCGAAGGTTAACCGACTGTGCCATTTACGTACCAACGGGCCGAGTTTGAGTAAAAAAAAAAAACATATAAGTTGTTTTTCTTTTCTTTTTTTTTATTTGTCTTTATTTCATTATTATTTTAACCTTATTATAATTATTTCCAAAAGAAAGGCCGCTGTCCTAAGCGAGGCTGCACCTTTCAGTTGGGTTGGTAAATTAGAACTAACTTAAAAGTGTTTTACAATTTTTAATAACACTTTCCTTTGGTTGAACCTTCTCACGATTCATCACAAAAGCGTTTCAGGTTTCGGCACGTTTTGGGTACTGGGACGAGAAATAGGATATATCCGTTATGGACTAGTTTTGCTGTGTTAGCAACTTGGTGGGAACCTGTTAAGGAATGTTGGATGTGCCGTTAGGCAAAGGGTGTGTGGGGAATAGCGGGTTACAGGTTTGGGGTGACGTCTGGGACGTAACTTAAGAACTGCGAAAAATTAAGTAAAAAAATGTATTTGCTGTGGAGCATATTTTTGGTTAAATTTTTTTTTAGGAATTGTGTATAATGTACGTGATATGCTTTATGTATGATAGCGTAATTATATATCAAATTAAAGCTTACCAATTAAGGATTAAAGTGGTGCAAAGAAAATTATAGGTCATCACTGATTTTTTCGAGATATTGGCTGGCAAACGTCAACGAAAATGTTTCTTTTCAAACAACTTTCAGGTCTGTTTTTTTTCGAAATATAAGGCATTTTAAATAAAATGAAAGATATTTTTATGATCTTTCATATGATACCAAAATCATTGTCCTACGTGCTATGCTTTTCGAGATATACGTAATTATTTGCAGAAATGTAAGATTTTTCCCATTTCCGGCGCTCAACTTCAAGTCTAATTATCTCAAAATCACCAAGACCGAATTCAAAAACATTTGGCAGACTGATTGGACTGAACGTAAGCTTTCATTTGGCACTAGTCTCATAGGTGTACGCCCTGGGCCCAGGCTCCATAGAAATATGCACCACCTCCTTTGAGTACATATGAATTTTTTAGTTTTCATTTTTTTTTCTCTCTGGATTTTCCGCTTTTTGTTTTGCTTTATATACAGTTATGTCAGGAATTGAACAAGGAATAAACAAAAAAAAAAAAGTTTTAAATATGCTTTGTTATTGCTATGATTATAGACTAAGAACTGCAACTAGTCAAACATGTACTCACTACTGCTCCCCACGTACATCAGTTAAATTTTTTAACATATGTGATTCTGAACGGCCCAGTACAACTAAATCATCCATATATAAGAATGCTTGTGTCGGACATAAACCAGAGAAAGCAATTGTCATCATTCTTTGAAATGAGTTTGGTGCTATCTTTAGGCCATAGAGAAGTCGCTTGAATCGGTATGAACCATTGCCAGTAGAGAATGACGTTATGTCTCTCGAATTTTCATCTAATTCAATTTGATGGAAGCCGGACGTTAAGTCAAGGCAAGAGAAATATTTAGTTTTGCCTAGTTGGTCAAGAATATCATCTATTCTTGGCAAAGGAAATTTATCTGCAGTAAGTTTTTTGTTTATACTTCTGTAATCCACAACTAATCTCCTCCGTTTTTGGTGATTCCCTGGTAAAGATTTTTTCGGTACCAACAGTATAGGACTGTTGTACTCAGACGCCGAAGGTTCCACTATATCGTCTTTTATCAATTTTTCAACCTGTTTTGTAATTTCACTTTTCTGAGCGTGCGGTATTCTATAGTTTTTAATATAAGTTGGCTCGTCGGTTTTAAACGAAGTTTTTGTTTATAAAAGTTATTATAAGTTATCTTATCTGTTTCGAGTGCAAATATGTCAATATACTCCGAGCAGAGTTTATGTAAATCAGTCTTTAAGAAGGAAGGGAAAATTTTTGGACAGTTTTTGTAATTTAACATGATTGTTTTTGGAGCTTTGTATTGATACATTTTCATAGTCGTTTAGACTTTCTGTTTTCAATTCTACATTGTGTATTAATATGTCCTCATTTGTTGTGTTTATTACACGGACAAATGCTCTAGTGCTTTTTGCAATTGTGTTTGCCACATATATACCCTCTTTAAGCTGTTGTTGTGGTATAAGCACATCTTCCTGACATTTGAAGTTTACCTGTCTGATAACTTCGGATCTTGCGGGTATTACTATTGCGTTATTATTTGGTGAACATGACATTGGTAGTTCAATTTGGTTAAACTTATCTGGTCTAAGTACTAGGAGATCTTGATTTTTGTCATAGTTAAGTGTACAATTAAAGCTCTTGATAAGTCCAATTATTCCATCGGACGGTATTGGAAAATCATCACTTACGACATGAAACTCATGACCTATTAGTAGGTTTTCGAATTTTAAATCAATGTGAACCTTTCCTATTGTATAAGTTGCTCCTTCACCAATGCCGTGTAGGCTTGTAGTTTTATAAGTGTTTATGGTTTTGAATTGATCTATTTGTCCCTGCTTTACTATAGAAATATCCGCGCCCGTGTCTACTAAAAATGATGATATATCATTATTTGCTGAAGTCCTTAATGCTATGAATGATGTTAAGGTTAATCTAATATTATAAATTTTACTGCATCTTTTCGTGTTTTCTAATGAGTACTTGGGGTTGGTTCGTTTTCCGCAATATGTTGTGTTATTCTAACATTTCTATTGCTGTTGTTTGCAATGTTATTGTTATTTCTAAATCTGTTATAGTTATTGCTATTATAACGGTTATTATAGTTTCCGCGTCTCATTCCGCGACTTCGAACGCTTCCACGAAAGTAATTATTTTGACTATTATTACTGTTATAATAGTTTTTTCTATCTCGATTGTTTTTGACGTGCAATATTGCTTTTGGCTGGCCATAAGCATCAGTGCCACAATTTACGAATTTAGCCACTGCTTCATTCATGTTGTTGAATTGACCGGACTCCATAATAAGTTTAACCTTATCATTGTTGGAGTTCTTGATCATGGCTTTAATGGCGGCCTTGGTGGAATATGTTTCAGCTAATTGAGGCATTAGCCCGTCGGAAATGTAAGCACTTTGAAGTTTTTTTGTGAGGTCTTCGACCTCTTTTGCGTATGTATTTGCCGGTTTGGAATTTTGGCGGACGTTCATCAACTTTGCAGTGATTACGTCTACAGATTCACCTTTTACTGAAACTTTTAGCTGACTAATTACCTCAGCAACAGTTTTCTCTGTGCCAGAAATTAGATTGATTGCTGTTCCTTTTAGCTTAGTCTTAATAAGATTAATAGCCACGGTGTTATTGCCCTCGTTTATGCTATCAATTAACTCTAACGCAGCTAAGAAGCTTTGCAGGTCGTCTGCATTACCAGAGAAATCCGGAAGGATTTTCGATGCAATGCTTAAAAATTCTAAAGCCGTTTGTGGCATTTTGCTTGAAATTAGATTACTTTTACTGGTACCTGCTTCTTTCTGGTCTATGTTTATTTCTGTATCGGGATCGGGATCAAAAAAGATTTCGAAGTCTATATTTAAAAATTTCTTGAAGTCTTTTGGGACCTCTTGGGGAATTTGAAGTAAATCAAATAATGATTCAAGTTTTGATTTTATTAGCTAGGCGTGTTTTTTCACAGGACTGTTATGTACATAACATCATTTTACAAGCAAAGCAAAAACAACATCCCCGACAACCAATGTTATGGATAAAAGGATGGTTAAGATTTGGTCGGGGATAGACTTTTGACGTTTATTCGAGTATCGAATGAGTTTTTCGACTTTTCATTTTTCAATGTTGGTGCGTCTAGAGACTTTCATGTATCTCGAACAAAAGCAAAATGGGTGGCAAAGGGTCTGTCCACAAATGTGTAACTGAACAAAATCGTATGCCCACTCTTACACTCCACAATCTAGTTGCAGAAAATTTTTGATTTTTAGAATTTCATTGATTTCAAGAGTTAGATTTGTAAATGTTTATAAAGATACATAAAACAACGTAATAGCAATTAAAAAGGGTCTGTTTAGGAACTGAAAGCACTTTTTGCATATTTCTTTTCACATTTTTGTGTGAATGTTAACATTTTTTTCAAAGCTATTTGTTAAGTATATGCCATAAAACTAGTTGTACTTTCTTATTATTAATAGTTTAATTCGTTTGAAACAAGTAACAAAATATTTTTTCCAACTCATATCTAAGTCACAATCTCATATAAATTCAACCCCAGCATGTAAACAGAGACAAGAGAAGTTCCTAGTTACCTTTGTGAACGGACCTATTTTTGACGTTTCTAAACTAACAAAAAAGAGACAACAAAAATTGTTTACCTGCATTAATTTCACTACGGAACATTTTTATTTTCCACTCTATACAATTGCTTTAGGTTTTTAACAATCAGTTTTTGCGTTTTTGTGCGATTTTGGCAAAAAAAAATTCATTTGTTGCCTTTTATTGGTTTGACAACTGATCGAGAACACCAACCCACAAATAAAAAAAAAACGAAGCGTTTTTTTTGGATATCATGTTATGTACATAACATCCTTGTGAAAAAAACACGCCTATTGTTGTGAAATGTATAGTGAAATCTGCCCGATGTTCTGTGGTTAAATCTGCGTCTACTGAATTAAAAATACCTGTTATGGTATTGTGTAGACATTGTAAGATATTCAGATGTTTAATCTGCGTTGTTTTTTTTGGAATGGGCAATCTGTTCAAACATTTGTATGATTTATCAAATTCGGTTTTAGTTTCTTTTAGTTTCTGTGTTAAGCTTTCCCATGTTTTTGGTTGAGCCATGAAAATATGTTTAGATTCCTGGTCTTTGGACTGTCTTATTAAACTTGATTAGCAGGAAAAATTTAACTGACCAAAACAAAATTACCACGACTATAAATACGGCTACTAAGATAAGTAATGGTTGTTGTTGTTATTGATTTGTTCGTAAAATTTGTTTTGTATGTCTCTAAGCTTTTCTATCTTTTCTTCCTGCCTGTCTTTACCTATTTCATAACCTGATAAACCCATTAAAATGGCGCTTGGCAATTTCTTTTTTCATTATCTAATTTAATTTGATGAGAAAAAAAATGATCGAATACAAAAGAAATTCTACGAATCTCACATGAATGTGTGCATGTCGTTCAATAGCAAAAGTTACTTTTTTCTTACTTATAAATAAAATAAATAGGGTGGCGCAACAGAGCGAGGAGCCCCTGGGCCTAGCGCATTTCTCACAACCATGCCTTGTGAGGGAATGGAGGGGACCTACAATTTTTCGCCGGTTCCGAACGGCTAATTGAGAATGCGCTTTTCATGGCAATGAATTTACGAACGGAGGACTTGCCAATTCCTCGCGAAAGGCGATACCCGTGGAAAAACATTTTTTGCATTTTGCCTCTGCTGGGATTCGAACCTCGAACCTCTGGGTTAGCAGGTGGACATGCTAACCATTGCGCCACGGGTTTCTTACTTGGACAACATTAAAACAATGTTCATTAAAGTTACAGCTAAAATTGAAAGTTATACGTTCTTTTAACATATTTGAAAAAACATTTTGGGATTTTTGTATTAATATGTTCATCAATGTTTGGATTACATACTCTTTATTTTTTTCTAATGAACTTACGGCTATTGCAATTGACTGTGTGTGTGACTGACTGTCATTTGCTAAATATACATGGCACTACAAGTCATAACTAGAATAATTTTCATTAAAATTAAAACAAACTCTTCATACTTTACTCACTAGTTCAGAGATGTTGAAAAAAATAATAACAAAATATACAAAAGGCTTACAGCAATGCGATTGTCCATTTACTAAACGTCTTTGGAAAATCCTTTGAGTAGCGATGTATCAAATACGATGGATGGATTGTTTGGCAGGGAGTTGATGTCACAAGTAGAAGCGTTAATAAATATTATTCTGGTGGTGAGCTAGTCCTAGATGTAATGACAGTTTGTCAAATACTATGTCTTTTGTCTTATATTAAGAGTTTTCACTGCATCTTCAATATTCTCCTTTGTGTTGCCTAATGTAGGCATGTTATCAAGAATTGACGGTCCAGAATGTTTCGTTCTGATTTTTTCAAGTTCTTAAACTGTGCTTTTCGCATCTTTATTATTCGAGCTGTGAATTAAATACTTTCAATTTGACGACACTCACGATTTCGATTTCTTGAACTATGCTTTTCGCATCTTTATTATTCGAACTGTGAATTAAATACTTTCAATTTGACGACACCCACGATTTCGGGTTCTTAAACTATGCTTTTCGCATCTTTGTTATTCGAACTGGGAATTAAATATTTTTATTTCCGACACAAACTGGCAAGATCGCCATGATATGTAAACGCACAATGTTTCATGTTTGAATGCTTTATTATTACTGAAAAATATCTTAATAATATTTTATTACTAGCTTATGACTATACACATTGAATATTCTCACACTCATTGAATGTGGTTTCGAATGACGGGCAAATAAGCTGCTCGTGGACTGACTTAGCAGAACGTGCGTGGTGTCAATTGAACAGCTTAGTTGCCCGTGAGATTGGAAAGTGGGAATACCACATACCAAAGAGGAGCACCGTAGAGAAGGATAGATTGAAAAATAGATTTGAATAATATAATTTTACTAGCTGACCCGTCCGGCGTTGCTCGGATCTAAGTTATTTAAAAAATTGTCTGGAACACCCGCTGGACTAAGCTGAAAATAGCCGGAAAGTTTCTAGTTTCCGTGTGAATATGGTCATGAAATAAAGTCTATGTAAGGGATACCTAATACCAAAAGAATTTTTAATATCGGCTCAGAATTTTTCGAGTTTTCGTTCCCGTTCCTTCCGGTTCCCTGTAAGTCTATTCTTGGACCCACAAAATACATAATTTAAAAATTTCATCGAAGTCAAGTCAAGCCGTTTCGTGAAATAACGCCATCTGCTGAACCGACATTTACGGGTATGGCAAATAGATAGTAACCGATTCTCAGTAAAATAAGATCCATTAGAATCGGTTGAAAATTACGGGCGTTAGAAGGAAACACAATTTTAAGATAAGGAATAATTTATACTTACAACACAATACCTAGCCGTTGTTTGCGGGAGCTAGTGGCACGTGTTGAGTACTTTTGAGGTTGTGTAATAAACACATTTCCTCCCCCTCTTTCTGCTTAGCTACGGATTAACTTACTAACTCTTCTGGAACATAGCAAATGCTAAGGAAATTTCTGAGCCTCACTATCGAGCTCAACGCTGCTGCAACATACATTAAATTAAATTTATAGGGGAAAACATGCATATACCAAAAATCTTTAATACCGATAATTACAATCAGTGCAAAAGTTGCCAATCAGTACTAAGTCCAGCAGTTTATCTGTTAAATATAATCTGAAAAAGTTAATAAATTTAAACCACTAAATTGATAAAACTCAATTCGATTTAAATAAAAATAAAGAAGAAAACTTACACTGTTATCGCAATGAATTCTCTGAGCAAAAATTATGATTTCAGAATTTATTTTGAAGCAAATTAAATTGATAAATATGACATTTACACTGAGACTGTAGAATCAAAAATATTAAATTCTCGCGTCACAGTGTAAATTTAAGAAACAATGGTAAGGGTAGGTGGCCCTTATCACTTAGAGGTATGGAAAATAATTAGTAGGCGATTCTCAGACCTACTGAATTTGCATATAAAATTTGGTAAAAATCGGCAAAGCCGTTTCGGAGGAGTACGGTAACTAACATTGTGACAGGGAAATTTTATATATACATATAAGGATTGTCTTTACTTAGTTTAGAACTTCTGCATAGAAGAATTTTAATATAAATGTTTATTTTATTAATAGTTGTAGAAACGTGTTTTTGGAAACTAAATTTTTTGTCTAACATAAAACCAAGATATCGACAATTCCCAGGCAATTGTTTCACAGTTCCCATTCGAAGTTGAACATTGTTTGGGAAAAAACTAGATTTTCGTCGTCGTGTGAACCAAATAGCTTGGGTTTTTTGTGGGTTTACCTTGATCTTCCATTTAAAAAAATAATTTTCAATTAGTGAAAGAGACCTTTGTAACGTGCGATAGACATCCATATAGTACGTTTCTGATGTAAAAATAGCCGTGTCGTCGGCAAACATAGCTATATCAATACTATTTCCGAGATTGGGTAGGTCGGACACTAATATGTTGAAGAGGGTGGGGCCGAGTACAGTGCCTTGAGGAATTCCATATGGAATGTTTTGCTCAGAAGAACTTTTAGAAAAAATTTTCTCCCACTTAAAAAGCTATGAACAATTTTAATTTTTGCCAGTGGGAAGTTCAATTTAAGAAGTTTGTGTATTAATGCGTCGTGCCAAACCGTATCGAATGCCTTTTCAATATCTAAGAGTACTAGGGCTGTTGACTCTTTGCTACTGAATTTTTCTTTCACGTGGTTTTTAATTCTGAGGACTTGGTGGTTGGTGTTGTGTAATGGTCTGAAGCCAAATTGAAAATCTGGCAAAATTTTATGAGCAGCTTAATGACTGTCAAGCTTTTCTTTTATTATTTTTTCTAGTAGCTTGCTTATAGAACTCAGTAAGATTATTGGCCTATAGCTGTTTGCATCGTCTTTCCGTTTGCCCGTTTGACAACGGCTGTTTTCCAGCAATCAGGAAAAAAGCTCAGTGTGAGACAAGCATTGAAGATCGTGCTTAAATACCGCAATCCTGGCAGAGGTAAGGCTTTCAAAAGTTGATTATTTATGCCGTCCATACCCGGGCTTTTTTTTTGGTTTTAATGTTTGGATCAACTTTCTAAATGAACTAGGATTAATAAAACTGATATCAGTTTGAACATTTGATTGGGTTACATAGTTGACTGAATCTGATACTCAGTTAAGGTACCAAGATCACTATAGTCAGCAGTTATTTCATGATTTTTTGGAAAATTCGTGGCTAATAGGTTGGCCTTTTCTTTTGCGGTTATGTATAGTTCGTTGTTTACTTTAAGAGGAGGAATACTTAACCCTCTATTTATCATTATCTTGGGGACTTTCCAAAAAGGCTTACTCGCTTTATCAAAGGAGGAAAGAAGATTGCTCCAACGAGAGTTTCTAAATAAAGAAATTTCTTTTGCTATTGCTGCATTTAAAAATTTCATGCTGTTGAGGAAGCAGTCATAGCGATAGCGAAGCCATTTCTTTCTCTCAGAGTTTCTTAATTTTATTAGAAGTAAAACACTGCTGGGCAGTCGAACTGTTTGATTATTGTTAACAGGGTATTTTGGTATTGCAAAGTCAGCCGCGCTACCAATCATCGAAACAAAAATTTTACACATTGCGTCAATTTGAGATGTGGTATTTACATTGGAAGCGGAAATGTTTTCTTAACTACAGTTTCTATCAAAAAAATAATTAAATCGATTCCAGTTGGCTGCAGAAAATTTTTAGTAAAGTTTGGTTTGTTTCGGTTGTAATTGGAGACTTATATTCATACTGACTGGTAGATGATCAGACCCTAGTTTATTTTGAGTAAATGGCCTGCTACAGTTTGCCGATATGTTGGTAATGAAAAAGTCTAAGGTGGAAGGATTTTTTGATCTAGACGTTGGAATATAGGTATAGTTTGGTGTGTAAAGTAATGAAAAAGGAGGTGGTGCACACTTGGGCCCAGAGCGTACACCTATGAGGCTAGTACCAAACAAAAGCTTACGTTCAGCCCAATCAGCCTGCCAAATATTCGGTCTTGGTGATTTTGAGATAATTAGACTTGAAGTTGAGCGCCGGAAATGGGAAACATTGACATTTCTGCAAATAATTACGTATATCTCGAAAAGCATAGCACGTAGGACAATGATTTTGGTATCATATGAAAGATCATAAAAACATCTTTCTTTATCATTAAAATACATTTTTCAAAATGCCTTATATTTCGATAAAAACAGACCTAAAAGTTGTTTGAAGAGAAACATTTTCGTTGACGTTTGCCAGCCAATATCTCGAAAAAATCAGTGATGACCTACAATTTTTTTTGCACCACTTTAATCCTTAATTGGTAAGCTTTAATTTGATATATAATTACGCTATCATACATAAAGCATATCACGTACATTATACACAGTTCCTAAAAAAAAATAAAAAAAAAAAATTTTCCACAGCAAATGCACTTTTTCATTTAATTTTTCGCAGTTCCTGCTTTGTTTTTTATTAAACATAAAAACAAAATACATTTTAATGCTGCAAATGAGAAAAAAAATTACTAATCTTCGTTGAGATCTATCAAAATACCACCCAAAAACAAAGCTGGTGCTATATTCAGGGCCGTATTTCATTAAAATGCCGCCCTGTGCACCTTAAAAAATGCCGCCTCTATTATTGATTTATAAATAATTGAAATGTTAGTGAGATCGTTAACTATATAATTAACGAATGAAATGAATGGAAAATGTAAGGTTTGAATTCATTTATTGTTACATGGTAAAAGAATAATCACATAAAGCTTTTTCATAAGAAAATAAAACTCAAAGTTGACATACAAGATAATTACGGATGTTTATAATCGTTTTCGTTTTCAAATGCAAACACGCCTTACTTTCTTTACCGCGAACTGATCTATTAGTTCTTCACAATTCAAGCGTTCAAGCAAATCCGACTCGATGCACAGAATTGCTAGACTATTTAGCCGACTGCCCGTCATAGTTGAACGAAAATAGTTTTTGACTCTTTTCAAACATGAAAATGAACGTTATGCGCTGCAATTCGTCACTGCTAATGTCATAAATATACGATATGCTATTTCAACGTTTGAGAACTCGGTATATAGGTCGTTCGTTTTCAAGAATTTTCATAGCTTGGATGGTGAATCACGTTCTAATTTTTTCTCGGAGCAATACGCGTGGAAGTGCACCAATTCGTCATCCAATGAAGGTTCGAGGTCCGAGGTATAAATTGTCCTTAGATGTTCCGACTTCTTACGAATTTTGCAGGAATTCAAATCTCCAAATTCAGTGATAACTGAAAACTTTCCATGAATTTCTTCATATGCTTGGCATCTTCTTCGCAATTCAGAATCAAAATTGTCAAGAATTACGTGGAAAGTGTTGACTCGAAAATTATCCCTTCCTGACAATTGAACATCTTCATCTCGTAATTCATCAGCCTGCAACTTTCTCCTTCTTCTTTTAGAAACACTTGTCTGGTACTCTTGACTCTCTGAGATTTCTTACGCTTTCTGTTCATAAACTTCGAATTCCATTCGTGCATCAGCTACTACTTTGATCAGTCCACGATAGTCATCAATCACATCAGTTATGCTGATATCAACCTTTTGCAACCTTTGGCTGACAGCATCGAACCTTGAAAGTAAAAAATGCCAAAGAATCTGCATGAATGTTGTTTCCAGTCGTTCAAGTTGAATGCGAAGTCCTTTTGCTTCTTCCCTCGTGATCGCGTTCTCAGTAATATCTTCTTCAATGGTTATTAGAGTTTCAATTATCTCACCATAGAACTTGTTGAGCACTTTAACTGCTTCGTGACGAGCTGACCATCATGTTGCTGACAATGATTTCAAAGCAATCTTCTTTCCTACATGAGTTTGTAGAACTTCCCAGCGATGTGTAGATGCAGTAAAAAAAGTTGTACAATGCTTGGACTGTGTTGAAATAAGATGCTGCTTCGGGGGTACTCTCGACTGCGTGAATCCCGACCAAATTCATTGAATGACCAGCACAAGAAGCATGCTCTGCAAGATCGTTGATTTCTTTGACTCTTGCCTGTAAACCTGAATAAATGCCTGACACATTGTTCGCGTTATCGTACGACTGACTTCGACAATTTTGAATATCAAGGTCGAAGCATTCAAGAACAGATATTACAGCCATCAACAAATCTTCTGCTTTATGTCCAGTGTTTTTAATGAACATGAGAAACCATGAGAAATAATTGCCGTCATTAATACGCTTTTCGCCTTCTTTCTTTTTAATAAAAAAAACTTTCCAGTTTTGGAGTTTCGCACAAAATCTCCTCTTCCTTGCTGGCCTTATTTGAAGCGCTCTTCTTATAAGCAGCGCCGCTTAACCTTTTCCGCCCATCACTCATAGTCTACTGAATATATATCATCAACTTGAACAAGAAGATAAATATTAAATTGTTTTGTTTTGATAATATTAACTCGACTTGATCGGAAATCGAATCACAGCAGCTGACAGACGATGGGCAACAGAAATATTGCCAGAGTGTATAGAGTATAGAGCTTTTCACAATAGTGTCACCGTCAAATGAGAGAGAGAAAAAAATGGACAACTGAATCCCTTGGTATAAAAACATTGTTGGCGGTAGTAGGCAAAAACATAAATATAAACACTCGTCGCTACTACCACGAAGAAACAGCTGCCGCCCGTGTGGCAAGGAACCAAGGATACTTGAAGACGAGTATCGTTGACGACGAGTGTATCAGGGAGTTTTATTCTTCGTATGCTAAGGAGCGTGATTTTAATTTTAATCGGGAAGATGTAGATAATTAGCTCCAAATGAATAATAATAAGATAATCGGAATTCCGGAAATTTACAATGATAATGTGATGCGTTTCAGGCGTATATAGCACCTTTGTCCCGAAAAATTCTTTTATGACTGAAAGAATCTTTGACTTTCGTTTCAAATTTTGCCGCCCCCATAGAATTTGCCGCCCTGTGCCAAGGCACAGTAAATCCAGGGTTGGCTATATTCATTGCTTCCTGGTGTCTTGCGTAACCCAAATACCATAAAATACTCATGACATGAGCGCGACAACCAACAGTCCCCATTCCAACGAGACAGTTACAATAGTAAGCTTTTATTGCGTTCGAACTATGTGCTACGTTTGCATCGCTATTCACCAAGATGTAAGTGAGATACACTTTTCTACTTACATGCCTGGATTTGATTCGCCCTCGCAATAAAAAGTGTTTGTTGCCTATAAGACTATTATGAGCAGTAGAGGTAATTCGCATCCGATCTTCGCAGACTTTGATTGTATGTATAGGTTCCCTGGTCTTTTAAATGTTCACCACAGTAGGATTGAGCCTAGTTTATTTGGTAATTCCCCAATGATATCATACGAAGTTCTTGAATAGTGAGTTGTGGGAAATTACTTAAATTCGGGATATTACCATTAAAAAAATCTTGACGAAATAGTTTAAAATCCCTTTTAAATCGTCCGTTCACGACTTCAAAGACCCATCTGACCATAGTTACACACCTGGATCTATTAGCCTGCTCTGTGGTAAGTTGAAAGTTACCTTCAGCAACGGATTCAGGCATGTAAGTCTTATATCCTTGAGATTCAAGATGTAGGATTGCGTCTCTGAATCCTCTGTCCAAAATAAAAACATCGTTTTGTCTAAAGTATTGCCTGAACGTTCCATAATCGTCTCTGAACAGATGTTTGATTATGTTAGCATCAGATACAGTTGCAGCATAAGGTCCTTTAACGTCCAGGATATACCCATCACAGCATGTGATCACAAAAGGCTTAACCAGATTTTGATACTTATGTAGGCTGTATGATTGTTTCTGGAAGTCGTAGTTTGAACTTTTTTGAAGGTACACAAATGTTCCATCGCAAATGACTATAGATGGACGATCATTTTCATTTAAATTGATGTTTCCAAACAGTCCGTTGGGAATAAGTCTGTTCCTTCTAGATACTTCCTGAACAGTTATATGGTGAAAACCTAAGTTAAATGGCACAAAATAGTCCATCAATGTTGTTCTTACAGCTGTTGAGTACCGTCCCACAGTCGTGTGATCCATGTTTAAGAAACAGGAAAGTCTACGATCACTATCGCCAGACCTTAATTTTGCCAAATAGGTAAAAAGCTCTATGGTACGTAGTGCTGGAACATAGCTCTGCAGTTCCGCAAACTCTGTACGGGTAATACCAAGCCAATAATAACATAAATGAGGATTGATAGTACTAATATCACTAAAATCAATTGCCCTCATAGAAGTATTACTTAAAAGCGACAACATTTCATCCATCTCCGCGCCAGTGAAGTCAGAAACATTGCTGTCCATATCAACCAATGACGTCCAGTTGCGAAGTGAAAGATGGGAACTGCATAACCTGCTACTTCCCGACACAAACAATTTATGGTCCATCAGTAATCTTTCGCGAATAAGTTCTGGAACTCTACACCTTTCAGATCCTAGACAGCCAGGAAATATACATCGTCTTTCAGTCACAAAAATACGCTTGTATACAGCAGATTGTATTTTTTGCTGAACTACCGGTGGGTCATGTAGCTGTTCAGCAACAGTGTCGGGAATATGAGGTGCTTCGTCTAGTTCAATCATATTTTCGCGGTGACGTCTACGCCCAGAGCGGTTTGCACGGAGCTTGGTACCTAGCAACCAGTTTTTTTAGATTTGTTTTTGGATGGTATTTTGATATAGATCTCAACGCAGATTAGTAATTTTTTTCTCATTTGCAGCATTAAAATGTATTTTGTTCTTATGTTTAGTTAAAAACAAAGTAAGATTTACGTACCAACGGGCCGAGTTTGAGTAAAAAAAAAAACATATAAGTTGTTTTTCTTTTCTTTTTTTTATTTGTCTTTATTTCATTATTATTTTAACCTTATTATAATTATTTCCAAAAGAAAGGCCGCTGTCCTAAGCGAGGCTGCACCTTTCAGTTGGGTTGGTAAATAAGAACTAACTTAAAAGTGTTTTACAATTTTTAATAACACTTTTCTTTGGTTGAACCTTCTCACGATTCATCACAAAAGCGTTTCAGGTTTCGGCACGTTTTGGGTACTGGGAGGAGAAATAGGATATATCCGTTATGGACTAGTTTTGCTGTGTTAGCAACTTGGTGGGAACCTGTTAAGGAATGTTGGATGTGCCGTTAGGCAAAGGGTGTGTGGGGAATAGCGGGTTACAGGTTTGGGGTGACGTCTGGGACGTAACTCCTCCCCCTTAGGATTCTGCTCCGAAGAATCTTTAATGTTTACATTTATTTTAGTACTGTTCTTTTTGTTTTTTGAATTAAAAATAAAATTGATTAGGATTAACATAATAATTATGATGAGGCTTATTGTTCCGAAATTTAGATATTCATGTACATTTGTTTTTGCTTTGATTTGTTCAATAAGTTTTCGGTTTTCAACCTCTTTTAAATGTAATGTCTCTGTGGAATTGTTTTTTATAATATTTTTTATTGATATGTTCTTAAAATTAGGTAAGACAAAGTTGTCATAATATAAGAAATTTTCGTATGCAATATTATTTATCTCTATTTTACAGTTTTCAAATTTTAGCAAATTATTTCCTATTATAGTCGCATCGTAATTATGACAGTTATGATTTATTCTTGTAAATGGTAAATTTTTTGTTATTACAATATTATTGGTAATTTGTCTGATTTCTATATCTTGGTTTTCTTTAAAATTACATTCAGGATTATCTTTAAAAATGTTTTTAATACAAGGATCTTTTATTTGTTATAGTTGTTTAAATTTTGCAGTTTCATTTAGGTTTTCATAATTGATATTACCATCGGTTATTATTTCTTTATACGATGTTACAAGTTCTAAATTATTATTATTAGGAATTGGCTCGATTAGGATTTTATAAAATTTCTCTTTAGCGTATATTGGTATTAAAAGTATAAATACAATTTGATTCTCATGGATTATTACTGTACTCTTAATATTAGTTAGTTCATTTAGAGTTATATTAAATTTGACAATTTTTTTTTGTGTTAAAATATCATGTCCTAGAATTCCTAACTGGCTCATAAGTAAATTTTCTTTAATTTTTCTTACTTGGTCTTTCAGTAATTGTATGTCGTATTGTATTTGGAATGCGTGTTGCATATTTGCTATTTCCGCAAGTTCTTTGTCGATTGTGTTGCCTAAATCGGCTAATTGTTTCTTAATTTCAATTTGTTGTCCGTTAATATGTTTTGTTATGTTGTCAAATGCTTCGTTAAAATTATGATTTATTCTGACTTGGTCGTTAATTCCTTCAATAATTTTCTTGGTATTTTGTTCATTTATGTCAAGAGTTTGTCTAATTTCTGCCTCGTCGTCGTAGTCCATTGTACCAGCGAGATATTTAAGTCCTTTCCCTACAATGTTAAAAAGTCCCCTTTTTCTTTTATGGTGATAGTGACCTAACAGATTTTCTACTTCGTCAGATAAAAGTTTAAAACTGTGTATTAGTGTTGGGTAATCGTCCCTAAGATTAAGTTTGTTTATATTATGTTCTATTATATTAAGATTGTCTGCCCATGCAGTTAAATTTATATTATGAAGTATTTTAGTGTATCCTGTTATAACCTGAATCTTTTCGTTTCTAGTTGTAATAAATCCGTTTCCTGAATTCAAGTTTTGTACTTCTAGTTTCTGTCCGTTAGTAACTGTTGTTGTTAAAGTCAGAAAGGTGATGAATAATGTTCTCAGCATTCCAATGTCTTTCGTTATAGACATTTCGTCTCTAGATGGTCGAAAATGTTTCCGTAGTTTCTCCAAGCAATCAATCCAGGTTGTTGGTGGGGCATTATATAATAAATTCTTTGCTGTTCCTTGGATTTTTGTGTCGTATATCACATCGAATACTGCCAGTCTTTCCCCTTCTGGATAGCTAGCCAACATTTTGTTCACGGCACTTGCGAATGAAGGCAGTGTATTTTTTTCTCCTTTGAATGGTTCCAGGAACAACCTTATTTCTCTCTCTATGCGTGCTCTTACACTGCGTGGTCTATTGTTCTCTTCAATAATTCGTGTAAGTGCGACTAGGCACCAGGGTTAAAACCTCAAGAATCAAATTTCGAAGTGAAATTGTAAAAAAAGTGAAGTAAATCGAAAAATTGCGAAGTAGATTTTATTCGAAAAAAGAAACTCATTAAAAACAGTATCAATAAAATAAAATTTAGATAGATTTTAGAGATTTCATATGCATGCGCATGGGCTGGAAATGGAAATGAAATGACACATTGGTTTTGTTTGATTCCAAGATTAAAATGAATTTGAGGAGGTCTGTTCAATGAAAAATAGTGAAAGGAAAATGAAATTTTAGCGGAAATTGAAAATCAAGTCAAGGGAATTATTGAAAATTGAGACTGATTGAAGTTTGAAGGGGCAATTTTTCAGTGTGCAGTGTGTGAAGTAGATCTCAACTCAAGCGAAGTAGCGAAGTAGATTTTGGAGTTTTCTCAAAAGCGAAGTAGATTTGCTTCGATCGAAGTGAAGGTTTTAACCCTGCTAGGCACTGTTCGACGTTGAGCTCAGCCATTCTGTTAGCTCTTAGGTTGTCGAATGCTCTTTTTCTTCCTTCGTTAATTGTTGCGATTTTTTCTTCGAATTTGTATTTATAATTTTTAACTTATGTCCACTTATTTGCACTTTTCGGTCTTTTATCTTTTTGTTTTTATTTTTGAACACTTATTTGCACTTTACATTCACACTATATTTTGTTTAGTTATACTGTTCTTTGTCGAACTTAACTTTGAACTTTGCACTTAATCGCGTTTTGTTCTTTCTTCGTTCTTTATCGAACTTTAACGGTTTATGGTTCTTTATCGAACTTAACTTTGAACTTTGCACTTAATCGCGATTTGTTCTTTCTTCGTTCTTTATCGAACTTTAACGGTTTATTGTTCTTTATCGAACTGAACACTTACGTTTTGTACCGAACGTTTCTTTATCGAACGTTTACCGGACTTATTGTTCTTTATCGAACTTATTACGTTGTGTACCGAACGTTTCTTTATCGAAGGTTAACCGACTGCGCCATTTACGTACCAACGGGCCGAGTTTGAGTAAAAAAAAAACATATAAGTTGTTTTTCTTTTCTTTTTTTTTATTTGTCTTTATTTCATTATTATTTTAACCTTATTATAATTATTTCCAAAAGAAAGGCCGCTGTCCTAAGCGAGGCTGCACCTTTCAGTTGGGTTGGTAAATTAGAACTAACTTAAAAGTGTTTTACAATTTTTAATAACACTTTCCTTTGGTTGAACCTTCTCACGATTCATCACAAAAGCGTTTCAGGTTTCGGCACGTTTTGGGTACTGGGAGGAGAAATAGGATATATCCGTTATGGACTAGTTTTGCTGTGTTAGCAACTTGGTGGGAACCTGTTAAGGAATGTTGGATGTGCCGTTAGGCAAAGGGTGTGTGGAGAATAGCGGGTTAAAGGTTTGGGGTGACGTCTGGGACGTAACTTAAGAACTGCGAAAAATTAAGTAACAAAATGTATTTGCTGTGGAGCATATTTTTGGTTAAATTTTTTTTTAGGAATTGTGTATAATGTACGTGATATGCTTTATGTATGATAGCGTAATTATATATCAAATTAAAGCTTACCAATTAAGGATTAAAGTGGTGCAAAGAAAATTATAGGTCATCACTGATTTTTTCGAGATATTGGCTGGCAAACGTCAACGAAAATGTTTCTTTTCAAACAACTTTCAGGTCTGTTTTTTTTCGAAATATAAGGCATTTTAAATAAAATGAAAGATATTTTTATGATCTTTCATATGATACCAAAATCATTGTCCTACGTGCTATGCTTTTCGAGATAAACGTAATTATTTGCAGAAATGTCAGATTTTTCCCATTTCTGGCGCTCAACTTCAAGTCTTATTATCTCAAAATCACCAAGACCGAATTCAAAAATATTTGGCAGGCTGATTGGGCTGAACGTAAGCTTTCATTTGGTACTAATTTCATAGGTGTACGCCTTGGGCCCAGGCTCCATAGAAATATGCACCACCTCCTTTGGATGCGTTTCATTTACATCATGCAATGCATTATAGACTACTGGCCCATGCTGTAAAAATTATGGGTCATTTGAACCACCAGGTGACCTATCTAGAACGATATAAGAGCATAAAATAATAAGATTCAGCACTATGCCGTCACTTGTAAGCTGTTCAACTGAGTGCAGGTGAGAATTCGAAAGTACAGGTAGAGTGAGTACATTTTGGTCACATATTTTTGTACGGCATTCTTACCACCGATAGATCCATGAAAAATAATAAGAAAACGCACAGTGCCGTAAAAAAATTGTGAGCCACAAAGTCGTTTTTTTTTTTTATTTTCCGACAATCACCAGGGTAAATTTGGTCATTTGATTTTATACGGCATCTATGTCATACTATTTCAATACTGCTTCTAATCCATTATTCCGCAACGCCGTACAAAAATCATGCGACATGGGTAACAAATCGAGGGTTGCCACCCCCTCTCTTTCCGTGGTCCAGGGGGTGATTTGAAAAAGTACGGCTTAGGTTCCAAAACATTATCTAGCACTCAAAAGTACTATTAAAAATAATGCCGTCAAAAAATGATTGTTCATTTGAATGTATATCAATAACTATCTTCATTTCATCGTATCCTTGATTTTTATAGCTGTAAAATCATTTGATCCTGTACGGAAACTTTTTTTTTAACAAGATATTGTAAAATACAATTGTTACATAGTATTGCCGTTTAAAAGAAACCGTTCTAAAAAGAATTATAGAGAAATACAAAACCTGAAATTTTGCAAATTATTGTAAAAGTTTAAATATCATAAATTAATGAAATATAGCAGTTTTTCACGTTTTATCCCTTGTTTCAAATAGCATTAACATAGATAAATTAGGAAAAAATGATGCCGTACATTTTTATGCAGACCATATCTTTTAGGCTGATGAAAGTGACGCTACAATTTTAAGGGTACTTTATGGCCATCTGATACAGTACGGCATTAACATATTTTTGAAGAAAATAATTGATAATATGATAAAATCACTATGACGTCTAACTGAACTGAAACGGTGTGTATATTATGTCCAAGAATTGAAACTGTCAATCCCAGTATCAACAGTTTTATATACTTTTTGGTTTAATATATACTTCAAACATTATTGATACATACATATAATTGATTTGTTTCATGGTAATGATGTGAATAAATAAAACAATCATTTTTTAGAAAAATTCTATATATTTTATGATAATAATAAAAAAAAAATTCATTTTTTAGAAAAATTTGATAGATTTATTCAGTATCGGAATCAGTTGCTGAGTTGTCATCGGAATCAACGTCTTCATCGACGTCCGAATTATCTTCTCTATTATTTTCTGAAACATAAATATGTATTTGTCAAAATCAAAGTCTTACGTACAAATTAAAGATGTAAAGATTTATTTATTTATTTACCTATGACGTCATCATCTTCTTCGCCTGATTCCTCATCCGGTTCCGTTATGTCACAGACTTTTTGGGGGCATTCCTCGCCGTGAAACCAATCGAAATCGTACCGACCGTCATTAAAAACCCATCCATAGTTTATTGGAAACAAGGATCACTTGAAGAATTACTAACTGGACACGAGGTGAACAAGTCAGAATATGTCACAAGAGTGAAGTGTGAAAGATTTGTAGAAGACAATTAGAAGTTCCAGAAAAAAAAAGTAATAAAAAGAAGATCGCGTACGAATGAAAACATAGATGTTTACACAGTTACAAAGGAATATTTATAATTGGAAAGAAATGCCCGGTTTAGTGAGCCGGAATAAATAGTGAAATAAGAAATGAGAATAGAAATTATTTATGTAAAGATTTTCCAATGGAATGGAATTTCCTGTTATTAATAATTACCACGGTTTATTGTAATCAAGTAAATGAAAAGGTAGATTTCAAACACACATCTACATAATTCAAAAAACTGTAAGCACAAATTCTTAAAATATTTTTTTTTCCACTTATTCATTTCTGAAATAAAAGCTCAAATTTTACAGGTGTCTGCTAACTTCAGTGTCATGAGTACTTCTCAAAAATATGTTGTATTTTGGAATTATCAGTGACAACATAACTATATTTTGGTATAAATCGATAGTATCCAACCCCTTATTTAACATAGTTTAATCACGAAAAGACTATGAAAATTAGTACAAATAAACTATTTAAATGCCGTATAAAAAAAATTTCACCTTACATTTCGTTATATGAATTTTTTTTTGATTTTTTCTTTTTCAGTTTTTTCCCCTTTGGACCAACGAAAATGTACGGCATATGAAAAAATATTATCTATGCATAAAATACTTTCAAAATAAATTTATTTCATGTTGTGTCAAATCACCCCCTGGACCACGGAAAGAGAGGGGGTGGCAACCCTCGATTTGTTACCCATGTCGCATGATTTTTGTACGGCGTTGCGGAATAATGGATAAGAAGCAGTATTGAAATAGTATGACATAGATGCCGTATAAAATCAAATGACCAAATTTACCCTGGTGATTGTCGGAAAATAAAAAAAAAATCCGACTTTGTGGCTCACCATTTTTTTACGGCACTGTGCGTTTTCTTATTATTTTTCATGGATCTATCGGTGGTAAGAATGCCGTACAAAAATATGTGACCAAAATGTACTCACTCTACCTGTACTTTCGAATTCTCACCTGCACTCAGTTGAACAGCTTACAAGTGACGGCATAGTGCTGAATCTTATTATTTTATGCTCTTATATCGTTCTAGATAGGTCACCTGGTGGTTCAAATGACCCATAATTTTTACAGCATGGGCCAGTAGTCTATTACCCCAGGAATTAGCTCTGAGACAATTCCACACAATGTGGCGGCAGTTGAAATCACCACCAAAAATAACCTTGTTTCGATTTCTAAAAATTCTTTTTAAATCCCTCTTAAAATGAATCATTTTTTCAGCTGTTCTATTACCACCAGGGTTGCCAGATCTTTATGAAAAAAATACCGAACATAGAGTAAAAAAAAACATTACAAACCAGCACACACATGTATTTTGAATTCACCTATGAAGGTACTTTAATATAAACTTATAACAAAGAATACAAAAGCAACGCTTAATCTAATTATATTTTTTATTGCTGTTGCAACTTGGAATGGTTGTAAGCAATGCCTTATTTGGTTTGACGGCCTCGTGCATTTGGCTACATGAAAGACTGAAATTGCAGCGTATGCATAATTCGGCCTTTACCATGTCCCCACTTAATTTATTACGGCTACTTTCCCACAAATGGTTCATACGGCTGAATACTTTTTCTACAAGAGCATTACTACATGGTACTGCCATTATAGTTTTGATTATTATTTTTAGGTTCTTAAAAAAATTTTCCAAGAAAACGTTGCACTAGATGAAAAGCTTGGTTTTTTTATTGATTCCAAGGTTTTGTTGAGAATTTGAATCTGTCATATAAAACATCATTATCATTTTCGTTTTCAACACCAACAGCTATTGATGCTTCTACAAAATATTGATATGCTGGAGCTATCTTATCTACGTTGACGTTTTTAAATGCTTTAAGTGGGGAGTTTTAGTGGCAAACCACTTTTTCAAATAGTATTCTGCTCTTTCATACGGACATAGTTCCAAAAAATATTCTTTTAATTTAAATTTTTGAAAGTAGAAAACAAATGCTTCAATTCGCGATTTGCGGAAAGCGGCAACATCAAAAGCCGATTGCGAAGAAAATTTTATCAGAAAAAAATACCGAACCTTCCATACTTCGGTATTTTTGTTGTACCGAACACCGAACACAGAGCTAAAATACCGACCAGTTCGGTAAAATACCGAACACCTGGCAAGCCTGATTACCACCCGGGAACTAGACACCAAAAATACTCACAATACAGTCGTTTTCCAAAAACACATCTATACCTATAGCCTCAATACATCGAAGTTGCAGATGAGGATGCACCGAGTGATCAATATCTTTCCGTATGATGATAGCAACACCACCCCCTCTTTCGTAGTTCCAGACGATAAATTTTAAAATTTGGATTTGAAATTGTTTTGTTTACATTCAACCAGGTTTCAGTAACTAACACAATGTCAACTTTTTTTTTTTAATTACAAAATCGAAGAATTCTAATTGCTTTTTTTTGATGCTTTGAACATTCCAAGTAGTAATATTAAGAGAGTTAGATAACATGATTGTTTTAGTAAATATACTTGATAGCAAGAGATGTTATTACATTGAACTGGTCACTTTTTGTGTGACATACTCTAAGTTTAGCTAAGACTTCACTTAAAAGAGAATTGATCTCTTCAAAAGAAAATAATTGTTCGTTCTCACTTGAATTCAAATTCGAAGTTGATGTTTTGTTCTCACGTGGAACTTGCGGCGAATGTGCTACTGTCAGTGGTGAAGATGATGATGCGAGAGTATGGCGAGTTGTGCTTGATGGCCTTGCTGGTGGTGGCGGCGGCGCGCGGTGGAGCACGAGAGAAGTTGGTTTTAGGTAAGGAAGGAAAGTGGGAAAGAGAAAGTGGATCAATCGGATTTTGTGCTTGTTTTGATGGTGTGTATTTATTATTTCTAACACGTCGATGGGTGGACAGTTTTTGGCGAATGGCTAGGTATTGTTGGCGACTTATTCAACTGGGATCGGATGACTTGTGAGGTCCATTGCAATTGGTGCATCGAATCACGTCAGAATTTTTGCAGTCGATCGTTTTGTGGTTGCCGGAGCAGTTAGCACAGAAACTTTTGATGTGACAGTGCATAGAGCCGTGCCCATAAAGTTGACAATTGTGGCATTGCGTTATTTTTCCTGGGTTTTGTCTCTTAAAGTCCCAGCGAACGAAAGTTTTAAAAAGGTATGAATGATTTTGCTTAAGTTCATTTAACTTTATTGAACCCCGTTCAAGATATACGATGTAAATGTAGTTTTTGTTATGGACATTTGTTGTAGAAAACAGTTTTTCTCAGACAAGGCGACACATGGAATCATTCGAATTTATTCAGGCACTCATCCTTTTTCGTGAACTAATATGAAACTAAACGACCTCACTGTAGGTATATGTCAATTAAATAACAACTTAAATTCAAGCTGTTATAATTATTATTATGGTCAAAAGTCGGTAAGGTAGCAGGATGTGTAGCGAGTAAACAAACCAAATTTAACATGGTTTAGGTGTGAGTATCTAGGTGGCGTTGAAGGTGGTTTTTGTTTTCGCGGGCAGAGATCTTCGAATACAGCTGATAGTTCAATGGCAATGGTTGCTGTGGTCGAAAATTAAGTCTCCCACTAATACATACCAGAAACCATTATGGATGAATTTCCGCGTCTTTTGTATCTTTCCCAATTTTAGCTAGAGAATTATGATTTTATCACACCTATTTTTCAAAAAATCAAAAATGATTTTTAAGTATAAAAGCATAATTCTCTGGTTAAAATTACGTAAGAAAACAACTCATTTCCTGGCACGCTCACAAACAATGTCATTGCAAATGGCGTCTTCGAAGGTCCGGTCACTCAGACTATAAATAGGGTGCCGGCGCTTAGTTCGCCCTCTTTTGAATTCAGATTTTTGATTCGGTCGGTTCGGCGGATTCGGTGGTTAGGCGGGAAAGACGGAATGTGTCTTGCGAGTTTACTCGGGGAAATATATATATATATATATATGTATCATTTTATAAAGAAAATGTTTTATGTTAAATTTTGATAATCCCGTATAGTTATTGAGTATCCGAGAAAAAAAAATAAATCCTGAAATGCGTGAATAAGGAATAAATCCTGAAATGCGTGAATAAGAAATAAAACCTGAAATGCGTGTCAAAGACAAACTCGCAAATACGCGATGAAAAACCCTGAATTACGTGTCAAAAAAAAAAAAAAATTAAAGTAAAACTCCCAAAAAGTGACGAAAACCCCGGCAATACGAAAGAAAAAGAAACCCCTGATAGGTATACGTGTTCAAAAAAAAAAAAGAAACCAAACCAAAAACCTCTTAAGTATGTGCAAAAAGTGAAGAGAAACCCTGAAAAAGTGACGAAAAAACCCCTTATATATATGTGTCAAAAAGTAAGAAACCTGAAATAAGAAAAAAAAAGTAAAGAAAAATCCCTGAAGTTAGTGGCAAAAGAAAAAGAAAGAAAGAAAATTCGTGTCAAACAGTGACAAAAAACCCCTGAAATACGTAAGAAAAAAAAAAGAAAAAGTAAGAAAAACCCCTGAAATACAAAAAAAAAGTAAGTAACACCCCTGAAATACGAAAAAAAAGTAAAAAAACCCCTGAACTACGTGTCGAAAAAGAAAGAAAAACAATTAATTGCTAGAGAGAAAAAAAAGTGCACGCCGAAGAAATGCAAAAACCCGTCGAAACCACCCCGTTACCGTAACCGCCTCGAAATCTGGTGATCGTAGAAATCGTATCGTAGAAATCAAGTCGAAAAACTAAAAACAGAAAAGACGAAAAAAAAAAAAAACAAGAAAACCCCCATAAAATTTTGAAATCAAAAAAAAGTGTAGTGAATCGTGAAACGAGAAGAAAAATTAGTTCATCGAAAGTCGCTTGAGCTGACCCAAATGGTTCAACCAAAATCGGCGCAGCAGTGCAGCCCCGTCCAGCCCATCACAGCAGCCGCCTAGAAACCATACACCATCTTCCCTTAAGTTCATTTCGTGGTGCAACCTAATCTCTTAAAAAATTTTAGTTTATATAACCTTTAGTAACCTTAAGTAATTTTTTTTACTACAAATATACACACCTATGTATGTATTTTCTTAGTAAGTGAATTAAATCTGTCCAAATCTTTATCGGATACTTTCGATGGTGCCTAGAAAATTTGCATTTCTTTTGATATTTAGCTCATACCTACTCAGCCTGGAAAGCGGTGCACCCTTCACAGGATATTTGTGTGGTAAGTCTATTTTTGATTAATATTTTTGGTATCTAAGATTCTACTTTTGATTTTTTTGAATCGGTGAAATTTTCATCCTAAAAGTAGGCAACGTTGACAGTTAGCTTCAAGGGCTACTATGTGCGGACATAACGATTTGGATAGGGTTTAATGTTATCAACTTTATAGAAGTTTTTGATTAAATCAAGGTTCAGTCAAGTTTTTGTGGTTGCATTATTAATCTTAATATAATAATAAATTGTTTTTGATTCTTAGTATGCATAATATGCAATTAAAAGGAATTTGTTTTTGTTCTGGAAGAACATGAATCCAGACATTTCCTGAGTACCGACTTTTGAGCATTGAGATTTTTGTTAGCGATATACGTAGATTTGATATTTGATTGAGTTCATTTAGTAGTTTAGTTCGTTTAGACTTTTATGGATGTAAGAGTGAGATTTTAAGATATGCTCATATCTACCTACATTTTTTTTTCTATATAATCAGTACTATTTATAAGCTTATGATAAATAAAACATTGTGAGTGATTTATTTTCTGAACCAAAATTCGAATGTTTCAATTATAAACGGATTCCTGTTGATGAGGTTTTTATGGGAAGTAATTTTGGATTCTTGGTTTAGTATTGAGTTGCCGTTGTAACTTGGAAGTTAATTAAATACCTTCAAGGGTGGATGTGACAAAAAAAAAAATGAGACTACGGACGACGAATGTTGACGAGGTAAGCGTAAGACTAATCAGATCCTCTAGTGGGTATCAATGATTCAATGATGAGTTTACCTTTGGAGTTTTGACGATAGTGACGTTTGTTGATTTAGAAGGATAATGATGTGAGTATAATGCGTTAAGGTCAGACTTTAGGGGTTGCTATAATAATCAACAGGGACGTAGCAACCATGGTAGTATCTTTTGATACTGGGGCGGGTATCCCTATGGAGAGGCACAACATCCAGCCCTCTCAACACTCACGGGTCAAACATTTTGGAGAACCAACAGGATCAGGACGAGGGCTTCATTAATTTCTATGAACCCATTATTTAATTTTCTGATGGCATGTATATATACGTAACGACTGTTCAGCAACTCTGGCAAGAACTCCCCCATCCGACGAGCTAGGACGCGCTAGAGCTAGCATGCCAAGCCAAGAGTAGTTTGAACGCCCCTTTCCTTCCGCTGCCAGGATCAGCTCCTGTTCCTATAAGCCGAGGGTTGTAATGGTGGTATAAGGGGGGAAAGGGTAGGATACGCAAACGATTTTGAAGCAAGACATTTTTTTTTATCAAAAATTTTGTTGTCGCTAATAATTTGCAACCACTCTATCTCCTGTCAAGGAGATGAACCAAATTCGTTTCGTGTTCCAACCAGTAACACCGGGTTCCGTTATAGGTGGCGCCCAACGTGGGGCCCGAAATCGTCCTTGATCCTTGAAAAAAAAAAAAAAAATATATAAAAAAAAAAATGATGCCTGCTTTTTTGGAAGACAAACCAATAACTTTTATCTTAAAGCTTTTGCGAAGTTGAGTGTTACGATCGGTACGTCCAGTAGATGAGTCGAACTTTAGTCCTCGTTTAGTCTGTTGCGACGATCACACATTTAACTATAAAAGTTAGGTTTATACTTCTTTTCACTCCGAATCCGTAAAATATTGCCGTTGCACAGTTTTTTTAGTTGTTCGGAGAAGATTTTTAAAATTTTCTTAAGAGGATTTTTCATCAATGTCGACCGATAAAATAAGCTTTTAAAGCTATGTTTTATGTCAGCTGCGAGTTGATGTTATACCCCAGACAAAGAAAATATAATCAGGATAATAGTGTTTTCAAATTAAGTTTGCCATCAGTTTTTTGTGATCTTTTTCCAGCTTCACAAAATGTTTGTGAGTGATTGTGTTTGTTAAGTCTTCAGCATCTCGTCGTCAAAATTTCTTTTTGTTCTTATTGGTCACATCCACCTGACATTTTTATGAAGCCGTACAACCAAAAAAATTATTATTTAGCAATTTATATCCCAAAATTTCATATATTTTCACCTTTTAATATTAGACATTCCTGTTGCTATATTCATCTTTATAGTGTGCTAACTTATAAATCCTATAAGTCTTTTTATACCTTTTGATCCTGAATTGGTATAGATTGCTCTCTATATATTCAGTATACACATCTTTATATATATACTAAATGCGTTGCATGTTTGTAATAACATCGTTTTTGTAAACTTTTTTTTGGTTAACCTACCAACCTTTTTGAATAATAGTATATATTATTCGATTTTTCTTTTTGATGCCAACTTCTGGAGAAGCTCGTTCTTTACGCTCGGGTCGCATTTACGGTAGCAGTAGTAATTTTCGTGGAGTTATCCGAGGTTCCACTCGAGGTAACCGAAGTCGAGGAATTCCTAGAACACAAATTCATAACAACCGAGAATTAACAAAGGCAAACATGGATAATACAAATCCAAACATGTCCGATTTAGAATCAGGGGAAGCTCCCCCTGTTCCATCGGAGGCTCTAGCTGGAAAAACTTCAAGCCTTATTCCGGATGAACATGTAGCTCCTCGAAGTTCAAATACTACAAATCCGGCAGATTTAGCAACATATATACAAGGATTGGTGACAGCAGCGATAGGTGTCAGTAGGGCTGAGGATCTACAAAGTATTCGCAGGGAAATAGACATGAGTAGGAACGATATTAAAAGACAGGTACAGGAAGCCATTCGAGAAACTCTGTTACAAAATACTCCTCCGGTCGTAACAGGTCGTCAACCACCAGATCATGGTAATCAGAATTCTAGGGGTCGAAATACTCATCCATCTTCAAACTCTCAAACCTACAATTTGAACCCTTATGCAGACGAATTCTTGTCCAGGATTAGGAATATGAACTTAGATGACACTTTTGCTGGACCATCACCACCAGCGAGTGGAAATTCATCATCTTTTTCTAAGGCCCATAATTTCCATAAATGGGGCCTTAAATTCGACAATCGTAATATGGCTGCTGATGAGTTTATATTTCGCCTGGAACGATTAAAAATCTGCTATGGTGCTACTTGGCAGGAGATAGTCATGAATTTTCACCAGTTTGTGAGTGGTGCCGTTGAAACCTGGTATTGGGTTTTCGTTAAAACCAATCCAAATGTTAACTGGACAAATTTGCGTTTCTCATTAATGGAACGTTTCTGTTCATTAGAAACTGATGCGGATCGTTCCAAGCAACTATATGATCGAAGACAAAAACAGAATGAAACATTTGATGAGTTCTTTTTAGACATTCAACAATTAAATTCCCGCTTGCTCAATCCTAAGTCGAATTCTGAGCTGGTATGTTTGATCAAGCAAAATGTCAACAGTCGTATGGGAGAGTTGTTGTTGACGTACAGAGCTCAAAATTTCAATGAATTGGCTTATGTTTGCAGGAACATGGAAAAATTCATAAATGAGAAGAACCAAAACCGATTGCAAAACCCTGTTGCTCTGCCATTTCGTAGAAACGTTAACGAGCTCGATCTAGCCGAAGAATTCTCATCGCCTTCAGTTGCCGTTGAAGCGATTCATGTTCAGAGGGATAGTAAAAACTACACTTGCTGGAACTGTAGGAAAACAGGGCATGGTTATACCGAATGTCCTGTGCACCCAAGGACTCTGTTTTGTTACCGTTGTGGTAAGGAAGGTACTACCTCCCCTAATTGTACAAGTCCAAAATGTTCGTTAAACTCCAAACGGAGCAATCCTTCAACCAGGATGGGTTGCTCAAAGAATGTATGTCCGGAACCTCAATAGAATCGCCTACTCCTCCAAAAATGTTAGCCACTGTACCGCCGTTAGAAAATTCGTTAGTTCCAGATACAAAAATTTCAATTTTGAAACGCCCGTTGGCTTTGAAAACCAATTTGTCACCTCCACCAGATCGAAAATTATTACCTGCAAAAAGTCTTCATCAAAGAAAACAAGAATATGTTGTCGCCAGAAATCGAATTTTTGGTATTGAACCAAGGGATATATCTCCTAGAATATTAAGGATTCGAGAACGAGTTAAAAATAAGAGAAATGTCTTAAAGTCAATTGCTTCCACTGTATTATGCAGCGCTGACGACCCACGTCTTTATGCCAATGTCATAGTACACGGCGAGTGTTTGCTGGGCTTGCTAGACAGTGGTGCTAGCATCAGTTGCTTAGGCTTAGGTAGCGAACACTTTTTGAAAACCCACCAAATACCACATACTCGTTTCTCATCCAACGTAAAAACGGCAGACGGAAAAGACCAACCAATCATCGGAAAACTCCTTACGGATATAACTTATAAAAATGAAACTAAAAAGATAGAGTTGTATATTGTCCCTTCTCTTCAGCAACCTCTTTATCTGGGCATCGATTTTTGGAGATTATTTGGTATAGCTCCACACCTTATATCAGAAATTTCACCCCAACATCTTAATACCCCAGCGATGTCTTCAGACATGCGTGAGTTAACCGGAAGTGAGTTCAGTAGATTAAAGACAGCCATCAGTTTGTTCCCATCCTACGCCACTCTTGGCTTAGGAAAAACAACACTGGAGGAACATGAGATAGACACTGGCGATGCGGAACCGATTAAGCAGCGTCACTATCCTGTTTCTCCGGCGGTTCAAAAACTTTTATATGAGGAATTAGATAGGCTATTGGACATGGGAATAATCGAAGAAAGTAATAGCCCATGGAGCTCTCCTGTGGTACTGGTACGTAAACCTGGCAAAAACCGTATGTGCCTGGACTACAGGAAGGTTAACCAAAAGACGAAGAAAAGTGCTTATCCCTTGCCTCATATTCAAGCTTTGTTGAGTCGTATTTCGGATACTCGTTATATTTCTAGCGTGGATCTGAAAGACGCATTCCTACAAATACCGTTGGAGAAGTCCTACCGGGAAAAGACAGCTTTTACGGTGCCCGGTCGCCCTTTATACCAATTCAAGGTCATGCCCTTTGGCCTTTGCAATGCACCACAGCGTCTTTGCAAATTAATGGACAAAGTGGTTCCCCACGAATTAAAAGAAAATGTTTTTGTCTATCTGGATGATCTCCTGATTGTCACACGTACATTTGAAGAACATATTCGATATCTTAATATTGTAGCGGAAAAACTAAGAACAGCTGGTTTAACCATTAATCTCGAAAAGTCGAAGTTCTGCTTTAAGGAGCTTAGATATTTAGGTTACATCATCGGTGACGGTAGGCTAAAGACAGATCCGGCCAAGGTTTCTAGTATTAGAGATTTTCCAGTTCCTCAAAATGTTAGACAGGTTCGTAGGTTTTTGGGTATGTCTGGTTGGTACAGGAGATTTGTTCGTGATTATAGTACCTTAGCAGCTCCTATCACAGAAACTTTGAAGAAAAATAAGAAATTTGCCTTTGGCTCGGGAGCAATAGAAGCTTTCAGAAAATCAAGGATTCATTGACATCTGAACCCGTTTTAATTCACCCAGACTATTCAAAGACTTTCATAATATTGTGTGATGCTTCGTCGACCGGAATAGGAGGGGTACTGTGTCAAAGAGATGACGAGGGTAACGAATGTCCAATCTTCTTTTACTCGCACAAGCTTAATTCAGCTCAATGTAATTATAGCGTCACTGAACGCGAATGTTTGGCTGCCGTATTAAGCATAGAACAGTTTCGTCCTTACATTGAAGGATACCATTTCAAGGTGGTCACCGACCATGCTTCGTTGAAATGGCTCATGAGTCAAAAGGATCTCAGCGGAAGGTTGGCCAGGTGGAGTCTTAAGCTTCAAGGATACGACTTCGAGATTGAGCATCGTAAAGGTTCTCAACACGTTGTACCCGATGCTTTGTCAAGAGTATTCGCGGCCGACAGTTTGAATCTTGAAGCTATCTCGGAGAAGTTTCCTTTTGATGTGTTGCAAATAGATTTGAATGACCCCAGTTTTAAATCTGAGGAATATGTTCAAATCATTGACAGCATCATAAAGCAACAAAATCAGCTGCCGGACCTTCAAGTCTCAGACAATTTTGTGTATAAGAAGGTCCAACACAGCACAGGAAATCCTCTTGAGGATGACTTAGGGTGGAAGCTATGGATTCCTTCTCAGTTAATCAGCCGCTTGATTTCCTTGGCTCATCAGCCTCCCAGAGCATCTCATGGAGGCGTAGGTAAAACTCTTCAAAGACTGCGAAACCAATTCTTTTGGCCGAATATGGCTTCTCAGGTCAAATCCTTTGTAGCTGATTGTGAGGTTTGTAAAACGTCCAAGGCGACGAATCAGGTCTTACGTCAACCAATGGGCAAACCATTTCTTGTAGAACGTCCCTTCCAGCACATCTACATGGATTTTTTGGGTCCGTATCCTCGGTCTAAGAACGGAAATGTTTACATTATTATTGCTCTCGATCAGCTTACAAAATTTGTAATAATTAAAGCTCTACGTAACGCAACTGCTGAGTCCGCTGCAAAGTTTTTGAATAATGAGTTGCTGTGTGTCTTTGGCGTTCCCGAATCTGTTTTAACTGATAACGGTAAACAATTCACCAGTGTAGTTTTCACAAATTTGTTGAAATCATTTGGAATACGACACATCAAAACCGCGTATTACAGCCCTCAGGCAAATGCCAGTGAGCGCGTTAATCGTTCTATTCTTGCGGCCATTCGGTCATACATAAGTGAAGACCAAAGAAATTGGGACGCAAATCTTCCTGACATTGCTTGCGCTCTCAGAACGGCTTCTCATTCAGCCATAGGGATGTCGCCATACGAAGCGTTGTTTGGCCAACGAATGGTCGAACATGGTTCTGACTATGAACTTCTTCGGAAATTAGACAGCGTTAATAACTCTGAGATAAATATCATTCCAAAATCATCAAAAATGAATATATTACACACGGCTATTAAGAAATCACTTGAACGGGCTCATCAAAATTATGAGCATAGTTATAACACACGAAGCAAAAAGGTAACTTACAAAATTGGCGATACGGTGTACAAAAGGAATTTTATATTGAGTGATGCATTAAAGAAAAGAAATGCGAAGCTTTGTCCAAAGTTCCTAAAAGCCAAGATAAAAAAGGTGGTTGGCAACAATTTGTATGAATTGGAATGTGAAAAGGGGAAATCGTTAGGAGTATTTCATTCAAAAGATATCAAACTGTGAAAAAGCTATAACTATATTTTTATTGTGTTCCCGGCTAGTCCCAGCCTGAACATGAGACATTCTCAGGGTTGGGTCGATTCAAAGATCAAACCGTTTTTATTTCTTCTCCATTTCCGGCGTAAACTTGAAACGAAGAAGTTGTGTAGAAAACAGTTTTTCTCAGACAAGGCGACACATGGAATCATTCGAATTTATTCAGGCACTCATCCTTTTTCGTGAACTAATATGAAACTAAACGACCTCACTGTAGGTATATGTCAATTAAATAACAACTTAAATTCAAGCTGTTATAATTATTATTATGGTCAAAAGTCGGTAAGGTAGCAGGATGTGTAGCGAGTAAACAAACCAAATTTAACATGGTTTAGGGGTGAGTATCTAGGTGGCGTTGAAGGTGGTTTTTGTTTTCGCGGGCAGAGATCTTCGAATACAGCTGATAGTTCAATGGCAATGGTTGCTGTGGTCGAAAACTAAGTCTCACACTAATACATACCAGAGACCATTATGGATGAATTTCCGCGTCTTTTGTATCTTTTCAAATTTTAGCTAGAGAATTATGATTTTATCACACCTATTTTTCAAAAAATCAAAAATGATTTTTAAGTATAAAAGCATAATTCTCTGGTTAAAATAACGTAAGAAAACAACTCATTTCCTGGCACGCTCACAAACAATGTCATTGCAAATGGCGTCTTCGAAGGTCCGGTCACTCAGACTATAAATAGGGTGCCGTCGCTTATTTCGTTCTCTTTTGAATTCAGATTTTTGATTTGGTCGGTTCGGCGGATTCGGTGGTTAGGCGGGAAAGACGGAATGTGTCTTGCGAGTTTACTCGGGGAAATATATATATATATATATATATATGTATCATTTTATAAAGAAAATGTTTTATGTTAAATTTTGATAATCCCGTATAGTTATTGAGTATCCGAGAAAAAAAAAAAAATAAATCCTGAAATGCGTGAATAAGAAATAAATACTGAAATGCGTGAATAAGAAATAAAACCTGAAATGCGTGACAAAGACAAACTCGCAAATACGCGATAAAAAACCCTGAATTACGTGTCAAAAAAAAAAAAAAATTTAAAGTAAAACTCCCAAAAAGTGACGAAAACCCCTGCAATACGAAAGAAAAAGAGAAAAAAACCCCTGATAGGTATACGTGTTCAAAAAAAAAAGGAAACCAAACCAAAAACCTCTTAAGTATGTGCAAAAAGTAAAGAGAAACCCTGAAAAAGTGACGAAAAAACCCCTTATATATATGTGTCAAAAAGTAAGAAACCTGAAATAAGAAAAAAAAAGAAAAAAAAACCCTGAAATATGTGCCAAAAAGTGACGAAAAACCCCTGAAATACGAAAAAAAGAAAAGAAAACCAAAAACCCCTGAATTAAGTGTCAAAAAGTGACGAAAAACCTCTTAAATACGTGAAAAAAAGTAAAGAAAAATCCCTGAAGTTAGTGGCAAAAGAAAAAAAAAGTCTGGGACGTAACTTAAGAACTGCGAAAAATTAAGTAACAAAATGTATTTGCTGTGGAGCATATTTTTGGTTAAATTTTTTTTTAGGAATTGTGTATAATGTACGTGATATGCTTTATGTATGATAGCGTAATTATATATCAAATTAAAGCTTACCAATTAAGGATTAAAGTGGTGCAAAGAAAATTATAGGTCATCACTGATTTTTTCGAGATATTGGCTGGCAAACGTCAACGAAAATGTTTCTTTTCAAACAACTTTCAGGTCTGTTTTTTTTCGAAATATAAGGCATTTTAAATAAAATGAAAGATATTTTTATGATCTTTCATATGATACCAAAATCATTGTCCTACGTGCTATGCTTTTCGAGATAAACGTAATTATTTGCAGAAATGTCAGATTTTTCCCATTTCTGGCGCTCAACTTCAAGTCTTATTATCTCAAAATCACTAAGACCGAATTCAAAAATATTTGGCAGGCTGATTGGGCTGAACGTAAGCTTTCATTTGGTACTAATTTCATAGGTGTACGCCTTGGGCCCAGGCTCCATAGAAATATGCACCACCTCCTTTGGATGCGTTTCATTTACATCATGCAATGCATTATAGACTACTGGCCCATGCTGTAAAAATTATGGGTCATTTGAACCACCAGGTGACCTATCTAGAACGATATAAGAGCATAAAATAATAAGATTCAGCACTATGCCGTCACTTGTAAGCTGTTCAACTGAGTGCAGGTGAGAATTCGAAAGTACAGGTAGAGTGAGTACATTTTGGTCACATATTTTTGTACGGCATTCTTACCACCGATAGATCCATGAAAAATAATAAGAAAACGCACAGTGCCGTAAAAAAATTGTGAGCCACAAAGTCGGTTTTTTTTTTATTTTCCGACAATCACCAGGGTAAATTTGGTCATTTGATTTTATACGGCATCTATGTCATACTATTTCAATACTGCTTCTAATCCATTATTCCGCAACGCCGTACAAAAATCATGCGACATGGGTAACAAATCGAGGGTTGCCACCCCCTCTCTTTCCGTGGTCCAGGGGGTGATTTGAAAAAGTACGGCTTAGGTTCCAAAACATTATCTAGCACTCAAAAGTACTATTAAAAATAATGCCGTCAAAAAATGATTGTTCATTTGAATGTATATCAATAACTATCTTCATTTCATCGTATCCTTGATTTTTATAGCTGTAAAATCATTTGATCCTGTACGGAAACTTTTTTTTTAACAAGATATTGTAAAATACAATTGTTACATAGTATTGCCGTTTAAAAGAAACCGTTCTAAAAAGAATTATAGAGAAATACAAAACCTGAAATTTTGCAAATTATTGTAAAAGTTTAAATATCATAAATTAATGAAATATAGCAGTTTTTCACGTTTTATCCCTTGTTTCAAATAGCATTAACATAGATAAATTAGGAAAAAATGATGCCGTACATTTTTATGCAGACCATATCTTTTAGGCTGATGAAAGTGACGCTACAATTTTAAGGGTACTTTATGGCCATCTGATACAGTACGGCATTAACATATTTTTGAAGAAAATAATTGATAATATGATAAAATCACTATGACGTCTAACTGAACTGAAACGGTGTGTATATTATGTCCAAGAATTGAAACTGTCAATCCCAGTATCAACAGTTTTATATACTTTTTGGTTTAATATATACTTCAAACATTATTGATACATACATATAATTGATTTGTTTCATGGTAATGATGTGAATAAATAAAACAATCATTTTTTAGAAAAATTCTATATATTTTATGATAATAATAAAAAAAAAATTCATTTTTTAGAAAAATTTGATAGATTTATTCAGTATCGGAATCAGTTGCTGAGTTGTCATCGGAATCAACGTCTTCATCGACGTCCGAATTATCTTCTCTATTATTTTCTGAAACATAAATATGTATTTGTCAAAATCAAAGTCTTACGTACAAATTAAAGATGTAAAGATTTATTTATTTATTTACCTATGACGTCATCATCTTCTTCGCCTGATTCCTCATCCGGTTCCGTTATGTCACAGACTTTTTGGGGGCATTCCTCGCCGTGAAACCAATCGAAATCGTACCGACCGTCATTAAAAACCCATCCATAGTTTATTGGAAACAAGGATCACTTGAAGAATTACTAACTGGACACGAGGTGAACAAGTCAGAATATGTCACAAGAGTGAAGTGTGAAAGATTTGTAGAAGACAATTAGAAGTTCCAGAAAAAAAAAGTAATAAAAAGAAGATCGCGTACGAATGAAAACATAGATGTTTACACAGTTACAAAGGAATATTTATAATTGGAAAGAAATGCCCGGTTTAGTGAGCCGGAATAAATAGTGAAATAAGAAATGAGAATAGAAATTATTTATGTAAAGATTTTCCAATGGAATGGAATTTCCTGTTATTAATAATTACCACGGTTTATTGTAATCAAGTAAATGAAAAGGTAGATTTCAAACACACATCTACATAATTCAAAAAACTGTAAGCACAAATTCTTAAAATATTTTTTTTTCCACTTATTCATTTCTGAAATAAAAGCTCAAATTTTACAGGTGTCTGCTAACTTCAGTGTCATGAGTACTTCTCAAAAATATGTTGTATTTTGGAATTATCAGTGACAACATAACTATATTTTGGTATAAATCGATAGTATCCAACCCCTTATTTAACATAGTTTAATCACGAAAAGACTATGAAAATTAGTACAAATAAACTATTTAAATGCCGTATAAAAAAAATTTCACCTTACATTTCGTTATATGAATTTTTTTTTGATTTTTTCTTTTTCAGTTTTTTCCCCTTTGGACCAACGAAAATGTACGGCATATGAAAAAATATTATCTATGCATAAAATACTTTCAAAATAAATTTATTTCATGTTGTGTCAAATCACCCCCTGGACCACGGAAAGAGAGGGGGTGGCAACCCTCGATTTGTTACCCATGTCGCATGATTTTTGTACGGCGTTGCGGAATAATGGATAAGAAGCAGTATTGAAATAGTATGACATAGATGCCGTATAAAATCAAATGACCAAATTTACCCTGGTGATTGTCGGAAAATAAAAAAAAAATCCGACTTTGTGGCTCACCATTTTTTTACGGCACTGTGCGTTTTCTTATTATTTTTCATGGATCTATCGGTGGTAAGAATGCCGTACAAAAATATGTGACCAAAATGTACTCACTCTACCTGTACTTTCGAATTCTCACCTGCACTCAGTTGAACAGCTTACAAGTGACGGCATAGTGCTGAATCTTATTATTTTATGCTCTTATATCGTTCTAGATAGGTCACCTGGTGGTTCAAATGACCCATAATTTTTACAGCATGGGCCAGTAGTCTATTACCCCAGGAATTAGCTCTGAGACAATTCCACACAATGTGGCGGCAGTTGAAATCACCACCAAAAATAACCTTGTTTCGATTTCTAAAAATTCTTTTTAAATCCCTCTTAAAATGAATCATTTTTTCAGCTGTTCTATTACCACCAGGGTTGCCAGATCTTTATGAAAAAAATACCGAACATAGAGTAAAAAAAAACATTACAAACCAGCACACACATGTATTTTGAATTCACCTATGAAGGTACTTTAATATAAACTTATAACAAAGAATACAAAAGCAACGCTTAATCTAATTATATTTTTTATTGCTGTTGCAACTTGGAATGGTTGTAAGCAATGCCTTATTTGGTTTGACGGCCTCGTGCATTTGGCTACATGAAAGACTGAAATTGCAGCGTATGCATAATTCGGCCTTTACCATGTCCCCACTTAATTTATTACGGCTACTTTCCCACAAATGGTTCATACGGCTGAATACTTTTTCTACAAGAGCATTACTACATGGTACTGCCATTATAGTTTTGATTATTATTTTTAGGTTCTTAAAAAAATTTTCCAAGAAAACGTTGCACTAGATGAAAAGCTTGGTTTTTTTATTGATTCCAAGGTTTTGTTGAGAATTTGAATCTGTCATATAAAACATCTTTATCATTTTCGTTTTCAACACCAACAGCTATTGATGCTTCTACAAAATATTGATATGCTGGAGCTATCTTATCTACGTTGACGTTTTTAAATGCTTTAAGTGGGGAGTTTTAGTGGCAAACCACTTTTTCAAATAATATTCTGCTCTTTCATACGGACATAGTTCCAAAAAATATTCTTTTAATTTAAATTTTTGAAAGTAGAAAACAAATGCTTCAATTCGCGATTTGCGGAAAGCGGCAACATCAAAAGCCGATTGCGAAGAAAATTTTATCAGAAAAAAATACCGAACCTTCCATACTTCGGTATTTTTGTTGTACCGAACACCGAACACAGAGCTAAAATACCGACCAGTTCGGTAAAATACCGAACACCTGGCAAGCCTGATTACCACCCGGGAACTAGACACCAAAAATACTCACAATACAGTCGTTTTCCAAAAACACATCTATACCTATAGCCTCAATACATCGAAGTTGCAGATGAGGATGCACCGAGTGATCAATATCTTTCCGTATGATGATAGCAACACCACCCCCTCTTTCGTAGTTCCAGACGATAAATTTTAAAATTTGGATTTGAAATTGTTTTGTTTACATTCAACCAGGTTTCAGTAACTAACACAATGTCAACTTTTTTTTTTTAATTACAAAATCGAAGAATTCTAATTGCTTTTTTTTGATGCTTTGAACATTCCAAGTAGTAATATTAAGAGAGTTAGATAACATGATTGTTTTAGTAAATATACTTGATAGCAAGAGATGTTATTACATTGAACTGGTCACTTTTTGTGTGACATACTCTAAGTTTAGCTAAGACTTCACTTAAAAGAGAATTGATCTCTTCAAAAGAAAATAATTGTTCGTTCTCACTTGAATTCAAATTCGAAGTTGATGTTTTGTTCTCACGTGGAACTTGCGGCGAATGTGCTACTGTCAGTGGTGAAGATGATGATGCGAGAGTATGGCGAGTTGTGCTTGATGGCCTTGCTGGTGGTGGCGGCGGCGCGCGGTGGAGCACGAGAGAAGTTGGTTTTAGGTAAGGAAGGAAAGTGGGAAAGAGAAAGTGGATCAATCGGATTTTGTGCTTGTTTTGATGGTGTGTATTTATTATTTCTAACACGTCGATGGGTGGACAGTTTTTGGCGAATGGCTAGGTATTGTTGGCGACTTATTCAACTGGGATCGGATGACTTGTGAGGTCCATTGCAATTGGTGCATCGAATCACGTCAGAATTTTTGCAGTCGATCGTTTTGTGGTTGCCGGAGCAGTTAGCACAGAAACTTTTGATGTGACAGTGCATAGAGCCGTGCCCATAAAGTTGACAATTGTGGCATTGCGTTATTTTTCCTGGGTTTTGTCTCTTAAAGTCCCAGCGAACGAAAGTTTTAAAAAGGTATGAATGATTTTGCTTAAGTTCATTTAACTTTATTGAACCCCGTTCAAGATATACGATGTAAATGTAGTTTTTGTTATGGACATTTGTTGTAGAAAACAGTTTTTCTCAGACAAGGCGACACATGGAATCATTCGAATTTATTCAGGCACTCATCCTTTTTCGTGAACTAATATGAAACTAAACGACCTCACTGTAGGTATATGTCAATTAAATAACAACTTAAATTCAAGCTGTTATAATTATTATTATGGTCAAAAGTCGGTAAGGTAGCAGGATGTGTAGCGAGTAAACAAACCAAATTTAACATGGTTTAGGTGTGAGTATCTAGGTGGCGTTGAAGGTGGTTTTTGTTTTCGCGGGCAGAGATCTTCGAATACAGCTGATAGTTCAATGGCAATGGTTGCTGTGGTCGAAAATTAAGTCTCCCACTAATACATACCAGAAACCATTATGGATGAATTTCCGCGTCTTTTGTATCTTTCCCAATTTTAGCTAGAGAATTATGATTTTATCACACCTATTTTTCAAAAAATCAAAAATGATTTTTAAGTATAAAAGCATAATTCTCTGGTTAAAATTACGTAAGAAAACAACTCATTTCCTGGCACGCTCACAAACAATGTCATTGCAAATGGCGTCTTCGAAGGTCCGGTCACTCAGACTATAAATAGGGTGCCGGCGCTTAGTTCGCCCTCTTTTGAATTCAGATTTTTGATTCGGTCGGTTCGGCGGATTCGGTGGTTAGGCGGGAAAGACGGAATGTGTCTTGCGAGTTTACTCGGGGAAATATATATATATATATATATGTATCATTTTATAAAGAAAATGTTTTATGTTAAATTTTGATAATCCCGTATAGTTATTGAGTATCCGAGAAAAAAAAATAAATCCTGAAATGCGTGAATAAGGAATAAATCCTGAAATGCGTGAATAAGAAATAAAACCTGAAATGCGTGTCAAAGACAAACTCGCAAATACGCGATGAAAAACCCTGAATTACGTGTCAAAAAAAAAAAAAAAAATTAAAGTAAAACTCCCAAAAAGTGACGAAAACCCCGGCAATACGAAAGAAAAAGAAACCCCTGATAGGTATACGTGTTCAAAAAAAAAAAAAGAAACCAAACCAAAAACCTCTTAAGTATGTGCAAAAAGTGAAGAGAAACCCTGAAAAAGTGACGAAAAAACCCCTTATATATATGTGTCAAAAAGTAAGAAACCTGAAATAAGAAAAAAAAAGTAAAGAAAAATCCCTGAAGTTAGTGGCAAAAGAAAAAGAAAGAAAGAAAATTCGTGTCAAACAGTGACAAAAAACCCCTGAAATACGTAAGAAAAAAAAAAGAAAAAGTAAGAAAAACCCCTGAAATACAAAAAAAAAGTAAGTAACACCCCTGAAATACGAAAAAAAAAGTAAAAAAACCCCTGAACTACGTGTCGAAAAAGAAAGAAAAACAATTAATTGCTAGAGAGAAAAAAAAGTGCACGCCGAAGAAATGCAAAAACCCGTCGAAACCACCCCGTTACCGTAACCGCCTCGAAATCTGGTGATCGTAGAAATCGTATCGTAGAAATCAAGTCGAAAAACTAAAAACAGAAAAGACGAAAAAAAAAAAAACAAGAAAACCCCCATAAAATTTTGAAATCAAAAAAAAAAGTGTAGTGAATCGTGAAACGAGAAGAAAAATTAGTTCATCGAAAGTCGCTTGAGCTGACCCAAATGGTTCAACCAAAATCGGCGCAGCAGTGCAGCCCCGTCCAGCCCATCACAGCAGCCGCCTAGAAACCATACACCATCTTCCCTTAAGTTCATTTCGTGGTGCAACCTAATCTCTTAAAAAATTTTAGTTTATATAACCTTTAGTAACCTTAAGTAATTTTTTTTACTACAAATATACACACCTATGTATGTATTTTCTTAGTAAGTGAATTAAATCTGTCCAAATCTTTATCGGATACTTTCGATGGTGCCTAGAAAATTTGCATTTCTTTTGATATTTAGCTCATACCTACTCAGCCTGGAAAGCGGTGCACCCTTCACAGGATATTTGTGTGGTAAGTCTATTTTTGATTAATATTTTTGGTATCTAAGATTCTACTTTTGATTTTTTTGAATCGGTGAAATTTTCATCCTAAAAGTAGGCAACGTTGACAGTTAGCTTCAAGGGCTACTATGTGCGGACATAACGATTTGGATAGGGTTTAATGTTATCAACTTTATAGAAGTTTTTGATTAAATCAAGGTTCAGTCAAGTTTTTGTGGTTGCATTATTAATCTTAATATAATAATAAATTGTTTTTGATTCTTAGTATGCATAATATGCAATTAAAAGGAATTTGTTTTTGTTCTGGAAGAACATGAATCCAGACATTTCCTGAGTACCGACTTTTGAGCATTGAGATTTTTGTTAGCGATATACGTAGATTTGATATTTGATTGAGTTCATTTAGTAGTTTAGTTCGTTTAGACTTTTATGGATGTAAGAGTGAGATTTTAAGATATGCTCATATCTAACTACATTTTTTTTTCTATATAATCAGTACTATTTATAAGCTTATGATAAATAAAACATTGTGAGTGATTTATTTTCTGAACCAAAATTCGAATGTTTCAATTATAAACGGATTCCTGTTGATGAGGTTTTTATGGGAAGTAATTTTGGATTCTTGGTTTAGTATTGAGTTGCCGTTGTAACTTGGAAGTTAATTAAATACCTTCAAGGGTGGATGTGACAAAAAAAAAAAAAATGAGACTACGGACGACGAATGTTGACGAGGTAAGCGTAAGACTAACCAGATCCTCTAGTGGGTATCAATGATTCAATGATGAGTTTACCTTTGGAGTTTTGACGATAGTGACGTTTGTTGATTTAGAAGGATAATGATGTGAGTATAATGCGTTAAGGTCAGACTTTAGGGGTTGCTATAATAATCAACAGGGACGTAGCAACCATGGTAGTATCTTTTGATACTGCGGCGGGTATCCCTATGGAGAGGCACAACATCCAGCCCTCTCAACACTCACGGGTCAAACATTTTGGAGAACCAACAGGATCAGGACGAGGGCTTCATTAATTTCTATGAACCCATTATTTAATTTTCTGATGGCATGTAAATATACGTAACGACTGTTCAGCAACTCTGGCAAGAACTCCCCCATCCGACGAGCTAGGACGCGCTAGAGCTAGCATGCCAAGCCAAGAGTAGTTTGAACGCCCCTTTCCTTCCGCTGCCAGGATCAGCTCCTGTTCCTATAAGCCGAGGGTTGTAATGGTGGTATAAGGGGGAAAGGGTAGGATACGCAAACGATTTTGAAGCAAGACATTTTTTTTTTATCAAAAATTTTGTTGTCGCTAATAATTTGCAACCACTCTATCTCCTGTCAAGGAGATGAACCAAATTCGTTTCGTGTTCCAACCAGTAACACCGGATTCCGTTATATTGTTTTGGAGTTACTTGTTATCATTTTCACATCGAGGCACTTTATACCAGATAAAATAAGTTCATCTTTAAAAAAATTTTCGGCTATGAAATCAAGCCAAGATGGAATTAGTTTTAACGGTCGCGTTTCCTTGCGCGAGTATGTAAAGAATTCAATATTAAATTTTTTAAGTTCAGTTTGGATTTTGTCAAATATTTCAGCTGACAGAGAGATCATTTTTTGACCGAGTGAAATGTTTTTGATAAGATATTTAACAATTTTAAATCACTTAGTATTTCACGCACTTTTACGGTTGAGGATTTAAGAACCACAATGGGAGAAACACTTTCTTTAATGACGTTAGAACGTTCATTGTTGTTGTCATTATTCTCATCCGCATCTGCTATTAGGCTTTGCAGTGGTTGATAAAAGTTTTGATTATTCATTTTATCGTGAATAAATGTTTTATTCTTGTTTAAATGTTTGCTGGGAGGGCGAACATCGCCGTCACCAGAGTCACTACGAACTCTTTTATACGAAATTTTAGAACTTTCGTAATTCGCGATTTATGTAGAGAATACTTGCGCTCACTACAACTGTTGGGCAAAGAATGAAAGATATCAATATACATTAATTCGCTGGTCCATGGTATCCCCGCCGCTATTCTGAAGAGGTGTTCTTCTACGCTGGCAAAACAACTGCGTAAACTTATCCACCTTTCCTATTCGGCTAGGATTTTTCCGAGCAGATGGAAAACTGCATTTGTCCAGCCTGTCCCTAAAAAAGGCGATTCTTCCTCCCCTTCCAATTACCGTCAAATTGCACTAACGTCCCTTCTTTCCAATGTCATGGAAACGTTGATTAACCGTCAACTTATGAAATATCTTGAAGAACGAAAGTTTCTTAATGACCGTCAGTACGGCTTTCGTAGCAAACGGTCCACTGGTGATTTGATGGCATATCTCACCGAAAAGCGGAACCAATCTGTACATTATTTTGGAGAAAGTAAGATTATTGCACTTGATATTTCTAAAGCATTTGATAGAGTTTGGCATCAGGGTCTTTTATCGAAAATGCGTGCTTTTGGTATCGATGAGTCTCTTCTTCGTTGGATTAGAAACAACCTTTCCGACCGTTCAATACAAGTTGTATTGGATGGCTTCAAGTCTGATACCCACTTCATAAATGCTGGTGTGCCCCAGGGCTCCGTTTTGTCTCCGAATCTCTTCCTCATTTTCATTAATGATCTCTTGTCTGAAACTTCTAATCCGCTTAACTGTTTTGCTGACGACTCGACCCTCAGCTTTTCATATTCGTTTCCAAATTCACGTCCCTGCTCTTCGGATGTGGAACTGGAGCGGTTGCGTATGATAAGCTCATTGAATTCTGACCTTGACAGCATTGTTACATGGGGTAATAAAAACCGAGTAGAATTCAATGCTTCAAAAACTCAATGCTGTCTCTTGTCGTTGAAGCTTAACATTCCCCCATTGCCATTATCCATGAATGGTACCTGCAATCCAAGAAACCGAAAAGCTGTCAGTACTTGGTATGTGTGTCAACGATGATCTTCGTTGGAATGACCACATATTTGAAGTCGCCAAAAACGCTGCTAAATGCTTAGGTTTCTTAAGACGATGCAGGAAGTTCTTCACCCCTTCTGATCTGGCTACAATTTATAAGGCCTTCATCCGCCCAAAACTGGAGTATAACTCCCATATCTGGTCAGGTGCTTCTCAAACATCTTTGCGCCTACTTGATAGGGTACAAAATAGAGCGTTAAAATTGATAGGTGATAGTTCAATCGTAGAATCGATTGATTCTCTTGGACATCGTCGAAACGTTACCTGTCTCTCTCTCTCTTTTATCGTTTTTTTCACAAACAGTGCTCAAGTGAACTTGCCAGTTGCATTCCTCCCCTGAAACTATTAAACCGCAACACTTGAGCCCAACTTCGGCTGTACAGTCAAGTATAGAGATTCTTATTTTAGTCGCACCACCTGAATGTGGAATGCTTTACCTGGCTCTGTATTTCCCCTACATTACAATTCACAAAGATTCAAAAGCAATGTGCATCGGTGCCTCCTTTCAAATCCTCTCCTATTTTCCTAAATGCTCGCACTGTGTTCTATAACATTATAAGGGTAGTCATAACCCCTTGATGTATGCGTTAATTATAAAAAAAAAAAAAAAACTGAAAAAGTGCAACACCAAAATCAAATTCATAAACAAATATATAGATGACATTATTGCCATAGTAAACAAAAATGACATTCAAAAAATACTTAACACACTCAATGAATTCCATACAAAATTGAAATTCACAATAGAACTTGAAAACTAAAATGAAATAGCCTTCTTGGACTTAAAACTTATAAAGAAAAATAATAGGATTTCGTTTGACTGGTAGAGTAAACCAATTGCATCAGGCAGAATAATTGTGAATTGTGTAAGAGTGAGGACAGATAGTTTCACAGCCCACAAAATATAAAACAAATACAGCTAAAAACTTGATAGATAAAGTTCTAGCAAAAACAAGACGATTAAAAAAATAAATAATAAGGACGATTTTACAAATGAATAATTTTCCGAGCAACATAAGCAATAACCTCATCAACGAAAAGTTACATAAAATGCTCAACAAAAATAACCAAGTAACAACAAAAATGGACTCTGGCAGCCCTAAATATTACTCAGTCACATTATATTCCCCATCTCACTGATAGTAAAACACTCTACAACACATTACCAACAGACAAAAGAAATGCCATTTTCGCTCATAAAGCTAACACAACTTTAAATTCAATATTTACAAACACCAAACCAAAAAAACAAACAATACCTAGACCAAAACAACGTTGTATACGAAATTTCATGCAAAGGAAATGATTAAGAACAATGTGGGAGAATTTACATTGGTACAACAAAGAGAAAACTGAGTAAGAGACTACTAGAACATGAAACAGATGTAAGGAAAAAGAGAACAAACACAGCACTCTCACAACACATGAAAGACAAGGACTATATGGCAGATTTCGACAATGTAAAAATACTAGACAAAGAAAAGTGCATGACCACCCGCCTCACTCTGGAGAGCTTGAGAATCCAGCAAAAATTGATATGACGGTCAACCATCAAGAAGACGTCGACAACATTAGTTCTTTGTATAGTGTTGCCATACACTAGTTGTTAAATATTGTGAAAGGAACGAGGAAGTCACCGAGAAGAAGGCCCAGCAGGCATTTGCCGCCAAATCCATCTCCATGGCAACCAGCCCAACCGTCAGCAACGCCTCAATGTTCAGAAGCGGACCTTCACCCAAGTCAGCCACATCCACGAAGCAACAACCAACTGCAGCCAAAACTTCCAAGACAACACCAGCCAGGCCCACCGGACCAACACCAACCTCACCTATCAACCTCAATAACGAGGCACAGCGGATGTTTGGGAGCGATCTTGTTACCCTGATGCAAAAAGCCAAGAAGGCAATACCTACCAGCTACGATAGCATGAGTAAAGGAGATAAGTCCGCGGCCTTAGCCACCTTCATATTCCAAATATGCAACTAAAGAGGCTCCACTCATGACGTACAACGTAAATTCGTTGTACAGCCTGGAAAAGAGGACGCCATTCCACATGTTCATGAAGAACCATAACCCGGACATCGCCCTCATTACTGAAAAAAATGTGACAAGGCGTAACAACATCGACATCATTGGCTACAAAACCTACCGACAGGATAAGTCCGATGAGCACGTGGGAACAGCAACTTATGTTAAGAATAACATAAGTGCCAGCACCAATAACACAGGCCTACTGACCAGCGAAGCAGCAGCCATCACCATTCAAATAGGAAACGAGTCCCTCACCATTATTGCACTGTATGTCTGCTGCAACTCAACGAGAAGAAACATCCAGAGCGATCTCCACATCTTCAACAACGTCATCTCCAAAATCAAGTACGGGCTAATCGGCGGCGATTTCAATGAAAGGCATACCCGTTTGCACGACACGGTGATAAACATAGAAGGCAGGGCGATTACAACCTGGTTGAACACGTGTAGCGCTCGAACTTTACGAACAGTTGTATCCCAACGTAGACCATTATTCCCAAGGACGCCATCTACACTTGATTTCTTCCTAATAACAGCAAATTTTGTTTTTCTCATTCCAGGCTTACAAAACTTCACCTGTACCCTCATTCCCAACGGCACGGCCACGAAGCAGTTCAGGTGAACATAAAATTGCACCATTCTCTCTTTCTTGCCATGGAGCCCCCGGAACACTTCATAAACTACAAAACACTGGATGCTGCGACGTTGAAAAGAGACGTTGAGGAAGCTTTGGTTCTTCCAGCAGAAAACAGGAACATGTTGAACTCTGAAATTGACCCTGCTGTCGAGTCGTTAGAACAAGCGATTTTTACTCCACTTGACTGCCAAAAGCAACCAAAGAAGAGCATAGACAGATACCAACACCTGATAACGTGCAAAACCTGTACAAACACAGGCAAGTACTACGTAAGAAACTGCAAAGGATACACCAAAGGGAACTCAACACAACCAATGTCAGCTACCGGACTGTTTGGGGCGAACTTCAACAAGCCAACGTAATGTTCCGGAACGCGATCCAGCACTGCAACGACGTCCACTTCCAGAAGAGACTGGTAAACATAAGACCTGGACCAGATGTTTTCAAGAAGATAAACAAGATAGTTGGCACAAGGAACGCAATACCGGAAGTCATCACATCCAACGACGGGGAAGCCAGATCAGATCAGGAAAAGTCGGAGGCATTCGCTAAACATTTTGAAGGCAACTTCGTGCGCGCACCTTCTAATGACCCTGATTTTTTGGACGAAATCGAGACATCCATCCAAAGGATACTGGGGCCCAACACTGATGCAGCAATATTCAGCAACAATAATCCTTCGAGTGACCCAATCAACTGGCCAAACTTGTCCACTCCGGAAGAAATTGCAGAAATAATACACAGCTCCAAGCCCAAGAAATCAACAGGCCCAGACGATGTCTCAAATTACGTCTCCCTCAGACAGTGATGATCATTCGGGCTATCATCTTAAGCAACTGCTTCAACAACCAGCTACTTTCCCAGGAAGTGGAAAATGGCCAAGATAGTGGCGATCCAAACCTCATCGACAACTACAGGCCCATTTCCCTACTCAACAATCTAAGTAAACTCCTGGAGGAGCTAATACTTAGAAAGTTGAAAAAGTTCTGCAGGGATAATAATATCATCCCAAACATGCAGTTCGGCTTCCGGGAAAAGCATCCAAACCTGCATCCGCTGGTGAAAGTACACAATGACGTCGCCGAAGACCTTAACAGCCGTCGTGTCACCGTCGCATGCTTTTTGGATATCGAAAAAGCATTTGACAGCGTTTGGATTGAAGCACTCATCCATAAACTTAATCTTCTAAATTTTTCAGCTCCATCTTATATATAAAAATGAATCGCAAAATGTGTTGGTAAGCGCATAACTCAACAACGCCTTGACCAATTTGGCCAATTCTTTTTTTGTTGTGTTTGTTATTGTCAGGAGAAGATTTTTAGGACATTAAAAATTTAAAAATTGATATTCCCACAGGAACGGGTTTGGGAACGGAATCTTAGAAACTACAAGACAGGTTTCTAAAAAGATTCGAGCATTAGGGGTGCTACATAATCCCCCTCCATCAGTAATTTAGACTATATTTCAAACCTATAAACCCACGGGAACAGAAACGGGAACGATTGCCGAAACCTTTAAGTAACTTGACCGATTTAAAAAATTCTTTCAACTCTTGGATGTTACATTCATACTTAAGTGACATAGACTTATGAATGATTCCTGTTAAGGGTTGATCCCCATATTCCGACAGGAACGGGTTTGGGAATGGAAACTTAGAAACTACTGGACAGATTTCTATAACATTTCCTGCATTACGATTGCTACATTATCCCCCTCCATTAGTAATTTAGACTATATTTCATCCCTATAATCCCACTATAACAGAAAATTCTTTCAACTTTAGGATGTTACATTATCCCTCAGTGACAATGACTTATAAATGGTCCCCGTCAAGGTTTGATCTCCATATTCCCACAGGAACGGGGTTGGAAACGGAAACTTAGAAACTACTAAACAGATTCCTAAAATTCTTTCGGCACTAGGAGTGCTACATTATCCCCCTCCATGAGCAACCTAGCCACGGGAACAGAAACGGGAACGAGAACCGAAAGCTTATTCTTGCTTGACCGATTTCAAAAATTCTTTCATGGCATTATCCCTCAGTGGTTCCTGTCAAGGTTTGTTCCCCATATTCCCACAGGAACGGGATTATAAAAAATTTCGCGGATATTCCTACAGGAACGGGTTTGGGAAAGGAAACTTAGAAACTACGTGACAGATTTCTATAACCCTTCCACTACCTGCATTAGGATTGCTACATTATCCCCCTCAATTAGTAATTTAGATTTTATTTCATCCCTTTAATCCCACGGGAACGAGAACGGGAACCTTAAAGTAACTTGACCGTTTTCAAAAATTCTGTCAGCTCTAGGTTCTAGGATGTTATATTATCCCTCAGTGAATTAGGCTTATATTTCACATATTTCCACCTTAACGGAAGATTCCCACAGGAACGGGGCTGGGAACGGAAACCTAAAAACTGCTGGACAGATTTCAAAAATTCTTTCGGCACTGGGATGCCACATAATCCCTCAGTAACTTAGCGTAGATTTCATCCCAATAATCCCACGGCAACAGAAACAGGAATGAGCACGGGAGCTTTAAAACTACAGGCCCGAGCAACGCCAGGCGGCTCAGCTAATGAAATAACAAATAGTAAGATTATTGGATTGTTTGTTTTTGAGAACTCTTTTAATTTTCACTTGGTAAGAATAAAGATTTAAACTTTTTTTAGTTAAAAGTGTTACTTTTACAATAATCCAAACTTTTTTTTCATATGAAAAGACCGCACATTGAATATGGGATACAGGGTTCGAAATGAAGTCGAAGTTCTTTGGTTATTATGTAATCAAGAAGAAACGAGTAAAGTAATAAGGACTCGAAGAAAATTTTAATTTTGGCTCAGACCAAATGAGGGTACATATTGTAAAACCACTTGGTGGTCTCTGTGACCATGTTGAACGGTGCAGATGCTGACACTATGATGTACTCAAGAAGTGTAACGAGCTTCAGCATCGGGACGGGAACAACAACATTAGTGGGCACTTAGAAAATATTGGACCAATTCCCGAAAATGTTTGAATGATTCATTGCTCCTGAGTATTAAAGACTATATTTCCTTCCCATATTCTTTCGGGAACGGAAACGGTAATGGCGAAATAACCATGAAACTGGAAAGTACTACAAAAATTCTTTCACTGTTAGAATGGTTTATTGTCCCTGAGCAATCTAAAAAATATTTCATCGCCATTTTCCCACAGGAACGGGAACGGGATTAAAAAAAACCACCTACTACCGTTTCAATGCGTATTTCACTTTTACAGTACTGGGCCGATTCCAAAAACTATTTCATCGTTAGAGAGTGCTTAACTGCTCCTGAGTAACATAAACTATATTTCATCCCTATTATCCCACTAGAATGGACACTTGGAAACTACTTAACTAAACTTACTTAATTCGATTGACGTAGGGCCTGAGCAACGCCGGGCGGGTCAGCTAGTTAATAAAAATAATTTTTGCTTTTCTCTCCCGCAGAAACTTTTTCGTCCAAATTATAAGCGCAAAGTCCGCCACCAAGAACATCAAAGCAGGAGTCGCTCAGGGATCAAAACTAGGACCATTCTTCTTCAACATCATTTTTTTTTTTTTTTTTTTTTATAATTTACGCGCACATAAAGGGGTTATGACTACCCTTATAATGTTATAAAACACAGTGCGAGCATTTAGGAAAATAGGAGAGGATTTGAAAGGAGACACCGATGCACGTTGCTTTTGAATTGTTGTGAATCGTAATGTAGGGGAAATACAGAGCCAGGTAAAGCATTCCACATTCGGGTGGTGCGACTGAAGTACGAATCTCTATACTTGACTGTCCGTCCGAAGTTGGGCTCAAGGTAAAACTGATGAGCATTCCTAGCGAGGCGGGTATTGCGGCTAAATTGTTTCAGGGGGGGAATGCAACTGGCTATTTCACTAGAGCACTGTTTGTGAAAAAAGCGATAAAAGAGAGATAGACAGGTGACGTTTCGACGATGTCCAAGAGAATCAATCGATTCTACGATTGAACTATCACCTATCAATTTTAACGTTTTTTTTTTGTACCCTATCAAGTAGGCGCAAAGATGTTTGAGAAGCACCTGACCAGATATGGGAGTTATACTCCAGTTTTGGGCGGATGAAGGCCTTATTAATTGTAGCCAGATCAGAAGGGGTGAAGAACTTCCTGCATCGTCTTAAGAAACCTAAGCATTTAGCAGCGTTTTTGGCGACTTCAAATATGTGGTCATTCCAACGAAGATCATCGTTGACACACATACCAAGTACTGACAGCTTTTCGGTTTCTTGGATTCAGGTACCATTCATGGATAATGGCAATGGGGGAATGTTAAGCTTCAACGACAAGAGACAGCATTGAGTTTTTGAAGCATTGAATTCTACTCGGTTTTTATTACCCCATGTAACAATGCTGTCAAGGTCAGAATTCAATGAGCTTATCATACGCAACCGCTCCAGTTCCACATCCGAAGAGCAGGGACGTGAATTTGGAAACGAATATGAAAAGCAGAGGGTCGAGTCGTCAGCAAAACAGTTAAGCGGATTAGAAGTTTCAGACAAGATCATTATCATCATCATTAATGAAAATGAGGAAGAGAGTCGGAGACAAAACGGAGCCCTGGGGCACACCAGCATTTATGAAGTGGGTATCAGACTTGAAGCCATCCAATACAACTTGTATTGAACGGTCGGAAAGGTAGTAGAAGAGACTCATCGATACCAAAAGCACGCATTTTCGATAAAAGACCCTGATGCCAAACTCTATCAAATGCTTTAGAAATATCAAGTGCAATAATCTTACTTTCTCCAAAACAATGTAAAGATTGGTTCCACTTTTCGGTGAGATATGCCATCAAATCACCAGTGTACCGTTTGCTACGAAAGCCGTACTGACGGTCATTAAGAAACTTTCGTTCTTCAAGATATTTCATAAGTTGACGGTTTATCAACGTTTCCATGACCTTGGAAAGAAGGGACGTTAGTGCAATTGGACGGTAATTGGAAGGGGAGGAAGATTCGCCTTTTTTAGGGACCGGCTGGACAAATGCAGTTTTCCATCTGCTCGGAAAAATCCCAGCAGAATAGGAAAGATGGAAAAGTTTACGCAGTGGTTTTGCCAGCGTAGAAGAACACCTCTTCAGAATAAAGGCGGGGATACCATCTGGACCAGCGGATTTATGTATATTGAGATCTTTGAGGACTCTCGCAACCGAGCGAGTTCGAAAAAATATCTGCTTCATCACAGAATCTACAGACTCGAGCTCAGGTGGAGCCAATATGCTATCAGGTAGTGTTGAGTTTGCAGCAAATTGAGCTGCAAGCAAATTGGCTTTATCGATGGAACTGACATACATTGAAAACGAGCGTAGGGACCGATGACGTGGTGGAGTTCTTAACGTTCTTAACAAAAGACCAAAAATTTTTGCTTCCTTTTGGACACAACAGTATTTTTTGCCTTACTTTTTGGTCATGCAAAAACTTGGTCTTATGTATATGAGCATTACAGATATTTCTGGCCCGTTTGAACAAATTTCGGTTTTCTACAGTAGGGTTATCTTTAAATTTTCGAAAACTACTTTCTCTATCCCTAATCGCCTCCTTACAGCTTGAATCAAACCACGAATTCTCTTTGGGGATGATACTTTTTGTTCTGTGAGGAACAAAATTTCTCATGCCGTTAAGAATTACGTTAGATATCATATCAGCTGATGCATCAACGTTTCCGTCGAGAAAGCACAATGACCAATTAAAATTACGAAAGAAATTATTCAGGCCGTCCCAATTGGCTTTCTCATATTGCCACACAGTTCTTTTGGGGACTTTCTCTTTTTTTACAGTGACGGAAAACGAAAAATCTACCGATATGACACAATGGTCCGATTTGCCTAAAGGAGATGATACTATAACCCTATATTTTTCGGAATGAGAAGTTAGAAATAGGTCAAGAGTGTTGGCCGCATGGCCTTCAATATCTGGAACCCGAGTGGGCTCATCAACAAGTTGAGTTAATTGGTTTAACTCAGCAAAGATCTCAACATATTCTCCTTCGGGTGTTGTCTGGCCAGAATGTCGAAGCCAATGAGAATTGTGTACATTGAAATCGCCCGCAATTGCGATTTCAGTGTGAGGATATAGGGAAATAATTCTTACTGTGGAGTCAGATAGCGCATCAAACTCGTTAGAGGTCGAATTGCTATCTAAATTGGGGCTTCTATAGATAAAACAGTAATGAATGATTTGCTTACGGACGGTGAATTTTAACCACATGAAATTAAAGTTCGTATTAGAACAGAGGCCGTATTGTGGTAGAATCTGGTAAGCAATATCATTCCGAACGTAAACGGCGAGGCCATGAGATGAAAAGAATAATGGCACTAAGCTATATCCAGGCAGGTTGAACTCTGAGGGATCAGAACCAGCACCCACCTGTGTTTCACTCAGTGCCAAAACAGCTGGCCTGCATTTTGCAGTGTGTGCGTACACAGCAAAGAAATTCGATCGCAACCCCCTAATGTTGCTAAAAACGACAGTGAATTTACCCAACATTACAAATCACAAACATAAAAAAACAAAGTATCAACGCAAACGCTACCTAAGTCAAACCAACAAGTGTAGTCTCTTGTTAGTAAATCAAAGCAAATTACTAGCGGTGTTATGCCCAGCTAGCAACTTGACTTCTATTCACTAACGGAAACCCCACCCGTTGGTTGACTATCCGCCTGACAAATTCAAAGCCTCTACATCTGCACACACTGCACTGATAAGAAGAAAATAATTAAATCAATGAAATGTATGCAGGTGCCGAGGCTACGAAAGTGGTGTAGGGCAGGAGATGACAAACTATGGGACCGCACAATTGTGTGTAGATTATTGCTATTTTTTTTTTGTGGTTCTTTTTCTTTATTGTTGAGGTATTTATGACTTCGGACCAACCATCCCCAAGGGACTGCGAAAACCTGCTTGTCGCCGATGACTCTTTGACGTATAGCACATACATATCACCAACCATAGCTGCCCGGAGAGTGGAAACTCACATCCACAAACTATATTCTTATTATAGTCAGTGGGGTATCCGCATCAACTCAGCTAGGTCGGGCTCGTCTGCTTCAGAAGGACCGGAGGAAGAGGCCGTTGTTCTGCTGGTAACTGCAGAGCCGCACCTATTACTCTAACTGATGGAACCGGACTGACTGCCCGAAGAAACGCGAAGTATTTAGGTATCAACATTAACGAGGTGCTTAGATTCAACCCGCACTCATGCACTGTACTTTAGAAGGCCAACCACGCCTTCCAACTACTGTACCCTTTGCTGAGGAGAAGGACAGGACTAAGTCAGCCAACAAAACTACTGATGTATAAGCAGCTGCTGAGACCCGTCATCAACTACGGAAGCCCAGTTTGGTTCACCATCTCAAAGACCGCGATGAAGGAGCTCCTAATTTTCGAAAGGAAGATTCTGAGACTCTGCACCGGCCTCACTTTCAACCACCAGCGTCAGAGACATTACAGTAACCGAATCTGTACGAGACAGCCAAATTGACGCCCTTGGACCAATACGTATTATCGACTGTATTGAAGACGGCTGCAAATATCAGCAACCACCCTAGTCCTCTGGTGAGGAGGATGGCCACTGAAGACCGACACCCTGAGCCAAGATACCTATTTCCTAAGCGTGATGAACACCTTGGACGAAGAAGTAATACCAACCAACGACGAAGCCACCAACTTCTACGCTGACCTTGGGTCAGCATACTTCCGCGGCTGAAGCCACCTCCCAAAACCTCCCCATAAAGAGGGACACCAGCGACAACCGGGACGGAACATCCCGAGATAACTCAAGTCAACCGACTTATAATCAAGAATTCTCTTTCTTTTTAGCTATATAATACTTAGATATTATTTTTATTCTAAACAATGTATTTGGTTAGGCCCCCTATGTGCCAACATTCCTACATTAGGTATTTTAATTTTTTAATTTTTTTGCAAATATATATCGTTCAATAAACAAAAACTAAACTTCAAACTTAGAGTCGAAGTTTATAAGTTGAAGTTTGTGAGTAATAAAGTAAGGATTTTTAAAAAAACGAGTTCGTATCTGAATTAATTTAATTTGCATGCCAAAGCCGGTTGTTGGATTTCATTGTGGGTTCAATAAAAAAAAAATATATATCTATTTCGCTGCTCGCCATGTCGTGGTTTACCCTAACACTATTAGTGCATGTATCTGCTGCTCTTGCACCGGAGGGTTGTATCTGCGATGAATTTTTGGGAAAGCACTGTGAGTGGTGTTTTTGGCCACGGTTTGTGTCGCAACTGTTTGGATTCTGAACACGAACACTAGATGGCGGTGGCTACTGGCTAGTCTATTTCTTTTTAAAATTGATGAGCATGTGACGAAGCGAAAATGGTTAGCTACAGTTCCCCTAAGACAGGTCACTGGCGCGTTGTACAGGGTGAAGTGCATGGTCCAATTTTATTTTTAATATGTGAAAATGTTCGTCTTTCACTTTCAATAACAATAAAAATTAGCGCCTTTGCAAATGACCTTGGAATAGCATATTGCTCTTCAAGCCCTTTAAATCCAAAAACCACCAAGTTAAATAATTTGTTTCTGAAATTTTTAATCTATTTTTTGCACTTCTTTTTTTTCTTTACTTATATTCCCTCGTTTATAGTTGCTTTTTTTCATTTAAAAACCATAATTCAAAAATTTTTTAGAAATCTTAACTGCTCACCCCGCACAAATCTCCGAAATTGATATTTCATCAACACTATTTCAGTCCTTAACTAGTGATGGCACTAGCTATACATATTTTTATTTTTAATGTTAAGAATACCTTGCTTTAATTGTATAAATAAATAAAGCAAGCATTGAATTGAATTGAATAAATCCCTTTATCTAGAAGTGTTAAGCTTACATAAATAACTACCTGTTGATGGCAGCAAAACAATTAAATAATTCCAAATTGCTCTGGTTGTGACTGTATGATTTCCCACATCTGCGTTTGAATGTAATCCAAAAACTTCTGGTGTGTTCATCAACGGTAACTGGTCAACATAAGCTGCTCACATTTCAAATATTTAAATCAAAAAGGAATGATAATATTAAGTTTTCAATACTCGTACCAGTGACATCAATAACGTGGTTCATATTCTTTGGCAAAATATATTCGTACCCTTGGTTTTTATAAAAATAAAATGGTTGAAAACTGTCAAATATGAAATCACCCATGTATTCATCCAAATATGCTTGAACAATGCGCTGATCAAAGTCGTCAGTAACACGGCCACCGTACATCACCTTAAATTGTACCACTTATTGACTTCTAGATAAAGGTTTAATAACTCATACCTCGCCAATCAAATATTTTAACGTTTCCCAAGGAACTCGTTTGGTTTTAGTATCCGATGCTTTGTTCAAATACCTCTTTATAATGCCCAAACAAACATCGAAGTCACACTCATTGAAATCGTAGATTATATTCCAACCCAGTTTGTCATATCGCCGTCGTTCCTATAGAAGAATGAAAAATTTATAATACACAATTTGTTTGGCTAAATCATATTACTTGAATAACTGCGTGGAAGAACGCTAAAACATATACCACAGGTTTAAATGATCTATGTTTGCATAGATCAAATGAATAATCTTGAAGGTTGCAAAACGTTTTGATAAGATTTGACTTTAACCCACTTGGTGACTCAGTAACGACTTTAAGTTTAGTAAAGAAAGAAAATAAAACATTGATTTTTAAATTAAATATGCAAACTATAAATTAAAAACTATCAGTACCTTTAAGAGATCGTTGTAGTACTCCGATGGGAAATTCTGGTGTTGGGTCGGTTGTTATCCAAAGCCGAAAGTCCGGATGCGGATTTAGATTTATTTCCAGATATTTTTCTATGTCACATATGAAACTTCTAAGTAAGTGTGCATTTTGCAGCAAGAGCCATTTTCCTTGACGCATTGAAAGGTTTAATAATCCGAGAGCAATCTGATGAAACAAAAATTTTAGATAAAAGTGGAAACAAAAACTTTTCTAAAAAACACTTTAGGTAGAAGAATTATTATTCATCATTTAAATTGGGCTAGTTAGTACATTGGTGCCAATTGTACTGTGCTACTGCTAGTAAGGCTGAATAGTTTTATTTAACATTTCCTTTCTCTATTGACATTCTTAAACTATTTTGTTAGCGAGTTGATCGGAAAACCAATCCCAACCTTTACAGACTGTATGTGATAAGTTTGTTATCCGCCTTAATTTCGATAAAAACTACACTTTTAATAAACAAAAAAGAGACTTTATCTTATTCACAAAAACGTCCCATTAAAACAATACATAACCCTGCAGCTACACGATCAAGATATGGTAAGCCATCAGCCTACATATACACTATGTCGAATTCCTGTTCGTGTTTCGGCTGTGACGTAGGCGACTTACAACTTGCCAGGCAAATGGCTTTCAATCGACATGTCATTATATATTTTCAAAATGGCACCCACAAGAAATTTGAAATTCAAAGTTTTTTTCCAGTCACTCTTTTCTCTTTTTGAGGGTATTTGACGAAGCTGTCAATTTCATGGCTACTGAAACTGCCTCTCGGGTGGCTTTCAATATTCCATACCAGTTGGGTTTCAATTTCGAAAAGTTTGGGTGTGTCTGTAAGAAAGTTCGAATGTATTGTAAATGGCTTACCATATCTTGATCGTGTAGCCCTCGGGTAAAAGTCGACTGTTTGAATTACTCTAGGAGGCATGACCGTAAGAACAGCTCTTACGATCTTACAAACCCATCTTACAAGATCTCTCCAATACCATTGAAAAGATAAATAGACAATTACAGCCATACTTATTTAATTTCACAAATACTCGTTTCAAACTCGGATTTGTTAATACTAGTTGTAGCACTTTAAACTCCCTTATGCCACATCGAGCGAGTCCTTATTTATAAAACATTTTCCAACTCGTATTAGTAAGGCCTTCCTAGTGTATTTTTTTATAAATAAGGTTTGCAGTATTAGAGGCGTTTTGAATTCGGAGTAACTTTACCCCGCCGATAATTCGAGTTTATAAATAAGGCTGTTAGTGTATTGAAAGCACGCTTATCTAATGTTTGTTTGTCAAAAGTCAAGTGTGATAAATGAAAACTTCTTTCTCAATGGGTGGAGGTCACGAACTTAACATTATTGTACATTTTAATATGTGACACCTCCACCACTTAGTATTGTTGGTCTCAAAAGAGGCAATAGATTTATAATTTTAACGAGAACTTGTAACAAATTAACTAAACACTGTCTAAACAAACATGGAAATTTTGAAAAGGAGGAAAAAAGAACACTTTTAGAGAACACTTTGGGATTTGAAAAAAAAAAATCCAGAATGAATTTAAAGAAAACTTTAATTAATCGCGAAGAGAATGTATGTCAACTAAAGATGAGACGCAAAAGAAATGTCTATGACAAAAGTGTGATAGAACGTGAAACTGTGTGGATTTGTGTATTGAAAATGAAAGAAAATAACTTTAATGTAAAAACATAAGTGCATGTAAAAGCTGTACAATTACGTATGTTTTGAAGAAGCTATTAGTGATTTGGGATGATGATATTTGATATCTCGTTTTGTAGATGTATCGACAGTATATTTTTTTTTTTGAATTGATTAAGTTTCTTTTACTTTGGCCTACTTTTGACCACTTTCTCATTTTGAAAGAGTTTGTGCATTGGTTCAATTTAGTTTTTAATCCCTTATTTTATTAGCTATTCTTAATTCTTTTTCTCTTTTAAATTTACTCTAATAACTCTTCGACGTCTTGTTTAGAAAGACTTTTTGATATAAAATCAGAAGGTCTCAATCTAACTGTTGAATGCATAGTAGACAATTTTTAATAACATTTCATTCAACTAAATTATTTTTTTTTTCGCTTTCAATATTCTCAGGTGCTCATTGAAAGTGCCATGTAATCTCTCAATGTCAGCATTACCGGTATTAAGCGAAGCTGTTGTCCTATGGAAAATGATTTGGTTTTCCTTGTGAAATTGCTCGACAGTTGAGTGCAGTATACAAGATCACCATCAGAGACTATTTTATTCGGCTTTCCAAGGAATTGTACTCTTTGCTCTCTCTTTATTGCAGTCAGATTTGCGATAGTCCAGTCATTTTAGTCAAAATTAGGCAAGAATCTCGGAATTTGAGATACCCAGCTGTAAATTTGTATAGACTTCTATTTTGAAACCACAAAAGTTGTATCAAAAACTCTGTAGGACATACTGTAGGGTGTCAGCGTCTATTGAAAACCAAAGGTTAAAGGTCACAAAAATCATTTTTTCGCAAGTATCTCGTTTCCTATGGATTTTTTGCTATTTGTGTCTAAAACGCTATAGTAGAAGATTAAATTCTTTGCAACTTTTGCCACAAAAGTTGTTGAATCTGCATTCCCATTGTATATATTGGTAATAATACACACCATACGGCTTTAGATATTACTCTAAGTCTAAACGCTGCATATTCTTGGAATTCAGATGATAAAAATAATGTATATAAATTTGATTTTATTAATGCTGATTATGAATTGATGTGTAGTTTTTTTTAGTGAATTTGATTGGCAATTATGTTTAAATTCTGACAACTTAAATTCTATTTTTGTGTTATTTAGGAGCATATTAGATAATGCGGTCTCTAGGTATGTACCACTAAAAAAATTAATGCCTCAAAATAGTAAGCCCATTTGGTTTAACAAAAGATTATTAAGGCTGAAAAATGCCATGCTCAAAAAAGCAAGAAAATTCCATCTTTACACGGCAAACTTCGTCAACTAAGGTCTGAATATGAATTTTTGAAAAAGTTTATCCTTAGACAATATGTTTGGACAATCGAATCAAAAACTAAACAAAATTCTAAGGCTTTCTTGTCTTATATAAATGAAAAACGTAAATCTTTTGGTATTCCGGCGTGTATGGTTCACGATAGTGTTACTGCCAATGATATGCAGCAAATATGTAATATGTTTGCTTCTTATTTTCAGTCAAACTATGAGGACAAATCTCTTGTTTATAAATCTACATTGACTCCTGCGTCATGTGTTGATTTAAGTTGTCTTAGCATTACTGAAGAAGAAGTTCTTTCAATGTTTTCAACCTTAGACCAAAGTGATAAATTAGCTCCAGATAATCTGCCACCAATTCTTCTTAAATCCTGCAAGACTAGTTTAGCTAAGCCTCTTAGCATAATTTTCAACAAATCACTTACCAATGGCGAATTTTTAGATTGTTGGAAAACTTCTTTAATAATTCCAATACACAGGGCTGGTTGCAAAAACCAAATAAATAATTACGGACCTATAGCTAAATTGCAACTTATACCCAAGGTATGCGAAGCTATAGTTAAAAATCAAATTTATGAAATCGCCCGGAATTATATATCTGAATTTCAACACGGCTTTGGTTCTTGGAGGTCAACAGCTACAAATCTCGCCATTTTTGCAAACTATTGCCTTAAAACAATGGAAACACGTCAACAAGTTGTCACAATCTTTACTGATTTTGTTAAAGCTTTCGATCGTGTTCAACATTCAGTTCTAGTTAGCAAGCTAGAACGCTTCGGTTTTCATTCAAATATTTTGAAATGGATTCGCAGCTATTTAGAAAATCGTATACAATACGTAAGGATTGGTTCTTCTATATCTACGGCTGTGTTCCTCAAGGCAGTCATCTTGGTCCTCTATTATTCTTACTCTTCATCAATGATCTACCATCTTTTATTAAACATTCTAATTTTCTTTTATTCGCAGACGATCTAAAATTATTTAAATGCATTGCTTCCGTATCAGATGCTTATGACCTACAAGATGATATTAATAATATCACACATTGGTGTAATCTTAATGGTCTGCAAATGAATATAAGCAAATGCTCAGTATTTACAATTGGCAGAATTCTCTCGACGATAAATTTTCAGTATACGATCCAAAATGAATATCTAGCAAGAGTGGAAAATCATAAGGATCTTGGGGTAGTCTTTGATCACAAGCTGAATTTTTCAATGCACTAAGATTACATCATATCACGTGCAAATTCATTATTTGGTTTCATGCGTCGCAATACAAAAGAATTTCAAGATCCATACACATTGAAGACCTTGTTTAATTCTTTGATATGATCAAGGCTTGAATATTGCAGTATTATATGGAACCCATATTACCAAAATAACATTTCGCTTATTGAAAAGATTCAGAAACAGTTTACAAAATTTGCTCTACGAAAGATGAATTGGAACGGTGATTTGCCAATCTATGAAGCTAGATGCACTTTATTAGGTATAAAGCCCCTATACAAAAGGCGAATTTATTATGCGGTCTTATTTGCGCAGGATGTTTTAACTGGACACATTGATTGTCCACACCTGCTTTCTTTGTTTTATGTTAATGCTCCGTCTCGTACTTTGCGTCCAAGAGACCAGGATTTATTTTATGTTCCTAGACATTATACAAACTATGGATTAAACGAACCTATATCCTCTGCATGTATTTTTAATAACCGTTATGATAATTTTATTGATTTTAACATGAACAGATTATATTACAAAAGCTTTATAATGTTTTTGATGTAAGCAAATATGTACAAGTACATATATTATATTAATAGTTTATGCTTAATGTTATTGCATTTTATTTTACTTTTGTAAATTAAGTCTATGAAAGATAATGTTCTTGTTAGACGTAAATAAAAGTAAATAAATAAAAGAAAACTTTTAGAGAACACTTTGGAATTTGAAAAAAAATCCAGAATGAATTTAAAGAAAACTTTAATTAATCGCGAAGAGAATGTATGTCAACTAAAGATGAGACGCAAAAGAAATGTCTATGACAAAAGTGTAATAGAACGTGAAACTGTGTGGATTTGTGTATTGAAAATGAAAGAAAATAATTTTAATGTAAAAACATAAGTGCATGTAAAAGCTGTACAATTACGTATGTTTTGAAGAAGCTTTTAGTGATTTGGGATGATGATATTTGATATCTCGTTTTGTAGATGTATCGACAGTATATTTTTTTTTTGAATTGATTAACCCTAGTTTACAAAGTGGGGTCCATTTGGACCCCAGAGCATGTTTGAACACTCATAACTTTTTTGTTTTTCATTTTTTTTAAATGGGATTTTTACTCAGTGAACAAAATTCAATTTTTTATTTATTTCTTAAGTTGAAACGATTATCAGATGTTTACTGATTTTTCTGCGATTTTTTTGTGAAAAGAACCCGTCCACCCGAACTGGGGTCCATTTGGACCCCAGTACTAAAATTATATGAAAAATCATATTTTTTCTAATAAATAATTATTTTATTTTAAAAGCAGCCTAGTTTATGTTTAGAAGAATTTAACTTGAAGTTGTGGGCACTTTCGGGAGACATTTAACACATAAGGTTCTAGTCTGGCAAGGGCAACAATATCTGCCACATCCATCGCAGGTGGTTCTGGTTTTTTTGTCATCTGCTCTTGGGCAAAGGTGACATCTGCTTCTTTTACAAGAGAGCCTTTCGGGGACTGTTGGTAATTTTTCCTGAACTCTCCCCAAAATACAGAGAGCATCCATTGCAGATTTTCCAATGCCAGATTGTGTTGAATGTTGAGAACGGTTATTCAATTCTGACTCAACCAGTTCCTCCGCTAGTTCGATGAGTTTATCACTTCTGTACAATTTTTTGTTTCTTCTAGGTGGATTGAAGTGTCGAAAAATGATAACAGTTGCTAGGGCTGCTACGTCCAGTAAGTTGTAGAATACAACCATCGGCGATTTGTTTTGCGTGTACATGAATAAACTGAGACCATTTGGTCGAATACATCGACTCCACCTTTGGTGCTGTTATAATCCAGTATCATTGCAGGCTTACTTTGATGACCGGAAGTGGCTTTCTCACAGTTATGTTGTGTTGATAGCAATACCACTTGTTTGTTTGGCTTCGGAACATAACTCACCAACGCCATTTTTCCAGAAAATCCAAAAATGGATGAGTGGACTGGACGATACTGCTTTTTGTTATTGACCTTTACAGGCTCATTCTGCTCATCAAGAACCTCCTTCGCTACAAAAGGTTTAGGCAAATCTCTTTTGTTTTTCCGAATCGTGCCAAGAATACTGATCTTCTTATCTAGCTGCTTCAATGCCAAATCCACCGACGTAAAGAAATTATCAATAGTGAGGTTGCGTCCAGAATTGAAATATGATGGCATCAACGACATCACCACATCATATCCACGACCAAGTCCTGTACTTTGGTCAGAGCTACCAGTGTAGACAGAAAACTTCAGTGGATAGTCCGTTGAGCTTTGATACATCCACCTAAAGTTCAAGCCATTTTTGGCAGGCTTGCTTGGCATATATTGGGGAAATTCAATCATTTTTACCTGAACAAAGTGAAATAATGACTATTTTTTTCTTTTGATAGGCGGACCTGGCAAGAACATTGATATGCATCAATATTACAATCAGTAATTACGTAAAACAGATATATCGAAAGGGATAAGCGGGAATCCCAGTTTTTCAAAATTAGGCAATTTCCATCGTTTTTGAAATTGAAAAATTTTATTGCTGACCTCCTACATACCTGCATAATGACATTTCTGCTTAAATTTCTTTATCCCTGCTATATATAATACTTAGAAACAATTCATACAATAGCCAGAAGAACTATAACTGAACAATATAAGCCAGAAATCAAAAAAATTTCGAAGAAAAAATCGTGGGGTCCATTTGGACCCCAGTTCGGGTGGACACGACTTTTGCCGGTTTGTAAACTAGGGTTAAGTTTCTTTTACTTTGGCCTACTTTTGACCACTTTCTCATTTTGAAAGAGTTTGTGCATTGGTTCAATCTAGTTTTTAATCCCTTATTTTATTAGCTATTCTTAATTCTTTTTCTCTTTTAAATTTACTCTAATAACTCTTCGACGTCTTGTTTAGAAAGACTTTTTGATATAAAATCAGAAGGTCTCAATTTAACTGTTGAATGCATAGTACACAATTTTGAATAACATTTCATTTAACTAAAATCTATGTTTTGTCGCGTTCAATACTCTCAGGTGCTCATTGAAAGTGCCATGTTATCTCTCAATGTCAGCATTACCGGTATTAAGCGAAGCTGTTGTCCTATGGAAAATGATTTGGTTTTCCTTGTGAAATTGCTCGACAGCTGAGTGCAGTATACAAGATCACCATCAGAGACTATTTTATTCGGCTTTCCAAGGAATTGTACTCTTTGCTCTCTCTTTATTGCAGTCAGATTTGCGATAGTCCAGTCATTTTAGTCAAAATTAGGCAAGAATCTCGGAATTTGAGATACCCAGCTGTAAATTTGTATAGACTTCTATTTTGAAACCACAAAAGTTGTATCAAAAACTCTGTAGGACATACTGTAGGGTGTCAGCGTCTATTGAAAACCAAAGGTTAAAGGTCACAAAAATCATTTTTTCGCAAGTATATCGTTTCCTATGGATTTTTTGCTATTTGTGTCTATAACAATATAGTAGAAGATTAAATTCTTTGCAACTTTTGCCACAAAAGTTTTTTAATACGATGAACCGTTTTAAAGATAGAGGACAGAGCGCACACGGTTAGAGCATAATTCTACGAAAAACGAAAATGAGTTTTTCTTAGCGCCTACCACGACGCACGATATCGATAGCCAAAAACTAAAACTTCGGCTTCGTGATGGATCAACCAATATTCTATCAGAAGCTTTGTACGATCCTTTCCAACAAACAGCCTGTTTATGTATAAGCGGAACACTGAGATCAACACCCTCAGCTGAACTAATACACTCATCACCGGACATTGTCTGATAGGAAAACACGTCATAAAATTTGGCGTTTCTTTTAATGACTTCTCCAGAAGTTGTTAAGATGCGGAGGAGGAGTAGACAATCCCAAATCTCCTCTGCTCATGTCCTGGACTCTCTTTTAAAAGAAAACAAAAGAATTAGTATTAGGTCAAAGACCATAAAGGTAGTACACTTCTTTACAGCTCCTCTCACTCTTGTCACTGACAATGAGAAAGGGTTCCTTAGTCCTATTGTCCTTAATTTAATAAAAAACCTTGGAATAAAATTATATCTCACCCCATCACATAGAAGCGAAGTCAACGGCCAAATAGAACGAGTACACTCCACGATTCTAGAAATATGTAGATGCCTCAGAGAAGAATATAGGGATCTAAGCGTCAAAGAACTCGTGTACGTGGCTGTTGATCGATATAATAACACCATACATTCTGTGGTAAATAAGAAACCATCGGATGTATTCTTTGACAGGTCACAGAGAATTAACTATCAAAGCCTTTTAAACATACGTCAAAAGATTAATAACGACCTTAGGGGGATAATTAGGAGAAATATGGAGATCAGGAATGCTAGAAAAAATCTAAAAAGAGTGGTTCCCAGGAAGTATAAATAGGGTGATATCGTTTATGTGGCTATCAAGGGCATTAAAAGTAAATATAAGCCTTTATATAGGAAAGAAGTCGTAGCCAAAGATAACAGAGTCACTATTACAACATTGAGTGGCAAAAAGATCCATAAAACCCACCTCAAAAATATCAAATAACTAAACTCCACAAAAATATTTTCCCTAGCCCTCAGATAAAAAAATAGAAAAAAAGGGGGCAATGGGACCAAATGGGTCCGAATTTTATAAATATGTATAAAGAAATACTTTGGGTTGATCTCTCAAGAAACAAGGGGCCGGTTCACTTAAAAAACTACTTAATCGTAGTTGCGGTGGTGTTGGACCTCGTACCCTAGTAGGTTCCTTGTACTATAAACCTTGTGGCCAAAACGGACTAATACGAACCTTCCGATCCGCAGTGACTACCCCGAAAATTTAATGGAGGGCTAGCCCATAAGGCATATTAATAAACAAATATGTAAAAAGAATGAGTTGAATACAAAAAATAAAAATGAAATGTTTCAAAAATAAAAGAAACAGAAAAATATAAGATGCCATAAAAAAAAGAAAAACTTAAAATGTTTATAAAAACTTGTTAACCGTAGCTATTATTAAGGAAAATTGTAAATTTACCAAGTAATACAATTTTGCATATATTACAGATTAATAACTTATTTCAATCCCATGCAGACCTTGCACATTTTCGCTAACAATTTACCGGTGGTAACGATAAAAGAAGGAAACGCTTGGATTACAAATGGGTACTTCAAGTTGGTACACGTAATTGAATTAGCAAAATATGACATATTATTAAGAGATTCAGAACAATTGATGGTCAGGTACATCAAAAATGTGGAAAGCAGGTCTATCATAGCCTATCATTTAGGTCAAACTAAGACTCGCCTTTCAGAATTAAAGGATACAAAGACAAGAAAGACTAGGTCAATAAATTGGATAGGCATCGCCTGGAAGTGGATAGGCGGTTCTCCTGACGCAACGGACTGGGACAATCTTGTAGGAAGACAGACTGACATTGAAGAAAACAACAATCGACAATACTTAATTAACAAAAAACTTTTCGATGCGACTCAAGAGGTTGCTGACAAGCTAAATAAAGCAATAGAAGGTTATAACAATTTCATACAGAAAGGGGAGACAGACAAGATTAATCAGGACTTACTCAACAAGGTATTTATTCTAAAAGAGGGAATAAACGAACTAATAAGAGCTTGCCAAATGGCCAAAAATGGTATCGTGAATAGTAATCTATTGAATTCAGAGGAAATTAATACTATCATCAATGAACTCGAGATGTTGCCTTACCAGAATGTAATAGAAGCAGTAGAATGCGGGCAACCCTCGATTTATTACAACGGGACATTGATGCTATATATATTGTCCTTACCTAAAATTGACCTGAAACCCTTTTACTTGGTGACCGCTCGAGTGGCTAATAAGGAATCACGACAAATTAACTTAGAATTCTCAAAACTCCTCATAACTCATGACGAGACATACGGACTGAACGGACATTGTTTAAACATTGGAAATAGCTCTGTGTGTCGAGATAGTGACTTGAAGAAGATAAAAAAAGACTCTTGCATACCTAGGGTACTTAAGGGAGGTGATGTTCTTTGTGACTATAAGACTAACACTGACCACATAATTGAACTGATCAGCGAGAACACGATATTTTTATCGAACTTTAATGGAACCATATTAAATAAAAATTTATCTATTCCCTGTACCTACCTTATACAAATGGCTAATGAAATGAATGGCTAATCAAATCAAGGACAAAACGTATCGCAGCGTATCGCACGTTACCAGCAATAGGACGATTCCCAATTTGGAACTTGTGCGTCGCCTCAGTGCCGAGAATATTGAGCTTACCAATACTTTACATAAAAACCTTAATTCTTCTATATTCACAGAAATCCTAATAATTATAGTGATTGTGGGTGTCATTTGCCTAATCTGGAGAAAGATTTACGGGAGAGTCAACATGCCAGAACTTCGCCTATCCTTTCGTCGAAATCCAGTTCCAGCACCAAGACCGACTGCAAAAGCCAGTGACACCAGCGGAAGCGCAGGTCATTGCCCGTATTTAACAAGCGATCTGCGGGACGCAGATATTTAAGAGGGCGGCAGTTATCACGGTCAGTCATTGACCCAACCACAAAAAATTGCATACGTTGCACACGCGCCGAAATCATCGGCAATCGTTCCTACCGGGAAATTGGAGGCGAGCTATGGGAACTGCGTTTAGCTTACTTAAAATTATTGTTTGCATTTAGCTTACTTAACATTATTGTATGTATACCATGATAGGTTTCTTGAAAGCAAAGTGCAACTACCTAGGGCACTTCTGATTGTACCGTTAACGAACAATAAACTTGTTCAACCCAATTTGAATTTCTCGTTTTTCATTTAAAACCGGACCTGTGGTTGGTCCGTAGTAATTTTTTTATCTCACAAGGATCGGAGATCCTTTTCTGGCGCCCGAGCAGGGACCTGACTGCCGAAATTAAAACTTAAAGTTACTTAGTGAAGTAGTGCAATCGAATTGAACAATTCAATAAAACTTATACGAGATACAAAACGGTGAAACGAAAAAGATACACATAAAAAAGAAATTTTTTATTTTATTCTAAAAACTGAGTGAAGAGTGATATGAGATACTAATATCTGTGAAACGAAGGAGATACAAAAAAAGGAAACATTTCCCTGATCCTATAAAACAAAGCTTAAAGTGATACGGTGTAAAAATATCTGTGAAACGAAAAATATACACAAAAGAATTATCCTATAAAACTGTGAAACGAAAAATATACACAAAAGAACTATCTTATAAAACCGAGTTTACAAATTTATGAAACAAGGAAAAGACACCTTAAGTACGAGCCATACTACAAATGTTCGAAGAACAAATTTGCGAAGATTTCAACTGTGTCAGTGGTTAATTGGATGTTCATCATTTGTCGAAAGAAGCTTCAACTCAACAATTGCTGTGTCCACGAAATGAGATGGACTTATATTTTCATGTAAGATCATTCCAATACTTAAAATTGAATTTCGTTTTTATATGCCAATATTATTCAACCAAAATATACATTTTTCTACATTTAATTAATATATACATTTGTAAAATACTGTGAAGGGAGAGTCAATCAAGGTATACATTCTTGCACATTTAAATAATATACATTTGTAAATTACTGTGAAGGGAAAGTCAACCAAGATATACATTCTTGCACATTTAAAATAAGTATACATTAGTAAAATACTGTGAAGGGAAAGGGAATATAACAATCTTCTTCTGTAAGGAATTTTTTTTCTGTGTTGCAAATAAATTCCTTTTCTGGGGAATCACTCTTTACGATGGAAGAACTAAAAGTATCCGTTACCCATCTTACGGAGGCGATGAATTCAATCCAAAACCAACTACGGGGATTTGAGACCCGTGTTGTTCAGTTATATAGTTAATATTAGGGCAGTTAGGTTCCATCAACGACAAGTTAAAGTCAGTTGAGGAAAATAGAACCAGTGGGGTTAACAATACTCAATCTACCTTAGTTGTTGAGCCACTTCAAAGGCCAAGCAACGAAAACGAACTTAAGGAAATCTCTACGCTCCCGGATCCTGTCAAAGAAATTCAAGTATTTTATGGGAATCCGGTTCAGTACGTCTCATGGATGCACTGTGTGGAAACCGTGCTGAAGGATTATGAGATAGTCCGCTCAAAGCCCATATACAGGGTAATCCTTCAGCACATTCGGCAAAAGATACGTGGGAAGGCTGACTCCGCCCTCGTATCTTATAACGTATTCGATAATAATTGGGCAGAAATGAAAAAAGTACTGTCCCTCCACTACGCGGATAAGAGGGACATACGAACGCTAGAGCATCAACTAAACCAGTTGAAGCAGGGTAGTTTGAGAGTTAATGATTTTTACGCCAGCGTTAATCATCAATTCTCTTTGATAATTAATAAAATCCGAACGGAAACCTACTCTTCAGAGACTGCTGATGCTCTCGTGGGAACATACCGGGACAGGGCCCTGGACGTATTCGTCAGGGGTCTGAGCGGTGACCTATCGCGGCTTCTGATGGTTCAGAAACCGAAATCTCTCCTTGAGGCATATACTGCTTGCCTAGATATGCAAAATATAAATTTGCGAAACAGTTCGGTGCATGTACAGGCACCAAATATAACTTCTGCGCCTGTTTCCTATGACTTTGGAGCAGGTGGCAAACCTCCCCTACCAGCTAGAAATCCGAATAGATATACAAATAAATTTTCTAGTGGTAGGGGTGGATCCATGCAATCTAGGCAATGGCAAAATAGCCGCAGCCGGAGTCCTGGCTATAACAATACATGGGGTCCTAGCTATATTTCTAAGCAGTATCAACACCCAACAGGACCGAAACCCCCAATAAAAATGGAGTTGGGGTCTGATGAGCAGACTAAAAATGTCAATTATATGAACAGACCCAACAACCCATTTAAACTGGAAGCGGGTTCCGATAACTACTACGGGAAGCAACAACGTCTTAACCATATGGTTGCGGTCGCACCTGAAATTGGGGAGGAACCAAACCATACCAATAATTCAACAACCCCCGCTGAAGAAAATCTTATGACAGATGCCTCACTTCCAGCGTACTATATATAGAATATGGTACGCGGGACGGTAAAATTCTACATTTCCTTGTGGATACGGGTGAGAACAAAAATTTTATTAGGTCGAACTTGGTACCCGTACCACATCCTGTCGAGAAACCCTTTCATATTATTAGTCCAGCGGGAAAGGTCTTGATAAAGAGCAAGATCTCCGGTAAATTCTTTGCATTCGTAGGCTGTGATTTGGAAATAACCTTCTTTATCCTTCCAAGTCTACAGTCCTTCGACGGAATAATCGGTGATGACACTCTAAAAGACCTCCGCGCAGTTATAGATAGGGATAAAAATGAATTGATTATCAATTCAAAAGTAAAAATCCCTTTAAAAACAAATCTTCAGAAGTGGTCAATAACTTGACCATACTTAACAAAAATATACCCGAATCATCATAACTAAGACTTGAATCCATATGTACAAGGTTTGAAGGACTTTTCGGCCCAGTTAATATCAAAAAGATAAAAACAAACGTGAGGGCCGAAATTCCTACCAGCGTGGACGAACCAATCAACACTAAAAGCTATCCATATCCTGTCGGTATGAGAGAAGAGGTGGAGAAGAAGGTGAACTTATTGTTAGAAGAAGGAATTATTTGACCCTCAAAGAGTCCCTATAATTCCCCCATTTGGGTTGTGCCGAGGAAGGACAAACCAAATGGGGAAAAACAATACAGAATGGTGATAGACTTCAAACGTCTTAACGCCGTTACCATTTCGGACACCTATCCCATTCCCGACATAAACAATACACTTGCCAGCCTTGGCGATGCTAAGTACTTCACCACCCTAGACCTCACCTCAGGATTCCACCAGATCGCCATGCTCGAAAGAGACATCCCCAAAACGGCATTCTCTACGATGAATGGCAAGTTTGAGTTTCTAAGGCTACCCTTCGGTCTGAAAAATGCCCCAGCCATATTCCAACGGATGAAAGACGACGTGCTCAAAGAACTGATTGGGAAGATCTGCTACGTCTACATCGACGATATCATAATCTACAGCAAGACAGTAGAAGACCATCTAAAAGATATCGAGACGATTTTATTAAAACTCTACGAAGCAGGTTTTAAGGTTAACCTCGAAAAAACCCACTTTTAAGACACTAGCGTTGAGTTCCTGGGATTTTCGGTAGCCTCAGACGGCATCCTTCCTAACCCAGGTAAGGTAAGGGCTATCGAAGCCATTATTCCATCGAATACGTTGAAAGAACTGAGGAGTTTTCTCGGCCTTACGTTTTACTACAGACGGTTTATTCAGGACTACGCCAAAATTGCGAAAACTTTAACGAATATGGCTCGTGGGAAGTTTTCTCAAGTGAGAGCTAACCAATCCAAGAAAGTTGCCATTAAACTAAGTGATGAAGGACTAAGAGCCTTCCAAATTTTAAAAGAACTTCCCACATCAGCAGATGTGGTAGCCTTTCCTGATTTTGTGATTTTGATAAACCTTTTAATTTGACAACAGACGCTTCCGACTATGCTATTATGGTGCCGTACTATCCCAGGGTGAACCTGGTAAGGATAGACCAATATCATTCATCTCTCGTTCACTAAATAAAATTGAAGAGGGCTATGCAACTAATGAGAAGGAACTACGTGCCATAGTTTGGGCACTTGACAATTTGAGAAATTTCCTATACGGAGCTAAGAAGATCAGGATATACACTGACCATCAACCCTTGACTTATACGCTTAGCAACAGAAACTACAACGCAAAGCTAAAACGTTGGAAGGCTAGGATGGAGGAGTACAACTGCGAGTTGATTTACACACCTGGTAAATCAAACTTTGTGGCTGATGCTCTCTTGAGGCTTCCAACGCAAGTCAACAACCTTTCAAGTTCAAGCTCCTCTTCCTCTCGAACAGATACAGCTAACACACAGACAAATACGTAAACGGCATACGAGGAACAAAGTGACATAACAGACAACATACTGACAGCAACTGCTGATGAAGGATTGCGTGAGCTATCTCTGTCTGAAACCGAGGATTCGCGTACCATGCATAGTGCTAATCAGGATAGTACAGATCTAATACGGCATGTTGAAGTTCCACTTAATGTTTTTAGAAACCAATTAGTTTTCAAAACCGCCCACTTTGACATGTGCTGCCATGAGGAACCACATCCCGGGTTCCATCGCTATTATATTTCCTCTAAGGATTTAGATCAAATAAGATTAAGGGAGGTGCTGAGAGAAAGTCTTAACCCAAATGTTATTAATGGTATAAAAATTCCCGAGGAATATCTCTGGATGTTACAAAACGTATATCTAGAAAATTTCGAAAAATACAAAATAAGGGTAACACAAAGATAAGTTGAGGATATTGCCAACGAGGAACGAAAGTTGAAAACAAGCATCGAAGAGCTCACCGAGGGAGAACAAGGAACAGATCCTCGAAAACTATTATTTTCCGCAAATGATGGCGAACGTAAGGAAGTACGATGCTTCTTGTGATGAATGCAAACGTAATAAATATGATAGACATCCTAACAACCCCCAATTGCAAGAAACACCTGTTCCAAGATATCCATGTGAGATAATTGATATGGATATAATGGAAATTCAGGACGTAAAATTTATTACGGTTGTAGACAAGTTTTCAAAATTTTCAAAATTCTTTCACCTTAAAGATATATCAGCAATTAGTATTAGGTCAAAGATCATAAAGGTAGTACACTTCTTCACAGCTCCTCTCACTCTTGTCACTGACAATGAGAAAGGGTTCCTTAGTCCTATTGTCCTTAATTTAATAAAAAACCTTGGAATAAAATTATATCTCACCCCATCACATAGAAGCGAAGTCAACGGCCAAATAGAACGATTACACTCCACGATTCTAGAAATATGTAGATGCCTCAGAGAAGAATATAGGTATCTAAGCGTCAAAGAACTCGTGTACGTGGCTGTTGATCGATATAATAACACCATACATTCTGTGGTAAATAAGAAACCATCGGATGTATTCTTTAACAGGTCACAGAGAATTAACTATCAAAGCCTTTTAAACATACGTCAAAAGATTAATATCGACCTTAGGGGGATAATAAGGAGAAATATGGAGACCAGGAATGCTAGGAAAAATCTAAAAAGAGTGCCCAGGAAGTATAAATAGAGTGATATCGTTTATGTGGCTATCAAAGGCATTAAAAGTAAATATAAGCCTTTATATAGGAAAGAAGTCGTAGCCAAAGATAACAGAGTCACTATTACAACAT